>CAMAPE010000070.1:3242500-3852500 GCA_945859875.1 Cuscuta europaea
GATAGTGCAGAACAAAAGAAAGAAGAGAAAAGAGGGGCCTCAGCATTCGCATTTCCGCATGGGATGAAAAATGTTAGGCGTAGAGTTCATTTCCTTCTGAAATTTAGACTTCACCGATTCATAAGACTGGGCTCTTACATGTATAAAGTATAAATAAACTAATTTTTGGGCTGGGTTTTTAATTTCTGAAATTTATCTGTTTTTATTTTCTGGTGTCGTCCTTTCGCCTTGACAACACCTGGATGATGCCACAGTTGATTTTCATCTTCAGGCAAGGCGATGGCACCTGGCGACAGCTCCCCTGAGCTTAGACGCCTAGTCGCTGACTAGGCGACGACGTGACAACAGTGAACATGTATCAACAGTTTTACAGAATGTTGCTACAATCTGTTATACGACAAGCTTGGTCAAATTAATCCAGAGAAATCTCACCATAACAGTAATAAAAAGATTTGAACAAAAGTTCATCGGTAGATATCTAATCCTTTAGATTTACCGCAGCACCAAAAATAGAATCTGACCTTTTAGGCATAGAGGCTGAGTATAATCCACCAGCAGAACCAATGAACTTAACTTTGTCACCTAAATATTCAGAAAAACCATTCTAGAATAAAGAAAGAACATGAAAGTAATACAAACATATGAATAGCTCAGATATTAAAATAGCATTTGTTTGTAATTTATTTTTTCTGTATTGTGTCTCCAACACCAAAATGAAGCAATGTACCTGCTTTGAAAACAGAAATCTTTGAAGGCCCCACTAAAGGGGGTGAATTGCCACTCTCCATCTTCTGGAGCGACTCCAGGCACAAATGGGCTTCTGAAGAGTTATCCATAACTGCTTTCCCAGAAAAATGCCCAGATCCTTTAGCCCTTTCAGGGGATCTAGGATTTTGATTGGTGCCATTAGCAGTTTTCGGCACAATACATCTTTCTCTTTGCAGCTCAGTTTCCTTTGAAGACAAGACCTGCAACAGAGGCAATAATGAATAAAAATGGGCAATTTCTGTTTTAAAAAAATCATAATACAGTATTTAGTAGTCTTATTGATATACTATGAGTGCAGGTATATCATACACGAAGAGATGAATGGCTATCAAAAATAAGCAGTTTTGCCCCATAATGATGAGCAAGTGCCCTAGCCAACATCTCTTGATATATCTCAGATCCTAGAAATGGAAAGAAAAAACATATTTAGTTATCTCTTAACAATAAAGTTAGTCAATTAATAAATATATAATTGAGGAATTAGTGATGAACCTGCAGGACCCGTTAGAAAAATTCTGGGGTTCACCGTTGCAAGCTCAGAGGTAAACTTAGCTAGTTCTTTGTGCTTCATGTGTATGTAAGATGCGGCTATCAGCACATTTTTTGTATTTTCACTGCAACAAAACGTTTTCTTCAATAAATAGGATTTGATTTAAAAATGATCATGTTTTAAAACAACCAACTGCAAAGAAGTAAGAACAAGATGCAACTCTGAAATTCCAAAATGAAAGCAATCCAATCTGCTATCAACTGTAAAGAAATGCACATATGTGCACACAAATATCGTGAAAGTATAATATTTATCTTTACTGAATAATACGTTAGGATCGTTAACTCATGCTTTGATTCTAATTCAGTATTGCGCCCTCAGTCTGAATATGTGTGTCCCATTTTTTCATTTTGGTGGGTCCCGAAATGTTTTATGAAATCATAATTGACCATATTTGTGTCATACTTTACAAATGCAATATCAGCCGTACAAAAGACTTTCATTTTTTTCTTGATCAGCGTGTCACCGCCCTTTGTCCCAAACTTTGTGGGGCGGCCGGGCGGGGGAGTATTGTTTTAAATGTATATGGCATTATCATATTTATGAAGATATACCTTCTAGGAAGGAAAGTAATCATTCAGATTTAAAAATAATTTCCTGTAATCTGTCTATATTCTTTACTATTAAAGGTTTTAGAGATGATGGTATTTAGCCTGGAGTTACATTTGAAAGTCATTGCATGAGATATGAGCTGCCATCAACTTATCTGCAGATTTCTAGTGAAGCACTTGCAATTCACCATTTAGTTAGGGTCATCAGCATCACAATCTAATCCCCTCTATCCCAACTATGTTGAAAGTAACGGTCACCCCTTAATCCCCAGTCCCCACAAAGAGCAAAATAACAACGAACAAGAGGGGATTATTATAGAATCATAAGGAAGAGTTACCTTAAATAGTATGGGAATTTATCAAATGAAACATCCATCTCCCGCCCGTCAAGTATATCTTTCTGGATGTGTTCTCTAAATATTGCACACCTTATAGAAATCCCTAATGTGGATGCAGTCAAATCTCTTTCTTCTACCTGCTCACAGATACATGAGAATTAGCATTATCTAAATAATTAGAACATAAAAAGGGAAATGAAAAAATGAATCATTCAGCTAGACAACTACATTGTCACACTTTTGGACAGAGTCCATGTTTCCAACATGAGGGAGGATATTGCTATGCACTCCAACATCGGCATCAAAATTAGCCTCAATATTTGAAGATGAATTCACTTCAGGGCCATCAAGCGCATCTTCATGGCCAACAGAGAATGAAGACGGCTCTTTTGTAGGATAGTTTATACCCCTAACCTGAGATGTAGGTTTCAAACGAAAAAGGTTTTGTCTCGTGCTTGAAAGGGAAGCCAAGATAGAAGCACCCACCACAGCTGAAGCATCTCCCTCTCGTCTTTCAACATGCAGTAACTTCTCAAAACCAGGCCTAACATCTGAGGAAGTTGATTTAAGTGTCCGGTCAAACCAAATTTTCTGAAAAATCTAGATATGATGGTGTCAAGAATATTCCAGATGAATTTGAAAGAGAACATATACAAGTGAGAAACAGTGACATCATGTAAAAACAGTTATAGGATATGAACACTTCCATAAGAAATAATGGTAAAGGATACATAAGCATGGGTTCCCAGCAAACCAAAGATAATCTCATCGCCTGACTTGAGAAGACAAGTAGAGTTTTTCGGGATGGCCTTTCCATTTACTAGGACAGATCCTTCCTTCCCCTTGTTCTCAAGAACAGCAACCGAAATGCCTTCTCGCTGATCATTTCCAGAAACAATGAGTATGCATACTGCATGTACAGAATATGGAGTTTATCTCCAAAGATAAAGAAAATTTACAGCAAAGTGTACTTAATGTTCAGCAAAAATTCATTCATAGTCTATTCCATGACTTTATTAGTGTCCTCACTCCTCAGTCCCTAAATACTACCTTCATCCCCTTAAGATTGGGACAAGAGGGGGTGGTTGGTATTAAATTGGTAAAGTGAATAAAGTAAGCTTGAGTTCTAACCACTCAAATATTACCAAATATGGTAAGGGACAAGCTCAGACGAAAAAGGTAAAATGAAACAAAGATAGGGGGGTTACTAGCAAAATATGAAAGTGATAGTAGCACTGTGGTCATTATACTTCAAAAGTCTTAGATCCTTGACAGGTGGGATTGATTAAAAGATGATACCCCACAGGCCATACAAAGCTTATTTCTCAGCCTTTACAGGTTGGGTAGCATAGACCAATATCTAACTTATACATTTTTCTTATCACATTTTTTGTTGGAACACCTGTAAGAGGGTCAGGTTGGCAAAAAGAGACCAACAAAGAACCTTTATCTATAAATTTGAATTTCTGAAGATCTTGTTCATAAAAATAGTAGATGGGATGCCAAAAACCCAACCACCCTCACAAATTGTACAAGGATCGGCTTTTTACTAATGAGAACACAACAAGAGCCTATGTGCATAATGGCCTTAGGCGGGACCTTGGGGCAGCACATGAGTAATAATATATACGCATGCCAATTGCCAAGGGCTCAATATCTAAAAATAGAACTTCAAAAGCAATACCTGTTCGTGACTTATAGAACATAAGATGCCACTAACTGTTTGGTCATTTATTAAAAGGTTTGCAGACTTGATTGAACCAACCAAGAAACTTGATGTATAGATAGACACAGTTGAATTCTGCATTAAGTTAGCACATGACATCAAAACGCAATAGATATAATCAATATTACGGCGAGCAACTTTGCTTATAATGAACCACAAAAGAAAGAAGCAGTACGAGAAAACTACAAAATGGAAGGTATTGTTGTGTAGCAGAAAAATAAAAAATCAACGGGGTGAACCGTTGCCCAGATAATCACCGATAAAACTACCGTTGCCCAGAGCCAAAAGGCTAAAACCAATTTTAGCCCAAGATAATAAGAATGAACCATGGCGAGGGGTATAAATAGCCTTCTACAAGAAACCCTAATCAAGCCCAAATTAATTAAACCCTAATTAAGCCCAAATTAACTTAACTAACTACTCTACTAATAATAGGCCCAACTAAAACATAACATTAACTTAATAATAATAATTAACTATAAAAACAGTCCAAACCCGGCCCATGGAAGTGGGCCCAAGCCCGGTCCCGCCCCATGCTCTTCCCGCTCTCTATCAATCCATCCTCCCTCAAAATAACCTTGTCCTCAAGGTTGAAATCTCACGGACGGGGAGCTGAAATTCCCAGCCATAGAATAGACTGGAAAATATCCTTCCTCTCTTTCCTGAACCATTTCCTGGCCGGTTATTTCACAGTACTCATGTTGTCGGAGGTCCAACTCTTCATCCTCCTCGGCTATCATTACCCGCAGCTGCTTAAAGGGACAATCATGCCCCGTTGTAAATGGTTTCTTACACCTAAAACATAATCCTTTCGCCCTCAATTCTATGAACTCCTTTGGCGGAAGACAAGTGAACTGAGAGCGTGTCGTAGGCTGCCCGGACAGCCCTGACTTCGTCCCCGGAGGCTGTCCACTATCCTTCGGGAAGCTGCCACTTGATCCCTGTAGGCTGCCACCACCGGCAATCAACGGAGGACTCTTGTTTGGCATTGAAAAGATGCTGGAACGTACCCCTGAAGGCTTATAATTCGGGCTGCCACTTCCTCCACTCTGGACGAACAGATTGTACTCCACATCGCGAGCTAATTCCATGGCCTTTTCCAAATTATTCGGTCGAAATAAGCGCAATGAGCTTCGAATTGCTTCCTCAAGTCCACTCATGTAGTAACCCAAATAATGACGGTCAATCCAGGAACTGGCTAGCCAGTTGAACAAACAAGGTATTGTATTCCTCTACTGATCCAATCTGTTTGACACCAGAAAGCCTTTCAAATCTGTTCCCTTGGAATCGGGAATCGAATCTGGCCACCAGGGCTTGCTTGAATTCTTCCCAGGTCATGCCCGGTTTGCGTGCTTTCAGTCAGGTTGCACAGTAGAGGGCCCCTCCTTCCATGGCCACCATAGCGGCGGCCACCTTTTTGTCTGGTAGGGTTCCGTTTAATTCGAATTGTTGTTCGACACGAGCTATCCACCCGATCGGGTCCTCTTCGTCAAACGTGGGCAGCAAGGTGTGGCCGGTGATGCGTGGCAGGTTGTCGGCGATGGGTGCTGTCACGTCAGCACTTCCGACTGCAGCAGTGGAAATTTTCGCCGAGATCGGCGGCAAAAGGGCCTGGGTTAGCGCCGCCAGAGAGGCGGCGATTTCAGCCAGCCGCATGTCGTGTTCTTCGAGGGTGCGATTCATCCGATTCTGCTCAACCGCCATTCAGGCTTGCTCCTCTCCCAGTCGGTGTTGCTCGGTCTCTAACTCGGTCAATCGATCGTTTTGAGATCTTGTCATCCTGGCGGGACGGGATCCGGCAGGTCGGACCAATTGTTGTGTAGCAAAAAAATAAAAAATCAACGGGGTGAACCGTTGCCCAGATAATCAACGATAAAACTACCGTTGCCCAGAGACAAAAGGCTAAAACCAATTTTATTCCAAGATAATAAGAATGAACCCTGGCGAGGGATATAAATAGCCTTCTACAAGAAACCCTAATCAAGCCCAAATTAATTAAACCCTAATTAAGCCCAAATTAACTTAACTAACTACTCTACTAATAATAGGCCCAACTAAAACATAACATTAACTTAATAATAATAATTAACTATAAAGACAGCCCTAACCCGGCCCACGGAAGTGGGCCCAAGCCCGGTCCCGCCCCATGCTCTTCCCGTTCTCTATCAAAGGTATTATTTTGATAATTTACACCATATTAGAAAGGGCTACAGCTAATAAATTGAGGGGAAAAGTGAAGAAAATTTGTCTCAGGCCCCCAGTTGTAAATCAATATGTCCAAATTATGGTCATTATTTTCTCAAATAATTAACTATGGGGTGGTTTTACTCCTATGTCATTTTTGAAACAAAAGGCATCATAGTACAACTTGGCAACGAAGGAGCTTTGTTCCATGTGTATAGTTAGTATTCATTTTCGTAGTGTGATTAACAAATGCAGTTACTATCGATGTAAAACAGTTGACTTTTATCTTTGATCTGCTGAAAGCATACAATGATTGAACTTAGGCAAAAAATGTGCAACATTTGATATTGAAATGTTCAAAAAGAGTGCATTCTCATTGTCGAATTAGAAGCGAGTGACACTAATAGACGACGATAAGTGAAAATAGATGGGCATCGATGTGGATGAAAATAATATTCTCAATATCAGAATAAGATATGCATAAATAAGGTGGATACAAGAAGGCAAAATACCTGCTAGAAGCCAAAAAACTCACAACAACCTTTAAGAAGAATTCTACTACAATATGGACATTCAAAACTACTTCAAGAATAGAGAATTACAGCACACAAACACTTTAACTACATATTCTCAACTCATCGTGGCATCATGAACTTGACTAGATATTATCCATCAGACTAATCATCTTTAAAAAAGTTTGTAGGCATCAGTGGCTGAAATATGGGTATCAAGTACCTTGGAATCACACATTAAGGGGGAATTCACATACTGCATGTCTAACAACAGTTTTTAAAACAACAACATGTATGCTTTAATCCCAAAAGAGTTTGGGGTCGGCTAACATGAATGACATATGAAATCGGAGCTAAAAAGATAAGAAAGATAAGAATAAAAAAGATAAAAAGATAAAAAAAAATCTTCTTCATCATCATGACCCCAGTGCCGCAAAGGCTCCCCACCTATGGTGGGGTAGGGGGTCAAATGTACGCAGCCTTACCCATGTACTAAAGTACAAAGAGGCTGTTTTCGGAAGAAAGATAAAAATATAAGATTAAAAAAAAGATAAAGACTTTGTTTTCAGTGTTTAGGTCAAAACGCCATTTCAATCCGCTGCATTTTGCAGCTTTTTTAATTCAAATGAGTTCAGCATTTTACCTAAAACGCTAAAAAATGAAGATAAAGGTAAAGATAAAAAAGATAAAAAGGATAACAAAATTATGAGATAAGTAGGATAAAGGATAAAAAACATAAGAAAAATAAAGAAGATGAAAAAATAAAAAGATGAAAAGAGATCAATCCTCCACACGAATATTCTCTCTACACTTTGTTCTCTACAAAGTCATACTCTCATCCAACCTAAGAAGAAGTATGTCATTCTCGACTCCTCTAATCCACGTCTTTTTGGGTATTCTCCCCACATCTGAACTCGTCTAACAAGTGCATCATTCGGTCTTCTACACAGATGAAAAAACCACCGCAATCAAAACTCTCACATCTTATCTTCAATAGGTGTTACTCTCATCATTTGTCTGGTTGTCTCATTACTCAAACGGTCTTTTCTAGTATGTTCACACATCTTTCGCAACATAGGCATCTCAACAACACTCATCCTTTCAATGTGACATTGTTTCACCGTCTAACACTCTTCAGTCTAGTCAGTCATACCTCGACCGCATAGAAAACATAGTCTTCACTCCTCCATTTTATCCACCTTGTTCTGTTCCTATCGGGAGGTGCAAGAGGTGTTTAGCATAGAGACCCCTTTTATAGGGGGCTCAAAAAAATTGGTATGTAGTAGTAATTGTAGGTTGATTTTTCTAAATGTTATGTATTATCCCATATTCCAAAAGGTGTATAGCTTTTAGATTGTATAACTTGTGTACTTTCAAAATTATAGAACTTATCTTTCACTGAACTATCTAGTCTATTTGTATTTTATTGTTAAATTTTATATTTGTTTCTTGTTTAGAGGGACCTCATTTCACTATTTGGAACAGAGACCTCCAAATTCATTAGACCGCTCTGGTTCCTATGGATAAATTTGCATCTAATCCATCGTCCTTAATTATGGAGCCTAAATGACAGAACATATCATTGGCTTGTTTCTCCTTATTATTTAGGGCAATCCCACTGTCTTGCTTCTACTACCTTGAAACCTTTGTTTCCCAAAATTTGTCGTCATACTTTCAACTTTGTTTTAGCACCAAATTGTCTCTCAACAACAGTTTTTAATGAATAAGAAAAAATCTTTACTCGAGAACACTATAGCCCATGACCCCAAAATTGTTTCATCAATATGAACTTGTCTATGAAGGGTGTGTTATGAGACATCGTGCCTAAAGACTTGCAGTACTAGTACCATCGTAGTAAAATTTATGATGATACAACTAACATCATCTGAGAAATGGTAGACGAAATTAACTCCAGAAAGTAAATGAGCAGACGCATTCTAATTCAAGAAATGATGCACCAAAATCACGCAGTTGCAGCAAACAAAACGGCAATAAAAAATATAGAAAAGTATATAACAGGCATATTGGACCTGAGAACTCTCTGGGAGTAGCCTACACCAAGGTGTCCTCATTAACTCAGATACGGTGCTGGGCTTGTCAGCTATTACAGGCGTCGCTCCTAAAACTCCATAGAAATAGTATCAAGCTAGAATTCACATTTGCTTACATGCAAGAAAACTGATAAGACCCCAACCTTGCACTGTAGGTGTAGCAACAGAGACGGGAAGAGTCTGTTCCGCTTTGGAAGAGGAGGCGCCGCCATCTGGTGCGGCAGTCCCGGGCGGTGGGCCAGTGAAGCAAGAGTCCTTGGGATTGTCGTCGGGAGCCGTGGATTTCTCCGACGAATCTGCATTATCCTCTTCCCCCTGAAATCAAAAGAAACCAACTTCTTTGAAAAGGAAAAAGAAAAAAATAATGACTTTTTTCCAAGAAAGGCAGAACAATTGATTCCATACTTTATTGACAGGGTTTGGCCTTGGGCGCTTGGAAGACGGAGATTCATCGCCGGAGGAAGAGAGGGATCTCTTGTTGTTGTTGGAAGTTGAAGTAGAAGATGACAGAGATCCACTTCGTCTTGTCGAAACCATCTCTGGAGCAAGGAGAGACGAGTGCGACCCCCGCGAATTTATGTAGCACTTAAAGTTCCTTCGTTTTCCTAGTCCTATGAAATGCGGAGCTGGTGCAAACAATGCATCCCCATACATTGTATGTATACATATATATATACACATTTTATGTATGTACATGTGGGGAGTGTGAAAACCATTTGAAATATTATTACTCCCCATCATTTCTTCTAACTCTCGTTTTTGGACCGTCCCGGTTAATTCTTCCAATTCTCATTTTTGAAAAAAATATGTCGTTCACATTCATTCACTTTTTTTACACAAACATAAAAATACATTTCCACTTTATTCTCACTATCTAAATTTGTGAGCCAAGTCAAAACCGGAAGAAATGAGTACTACCTGGGGCAATTTAATATCTGCATTTCACCGTCAATGACAGGTAATTTCCAAAAATGGCAATGCGTATACTTAAGTGTAAATCTCTCTTAAAATAAAATAAGAATTTTTTATTATGAAAGTTAATCGTTCCCTTTTTTAAGTAATCTTGTAAAAAAAACAAAGCACAGCAAAAAAATAATGGAAGATTTCCCTAGATATGATTAAATGAAAGGATAACGGTAACAATAGGAGTTTAATATTTAATATCTCAAAATAGGACTAACTCTTCCTATTCTACCATTTACCTTGTTCTTCCTAATAGGATTTTTTAAATAATCATTATAAAACATAAAAAAATTAAAAAAAAATAAAACCATAAAAAATAAATAAAAAATATACAAACCTCAACCACCACATCAGCCACCTTCCAGCACGGACACCTCCAATCGCCGGAAAAGATTGCCAAATTGGGGAAAAAATGTTATCGTGATGGCAATTTTGAAAAGAAACCTGAATATTTTGAAAGAGTAAAAATGTCATCTTCATGGCATTTTCAGATAAATGTGACATTTTCTACACAAGATGGCATTTTTTCCGGCGACCGTAGGTGGTGGTGCTAGGAGGAGGGGGATGCGGAGGACGGAGGTAGTGGCCTACATATTTTTTTAATATTTTTTTATGGATTTTATTTTATTTTAAAGATTTTTTAAGTTTTTTTAAATAGTTTTTATTTTTGTTTTTTATTTTTTTTAAATTTTTTTATTTTATTCTATTTATTTTTTTCCCCGATTTTTATTAATTTTTTAAATTTTGTAAGATTTTTAATATTTTTATTATAAAGAAAACTTTGATTTTTGTTATTACGGAGTGATAAATAAATCTATTAGAAATTATAGGTTGGGGGTAGAATAGGAAGATGAGACATATATTACTCCTATTTTTGGAATAAAAGAAGTATAGTCCTGATGTGGAATTTTAGGCTACTTTTAGTCTCATTTATGGCTAATAACCCAAAAATAATTCATAGCACACAGAAAATCTAATTTATTCAAATTTGTATTTTTAGCAAGTGCTTTAAAATAATTAAAAAAATAATATCTTAATAGTATTAGTCATTCAATATGAGTTCCTATTTCCAAAGAAAATCATTTTAACATGACTCTTCTAAAATATTTATAGTTGGGTTCCAATGAAAATAATCTTTTTCATTAAAGACAAGATGACTAATTTGGTTTATGGTTTAATTTTTATCGGTTTCGATTTATTCAGTTTGGGTGACACTGCACCAAACTAAAACTATTTGTGTTTCGGTTTAGTTTCGATTGGGTCTGGAAGTAGTTTGGTTTGGTTTCAATTTCGAACTACAAAGTGAATATGAGTTGGTTCAATTTAGTTCGGTTTAATTCGATTTCATATGTTTATTTGATCTAAACATTCAATTCAAGCTCTATTTTTTATAAATAAAAACTGAAAACGGCAGTTCACAACACCTTGTTGCATTTATTTTTAAAATAAAATATGAAAGGAAATAAAATATATAAGGAAAATAATAAAATTTTATAAATTAACACCTAGTGTGTTTTACTAAGATTGATGACGCGGAAACGTCTAGCATTTTCTCAACTACTAGAATAAAGATTTACCTCTCACAAAAGTTAAATTATTTATTGATTCACATTTATGATATGATTAATATCACATAGAATATTAAAAGAAAACTAAATGACTTGGCGGTGAAAATGTTGTAAAAGTTACTAGTATATTTTTATTCAAAGAAATCATGCAAATGTATATTGTACTCCGGTTTAACGGAAATTGATAAAAATGCAATGTGATATTGTCATCATCAAACATATTTTCTTATAGGTCGAGTACAAAATATTTTAAATGCAACTATGTTATATTCACTATTTTTTTCATAATAAATATATAGAATGTGTCAAAGTTAAAATGGTATATGATAAACATGTATTTTTCATATATGAGTTATTTATTTATAACCTGAAATGAAGAGTAAAGACAAATACATAGGGAGAACTACCAAATAAGCCCTCGAACTTTCATAAAAATTGCAAATAAGCCCTTTTACAGGAGGCTTTGTCCCGCTGTCAACATTTGGGGCAAATTCCGGTGGAATTTTTTTGATGAAATTCGTTGAGCATCTTCTTCATTAAATCTAGTTTACTCATAACAAATTTCAGCTAAAAATTCAATCGGGAAGACAGTCTAATGAATTTTTGAAGATAACTGTGCAGTTAGGCAGCGCAGTATATTTCAGAAAATCTTTTGACTGCCTTTTCGATTAAATTTTAATCTGAAATTTGGTATGGGTAAACTAGACTTAATGAAGACGATGCTAAAAAAAATCATCAAAAAAATCCACCGGAAAACGCCCCAAACGTTGACAGCCGGACAAAGTCTCCTGTAAAAAGGCTTATTTGCACTTTTTATGAAAGTTCGAGGGCTTATTTGATAGTTCTCCCCAAATACATAGTATTTCGATAAATATTACGTAGTATAAATTGTTCAGTTTGCTTTACTATTTTTTGGTTTTAAATCAAATTAAATCAAATCAAATCATTCGGTTTGAGCAAAAAAACGATTTACTCCGGTTAATCCAATCCAAACAAAACTACCAATTTTCGGTTTGGTCCGGTTTGATTCGGTTGGACCAAATCATTTTGCCTAGCTCTAATTGAATGGATCAATTTTTCATCAAAGCACTGTGTTAAAATAAAATAAAATAAAAATCTTACAGTATTGCTTTTGCTTAAAACAATTTAAAGCCAAAAAAACTCGAAGTCGCACAACCTACCTAACGCAACCCTATCTGACCATTTTTTCATGTATTTGATTAAAAAAATATTGTATAAGAACCTGCACCTTATGGGTAGAGTTGCGGAATTAAAATCTCTACCTCGATAGTAGCCGACCCGACCGAAAATTTATTTTGCTATTATTTTATTACTAGTATTCTCACTCGTGCGTTGCACGGTTAAAATTTTTAATTCAAATATTATTGATAGAGTATATATCTAGAGAGAAGTGAGAGCTAAAGAGAGAAGTAGTATATTTGCTTGGTATTAATGAATTCTGAACCCCTACAACTACTCCCAAGGGGAGTATTTATAGAGAAAATACGGGCTGGGCTCCCAAGGCTTGGGCTTGGGAGGCCCATTTACAATTGGACCGCTACTGGGCCGAATACAAAGCCACTAATGGGCTGTACAAATGAGTAAGTGTAGAATTCGGTTCTGTGGGGTCTCCGTGGCCGACGAGGGCGTGGCCGACGAGGGCACGGCCGACGAGGGCACGGCCGACGAGGGCACCCGGGTTCCTTGGCTTCAGGACCATGATCTGAGTTGGCACCTTTTCGGCCGACGGGGGTCCCTTGGCCGACGAGGGCGCCACTCTGTGTCTTGTGCTTTCTGTTCTTCCGAGTATGTGGGTCCGGGGGCTCAGACCCATATACTCCATCAGGAGTCCCCCACTCTCTAAGCTGAGACGTAGACGAAGTGAAGGAGAGTAGATTCCTCTGCTTTAGTGCTTTTGGCCGACGCGGGCGTTCCCAGGCCGTCAGCTGTTGCGGCGTTGGTGCTGTTTCCATTTTGGTGATCCTGTTCCGTTCCTTGGCCGTTACCTGCTCCTCGCTGTGGGCGGGGAGGCCGTTGTTTCCTTGATGTGTTCATTTGGGGACGATAAGTGTCCTGCTTCAATGGTGGCCGTTGAAGGCATGCTTTCCCTTTCTTGGACGTCGATGGTTGAAGTTTTATGTTTAAGCCGATGAGGTCACTGAGGTTGAACCTTGCTTTGGGGACGATGGCGTCCTTTCCTTTGGGTGGCCGGTGAGGGTGTTTGCGCTCCTTTTGGCCGTCGCTGATTGGCTTTCGTGTTCTCGGCCAAAGAGCCCATCATGATTTAACTGTTGGCGGAGGACGATGAGTGTCCTTGACTTATGTGGCTTGTTGGCCGTTTTTGATGCTGTTATGTGCCTTTGGCCGACGAGGCCATGCTTTGTGGTACATGGCCGATGTGGCCGTGCCTTGTGGTTACATTTGTGTTTGCATTTGTCCTTTTTGTTTTGTTGAGGCCGGTGTAGTCCCCCAGTCCCCCACTGCTTCAGGCCGAAGAGTGTGAGGGGTGAAGGAGTTGCTTGAGTCCCAGGCCGGAGCGGCCTCTCCGTAGTGCCCCTGAATCCAACCCTTATGGCGATTTTCTGGCCAAGGTAACCCTGTGGGAGAACCCTTGTGCGCAGATCGCTTGTAAAGAGTTATCATCAGGGGTCGTTACGAGGAGCCGACGGTTGTGGGTTCTTTGTTCCTTTGGTCCTGTGGCCGTTCATTACGTTCCTGGCCGTTGTCATCTCCCTATTGTTGGCACTTGTGAATTTGGCAAGTAAATAGGCCGTTGTGGGCGCTTGCTGGCACTTGTGAAGCCGACAAGCGTATAGGCCGTAGAGTCCGTTTTGCCGGTGGGCTGTTGATGTGTAGCTTGGCCCGTTGGTGACGTGGTGGCCTCTCATTGGTGGCCGTTGATGTGGCCATTGGGAGGGTGCCACGTGTAGTGACCGTTGGGTGGGGGGTTCTATAAATACTCCTCCCCCTCCGACGAGAAAACTCATTTGCTTTCTGAGTTTGTCGAAGTGCTGGCCGGATTTCTAGAGAGATAAACTCTCAAGCTTGTTCTTCGTGTTCTTCGTGTTCAAAGTTAGTGTTCATCGAAATCCTCTCTGTACTTTGCATGTTTTGCTTCTTAGGCTAGTGATCTAGTGTTAGGCCCTTGAATATCCTTAGATCTTGAAGTAGGCTGCAGTATATCCGAGATAGTGTTTAAGATGAAAAACTTCAACGAAGAGTACTATCCCTATGACGACGAGCCCTCTGCCCAGTCCCTTGATTGTGAGTTGGTCGAGGAGTTCTGTGAGGAGATTGAGAATCTGAGCTCGTTCCGGACCGGGGAGCCGGCCGAGGAGGACCGTGCGGACGAGGGGTCCGCGTCATCGTCTGGGGGTGAGGACGCAGGGGTTTCCCGAACTGCTGATGGGGCATCCACGTCGGCTGCCATCCCCTGCCCTAAACATGTGTCTGCCGTGAAGGGCGTTGCGCCGCCGAGGAGGGTGAGGAGGCCGAAGAGAGGGCCAGCCTTTTCTCACCTTGATTTGACGAACATCTATGTTATCAGGCCGCAGAGTAATGCGGGGGAATACCTGGTCGCCCAAATGTATGTGGGGTCGTATGGCAGGGTTAGGGCCCCCAGGCCGACAGACCATGTCCTCAATCCCCCCCCCGGGCTACTTCGGAGTGTACCCGATGAGTTTTGCTAAAGGGCTTAGGTTCCCGCTTCATCCCTTTATCACTGAGTACCTGGATATGGTGGGGCTCCCTCCGGCCTTGTTGACGCCGAATAGCTACTCGCTCATCGTCGGCTTCCTCCTGCGGTGTGCTGAATTGGATTTCAGGCCGACGACGGCGCTGTTCATGAACTTATATCAGATAGGTCGTGGGAGTCATCAGAACTGTGCGTCGTATGCCACCCTTCAACAACTTCCCAAGAAGAGGAGTTTCACAGACCTGCCGACGTCCATCCATGGATGGAAGGGGAAGTTTGTGTTCGTGTCTTTGGGCGAGGGGGGCACAGAGTTTCCCTCCGTCGGCCACACCGGCCGTTTTAATCTTCATGATGCGCCGAAGAGCTCCATCCTGGATGCTCAAGTTGAGGCTTTCCTGGAGGGAGGGCCGAGGAGTGTGAAGACATATATTACTGAGTACAAGATGGCCGCCCTCGCCTTTGTACGGTATTTTGTGTATGGTGATCTTGACGACGATGTGGAGTTGTGGCCGAAGATGACCACGTCCTATGAGGAGGTTGATGGTCCCGATCTGGGGGTGCCAGCTGAGGCCGATGGTAAGTCCCTTCTGACGTGCTTCCTCGTCGTACTTTCGTATTTTGCTTTCTAACCCTTAGTGTTTTTTTTTGTGATGCAGGTTTTGTGATGGATCGCATGTCATTCATGATGCTGGGACGTCGGTTGTTCCTTCTGGGGACGGAGAGGGTTCAAACCCTAATGCTTTGGTGGACCACCCTTCAGACCCGTCGTCCACCACTCTTTCCACTGTTCCTGTTCCCGCAACGGCCGCCCGGAAGAAAGGGTCCGGCCGAGAGCTGGTCAGAGGCACCTACAAGCTCGAGGTGGAGTACCCCGTCAAAGGGGGGCTGTTCAATGAAATCGTTGACGGCCACGAGGTGATTTCTCAGGCTATCCCTGATGAAGACCGGGCTTATCTGAAGAAGCTCGGCCACGTGAAGATGTACGATGGTGGGATGGACCACGTCGTCCAAGTAAGTAACCGTGCCCGCTTCGTCTTACTTTCTTCCCCATTTTTGTTGCAAAGTTGTCTAACTCATTTTTTTACTGCAGGGTGCCTTCATGTTGATGGAGAACAACAGGATGCAACAAAAAGAGATTGCTCGTCTGAGGCAATTCGAGCAGAAGGTTGCCTCAGCCGATGAGGCGATGGGCAGCTTAGAGAGGCTGCGTCTTGAGGTTGAGGGCCTTAAGAAGAGAGCCGACGAGGCCGACCAGTTGGCCGCTGAGAAGGAGGGGGCTCTCGAGCGCTTGGCCGACGTGGAGCGTGCCCGCGACGAGGCCCTTCAGCGCGCAGAGGAGGCCGAGAAGGGCAAGGCCAATGCAGAGCTGGCTCTCAGCGCTGCCGAGGAGAAAGCCGCTGATGCCGCTGTGCAGAAGTTTCTTGAAGTCGGTTGGAAGGACGAGGGCCGGCTTCCATTCTGTTTTGAGGTCGTGGCTGTAACACCGACCCCGAGCATATTTACTTTTAGTAAATTATGTAATAAACCTTGAAAGATGATTTATGAATTTGCGTAATTGTAAATTTTTATTATTTCTTTTACGTGAATAGTAAATTGCATGTGGGGCCCACAGCGGGAACGGGGACCGCCCGATAATTCCCGAACCACATATTATATTCATCTTGGCCTAGATAATATGTATATGGTGGTGGATATTTTAATTGGGCCATAAGAAAGGCATGGGGTTGACCGGTGGGTCAAACGGGGCCCAATTACCGGTATTGGTAATTTAACGGATAACAGCCCGAAATGAGTTTCGGAGACTCCTAAATTAATGTTGGGGAATGTACATCTATTCTAAAGGCCCATAATTATTAGGAACACGTGATATATTTTGCCCGGCCCGATAAAATAAAATACGACTAAAGTAGTCCGAAAAATACAACTTTCGGGGCCGATTATACATACCGGGACATAATGGGATGACCTCCCACATAAGTGGGGGCCACCCCACGTTTTTAAGGGTGCTGAATGACCAGAGTAATGGGAATGGGACATCCTAACATGGCTTGGGCGGACTTATGAAGGAGAGGGTAGCTGGGGGGACAAACCACACCCCTCCTTGTCTCATTCATGCACCATCCTCATAAGGTGAGGAGACTTGATGGACTCCTCCCTCATTCTACACCATAAGGAGGATAGAATAGAGAGATAAGGTCCAGGGAAGAGCTCTCAACATTCTGGAGCTTGAGGAGCCAAGAAGAGGGAAGAATCCATAGAGGAAAAAGGCTAAGCCTTGAGGTAAGAACACATATGGTTCTTTTAACTAGTTTTATGGTGTATGATTTTTAAGAAATCATATGGTGGATTAAACATGATGTTCTACACGTTTAAAAGTGTAGAATATTGATATAAAGTTGTGATATTTAACTTAGAAGAGTTGGTGAATCGATAGGAGTCGAAATCGCCGGAAACCGCCACTTTAAGGGAGCTGCCCGTTTCTGCAGACTACGAAAGCCGCCCGGCTTTCGTGAAAGCCACCCGGCTTTTGACCAGCAGCTCAGTTTTACACATTCAATCGGCCTAGAACGGGGATTGATCGAGGGGCTTAGCAAAGGCAACTATTTCAGCACTTCATAAGGTGAGGATGGCTGACTATATTGCTTATAATTAGTGAGTTAATTTCATGAGATTACCGAAGGTAATTAAATGTGTTTTTATGGATTATTAACGATTAATAATGACTAAAAATGAAAAGATTAAATGTCTAGAGAAAAAAGAGCATAATATACAAATTTAGGAATAAATTGTGTATGTTCATGTGTTATGATTATGTTGACTTGAAAGTGGAACTTGTTATGAAACATGTGTTGAAATATACTTTTTCTTCATATTAGAATATATGAGTGATTAAAAGTGATATTTTGGATATTGACATAAATGATATTTTCAAAGGAAAATCAGTTGGAATTGTCTATATGACTATGAGTTGAGAACTTGGTTTGTTGATATTAATTTGACTAGTATTAAGATGCTAATTGGACATTAAAATGAAATGTTGTTAAGATTGATCCTAAGGTTGGATTGTGAAATATTATGCCTTAAGTAGTCTTAAGAGATGCTTTAAGGTAGGAAAGTATGAACTTTAAGTTATACTAGGGGTAGGCCTTAAGGGATACCCAAGATAGTGTGAATATTAAATTGATCCTAAGTATAGGATTGGCCTACATGTGTGATCGGTGATTCTTGTGGATAGCCGGTTGAATTATGGAAATAGTAAGGACCATGGCCCTTCCCGACTCTAGAGAGCGGGGTTGGATAGCATGGACTTACATCGTGATCACGGGTTAGGGTGGAATCCGAATCGGAGACCTACCTAGGTTCCGGTAGCGGTAACACATAAGATAGGACCCCGAAGGGCCTTACCTTCCTACGGGATGATGGGTACGAGTCCAGGGGCGGGATGTTGGAGTCCGAACCGGGAGCCTCATGAGGTCTCGGACAGCGGTAGCAAGTCCCGTAGAAATAATAGGACCCAAGGGTTGGGTTGTGCAAACGATAAATGAAAAAGGATATATAAGAAGGGCCGTGTGCCGACAAATAAATAAATTTACTTATTATGAAGATAATAAGTGGGGAATATAAATTATTATTTATATTATGATATCACCCTATTTTGAGGGTCTTGGAAATTAAAACGTTGATTATACTTAGTATAGTTGCTATTGTACTTGTCAAATATTTCCAAGTACTGACCTCCCCTTCACGGGGGAGGCCACCTCACAGTTTCAGGTAGAACTTGAAGGTTGCTACCGGCGCCCGTTGCCTCGGGGATATTCAAAGGAGAAGACGTGGTTCGTGCTTCTTCTATTTCCTGTTTTCAAAATAATGATAACAATGCTCATGGACATTATTTTTTAACAATTACTTTGGGGGCTTGTATGCCTAGTTATGCCAAGTGTGGCTTGAACAATTGTAATAATGCTTCCGCTGTTTTAAATGAATGTTTTACATTATGTTTGTTTATGGATGTACTATGTGTGAATGATATTCATGACGCCTTGTATAGTATGGATGAGTTGGACTACGGTTGACTATTCGTACTGTACGGCGGGTTGTCGACGTGTTCGGCTAGGTCCGGGGCGTGATAGTGGCGGCCAGACTCGTTGACTGGGTGAACCAATCCCCCGACGGCCAGGCCTATTGGGAGAAGGAGATGAAGGTCTTCTATGACCTTGGCCAATACCGGATGCAACGGTTGTTGTACAGGAGGCTGCAACGGCGTTTCATGGATATCGGTGTGTCCAAGGAGTGGGCCGTCGGCCTCGAGCTGCCTCCGTTAATGAAGCATCCTGAGACAGAGTTGGAGCTTCCGGTGGCCGAGCGGCAGCTCCCTATTGAGAGCTCACGTATCAGTGATGATTGGGCGTATGAGCGGAGCATGTTTGAAGATACTGCCACGTCGGGTGCCCCTGCCGGTACGTCTGTTGTCCCGGCCGAGGGGGGAGCTGAGGCTGAGAAGGACTCTGAAGCCCCTCCAGAGTTCTGATCCTTTGTAGTTTTATCTTTCTTTCAGCTATGTAACGGCCTAGAAGCCCTCCTTGTACTCATTTATGTTGAATGAAAATGTTTTCGTAGTACTTGCTGTCTGCGTCGTCGTCTCGTTTACTGTTCTGTCTAAGTACTTCGGAGTTAGGACTTAGGAAATTCTACTAAGTATCCGAACCTCGAGTGGGTGGGTGTTCTCATCGTCTTGATGTGGCACCCCCTTTGCACTGTTAACAGGTGCTTTAAGAAATTTACTAAGTGTTGAACCGATGTTGACGTTGTCGGCCCAATGTCCTTTGTGGCCGTTGTGTTCCCTTGTTCCTGATCTGATCAGGGTGGTCGGCTTGGGTCCATGTGTTGTGGCCGGTAAGGGCACACGGGTTGCTGTCCCCTTCGGCCTCGTACGTCTTCGTTCCTTGCCTTGGGTAGTTTGAACTTTGTTCCTTGAACATAGGAATTCCTCTAAATACAAATGCAAGACATAGGTAGCTAACGGCTTTGGAGTATACGGGTGCCCGCTTCGTCTGGAGTTCCTCCATCTAAGTACTTAGAGAATTTTCTAAGTATAAATGTAAGATGTAGTTCCGTCTTTGTGGTACCGCTGCCGGCTAGGAGGTGGCCCTATCATCATCGGCCAAGGTCTGGCTTTGTGGCCGATGAGGGTGCCCCTTGCTTTCCCCAAGAGAAGGCCCTACCTTCATCGGCTAAGGCATAGTTCCTTCTTGAGGAACTTTTTCTTCAGAGTTTTCTCTAAGTGTTTGGTAGACACTTGAACAAATTCCTAAAGGGCTTTCGCTTGACCAACGGCCTGGGTTCCAGTGCCTGTAACGGCTATCCGGGATGCTGTGGCAAGTAAGGATTGTTCCTTGATTGCTTGATTCTTCCGCGGGTGTGATAAGTGCCCGCTTCGTCCTGGTCATCCTCAGGATTGTGATTCTTTGTTTCATACCAAGCGTTGGTGCTTCAAAGGAGTGTGGCCGATGAAGGTCACCTCTCGCGTGTCACCCAACCGATGTGGTTAGGGTTTATAGGCGTGTGTTTCGGCCTTGACCATTCCCTTGTGGTATGTGGACGTGTCGTCCATGTTACCTGTCAGTGGTACAACGCTTGTGTTCAACTGATATGTACTTGGCCAAATTGGGCCTGAAATGTGGGGATTTTATTTTTCTTTGCTCGAGGCCGGCTAGTGTGCACGGCCGTCGGCTTCCCTCTTTTTCCCTTGTATATATATATTTTTTGTTTCCGGGGAGTATCCTTCTTTCAGGCTTCGGCCGAAGGGTGTGTTCGTCCTTCGGCCGGTTCGGACTTCGTTTATAACGTCCGTGATCTCAGGGCGGGTCCAGTCGCCTATTTATGACGCGGGCTAGACTTTTGGTCGGTTTCCAACGGCTGTCGTTGCCCATCCCTGAGTTTTGGGATTTTGTCACCTCGGCCATGATTTCAGGCCTGTCGTCCTGCGTTCTGGCGCGTGGACGACGTGGTGAGCTTCCCGTTTCAAGACGTGGGCCGTTTGCGGGCCCCTCGTCCTGGGGACATCGTCGGCCATACCTGAGCGTTTCACTTCTAGGCTTACGGGGCCAGGACGATGTGCTCTCTCAGCTAGGCCTGAGCCCTTCGCTGATACAAAATACAATGGAGTGCCTGAGCTTGTCGCTCGTAGGCTGCAAATGCAAGGGGCCATGTCGGCCATGCCTGAGCCTTTCGCTCTAAGGTGGCCGACGGGGGCACCTGTTAATGTTTTACTTTAAATTCCAGAGAAAAAATCAGAATATGATTTTATTCATAAGTGGCTCGAGGCCGAGGGTGGCGTTCAATCAGTAACCCGTTAGGGGGTGAGGGCTTCGCCGTCTGCACCTCCTTCGGATTACTGATAAAACTTCACCAGATGGTGTACATTCCACGTTCGTGGTACATTGGACCCATTCGGGCGTTTAAGCTTGTAGGTGCCGGGTTTGACCACGACACTGACGATGTAGGGCCCTTCGTACTTCAATGCTAGCTTGCCACCCTCTGTCGGCTGGCTTGCTTCCCTTCGGCGGAGGACGTAGTCCCCCACCTTAAATTCCCGGGAACGTACCTTGGCGTCATAGTATGATTTTACTTGACGTCGGTAGTTCTCTGCTCGGACGTAAGCTTGCTCACGCCTCTCATCAACCAGGTGTAGGTCAATCTTCATGTTCTCTTCGTTGGCGTCAGGCTCGTACTGTTCCACCCGTCGGTTGGGGATGGCAACTTCCGTGGGCGCCTTTGCTTCAAAGCCGTAGCACAGGGCGAAAGGCGTTTCACCTGTCGCCCTCCTCGGCGTGGTTCTGTAGCACCACAGGATGTTGGGGAGCTCGTCGACCCAACTACCTCCTGCGGCCTGGAGCTTCTTCTTCAGCCCCTCCATAATTGTTCTGTTGGCGTTCTCGACCTGCCCGTTGCCCTGAGGGTAGGCAACGGAGGAGAAACGATGCTTTACCCCAAACTCCCGGAGGAGTTCTTGGAAAGGGGCTGCCTCGAATTGGGTGCCGTTGTCTGATATAATCTCCTGGGGGACGCCAAAGCGTGTGATGATGTTCTTGTAAACAAATTTTTGGCATCTGGCCCCCGTGATGCTAGCTAAGGGCTCCGCCTCGACCCACTTGGTGAAGTAGTCGACGGCGACGATGATGTAGCGGTTATTCCCGGTGGCTCTAGGCAGGGGGGCGACCAGGTCAATCCCCCATCTGGAGAATGGAATTGCGGTGCTGACGGGGGCGTAGTTGACAGTTGGCCGACCAGGGGCCTTCTGGAGTACCTGGCATGTGGTGCACTTCCTGGCCAGGTCAGCGCAGTCGCGTGCCATCGTCGGCCAGAAGAAGCCCTGGACGACGAGACGCCGGGACATGCTGAAAGGGCCCTGGTGTGAGGAGCAGACGCCACAATGAACTTCTTCCATGGCTATGTCGGCCTCATCCTGGTGGAGGCATCGAAGGAGAGTGCCATTGTAGGATCGTTTATAGAGTTTGCCATCTTCGATGGTGTAGCTCGGGGCCCTGAGTTTGGCAAGTTTGGCTCTCTCCTCGTCCGGGGGCAGCTCCCCCGTTGCGATGAAGGTGGCGATGTCGGAGATCCAGTCCTCTGGTCGCTGTTGGACGCACGAGACTGGGCTGGCATGGATGCTGGACATGCTCAACTCCTCGATCTTGGCCAACTGGGAGATGTGCTCCGGGGTGTCCGAGCTGAGTTTGGAGAGGATGTCGGCTTCGGCGTTCTCGGCCCTTGGGATCTGAGTGATCTCATGGGTTTCAAACGCTTTCAGCAACTCCTCCGCCGCTTGTTTGTACTGCTTCATCCGTCCTTCCTTTGCTTCGTACGATCCCTCCACCTGACCCACTACCAATTTGGAGTCGCACTTGATTTTGAGGTGCTTGGCCTTGAGGCCGGCTGCGAGTCTGAGACCGCTGAGGAGGGCCTCATACTCGGCTTCGTTGTTGGATACCCTGAAGTTGAAGCGGATGGCATAGTAAGCTCTGAATCCTTCAGGGGATATGAGGACAACGCCGCCGCCGCCGCCGCATGATTTCGCGGCCGACGAGCCGTCAGTGAACAGGGTCCATGTATGGTCCGGCTCCGGCCCGGGGTTGGCGACGGCCGTCTCCCTTGCCGTGCATTCGATGACGAAGTCGGCCAAGGCTTGCCCTTTGATGGATGGCCTTGGCTTGATCTCAATTTGAAATTGGCTGAGGAAAATTGCCCATTTCACCATCCTAGAGGAGCTGATGGGGCTCCTCATGAGTGCGCCGAGAGGCTACTGGGTCAGTACATGGACGGCGTGGGCCTGGAAGTAGTGTCCCAGCTTCTTCACCGTGTGGACGATGGCCAGCACCATCTTCTCAATGGGGGAGTACATGAGCTCGGCCTCCCTGAGTGTCTTGCTGATGTAGAAGACGGCCTTCTGCACCCCTTCGTCCTCACGGATGAGCACGGAGCTGATGGCTGACGTGCTCACCCCTAAGTACAAGAAGAGGGTTTCACCGGCTTTGGGCTTGGAGAGCACGGGTGGGGACGACAGGTACCTTTTCAATTCGTCGAATGCTTCCTGGCACTCCGTCGTCCACTTGAAGCTGTTGGCTTTACGCATGATCTGAAAGAAGGGGAGTGCCCTCTCGGCTGACCTGGAGAGGAACCGGTTTAAGGCCGCCAGGCGCCCCGTCAGTCGCTGTACCTCCTTGACGTTGCGGGGCGGCTCCATGTTGATGATAGCCTGCGTCTTCTCCGGGTTTATCTCGATGCCTCTCCGGCTGACCATGTAGCCGATGAACTTGCCGCCTTGGACGCTGAAGGCGCACTTCTTGGGGTTGAGGCGGAGCCAGAACTCCTTCATTATTTCAAAGATTTCCCGGAGGTCGTCGGCGTGGGAGGTGGCCTGCCTGCTCTTGACGATCATGTCGTCGACGTACGCCTCCATCGTCCGGCCGAGGACCGCCCTGAAGATCTTGGCCACCATCCTAGTGTAGGTGGCGCCGGATTTTTTGAGTCCGAAGGCCATGACGAGGTAGCAAAAGATTCCCTCTGGGGTCATGAATGCCGTCTTCTCAGCGTCATCTTCATGCATGGAGATTTGGTGGTACCCTCTGAAAGCGTCGAGGAACGACATCAACTCGCACCCCGCCGTCTCGTCCACCAGCTGATCAATGTTGGGGAGAGGGAACGGGTCCATGGGGCACGCCTTGTTCAGGTTAGTGTAATCAACACACATTCTGAACGTCGGCGATTTCTGGGCGAGGACAATGTTGGCCAACCATGTCGGGTACTTCACCTCTTTAATGTGTTTGATTGAGAGGAGCATGGCGACATCCCCTTTGACGAAGTCCCGCCTGTCGGCAGACAAGTAGCGCCGCTTCTGCTTGACAGGCGCAGAGGCCGGATCGACGGTCAGCCAGTGAGTGATCACCTGGCGGCTGATGCCCGACATATCGTCCGGGCCCCACGCGAAGACAACGACGTATGACCGTAGGACGAGGAGGATGGCGTCTCGTTGGTCCTGGGGGAGTTGCTTTCCGAATCTGAGAACCCGCTCCGGCCGGGAGGTATCCAGAGGGATTTCCTCGACCTCCTCGGCCGGCTCCGCATGTGGCCTCTCCTCGTCCATGGCGACGGCGGCCGTGATGGTGTCTATCCTCTGGCCTTCCCTCTCGGCCGACCTCGTCAGTTTGAGGTAGCATGCCCTGGCTATCCTCTGGTTTCCTCTGGCGTAGCCAATGCCGTCGTTGGTGGGGAACTTCAGGCGTGGTGGGGGCCGTCACCGACCTCCACGGGGAGGACTATCGTGCCCTCGGCGTCGATAGAGTCCCCGGTGAAGCCGGATAACGGTGTCTTGATCGGCTTCAGCAGAGCTCTGTTCAGCTTCAGCTGCTTGAATGTGTCCAGGTACATCACGTTGACGGAGCTCCCCGTATCAATGTAAGTACGGTGGATGATGGGGTCACCGATCTCACATCGGATGACGAGGGCGTCCCTGTGTGATTCCGTACCCGGAGGCAGATCCTTGTCGGTGAAGGTGATCGCCTCCGTTCGCTGCTTCTTCGGCTTGGGGGGGGGGGGGGGGGGACGTGGGACACCTCCCCAATGTAAAGGGATTGGGCCCATTTCTTTCTCTGAGTGGCGGAGTCCCCCCCAGTGTTCCCACCTACGATGAGGTGGATGTGATTCTTCTTCGGCGGGGGCTCTTCGAAGTCCTCGTCGTCGCTGAGCCTACCAATCTCCCGCTTCTTCGCAGAGGGTTCGCCCCCATGTTTGCCGGTGTTTACCCAAGTGTTCTTGCGTGGGCCACCTTTGACAAACTGGGAGAGTTCCCCGTGGCGAATAAGGCGCTCGATGGCCTTCTTCAGTGTGATGCAATCGTCGGTGTTGTGCGACGAGTTCTTGTGGAACCGGCAGTATGTGCCGCCCTGCTGGATGGCAAGGATCTCCTCGGCCGGCCGAGGAGCCTGCTCGATGAGGCCGTGCTTCTCGGCATAATCGAGGATGGTGCCGACCGGGTGGGTGAGGGTTACCCCCGGCCGTTCCAACCTCGGCCGCCAGTGGCGATCTTTCTTACTCTGTCCACCAGAGCCGTGACGGCCCTGGGCACCCTGGCCGGCCGGGGATAGACCCGGGGCCGGCGAAGGATTTGTCTTCTTGGAGGGATGGCCCCCCTCTCTCTTGTGATTGTGGAGCTCGTCGGCGTCGGCATACAAGCCTCCGCGCTGGAGCGCCTTGGCGTACGACCTCGGGGGGGCGGTGATGAGGCTCCTAGCGTATGGGGAGCTGCGGAGGGCTCCCTGATACAAGGCGAGGAGGGTGCGCTCATCGGCCCCCTCGACCTCCTCGGTTTCCCTCGTCCACCGATCAATGAATGACCGGAGGGACTCCTCGTGTTGCTGCTTGACAGAGAGGAGGTGGGTGAAATACTTCTTCGCGCGCTTCCTCCCGGCAAAGTGAGTGAGGAAGCGCTGGGCGAGATCCTGCCATGAGTCCATGCTCCCTTCGGGGAGCGCGTTGAACCACTCGTACGCTGGCCCCTCGAGAGTAGAGAGGAACCAACGGCAGAGGTATTCGTCGGACGCGTTCACCATCAGCATGTTGTTCTGGTAACGGCTGAAGTGTTCCTGGGAGTCTGATCGGCCGTCGTAGGACTTGATGGCGTTCCCCCTGTACTTCTCCGGGATGGGGGCCGAGAGGACCCTGTTGGTGAAAGGGGTCCTGGTCCTGACCTGGATGATGGGGTCACCTCGCCCCTCGGCCAGCTCCCTCTCCAGGGCGCTAACCTTGTTCATGAACGCGTTGAGGCCGGGGTCGTTGGAGGCGCCGGCCGTAGGGATGTTGGCCGACTGCTTGGCCTCCATCTGAGCCAGCCTCCTTTCCAGCTGGGCGATGACCTCGTCCCGGGGGTCCCTGGCGGCCGCAGCGGTGCCCGGCTGGTTCCTCATGCGCTCGTTGTGAGCCGCGTTGATCTGGTGGCGCACGTCATCCTCGTGCAACTTTCCCTTGCCCTTGTCCGGGCGGGGCTGGTCCGCTGTCCGGGACACAGACCCCAAGCTTTCCCTCGGCGAGCCAGGACGAGGCTCACCAATCCGTCCCGCCATCCTCTCCGAAACCGGGTGACGGCGCGTGTCACCTAGCCTATTGAAGGCAGAGGCTTTTCCACGCGCTGGGGTCTGCCCAGGCCGAAGAGGGGAAGCAGGGTGGGAGTGGGACGACGCCGTGTCCTGGGGCACCACCCCCTCATCGTTGCCTATCCGGACGGCCAACGGTTGGGGCTGAGGAGGTTGAGTGACGTTCCCCCCGGTCCTTGGCAGGAGTGCGCGGAGGACGGTGGGGTTCTGAGCCAGGCTGGCGATGATGACCGACAGCGCGGCCTGGACCCGCGGATCCACGGACGGAGAGGCCGCGGCCATAGGCTGGGCCGGGGCGTGGTCCGTCTTCTCAGCTCGTTTCTTGTCCAAGCCGAGGCGGGCGTCGGGGACTCCGCCGTTGAGCTGGTTGCGGAGGTCCGTCGTGAGGTTGAAGGCCTCCTGGAAGAGGTCCCCTCCGCCGGCCTGGTCGGCCGTGGCGTCCTCATCGTGCTCCCTGGGCTCTTGGTCCTCAGGGATGACTTTGCTGACGAGGTTGCGGTTTGACTTAGTTCTTCCCATGATCAGTGGTTAGCTGTGCTTGGTAGCGACGAAGGGTGCTAACTTGATTGTTCTAGCTCTCAATGAAAGCACCAAATGATAGAGTATATATCTAGAGAGAAGTGAGAGCTAGAGAGAGAAGTAATATATTTGCTTGGTATTAATGAATTCTGAACCCCTACAACTACTCCCAAGGGGAGTATTTATAGAGAAAATACGGGCTGGGCTCCCAAGGCTTGGGCTTGGGAGGCCCATTTACACTTGGACCGCTACTGGGCCGAATACAAAGCCACTAATGGGCTGTACAAATGAGTAAGTGTAGAATCCGGTTCTGTGGGGTCTCCGTGGCCGACGAGGGCGTGACCGACGAGGGCACGGCCGACGAGGGCACGGCCGACGAGGGCACCCGGGTTCCTTGGCTTCAGGACCATGATCTGAGTTGGCACCTTTTCGGCCGACGGGGGTCCCTTGGCCGACGAGGGCGCCACTCTGTGTCTTGTGCTTTCTGTTCTTCCGAGTATGTGGGTCCGGGGGCTCAGACCCATATACTCCATCAATTATGATCAAAGAGTAATATGTAAATGTAAAAAATGAAACATAGGAATATAAAAATATCTATTTAACGCACATTAGAAAGTTTCATATCCTAAAATAACATAGTATAAAAATCTATAGATTTTGAAACATTCTTTCTAGATAGAGAAAATTGCTCTTTGTAAGACTAAATCAATGCAAGTTTACAAAAATAGGACCTGGTCATGTTTTTTTCATCCGTGTGATTTACTTAATTCTATTTGAGGAAACTCTATTTTTTCCTTCCAATTTTACCCTTGCAGCGACCTTCCAATTTGAGAAAATTACTCTATTTGCTCCTGCGACCTTCTTGCAGCGATTCCGGCGAAGACGGAGGTGCGACGATTCCGGCGAAGATGGAGGTGCGACGAAGAAGAGAGATGCAGCGTCCGGTGAAGAAGAGAGTTTTGGCGTCCGGAGAAGAAGTGAGAGATCGGCGAGGAAGCGAAACGGCCACCTAGCTTCGGAGGCGGTGATCGGAAGATGGAGGAGAGGCGGCGACCTAGCTTCGGCGGCGGAGACCTGAAGACGGAGCTGCGTGGGTCTGGATTTGCGAAGGACAAATGGGAGATAGTCGGGAGAAGATGGGTTCGGTTAGGACAAATTGTTTGTTTATTGTCTACTTATTGTCTATTTATTGTCTATTTAATGTCTGTTATTTTTTAAAAGTAAGGGTATTGTGGTCAATGCAGGTGTAGTTGAGTCTTACCCTAATCTTACGTCTTAGGTTTGGAAAATCCGTATGTTTTGCTCCTAGTTGTTGAAATCTCCCTTGTAGATATCATTTGTCGTCTCCTTTCTCTTCTTATTTTGGGATTAAAGTTTTCATCCTTCCAGATTGGTAACCTTGGAAGCTCTTTTCCGATAACCCTAGTTACAACATAGTTGATCTGGCTTCATAAATGTTATGGAAGATTTTTTTCCCTTCAAATCGAGGAGAATATTATTGGCCTTAATCACGGTTAACCCAACAATATTTTGGGAATTAACCACAGTTATTTTTTATAAATTCAATCACTTCGAGTGGCGGCTCTTGTACAGTAAGAGAAAATATCTTAACCACGGTTAACCCAACAATATTTTGAGATTATTTTTAACTCAGCAACATTTTTTGAATTATCTATTTAATTAGCATTATTTCGGGGTGACTCAGAATATTCAGATCCTAAAGAATTCTCATTTGCTCCGTATTACTTAACCCAATAACTCAATTAAGAGTACACAAACGAAAACATTATGAGCACATACAATGATATATTGATAAAAAATATATCAATCTCTTAAATCTAAAAAATATATCAATAATTATAAATATTTGAAAAATTAATTCTGTAAAAAAAATGTTACCATTTGCAATATTTTACAATTATAAGGCTAAGATATTCCTGAAATTGACTATGCATTTGTTGTCACCGCTAGACTAAGACTATCATCAGCTCTTTGATGGAGAGAACATTCAGAGGTTGTTTACTTTCGATTTAATAAACTTAATGAGACAGTGACATAATCATTCAATTCATTATGTCATGTTTACTTATGACTTTATTGAAATTATGACTTAATCAGTCATAAACAGATTTAATTTTTAAGCCAGAAAATAACAGGCTTCCCCATTAAGACGTCTTTCCCATCAATTCTTTTAAATCGATTGTGGAATAGATTTATGTTAATAAATTAAATTTTTCATTGACAATTTGACATCATACCCAAGAATAATACTAAGTTAACTATTTTATTCAATTCAGACTATTTTCAAACAAACATCTTAATCCAAATATGACTTAATAGAAAAAAAGTAAACATCAGTAATAGTAACCGTATTTGTTAAACATCAGTACATATATCATAAAAAATAGCTTTCGTAACATTAAAAGTGACACACTGACCTTTGGTTTTATTGATCTAAAACAAGATGTCCATAAAAATATTCTTTGGTCCATAACATTTTAAACCCATTTAATAAACCCAACAACATCCATATCCATATACTCCAAGTCTCCAACCGTTCATCTTCCACCTTCGAACATCTTCCTTCTAAGTTGGTCAGCACCGCATATAAGTTACTCCGTATATAATTACTCTTTCTGGTCATTTTTCTTGAAAGCTTTTTAGCTTCAATTCTTTGTATCAGCCAAATTGGTTTTAGAGTTAAACAGGTGGGAGCATTTTTGGGACGATGCACCATGAATGACATATAAACGGTGATATGCAAAGAAGCTAAATCGCCAAGTGAAGTTTACTGAAATTCTAATGCTTTTCAGAAATTTCTTTCTAAATAAAGTCCATATATTGATTGTCTAGTATATACGGAGTAATTAACAATTGTAATTCAAATATTCGATCCCTGATTTCCTATGCAAGATTTACTGATCTACTCAACGGAAGATTGAGGTAAATATTCAACTATGAATCCTATATATGGTAGTTTTGGCACTTAATTCACGTTTTGGCACATTTTTATTAAAGCAATTAAATTAAATCTTATCAATAATTTTGTTTGCAAATCTGTTTAATTTAGCATTTTCATACAAAAATAATACTCCGTAATTGAAGTATTTTAAATCATTCAGTGATTCGCAATTCAAAACATCTACGGTTCATATATGTTATATACAATCACTGAAATTGTTGAAATGGAAACCATACCTCACATCTAAGCTTTTTTATAAACAGAGTTCTAACGTGTTGAGAAAAAGCATTTACAGATATATTTTAATGTTGAATAGCAAATTTATATGTAAGATAAATCAGGTTTATGAGTATTCAACATCTCGTAACAAAGCATCTTTATTTAAGATGTTCACAATCATGTACCTTTAGCAGAAGATTCAGAACTATTCACAATGTTTTTATATTTTAATACGGAGTACTTTATAATCTATTTCGTCCAAAAAATGATACTCAGTATAACTTGTGTATATTTAAGAAGAGTTATTTTAGCAGTTTCCGTTTAAATTGAAACTCGGATATATACGGTTCTTAATGAGGGTGAACTCACCCTTTTAGAAGGTAGTTAAAATTTGTAACTTGATACATAAATGAATTACCAATAACCCATGAATATTTTGCATGTTACCTCGTCGTCGTGAAAATATGAATTTCATAGAAGACTGATTTACATGATGCCCTAAACTTACAATGTGCTACAACGTTGTGCACACGTGCAACTTTATTTATTTGGAGTGGTAATTGATATCCTTGATCAAGCACTACATTTCAACTATGACAAAATGACAAAATCTGCACTACAAAAATGAGTACTTTCGTCGGTTGTGACAACATTTGTGATGGAAATCCATGAATTAGGTGTCTATATACAGAAGACATACACAAACTGGAAAACAAAAAGGCGAAGAAAACTTAGCTTGGAAGCAGGGCCGGCCCTGGTGGTGTGCAGGGTGTCCAACCGCACATGGCCCAAAAAATTGGAAGGGCCCAATTTTGTTTTGTAGTAGTATACTCTACTACCTCCGTCCCACTATGATTGTCCCATTTTACCTTATCGGTTCGTCTCATTAATATTGTCTCATACCAAACTTGGTAAAGTTTGTGTGGCTCTAAATCATTCTTACTTTTTTCTTACTTTACCAATTCAATATCAACCACATAAACAACTTTTTATTAATTTGTGTGTCACTCCCTTTTGTCCCAATGTTAGCGGGATGGAGGGAGTATTATTACTTAGGTGGACTAGGGCAAGGCTTTGAAGCAAGCCTGGTTCATCACTTCGCGTATTCCTCATATGCAAAGGAGGAGCGTGTATATAGGAACGAAGGAGTGATAAATTCTCCGTTTCCACCGGTGTGGGAATCTTAAGCTTTAGAAACAAAAAAGAAAAGAAGCGAGGCATGCGGGATTTAAACCCATGTGAAAATAAAAGCATGCACGCTGATTTCTAAACATCAACCGCCGGACCAAATCAACTAATTCTTGAAATACGGACGTACAAGTTTTATATTACCTATTTGTTCTACAAAATAAATAATTAAAATACCTCTTAATAAAAATCGGTTCGGTTCGGTTTGAACCGATTTTATAACTCAAAAAACCTTCATTAAACCGATTTATGTTCGAGTTCCGACTTTCGCGTCCCGTTTGAGTCGGTGGGGTTTCGGTTCGGTTTTTTTAACTTGTGTTGAAACTTGGAAAAGAAGGTCCAATTATTTTTTTTGCACAGGGCCTTCATTTCCTCAGGACCGGCCCTGCTTGGAAGTCTCAAATAACGCTACAACGCTAAAGTGAATCTAATGGGTGGTGTCAGGTGAGAAGAAAAATCATCTTACATTGAGAATTGTAAGCTAAGTTTGAAGCGACAGACTAAGAGCATTAAATATTGATGTTGATATATACTTTGTATTTTATCTAGATGGTTCCCAATTCAAAACAATAGCATGTGAAAAAGAGTATGAGTATGAGTGGTAGAATATGTAAAGGTGGATAAACCACCGAGGAACCAAAAGCTGGAAATTAATGGCAGACTACAAAGCACGAAGTCCATTGCCGCACACAATAATATTAAATCATCACAATTTCTTTTGAATCCATGTCACACACAAAATATAATAATAACGCACTTGCCTAGAATCTTCAACCGCAAGCCTTGGTCCATGCAGTTTTGGCAGAAACTTGTGCCCCAAGAAACCTTTTGCTATTATATTAAGATAGATTATTATTATTATTATTTATACATCGGAATGAATTTTGCTATTATTATGCTACAATGTTTTGTTGGATAATTCTATATAAGATCAATGATCTCCATCTAAGACTTTATGATATTGGAATTATAAACATTTGTCATTTTGACTAGGTGCTTATTATACAAGAAGCATTTACTTTTGTTTCTTAATTAACTTCCTTTATGCAAAGATGTTTTGGTACCATTACCCAAAGTTTATGCTTATAAGAGGTACATGTATTTTTTTTTTGTATTTTGGAAACAAATCAACCGAGATTAAAATCGGTTGCATTAGTTGTCCACATTAAAGATCCAATTCAAAGTGGTTTTCTTTTTCAATACACGACCCTTCCCAACCCATTCATGTACGATTTACCAATTTATATTGCATATCGCGGGTTGAGATTTTTTTAAAATGTTAGAATCCTGACATTTTGACCCAACATGTATACATGTAAGGTTTTTTTCATTTTATTTAATCTAAATTAGTCATTTATATTCAAATGTCATCTAAGATTACTTGGGATTTGTCCTGATCTCGACATTCTAGATCCTAATTTATATGGATTTTCTTGATCCTAACAACATTATAGTTGTTGACTAGCTCGTTTAAAAACGTGATATCTGATTCAATTAAGGGATTGTAGTAATTGCGCCGTATTTCTCATCTACAACCATTTTATAGAGATTTATTTTTTTAATAAGTTTTTATTAAGAGAAAATTGGGTGTATGTACATAATCTTTATATTATATAACGCAATTTGGGTGGCCGATTGATTTTACAATTTTCCCTCCTAAAGCAATTGCGGTGCTCAATTGATTTTGCAATTGAGTTGTTTGGTCCATCCAGGCACAAAATTAATCTAATTGCATACAGTGGGAATAGCACATCATTTTGACTACTTAATTGCACAAATGTCACGATGACATTGGAGATGATGTTAACGACACCAAATTTCGATCCGAAGAAAATGACACGTAACAATTGATTTTGCAATTTTGTAATGGAGTTGTTTGACCCATCCAGACACGCACATAAAAGTCATTTACCATTCATACGACCATATATATTATTTCCGTTCTTAAATAATTGTAACATTAGAAATTGTACACTATTCACGTGCTCTACTATTATTATGTTTTATTTTAGGAAAAGTACGGAAAATGTACTTGTGGTTGGGCCCATTTTCAGATAGGGTCATGTGTTTCATTTTTTATCAAAGTAGTTCATGTGTTTGAATTTCGTTATCACAACAGGGTCACGCCGTTAAAAACGTCTGAAAAAGACTGTTAAAAATAACTCTGATTTTCAGAAGTGCCCGAAAAATTAAAAGAAAAATATTGAAAGGTGCGCCTCATCAAGATGGATTTTTTAATGTATCCCAACAAATTTTAATGCATTTTTTAAACCAATAAAATTGCAATTTCAATATCGTAAAAAGATAAACTATGTATATATTTATATGTTTATTTAGGAATAAAAATCATGCCAAATTATATTATATATGTACAATACAAATAAAAAATATCATTATATATTTTAATAGGACCAAATTATACTTTGGAATATTATGAGAGTGTACTAAATGCTTAATAAGAACATAGTATTATCCGTAGTTGATTATTATGATTAATAACTACTTTTTATTACTCTCTCCGTCCTGGTCATTTCTTCCAAGTTTGACTTGGCTTGCAAATTTAGAAAGTGATAATAAAGTGAAAATGTATGATTGTAGTTGTGTAAGAAAAAAGTGAATGAATGTGAACCACATATTTTTTCCAAAAGCAGAAGTTAGAAGAATTAATTGAGACGACCCAAAAAGGAAAGTTGTAATAAATGACCGGGACGGAGAGAGTATAATTTTGTATATAATTATATGTTTATTATTATTATATGGACATATAATCGTTGACCAGTTTTCCTGCGTTGACCGGGTTGAATCACCGGGTCCGGGTTGACCCGTGACCTAGTCAGGTGGCTGGGGTGCTTCCCGGTCCGGTTTTTTAAACATAGGTTTCCCCTATCTCGATTCCATAATTCATCAAAATAAACCATAATTCATAATTCAAAGTTGCATGTGAAAAAAAACAAATGTTCAATTACTCATAATCCGGATAGCATCATGAGTTGCGTATTATTTTTCACAAATCTTATTACCCTAATCACATTATGCTAACATTAGGGTATTTCACTCGCAACTCTCCAACATTTGAGGCATTCAAATACTATTCCCTCCCAAAACCATTTTTAGATATTTTAAATAGGTGCCCTCACCTTTAAACTATGAATGTGATATTATAAAACTAATACGGAGCACTACGAATTACATAGAGCCCTTTGGTAAAGTACGAAAATCGGCTAATTTGACTTATTCTGCTGAAATTTATGAAATTCTGGCTGAAGTAGGTGCATTGGCTGATTCTGCTGATAAGAAAAAATTAATTTTAAAATATATTTTATTAATAAAATAAGGAAAAAATTATATGTAAAAATAGCTAAAATGATCATCTACAGTAACTTCAGCCAATAAAGCCAAAAAATAACTACAAACTTGCTTTTTCTGCTTATTACATAATTCAACGCGCGGAAACAAAAGTTATATGTTTGGTGAAAAAATTAGCTGATAAGCCTGATAAGAGTATTACCAAATGGCCTCATAGTAAAACTAGGAAAAATCCTGAAATCATGGAAATTTATTATTATGTTTTGGCATTATCACGTTATAAATATGACAATGGGCGGAGCTAGGGGAGGGCCAATCTAGGCATCTGCTCAACCCCAAATTAAAAAAATGTGTTTATTTTCAGTGTAAAAAATTATGGGTAATTTTTTTTCAAAAATATTTTTTGTATTGGTCCAGTCCCATTTACTCCTATTGTGACAATATTTTCAATCGTTTACCCCTATTTAGAAAACAAAAACATAACACTCCTATTTTTGAAATTCTCAAACATTTTTACTCTTATTTAAGGCAATTTTACTAAAAGTATTAGGAAGTGTAAAAGCAGGCTACCTAGAGGTGACGCTTATTTCGAAATATTGTGCTACTGCTTAAATCACAACCATTCAGCATGCTTACGCTTTGCTAGTACAAAACTCGATCACAAGATCCAATCACATGCTAGTACATTTTTATTATCAAGCACAATAGTGTTTCACAACATAACATGCACGTACTTAAAAGGGCTAATAATGGCTAATAATATCTAAGGAATGGATTGTCTAGGCGTGTTTGGCAGCTCTAGTAATGGTCACAATTACAAGAGGGAGGACTATAACTCATCAAACTTAATTGAGATCTCCTTCATTCGCGGAGCATGCCGCCTTACCTATAAATGTAATGAAAGCAAATTGTAAGACAAAAATAATAATACTAACATTAAAAGCAAGAAAGGATGTACACTTTTACATCTCTCATATCACATTATGACTTCTTTTTACGTATTTAAAACAACATTCATATCCTCGTTACCACATTTCCATGACACTATATGCACCACTCATTGTAGTTTCGTAGATAATTAACTTTCAAATATATATACAAAAGGATCCTCAACAGTTAACCTGATATCAAGATGATATAATCCCATCCTAAAAGTTCAAAGGAGGAGAAGTCTGAAATTTTATATAGTTGTTTATTGATTCATATTTTACAGTGTGACAACGGAGACATTCACATGAGGTATACACACAAAAAAAGTGTCTAAAAGTTCGACATGTGATCATCTTTTAACCCCTACTCACATACTCACATACTCTAACACAATACAGTAATACACTTACGTTGATGCCCGCCATCGATAAAAGTTTGTGAGAAGCAATATAGGTTGTATCACAACTTTCCAACCCTTTCTCCACAAAATAAACAACCTCGGAAACACCAGACTGCAATTACAAGAATTTGTGTCACAATTTTTGCATGACTTATGGTATTGTCTATCCTTTGACAAATAAATGAAACCATATATTTCATGCCACATTGCCACCAACTTAAAGAAATGGGGTTAAGGACATGATGATTGAATAACCTGGATAATTATCTTTGCACATTCATTGCAAGGGAACATGGTGACATAGAGCCTCTGCATTATTACATTGCCAAAACATGACGTTAAGCAACAGTTCAAATCATAAAAAAAAAGAGCCATTATAGTCAGGATTGACAATTTGAAAACAGAGGGACCAAAGAAAATGAAGGGTGCATAGATCAAAATACTAAAGCTAACCTGCCCTGCAGCTGAGGCGTGATTTGTATTCAGGATAGCATTAACTTCAGCATGACAGACATAACTACAAAATCAAGCTACAGTAAATCAAATTTTATCTTTTCTATTTGGGGGGTTGGTGCAGGGTGGTGTTTAAGAGAGTTTTCAGAAAAGCATGTTAAGTGTTTATTTATTATTTATGATGTAATTATGTGAACATCAGATGAAGTATTTTTTGGATAGATGTTACTCACGGGTACTTTGTCTCCAAGGGATTTCCAGTTTTGGATTTCTAAAAAAATTATTGATGTGTTAGAATACTAGACAGAAATGGTATGGATGTTGATAAATCACAAGTTCCTTATGTAAGTAATAAAATGAACCTTAGCCCAAGGAAGTTTATCATCTGAGCAACCACGTGGAAATCCATTGTAACCAATGCCTGGCTAAAAAAAATGGGCTTAGATATAATCATATAAGATATTGCTGGTAATGGTGCATATTAAGCCTATGTCTAGTTGGGAGATTTTGGAGGGGAGCTAACAACAGTAGTGATATTTGTGATCTAGTTGGTTGAAATGAAGGGAAGATCAGAACTTGTAAACAAATATCTTAGTTAACTAAATGTATTGTTATTTTCTAGTCTGAGACAGATAAAAATATACTCCGTACTTGTAAAACAAACATCAATTCTCCCTTTCAAAACCCTCCAACCAAACACCCCAATACTCATACGACACAATTAATTACACAATCTGAACATAGGGCCTTTATTAATGCTTATACACCCCACATAAACTTTAATAGAGTAACAAGAGTGCCTCTGGACAAGTATAAACAGGTAAGTCTAGTTAGAGTATTACTACATTAGCTTTAAATTATGATGCAGAACCATTCGTCAAATGCATCTTACCAAGTATTATGCCATTTTGGCTCACCAAACATGCGCCAACCTGCAAAACATTACAAGAAAGAAGATTCAGGAGAATGTGGTAAAGACAAAAGGTTGCAAGCTGCACCCGTTTAAATCATTAAAAATAGATAGGAAAATCTGCAGGTGTAATACTCTTCAGTTAGATACAAGAAAACACAGCCATATCATAATCATAATACTAGTATTATTGTATTGATAGAAATACAAGAAAAACAATAAACACTTAAAGTTTATTAAACAAGAAGAACAATACAACCTGCAGGTACATAATATCAGTACAAGAGAAACAATATTAGTGTTTTATAAAAACAAATTAAATTGTATTAATAGAACAATAGCTATATACAAACACAAGAAGTCAACAAGTTACCTGCCTGTTGGGATCTTTGGAGCGTTCTGCGGACAGGAATGCAATAGCCATGAAATAATCATCCCACGACAAATAACTGCACTTGTGATACACAACATTTATATACAGAAAAATACTTTAAATAGTTGATAAACGCATTTCCAGTATATTCTTACCTTTCCCGTTTGGACGGATCAAATGGGCTCCTCAGTGAATGTTTCAGTGCCCCATTAATTGCCAAGTCGGCACCGAAGGACGGCGGGCGGTATTTTCGGCGGCTGACAAATAGACGAACTGCAGCGGCGCCGATCACTCCGGCGACAGAGATCAACGCCAGATCTCTGGATTTCATATATGGCCGTTCAAGAGACTGATAAGAAGACAGTAAAGCTGAAGGTAAGAAGGATTTTTGCCAGAGTCGAGAGACATCCGGGTTTAGAGATTTAGGGGAGTTGAAACTGAAAGTAGCGGGAAAAATGAGAGGCAAACATTTTGCCGGAAGTATTCATTTTCATAATTTCATTACTCTAGTCGACAACAATTTGATGGAAGCCATCCCAAATCTAAGAGACCCGCGACTCCCACGAGAGACACATCCGCCTATCGTTAATTGATGTTTTAAAAAGTTCCTAGTTTGATCAAAAATGATGTTTGTACACACTCTTATACACACCTATGTCTGTGAAAACTTTTTTTATTGTTTGTGAACATCGATGCACAGACAATGTTTTGCACAAACAAAATATTGTCTGTGAACCGGATTCACAGACAACAAAAAAGCTTCACAAACATGGTGTGTATAAGGTGTGTACAAGAGTGTGTACATCAAGCATGATTGTAGTTTGATATACACATATTTACGTAAAATAGACCTTTGTTTTGACTTTTCAAGTATACTTTACTTTATATCAAATCAAACAAAAAGTTGGTAAAAAGTAAGGATAATTATGACTTTTTGTTTAAAAATGATTTCCTTTTATAGAAATGAAAACTTCTTTTTGGGATATCCATAAAAGGAAAGTTGAACTTCTTTGCGGGACGGATGTAGTATAAATTTGTATTTGTCGAATGATTATTAAATTATTCATCATCATATGCTAAATATTTACACTTTAATTCATAGCAAAGTTTTAAATTGCAGTCGGGGTGATTGTGGTTGAGGCTATTGTGGGCCGGCTAGGTAGCACCGATACCGGTACGCGGAATCGCGGAAACGCGGACACGGGTACGGGGATACGGCAAAACAAAAAAAAGTAGGATACGGATACGGGGCCATATTTTTAAATATTAAAAGTTATGGGGGTGTATTTACAAATATTAAAAGTTACAGTGGTGTATTTATAAATATTAAAAATAGTTTTTTTTTTGGAAATATATACATATAATATCCTATGAAATGTACAAAAATAATAATTTTTTTGGATATATATATATATATATCCTATATATACATATATACCCATTCATTACATATACATCATAATATTTCTCATATACAGTAGTGCATCTCGAAATATAAATGTAGACATGTAGTCGATAAGTCATTAATTTAAAATGAGAAATAAGTCAATCAACTACAATCTTGAAATTAAAAGTGCAAGTACCAAAGTTATAGAATAATTAAGATAGAAAACAATATTTTAAAAGCTCTAACATCTAATACATATTTTCACTGGAAGTATTAATTTCCAGGAATAATATCATCTTCCAAAAAAACTGCCAATGATACGGGTATCCGTCAGGATACGAGTATCGGAAACTTTCAAAAAATTACAAAAAAAATGGAAACTTTTAAAAATTACAGATACGGCCCGGGAACGTACGGTACGGGTATCCTAGAGTATCGGATACGGGAACGTATCCGATACGCCGATACGCTACCCTAGGGAAGTATCCGTGCTTCATAATTTCTGGCTGATGCATTGTGAATTAGTTTTACAAAATAGCGGTCCCGATGCGGTCTGATGTGCCCCGTGGTGGCTATGTTGCACTTTCGTGTTTTGTTTTTTCGGTTCATCAGTCAACTTTTTAACCAAACACGTAATTTTTGATTTGGTGCGCTGACCTGTATAATGATATAAAAAAGTACTCCCTTCGTCCCTTAAAACTTTGTCATCTTTCCTTTTTGGAACGTCCCAAAAAACTTTGTCACTTTCCCTTTTAATTAATTATTTTGTGGTTTCTGTTATTTCTCTCTCATCTGCACAAACCTCAACCACACAGTTTTTACTTTATTATTCTCCGTGCCGGTCAACTTTGACAAAGTTTTAAGGGACGGATGTAGTAAGATTGAAGTTACTTTTATGGTTGTATTGGCTGAATTTATTGTGATGATGTTTTAGCTTTTTTCCATTTAATTTTCCCCCTCTATTTTATTAATAAAATATATTTTAAATACAATTTTTTCATAAATCAGCAGAATCAGTCAATACAATCACTTCAACAAGAATATCATAAATTTCAACAGAATCAGCTGATTCAGTCGATTCCAGTGTTATAAAACGGGTTCTAAAATATTAGGTAAGATTTATATTCTTACTATTTATAATATGTCTAACGAAGTGTAATGATGCTAGGAACTCTTTGGGCAAGTATCAGGGATGACAATTTAACCCGACCCGATGGATACCCGATTACCCGCACCAAATCGAACCGGTCAAAATGGCGAAAACCGTTTTGACTGGGTAACGGATACGGGGCGAGGAATACCCGAATCATGTAAACGGGCAATGAGACGGTTATGAGTTTATTCCTACTCATCCCGTTACCCATCCCATTTAATTTGGACACGGTTACCCGCACCATTACTCGACCCGCACAATTAACTTACCTATTTTAATAGTTTATGTATTTATTATTTAATATGTTAAGTATATATAAATAGTAGGAAAAAGGTGCAAATAGGCCCATGTACTAATCAAAAAAGGTCAAATAAGCCCTTATTTAGGAGGCTTTGTACGGTCATCGCCATTTGGGGTGGTTCCCAGTGGATTTTTTTGATGAAATTTTTTGAGCATCTTATTCATCAAGTCTAATTTACTCATACCAAATTGCAGCTAAAAATTAATTGGGGACGGCATTGAAATGAATTCTTGAAAATAAATGCGCAGTTAGAATCGCAGTTATCTTCAAGAATTCATTTGAATGCCTTCCCGATTTAAGTTTTAGCTGAAATTTGGTATGAGTAAACTAGACTTGATGAATAAGATTCTCAAAAAAGTTCATCAAAAAATTCCACCAGGAACCACTCCAAATGACGACGGCCGGACAGAGCCTCCTAAATAAGGGCTTATTTGACCTTTTTTGGTTAGTACATGGGCCTATTTGCACCTTTTCCTAAATAGTACTCCGTAATACATTAGTGTATGACACTTATTCCCTCTAATTTTTTGAAAAATATTCAACTAATCGGCTATCCTTTACAATTCTGAGGAGTTGGTTCTCAAAGTTCACTATTTTAGTTTTTTAATTTTCAATATCATTCATCATCCTTCCTTTGTTAACTTCTACAAGATTTATTTTCTTCACATATTGATTATTTGATTTTCGTGATATTCTGTACACAATTTTCACATTGTAACTCTCTTAATATTTCACCTAATAACTTTCATAAAGCTCACATATGAGTTTAAAGTCCAAATATTGGGAAACATTGTTCTAGATTGCTTTAATTTATGTAATTGCTAATCATTTTGTAGAGGTGTATTGGATGATTAGATTAATTTTGATTGGTATATATCAAGTTTTAAATTTAAATTATGAGGGTTCTAAGACAGTAACTACAAGAATACCTAAATCATAGTATTAGAAGTACATTTTTTGGAAATAATTCTAAATCTATAATCAAAATAAAAGTTGTGGAAAAAATTGCGACTCTAGTAACTTTAGTGTTTATAATTTTATTCAAATGTTATATCGTAGTGATTATAAAACTTATCCATGGTAACTTATAGTCACATTTATGTCCATATATTTTTATTAGTAACATTTTAGGAAAAAAAATCTATTTTCATTATGTCACATGTATACATTATTGTTCTTAAACTTAGATGTTGAATGCTGGTGATTTATTCTAGAAGTTATATTTAGAAGTTAAATGTTTTGTGATTCATATTTAGATTTTACTATCAGAGCGGGCGGGTACGTACAAACTTCAACCGAACAATTTTTACTACGGAGTATATTATTTTTCATGCCGATCAAACTTGACAAAATTATAAGAGATAAATGGAGTATTTACTATTCGAAAGAGTTAAGTTAAATAATTTAAGTAGTTGCTATCTAAGATACTCTCAAAATTAATTTCAGTAAAATAACCTAACGAATTGATTAAGTTAGCTTTATGGAAGAGTCTAAAACCAATTCCAATTGATTAAGCCCTATAAACGAACAACTGCTTGCTATAAAATAGTTCTATGATAAATGATAGAGATTGTTTCTCTCTACCGAATGAATTGTTAAATAATTAATTAATTAAAAAGTGATGTTAAATTATATAATTGTTAACCAATTAAATGATGACACATCAACATTTTAAAACTCAACTCTACTATATAAAAGAATAGATATGAATTTCGTGAATTTCATTGAAAATAATTAATTACATAATTATGATTAAAATGAGTATTCTTTATAAAAATGTGATTACTGATTACAGACTTACACTAGTAATAAAATCATAATGACTTATGTTCAAATTTTAAACTTAAATTACCATCATACCACATTGTAGTAACTATTAGTCATATTTGTGTAAATACATTTTATTTTAGTAATATTTTTTAAGAAACCCCATTTCATTATCGAATTAGTAGATCTAGTTTGGTGGTTTATATGTGCAAATAGAAAATCTAGCTTAGTTTTTGACTTTCTGTAAATTCTGAAATTTTGTTAATTATTAATTTAATATAAGACTTCTGAATTTGGTATCACTGGTCAATTACAAATAAAGTAATAATCCTAATTGGGTGTTAATCGCAATGATTAACTGGTCCTTAAAGTGCTTCGAAAAAAATGACCTGCAAATTACAACGATTTCACTATGCTTGTTTTACTTTTATCAGCTTGTACATTGGAGTATTGGACTAGCTAGAGAGCGTAGTTATTATATACTCCACACACACATATTCGGCTTATTGGTTGAGTGGTGAGAGATTTGGATCAATAGATCAAGGTTCGAATCCCTGCAGCGATCAGATGGAGATCACAGAACCTAAAATAAGGTTGAACCTCTGGTGCACACGGATGTATGGGTCTACTCTCATTATGCTGAGTCACCGTGACTAATCTCCTCACCATCCTGTCGATTCGGGATGGGGGCTCCTGGGAGTGGGAGATTCCATCTTTTAGGATCAATATATATTCGGCTTGTTCTTGATTTTTCTATATCAGACCACTAGTGGAAAAGCACGGAACAAAATTGTTCTTGAACTTAAGTTAACTATACCAATTTTTTTTATTCATTTAAGATTTTTTTTTGTTATGATATTTTTATGTATGGATTCAAAATAATTTTTGAAAAAAAGTAAATTTTCTTAGTTGGCATTGATATAGTAAGAAGTGTAGAACCATATAAACTTTATCAAATTTGGTACTATATACGAGATAATCTTACTGAAGCGAACCAAAAATGAAATATGAGACAATATTAGTGGAACGAGAGGAATAACTTTCTAGCAAGTACAATAATAATATAAAAATTTGTCGTAGTGATGCATGTAGAAGAGAAAATAAACAAGAATCACAATTTTTTTATTTGAAATAAAAAGTGACAAAGTTAGAGATAATAAAAAAAATTGGCAAAATTAGTGGACACCCAAAACCTTGCCTCTATATACTTTGATCAGTCATGTTCAACTTTCACTAAGTATGTATTTTTATAGAAAAATGTTTACAATATAAAAATGATAAGAAAATAGTCTTTGATAAAAATACTATAATAAAAATATAAAATTTATAACTTTCATAGTATTATTCTATACTAATCAAAATCATGGTCCGAGTTTTATCACCATTTATTTGAAAACAGAAAAGTCAAAGATGACAAAGTTTTACTACACGAAAGTAGTAATGAATAAATATAATAATGAATAAATATAATAATAAATAATTAAATTAAGTTAAATGGAGAATAATTTTAAACACCTAAATTTAATTGATTCCATATGTAATAATTTGCATATGTAATATAAAAACCCCAAATTCTATATAAAAACGTTATATAGCACCATCAACATATGTTTTTTCTCCCACAAAAGTAAATTTATTGGGATAAAGTACGTAATTTAAAATACTTTAAACTTTTAACGAGGATGCAGCTTACATTCTAAACTTTGACATGTGAAATAAATAATATTATCCTCAGTTTATATAATTACATCATTTTTAATTTTAGTTTGATATTTGCCGTACATGACTTTCATCACCAACATATTTAATTGGCTAGAGCACTAGGAAAATTTTAAAATTATTTTAATACGAGGTATGAGACAAATTTTATAAACTATTTATATGGAATAATTATTTAGTACATTAATAGGTCACATTTGATTTTGGGAAAAGTACGGAAAAAGCACTTGTGGTTGGACCCGTTTTGAGATAGGGTCATGTGTTTCATTCTTTATTAGGGATGGATTCGGTTCGGGCCACCCGGCCCGTGACCCTGCCCGGCCCGTTACAGTGCGGGCCCGGGACCGGGTGTGGACCCGAACTGGTGGGGGGAAGCGGGGGCGGGCTCGGTTCATGGAAAATGTGACCCGGACCGGCCGGGTCGGGCCCGGGTCCGGGTCACAACGGCTACATTTAAAAAAAAAATCTTTTGGGCCAAAGATGACTGTTGGGTGGGCTGCAAGGGGTCCGGGGTGGGAGGGGATTGGAGGGTAAAAAAAACTATAAATACTCATAATCTTAAACATTTTTCTATAAATACTCTTATTTTCTATCATTTTTATACACATCTTCTCCAACATCCAATCTCTAATCTCCATTCTCCATCTCCATCTCCATCTATTGTAGAATTATTATATCTACCATTTTTAAGATGGAAAGTCAATATGCCGTTATACCACTTATACGGTATAATTTTGATAAGCAGAAGGACCCGATGACCGGGATGTGGTACGCAACTTGCAAATGGTGCGGGAAAAAGTGTAGCATGGGGTTTTTAGGCAGACAAGGGATGACAATGAAGCATATTAAGTCATGTGATAAAGCCAAAGGATAAGGAGGTGCGAGAAGTTCCGATTGATTACAATTTACAAAATATATTTCGTATTGTATGCACTTGAAGTTTGTTTTTAATACTTGTATAAAACTATAAAGTACGTAGTATAAATTATAAAAAAAATTGGTTTTAACCGGCCCGGCCCGACCCGGCGGGTGGCCCGAACCTGTGACTCGGGTGGGTGGCCCGGCCCGAACCGGACCCATCCAAACCTCAGGCCGATCCCGGGTCCATGAGTTACAAACCGGCAGCCCGATCGGGCCTAGGCCCGGGCCTGACCCGGCCCGAGTCCATGCCTATTCTTTATCAAAGTAGTTCATGTGTTTGAATTCCATTATCACAAGAGGATCACGTCATTAAAAAGGTTTGAAAAAGACCGTTAAAAGTAACTCTGATTTTTAAAAGTGGTCGAAAAATTAAAAGAAAAATACCAAAAGGTGCGCCTCGACAAGATGACCTCCAAACCACCTTCGCATTTGGATTTTTCAGATTTGTTTGAAACGAGTAAATTTTTTAATTTGGATACTGTATTACTCGAAATGAAATACCTTTTCCGTGCTTTTCCCTTTGATTTTTCCTTTATGAATATTTGCTATCTAAATTAAAAACGAGTAATAAGCACAAAGATAATGAGAAGCACCATCTATATTTCATTTCGTATTCTTACATTTGCACTGAACATCGATGAAATACATATTTAACCGACCAGAGTGAAGTGAAATTATTAATATGAAGACGAACAATGGAAAAAGAGTTCCAAAATACAAGATGATTATCTATGCAAACACTAATTACAACGGAACCTGCCTCGCCTGTAATTAGAACAGGAACAGAAATGGAAATCAGACTCAAAGTGGAAAATTTAAAAAATCCAACTGTTGATTAGGAAAAGTATTGGAGAGATCAGCAGAATGGTCAGAGTTGGATGTACATGGACAGGGAGTATATAATATCAGACCCTGGTGTTGGCAGGCAGAGGCAAGACACCATCAAAGAAATCTCCGAAGTAACCGCGAGGTTCGTGTACCAACTTAGAGATAATGTCTCTCAGGGTGATGATACCCTCCAGATTCTCATCATCATCCACCACATATATCCTATGGATCTTCAAGGAGTCCAACTTCGTTATCACTTCCTTAAGGCTGTCGTCTCTTCTACATGTCACCATCCCGCTTAGCATTGGCGATCCATCTGCCTGATCCCCTAGGTACCGTTGAATTGCTGTTATGAAGTTCTTTGCTGTGATGGATCTGCAAGTCCAACATATACACAGTGAGGTCAAAATTTGTTTCAAAAGTTGGTCTCTTCATAGGACAAGAAAACATATGTATATCTAAAATGAGGATGTAATTATGAAAAGAGAAGTAGAGAGAGAACCATGACAAGAAAACAGAGATATAAGTGTTCTTGTACAATAATATAAATATTAAATGTGTGGTTGGACAACATACTATCCTCCTGTTAAAAAACCAAGAGAGAAAGTGTATTTAGTTCCTGTAAAGGCTGGCATGAACATTTCAGTCCTATTTTTCTGGAAAAATAGGAAACCTAAAAACTAAGGACGTTTTTAATTGGAATGAAAATTTACGGTCTAGTCTGAAATAATCTTGTTTGTTTAAATCTAGTCTAGTATGAAAGATGTCTGGTCTATGTGTATTTTACAACTATCGAAGTCTGGTCTGGTTAGAAGCCTAATCTGATTTGTTTAGGTCTAGTTTAATCTGGTCTGAAACCAGTCCTAATAAAAACATCCTAAAAGAAAACATACACTCTTAAAAACGGACCAAATAGCCAAATCATAAAAAATGGACCGAAAATAGTGACGTTAAGTGTACCAAACTACCAATGTTATAACTCGGAACTAAAAGTGTCATTTTACAAATAACTAATACTTCGTATATGTAAACACTCAGGGCTAGGCAAGGATTTTTATAACAATGCTGTAAATATTTGACTGGTATCATCGTTTTAACCAGAAGTTGGACGTACCTGTAGTCCTTATAGATTTCAGGTGCAATAAGAAGGAACTGAATATCTCTGATGCTTATATTACCAATTGCTTTGCTCCCGCCACTTTCAACCACCGGTAGTCCACCCACACCTTTTTGTCTCATTAGCTTGAATGCCTGCAGAACTGGTTCATCCTCGTTAACCTGCAATAAGTAGGATAGTGGTGGTAAGGGTCGACCTAAAAAGCACTGGGAATAAAAAAATGAAAAGACTGTTGTTCCTTGTCAGAATAAAAGTTACACAAAGGTATTGTTATTTAATAGAAGGACAACACTGACTATTTATATTAATCTTATCTTAAACTCAATTTCCTCATGTTTTTCTTAACTCCTGTGCAGAGCAAAAGTGTGACACAGCCAGTTAAAATGTGTACACCTGCTGCTTGAGTGGTGGTTGATGTGGCGAATCCTCTAAACAATTCATTTGAAAATATATAAATTAAAGGAAAAAATATCTATCAATAAAGCTAAAGTATTCATTTTAGCAAAAAATGTAATTCACACACTACTTTTTTTCACGTTTAACTGGTTGAGACAACCCTGAAAAAAGTTGGTGTTTAGTGGAAAAACTGGTAAATAAGGCTTATAAGTGAAGCCTACCAAACAGACTGTTAGTCATAAACGGGACAACCATTATACATTAGCAGGCATCAACGGTGGCATCACAAGAAGTATATCCCAGCCTAAGACCATAACCACTCGTACTAACTTTAATTACTCACACCTCAATTTGATATCCAGTTTGACTCAAGGCTAGGTGCTTCATACCTTAATAATATGATGAGCCTTCATCACAGGGAGACCAAGTTCAGATAGTTTTTTTGAACCCCAGCTCTCGAACCAATGGAGACCAGCACATTCTTCAAGCATGTGCAAGACAGAAGATTGAGTTATGATGTTATCGATCTTTCCTTCCCCTAAATTAACCACGGGAACACTCTTCATTCTATATTTAGACAACAGTAGAAGCATTGTCAGGAAGGAGTTGGAACTTTGCAAGGCCAGGAACGGGGCCCATCGGAATGACCCAGAAATATCTCGAACCTGCAAATTGGAATAACGTGTGAATTTTTTAATGAAAAAGTTTAGGGAAGCCCTCAAAATGATGAGCTTCATGCCTTCCTATTTAACTAACTTGCCTGACTAAATCGCATATTTTAATAAACGGATTGGGGTAAGAATAGATTGATCAAGACATTTAATACTCTACCTAAAACATTCTTATTATATACGTGGTATAAACCAACCTCTCATTTGTGTTCCTCTCGGGAAAGAGGATAAGTGAGGTCTACCAGGGAGTAATTTGGGAAGAAAATCTATTCGACATGCAAAGATTTCATATATGAACATATAAAACATAACATGAAACATTGGGTTACATTGGCCATTTTAAGCAGTTAAATATGCACCCAAAGAGTATGTGGTAAAGTCATACGAAGAATTAATGGAAGGTTGAAAACAGCAAGTAGTAACCTTTGTGTTCTTATATAGGTCAGAAGAAGTCAGAGCCTCAAAAAAATTCCCGGAAGTTGCTGTAGGAGACTCAGGGTGCAAGCTCTTGAATCTGGGAGAACACATTCCGTTAGCAGCAGCAGCAACAGCAGGACCAAATTTATCATCCAATGCAGCACTTGCTTCATCCCAAATTGATGACCCTTCCATCTTTTCTGTCTGCAAAAGAAACAAACAGTCATGATCTTCTAAAGAAAGAACAATATGAGGCACAGTTCGCATTCTTATTACTATTGAAACAAGGAAACTTTCTAAAGAAAGCTTGAATTTGAGGATGTAGATTTTGTTTCATATGTACTAAATTAGAAAATATATACTATCCTCCGTATCGCATTAGTTGCAACATTGGAATATATACACTATTCATGTACTCCACTTTGACTACATTTTATTTCTTAATATATGTTTGTTAAATTCGTCTCATTACTAAGTTTTATAATATGATTTTTATTTTATTTTTACTAATACGGAATTAAATATAATGACGGTCAAAGTTGTGCGTTGGCAAACGTGAAAAAGGGAATGTTGCAACTAAAAAGAGACGGAGGAAGTATGTAGTATATATAAAACAAGATTTCTTTAGAAAAACAGTTTACATATATAGATGTTGACGAGATTATATATATATATTTTTATAATATATATTTATAGCCAAAACATTTAAGTGATGCACATTGTGATACTGATCATATATTTTTGTGATTACTGGCAGATCTTTACTTTTTCAGATAACTAATTAAGACAACTGTTGGACAATTAACTCAACAAAATTTGTAGCATGGACAAAGAGAGCTCTTTATTATACTCCCTAGCATATATCGTACATAGATTAGTCTACTTATAGCAGACAGTAATGTAGTATTTCTTATTTGCTTCCACAGGACCACAACCAATCGATAGACATCAGGAATAGAATTGTATGGGTGGATGAAATTACAGTCACTCTAATCACAAACGGGACACACAGTATATTCATTTGCGGATCCACATGTATACCTGATGCAGAATCCAGACCACAATTCCGGCGAACTCCACGATGCCAATATATCTGTCGATCCAACTAGCATCTTCAGGAGCATCGACATCTACAACAGGCGCACCTAACAGTTTGTTTTGTGATAGCAGCTTCACAGCTTCCCCCAAACTTGCATCCGATTTAATCTCAATCACTACACGCAGGCCATAATCGCAAACAGCTTAGCATCAAAACCGCGTATGATAAAGCAACCAAGGCACTAAGCAATTCAAATTTCCATCGGCATCATACACCGAATGATCAGTGCAGAAATGAACGGGAAAAGGACGTAGAACAACCAGAACAATACCTTGATTAGGAGCGGCGGGAGGGAAGTCGGAGACGGGGATGCTCTCAAAACAAGCATTGAGCTTCTCCGTAGGGCTGAGTTGCGGCTCCTGAACGTCCCACAGATCCTCCACCTGCATCCCCAATTTGGCCTCCGGGCTACGAGGAGTCGAGACCTGACTCCAGTCCTCACTTTCCTTCATTACCTGCATCTTTGCTTTCGCTCACTCGCTCTATCTCTAGCTGGTGAGGAGTATTCGAACACGGGAATTTGTTGGTTTGCAGGAAAGCGACTCGCAGTATGATTCTGTTCACAATGATGACGATCCATACAAGCTTCGAATAGGACAATATATGACGAGGGAAAAGAAATAGGAAAGGGGGAATGAGAGTGACCATTATTTTCACTACTTTTAAGGCTAACTCTTATCCGTTGTTCAGTAGGGGCCACTGGTCCGAAACAGACGGCCTCAACATAAAAACGGAGACGAAAATGGGAAAGAAAAAAAGAGAATACAGAAGTCGCACGACTCGGGCCACTCAGGCGGGTAAGTTTGGATATTTGGTGTGCACGCGTATAAGATCTATAGTCGTTTTGCAGATTGATTTACCGTGATTAATCTCTACATCATGCTGTCGGATCGGGGTGAGGACTTCTGAGGTGGGAGATTCCACCTTTTGGACCAAGATGTGTGTTCTGTTTTCTTTAATTATTAGTAGTAACATGTAACAATAATTTAAAATACATTTTAATTAATAATTTAACTAATACTTCCAATATTTATCGGATTTTTCTAAAAAAATTGTCATTTTCATAAATTTGGCTAACTATATATTTTTATTAGAAATTACTTATACTAAAAAAATTATATGAAAATGTTCTTTGTTAAAACTTTCATAAAAAATTATAACTTTCATAACATTATATCAATCAAAATTATGGGTCAAATTTTATAAAATGGCAAAAAAAAAAATTGAACGAAGATAGTACTAAAATAAAAAATAAAATTTATTTGGGGTTTTGACATGAATATTACTTAAGAAATGGTAATGGACAACAAAGAGACCTCTTTTTTAAAATTCCAAAAATGTGACTAATAAACTTCTACTTTCCTAAATTACCCTTCCCGTCCGTTTAACCGTGAATGTTATGCGTGCATATCTTTGCTCCTTAACATTGGAGTCTCTTGCACAGTTGCACCACCGGCCCACTATGTACCCCTTCACGACTTTAAGCCTCTACCTTGGACACGTACACTAACATTTAATTTTTCTTTTTCTTTAATATTATAATACATATATCTCAAAATAAATATTTAAATATTGCACTAAAGCTCTAAAAGTCCTAAAAAATTAGTCCCAATTACTAGTGCTCTAGTGACTATCATTTCAATTACTATCCTTTCAGTGACCACCATCGCGGATTTTACCGCTCTTATTATTACCGCTCCGGTGACAATCGTCTCAGTTACCACTACTTAAGTGACTGTCGTCCCAGTTACCATCACTCCAATGACCATGGTCTTAGTGACCACCATCTCAGTTACTGCCGCCTAAGTGGCTGATATCTCAGTTACTATCGCAATTACTCGATCAGATACACTTACATGACCCGTCAGTTACAGTTACCTGACTCATCAGTTACAGTTACTCAGCCCGTCAGTTAAATCCATCAATTGCAATACTTTATCATTCAATTACAGTTACTCGATCCGTCAGTTACAGTTACACAATTGGTCAATAACAGTTACCACTTACCCAACCCACTAATTACGCTTACCAAATTTGACTATTTATATTTAACGACAACAACCGATCACCACCTCCGACCACCACCTCGGGCCACTGCCGGCGACCACCACCATCCCCAGCCCCAGCCATATTCCCTGATCTGATCCACCAACTTCCCCACCCCCCTCCCAGCCCTTCCGAGCCCCATCTCCCTCCCAAAACCATGCACCCCCACCCCACACCCTGCTCCTGCTCCTCGCACACTTGCAATGGGCCAACGACGGAGAAAAGCAGCGAAATGAACCTCTGCCTTGCCGCCCTAGCCACATCGCGCCCTACCCGGCTCTCCTTGGCCCGATTCGCGCCGCTGCATCGAAGCCCTAGTCACACGGCTGTGTCTTCGCCATAGCCGCAAATCCTAGGTAGGCCGCGATTGGACAAAGGGAATAGAAGAAGAGAAGATTAAAATGAAGGTAGGGTCGGAGATGAAGGTGGAGGGGCGTGGCGTCAGCTTAGAGACGGCAGCGGCGGTGACCCCATTGCTGAAGAAGAAACGAACGATGATGGAGATGAGTAGATGTTGTGCGATTGGCCAAAAAGAAACGGAAGAGTTGATAGGATTAAGGGCATAGGGGTCCATTTATCAATAATTAGTGAGTTTTTTTTGTCTAATTTTGGATTTGTTTTTATTTTTGTCCAAGGAGAAGCTGAGAGTATTATTGTTGTCATTCTTTCAATTTATTTACACAAATATGACTAACAATCATAGATGTTGCTTCCTTTAGCATTTCCACCGTGCCTATAAAACGTGTACAAAATTTGCCCGCAACAATACGTGTACCATTTTAGAAACATAAATGTTGCTTCCTTTAGCATTTCCAATTTCACTTTTTGGGGTCAACTCGTTCCTAAAAATTCTTCCCGGTTTGACTTGGCACGCTTATTAAGAAAGTGGAATAAAGTGGAAATGTATGAGTGTGGTTGTGTAAGAAAAAGGTAAAATGGATGTGAGCCACACAAATTGTCCAAAATGAGAAAATGGGAAGTATTTTTAGGAACAGCCCAAAAAGGAAAGTGGGAAGTATTTTTGGGAACGGAGGGAGTACAAATTTTAGTTGTTTGATTAATTTAATCAATTTTTGTTTTCAAAAAAACTAAAAATTGACTAAATAATCATGTTTGAATGTGTGTATTTGCGTTGATAATCCTATTTGCTGTGCCTCATCAAATCTTGTGAGAATGATTCAGAATTGTGCAATTCATACTACATCACTAGCACACATTTGTGATTAAGATAATGATTTCATGACACTAAAAAAGTTTAATATTATATGTAAAGTCATACACAATTCTCAAACGTTACACACTAATTTCATCCCACTGATATAATCATAGAGCTCATCCTCATTTAATCCATACACACAGTTACTATGCATATCTAATATCTTAACTTTGTCTTAAGTTTCTTTTTATCATCCATAAAAATTCTCACTGATTAAAAATTAGTGAACCCAAAGTGATAGCCACAGATTCTAATCTCAACCCAATCAAATAAAATGACATACACTCCTTGGGTCAGGCAAAACTTTACCAAATTTGTTTATCTATTATTCTAAAAAAAGTTTGTCAATTTCATTTAAAGTAGGAAATCGGTGATTAAAATCAATTATATTCCACTTTAAAATCTATATCACGCAGTTTTTACTTTATATTCACATACCAATCAAAATTAGCCAAACTCTGTAGTAATTTGGTTCATGTCCGGAGTGTGTATACATCCAACCATCACAAGTAAATACTGTTCTCAAACAAAAGTATTGTCCACTCCCATTATAATGCCTAGCACTATGGATGGACTCGGTTCGGGCCAGGCCTGGTTCGGGCCTTGAACCGGCCGGGCCTCGGTTCAAGGTATGGGAGGCCCGGAACCGGCCCGGGTAACCCCCGGGTCCGGGCCGGGCCTCGGTTCTATTTTTTTTTGGCTTTTCCTAGTTAACCCCCAACCCTTCCCCTCACCCCCAAACCAACCCTAACCACCTCAAATGGCCCAAAATACCCAGCCCAACCCAAAAACTTAAAAAAAATTCAAAAAAAAATGGCCCGGCCCGGGCCCGAACCGGCCGGGCCGGTTCACCTTTTGAAGGGCCCGAACCCGAACCGAGATCCCACCGGGCCGGGTGGCCTGAACCGGCCAACCAACCGGTTCACCGGGCCGGTCCGGGCCCGCACAGTAGCGGGCCGGTCCGGTTTCGGGCCGGTTCACTCTTACAAAAGCCAGCAAGTCATATCCAAGCTGTATAGATTTGTGGCATGTGGGTGAAATTTGAGTTGCTTGAGACATATACCTGAGATTATTATGCAATATTCACCTTATATTTTTCACAATCACTTTAGTTTCACCTTATGTTTGCCACAAATCTCCATGAATATAAGGACACTTTGACCCACGTGGACAATCACCAGCAGCAGCAAAAGAGCAGATTGATTGATCGCTTGGATTCAGACTCTATCATCATCAATATCTAATAAATCATGAGGCCCTGACTTTTGGTCCCAAATCTGTCTGTTGGGAGGGTCAAATGGTCAGTCCAAAACAAACTGTTCTGTGGAGATGGTTGGAACAACACTTGATAGCATGTTCTGTTGAGTGTTGAGAACGTCTCCAAGGACTTGGAACAACGGGAGATTCTTTCCCCCTACGTCGGGGGACATACACCCTCAACAGGCCAGTAAGGCTCAATTACAAGACGTACGTGTCCAAAGGTAGATGCTCTGACCCAGGAGCAGCGCCTGACGCACGTCTCGCAGGACATTGGACCCAACAGGAAACAGGAGGCATGCTCATGGGGACGAACGTCCCCACCCCTTGGCAGGAGCCAAGATCCTATCGGGAAGCACATTTAATGCAGAGATATGGTGGTTGGGAAGTCATTTCATACAGAGGTTTGGTGGTTGGGATCAGAGCCAACCACAGCCCAATTCTTGGGGACGCTCGTCCCCAACCTCTGGCGGGAATCCAAGGTTCTGGACGGAAGAGCATTTAATGCAGAGATATGATGGTTGGGAAGCCATTTCATATAGAGATTTGGTGGTTAGGATCCAAGCGAACCACAACCCACCACATCAGCATGCTCAACTACCATCGGGCAGTATAAATAGAAGCATTTATTTCATTGTAAAGAGTGAAAACTTAGCACTCTAGCATTATAGCATTCTTATTATCTCGTAGCACAACATCTGTACGAACGACCTCACGCCTTGTAAGTACGAACAATCTCACGCCTTGTAACAGTGGAATTCAACCAAGACTTCTTATTGGGTCTCATCTTACTTGTTTGACCTTATTCTCCTAAACTACCCACTCGAAACCCTTAGGTTGTGTGTTGGGCCTACGAGTTGAAGGGAATAAACCTCAGCACTGGCGCAGTCTGTGGGAAACTGATCAACAAGTTCTTCCAAAACCAAGCTCTCAGCTAAGAACCACTTTTAAAAGCTCAAAACAAGTAAGATGGCAGGAAATAACGAAGGGAACTCCTATGATCTCTCCGAACGGCTGTCCTGCAGCCGAAGAGCCCGCAAGCAGGCGACAGATGCCCAGTCCAGCAGCTTGTGGAGCCGCGGGGACTTTGGGGTGATGACTGACATGATTCCCCACGAACTCAGTGGGGCCATGATTAGGGCTGGCAATTCGAACCGAAAAACCGAAAACCGAACCGAAAAAAACCGAACCGTCAAAGAAAAAAACCGAACCGAACCGAACTGAAAAAATTGGGACCCGAAAATTGGGACCCGAAGTCTATCTCGGTTCGGTACCGGTTTTTGATATGATAAAGGTCGGTTGAACCGAACCGAACCGAAAATATATATTATTTATAAAAATCAGTATTTTTATCCCACTCCCTATCATTTGAAAAGCCCAAGTCCTCCCTATCATTTGGCCCAACTCCCAGCCCATTCAGGGATTAGCCTAGGACTTCACAAGTCGACGGACAAGCTGAAGGGGATTAGCAGAACTGCAGAAGTATCGAACGGCTGAAGGGGAGGTGAAGAGAGCAAGCTTCCGGCGCCGTCTACCATCGCTCCGGCTACCATCTCCGGTCTAAAATTGCAGGTAAGTAACTTCGTCTCTACACTACGCTGAAGTATCGAACTGTTGCATGTCCACAGGTTATTTATGTTATTTTTCTCTGTCTGAAGAAATAAGACATACGGAGTATTATAAAGAAGATATAGTCTTTGTATCTCAAGAGAACAATGCCACTGAGGTGCTAAATTGGATTGTACGCCCTTTTGTTTGGTTTGATCTACTAATGTCATTATCTTTAAGTATTTCTCTAATGAAATGGATTAGTTATTAATCTTAAATGATTGTATATATCTATAATCCGAAGTTGATTCAGCGTGTGTATACAGTATACATATAAGTTATATGAACCTTACAAATTCCAAATGCTTCTCCAATTCAAATTTGTGAGGTGCTTTTGTTTTAAGGTAGTACTTGAGTCCAAATTCTTACATTCAACATCTGTTAAGTGATCTGGTTCACAATATAATGTGATGGGGGAAGAGCTTACTAGAGATTCGAGAGGCACTTTTTAAAAGTAAGCAGATTAGTTTTGCGACAACAGTTTTCTTCTTGAACCCAACATAGATTCATCTTCATAAAATAGGATTATTAACTTATACTTAATCTTCTTTTAACAATTATACTTTTCCGTTATGTTTTTTAAAATTATAAAACTCTATCAATATCAATACATACATAATCATTTGCTTCTTCCACATATTTTTTGTTCACATGTTTAAAGTTTAAACTCTATAATAAAAGAACATCGAAAAATATTAATCAGGACACAATAACAAATAAAGGAAAACAATTACATATTTTGTATTGATCTAGTGAACTGATGAATTTTAGTTATTTTGTTTAGACTTTAGATGGATGCTCATTCAGGTTCCCAACCTCAAAGCTCTCCCATTGAGGAACAATCTCAAACCCAAGATACCGTGCAAGAATCTACTGATGTTGTCAGTAAAAAGAAACCGGGAAAGAGTATTGTATGGAAACATTGTTCAAAAGGGGAAGGTAAAGATGACGAGGGCAATGTGTATCCAATTGGTATATGCAATTATTGCGAAAAAGAGTACCGGGCAGATTCTAAGAAAAATGGCACGACGGCCCTTCTTAACCATTTATATCGGTGTGCGGGATCTCCTCTTTGTAATAGGGCTGGTCCAAATCAACCAATTTTAAATCAAGCAAGTATGGGAGGCGAGGTGCAAATCCACAACTTCAATCAAAAACGACTTGACATGAAGTGTGTGAAGTGGATCATCAAAGGAGAGTTACCCTTTAGGACAGTTGACCAGCCGGACTTTAGAGCTTTTATTAGTGATCTTCAACCTAAATATAAGATTCCTAATAGAAAGAAGATTGTCATGGAGGTATGAGATCTGTTTTGTGAGGAGAAGGCGAAGATTAAAAGTGTACTTGGTGATTTGAGGGTGAGCATCACAACCGATACTTGGACCTCAATCCAAAATATCAATTACATGGTGGTCACCGCTCATTTCATAGATATGGAGTTCAAGTTGCACAAAAGGGTGATTAACTTTTCTAAGATCACTTCTCATAAGGGTGATGATATAGGTAGATGTCTTGAAGAATAGTTGAATGAGTGCTAGTTCAAGTGATGATAAGGGTGATTAACTTTTCTAAGATCACTTCTCATGGGGTATAAGCAAAGTTTTTAGCATTACCGTTGATAATGCTAGTTCAAACGATGTTGCGGTTGAGTACATGAAGAAGAAGCTAAAAAATCATGATGATCTTTTTCTTGACGGTTATCACTTGCATATGAGGTGCACATGTCATATTATTAATTTGATTGTAAAGGATGAGATGAAGGAGTTGGTTGACTCCATTGAGGGCATTCGAAATTGTGTGAAGTATATTCATTCTTCAAGTGCAAGGTTGGATAAGTTTAGGGATTGTGCGGTATTGGAGAAGAAGGATAAGATGGCTACCGTTCCTTTGGATGTGGTGACAAGGTGTAATGCAACCTATTCTATGCTTCATAGTGCTTATAAATACAAAGACGTTTTTGCAAGGTTGGGTGAAGATAGCACACAATTTCATGCATATTTTTGTGAGGAAGTAATGAGAGAGGTTGATGGCAAAAAAGTGAAAGTCAAGAGAGTGGGACCTCCGGAAGAGGAAGATTGGGGGAAAGCAATGGGCTTTGCACATTTCCTAAAGAAGTTCTATGATGTCACTATCAAACTTAGTGCCACGAAGAGCCCTACATCACATCTAGTTTTGAGAAGTTTGGTCAACTTGAAACTAGAAATTGATAGGAAGATTGGGGATTCCAAAGATCCTATTTTGCAAAGTGTGGCCAAATCAATGAAGGTAAAGTTTGATAAGTATTGGGGTGCTTTTTATAAAATGAATCTAGTAGTCTTTGTGGCCCAAGCTCTTGATCCAAGATACAAATTGCAAATGATTGAAATACACTTGAAAGATCTTGGGTTCACTTCCGTGCAAGTTGAAGTTATGAAGAGTGAAGTGAAAGGTCACTTGAATAAAATGTACGATGCATATAAGGCAAAAAATGTTGACCAATCTTGTGTAGAGGTTCAAATGGAGGAAGATGATGAGGATGATGTAGATGATATGGAAGCAAGGGCGGAACGAAAGCTTAATAAGCAAAGAAGAGAGGCCAAGCTTAAGGAGATAGCTAATGAAGTAGATAAGTACTTCAATGATACTTTCTTGAGTAATTTATAACTAATATTAATTACTATTATTATTATTATTATTATTGTTGTTGTTGTTATTGTATTTGTTGTTGTTATTAAAAGTCCAAAACTAGTAATATAGGTATGCCTAATGTAGTGCAAGTGCCACCATCTCTTCAAAGAAATTTAGCATTACCACCCCTACCATCACACTCTCAAGTTCAAAGCCAACTCCCACCAAGTTCACGTGTAGGTTCAAGAGGGGCTCCATCAAGAACAAGAAAACGTGGAAGAAGTATTGCATCATCTACTCATCCGTGACAACTTGATGAAGGTTTTTTTCTTCATATTTTCATTCCCAATATATTAACTCTTATTTATGATATATTGTCCTCTAACTAACTCTAAATTATTACATGTATGGGCGTATGGCAGTCCAATATATTAATTATTAATATTTTTTATTTACATGTCAAATGTAGGATGATAAATGGCAGTACACCGTACACATGCTCTCAACTTTGAAGTTCTTCGTTAGTTGATTTGGATGTTCTTGAACATTGTCCTTTTAAATTAAACTCAATGCATGTGTCTACTTTTGAATTTAGTTTTGATTTGTCCCCAAAATATGGGATGTTGAATGTTGAATTTGTTTATCACTTTATTGTGTTGAATGTTGGATTTGTTTTGAAATAGACTGTTGGATTTTATTATTCGTGTTGTTGGATTTTATTATTGTTGGTGAATGATCGATATTAAAATTGTGTGTTAATTTTTTAGTTAGCCTAGTGATTCAGTACTTGATTATAGTCTTCTTCATATGATTCTCTATTGTCTTTGCTTAAAAAAATGTAGTTCAGCAGGAATATATTTTTACAGGTCTTACTTTGGATATTAAAGAAAATATAATCGGGTCCCAGTCAAACCGAACCGATAATTCGGTTCCCAAAAAATCGGTTCCCGAATCTATATCGGTTCGGTTCCGGTTTCCATTATCCCCAAAACCGAAAAATCGGTTCGGTTCTACAAGCCGACAAATCGGTTCGGGTCCCAAACCGAACCCAGCCCTAGCCATGATGCCCTAAAGGAGATGGCGAATACCATTCTCCATTTGGCGGATGAGCGGGAGGCGGAGCGGGTGTACTCAGCTAACACCGAGCGTACCCCATTCTCCCCAATCTGCACTATGCAGACGCTCGCGAGCGTACAAGCGAGACCGCGAAGTCTCGCTCCTCGGTCCACACTAAGATCGTCAGGAACATCCACTCTCCGGACATGGGGGAGATGGGGGGCCAGGTTCGGCAGGAGGGCACATCAGCACGCGACCCGGGATCGCACCCCAGTGATGCCCCGCAATGATACAGAGGCCAGAGAGCAGACCCCCGTGATCGATGGCTTGAGGCAGGAGGCTCACGTCATCCGTAGGCAGCATGGCGATGACGTCGTGCGTACCAAAATCACCTTGGCCTTGGTGACCCCCACGACCGCAACTACTCACCCAAAGATGCGATTCTTGTGGATCTCCAAAGGCAGATCAACGAGCTCAACCGACGGGCGGACAGTGATCCAGCTCAGCCCAGGATTGCCCTATCTTCTCCTTTCTCTACCAGGATTATGGCGGTGGAGATTCCTAAGGACGCTAGGCTGTCTGGTGCCCTGATTTACAACGGTTCGGGGGACCCTAAAGATCATCTGCTTTCTTTCCAGGGAGAACTCTCCATGCTGAGAGCCTCCGATGAAGCCATTTGCAGGCTGTTCTTCAGCACCCTCAGAGGGCCGGCGTAAGAATGGTTCGGGCAGCACAGACTCGGATCCATTGACAGTTTTGAACAGCTCTGATGGATGGTGTACCCGGGGGGTAGCTTCTCCGAGGGGTTATTACGGGGAATAACTAGAGAGAAGTCAGAGCAAGTAAGTGGAGAGAGAGAGTATATTAGAAATGTGTTCAACGTTTTTAGCATGGTTTACAACGGGGAAATGGGGTGCTATTTATAGTAGCAATAAATGCCGGACAGGGACACGTGTCAAGCGTCCATTGGCCGAGAGGTCACCTCAACTGGTTGGCGCTGGCAACCGCAGGTGGCCACATTTAATGCGGCTGTTGGATGGGATGTTGTACTGGGTACGGTGATCCATACGCATGTGGAGCGGATATTATGTCGGAAAAGTCGCCCTCGGCAGTAGATGACTAGCCGAGGGCTCTGAATACCGGGGACCCCTTAGTGCCGAGGGCTACTGATTTTCGCCGTTTTCTCCCAGTAACCTTGTTTTCCTGTTTTGACCCTCCTGTGAGAATTAGAGCCTCCGGCCAGGGGGCCGAAGGCACCCCTGGTGCGCATTGTGGGCTGCTTGGTACTCTGGGCGCTGTGATTTGGGCCTGTTGTGCTTTCTGGGCCTGTTGGGCCTTCATTGGAGTAGTAGGAGTCTGTGGGCCGGGGGTTCCCGGGCCATATACTCCATCAGGAGTCCCTCACTCCTTTTGCCGAGAGGTACTTGAGGGAAAAGGAGTAATTGTGTTTGTCCTCTGCTGTTGTTCCGTTGTAGTTTGTGGTGTTGTGGGTAGTTTGCTGTTTGTTTATTCTGCCGAGGACAGTCCCTCAGTTACCCACATGTCGGGACTTGAGGGGTCATGTTTGTGATTTTTGTGATTTTTCCCAAGGGGGGTCTCCAGTCCCCCACTCCTTGAGGCACTTGCAAAGTGGTGAAAAGGAGTAGGGTAATCATGTTGTTGTTTTGGGTCGAAGGCTGACGCTTTTCGTTTCATTTTGGGGGGATGCCTCGTTAAAAACCTCATTAGGAAAAAACCTTGTGGGAAAAAATCCTAATGAGGGAAAAAGAGTGCACCGAATTCCCCCAACGATGAATCGAAAACGTGAAGCCCTGGTTCGAAATGGAGAATAATGCTGATGCCGAAGGTTTTCCTTGTTCTGAGGGCTCATGTGTTGATTAGCCGGAGGCTTGCTGTTGATATCCTAGGAGGTGCCGAAGGGGAGTCCCTCAATCTGTGGATCGAGGGCGTAATGAATGCGAGTAATAGTTGAAGTGTTACCGCGGTGTCCCCTGTTTGTTGATTAGTTGGTGAGGAGGGCATCCGAGGGCTCCCGTTACCTGTGTGCCGTAGGCTGTCCGTCAATGAGGCGTACTCCCCGGGGGCTACCCGTCCCTCAAAGTGCTGAGGGGGGATCCCCAAGGGGTGGGCCTGTTATGAAGCCGTGGGCTTCTGAAGGAGTGATCCCGAAGGCATTTGTTATGTAGTGTGTGGGGCACAAACCGGGAGCGTCTCTGGGTAAGTGTACCCGGGGCTCTTCTTGATGAAGTGGAGTGAAGTAAAAAGCTCGGGGGCTAGTTCCTTGGTCGATGAAGGAGTGGGCTGCTAAATATAGCCGGAGGCTCCCAAAATATAGTCGTTGGAAATATAGCCGTTGGAATATCTAACGTCAAAATATAGCCGTTGGGGGGGGGGGCTTCCACGTGGCGCGCTCTCGTTGGCTGCCCGTGGGCAGGTGTCACCGATTGGGCGAAACCACGGTTTGTAATGATGGCAGTCCAACCGGAGGCCCAGTTTCCAGGCCCAAGCCCGGATCCAGGCGCCTATAAATACCCTGTGGCCGGGCTCCACTTCTCCTGTGCGATCATTTGCTAGCGAAGCTCTGCCGGATTTTTTCTAGAGAGAGAAACACTGCCCTCGATCTAACTCCTGTTTTAAGGTCAGTTCCCCACTTGTCCTTCTCCCTCCTTAGCTAGCTGTAGCGGCCTTAGATTTAGGAGTTGTAACTTAGAACACTTAGTGTTTCCGAGCCCTCGACCCAGCGGAAAGATGTCTTCCCAAAGTGACTCTCAAGACATATCGAGGGATCCCTCGATGGAAGAGGAGAGCTTCTCGGATGCGGGGTCCTCGAGCGAGCAGCCCTCGGCCCAGGAGGATGTCGCGATGGCGATGGAGGTGCAGAAGGAGTTGGTGGCTGAAGTTGAAGCCGAGGGCTTCGAGCAAGAGGCGGAGGATGAAGAGCTTGCCCTCGCCGTACAAGTTGCAGAGGAGGAGGAAGAGAAGGAGAGGATGAGGGTGACAGTGGTTCTCCTTCACCCTCGGGGTGCGGGTGAGGCAGGGAGCTCTCGGCCCCTCAACCCGACGCCGATAAGAGTGGCCCCCCGGGAAAAAACAGGAGAAGAAGAAGACTGCTCCCAAGAAGAAGTGCGTTGTTGCTGATCAAGGGAAGCCCATAGATGTGCCCGAGGGGTACTCCTGGCTGAATACTGCTGCCCTCGAGATAGGGTCGAAGGCTGACAGGGAAGATATGTACGTGACTCAGCTGCACGTGGGGCATTCGGCCGTGGTGGTGGTGCCAGGCCCTGATGATGTGCTTTCCCGGGCTCCCGAGGGTTGCATCGCCGTGCACATCCTGTCGGTATCGATGGGGCTCCGGTTCCCCCTGCACCCATTCCTTCGGGAATACCTTCGGTATGTGGGTTTGGTCCCCTGCCAGTTGACGCCTAACAGCCACTCCTACGTGGCGGGCTTCCTGAATCTCTGCCGGGCCCGAGGGGTGACCCCCAGCCTGGACTTGTTTTTTCAGAGCTTCAACCTCTGCCGAGGGGGTCACGCGAACGCCGAGGGCTTCGCCAATCTGCAACAGGTAGCCCGGTGGAAATTATTCACAGAAGCGCCCTCGTCCAACAAAGGCTGGAAGGAGCGGTGGTGCTATGTTAGAATTGCCGAGAGCCCCTTTCCGATGGAACTTCGGGATCGCTTCCGTCGGCATCCGAAGGTTGGAAGTGCTGCTCTGGAGAAGGATGGCTTGATAATAGCCAAGATCCCGGAGGGTCGTACGAAGCAAGTGTCCATTAAGGACTTTACTGCTGACAAGGAGCTTTTCGCCCTCGGCTTCCGCAGATATCGCTTCCTCGGCGAGACAGACGAGAAATATCCTGTGTTGGCAGGAGGTAGTATCCGAGGGCTTCCTGTTTTGTACTTAGGATTTTTTTCTTTGTCTTTTTTTGCTCTCTTTCCCTTCGGTCTAACCCCCCCTTTTTTTTGTTGGCAGGTGTGAATATGGACGCTGGTAAGCTCTTCGCTCTGAAGAAAAAGAAGGGCAAGGCCCAAGCCCAGAAGAAGGACCCCTCGGTCCAACCGCCTGTGGAAGCCTTCTTTCAAAAGGGGACTCCGGAGCCCTCTGCTGCGGAGGGAGTTGCCGGGGTGGCCGAGGGGGCCACCAAAAAGAAAAAGGGGAGCAAGGCGGTTGAGCCCCCGGCTAAGAAGCAGAGAGGTACAGGGGGCACTGTCGGCCAGGATGCCCCCTTGGTGATCATTGAGGATCGCCCTTCTCCCGATCCCCCTGTCGGTGCTGCGGCGACAGCCCAAGCCGATCTTCCCTTGCGAAGCCCCCCGGGAGATCCTGCAGCTTTCCTTGGCCCCAGGGGCTTCTGTCCTACATGGCTCAGCGGAGCCGAAGGCTTTCTTAAGGGGGATCACCTCGGCAATGGACAAGGCTGCCCTCTCAACCTACGATGATGAGGCCCTCGAGAACAAGATCCTTCGATCTTCGTTAACTGTAAGTTTCTTCCTTAGCTCTTGTGTTTAACCTTTAATTCTCTTCCCATACTAATTTGACCCCTCCTCCTGTTGTTTATCAGGCTTGTGTAGCCCTCGGGGAGCACGCACAGAGGCTCGAGCAATGGCACCTCCGGAAAGCGGAGCAGGATCGGGAGATGAAGGAGCTCATCCTGAAGAACTCTGATGATGTAAAGCAGATGGCCTTGCGGGAGGAAGACCTCCGGAAAGCTGCCGAGGGCGCTGAGCTGAAGGCCAAGGCTGCCGTGGAGGAGGCCAGGCTTGAGGCCGAGAGGGCAGCTAAGAAAGCCGCCGAGGAGGCAGAGCTCGCCAAGGCCGAGGCCGTCGCCAAAGCCCGAGAGGAAGCTGTTGCCGCATTCATGGTCGAGGGCTGGAAAGCCGAAGATAGGCAGCAGTGGGTGGCCTCGGTCGTGGAGTCATCGGTAGATGACTGGGTGAAGGGCCCCGGGGGAGACTGGATGGCGGAGAGGGGAGACAGTTATTACCAAGGAGGTGAATTCTTCACCCAGCACCTAGTGTACCGGAGGCTCGCCAGGCACTTCCAAGTCTCCCTCGAGGAATTTGACCCCTCGGTGTATGGCCTTCCTCCTTTGCAGCCAGATGTGAGAAACCCCCTCCCCCCGGGCGAAGAGAGGCCTGTGATCCATGACTCCATGATAATGGGGGGATCCGGTGATGGTGATGCCGAGGCTGCCATCAGGGAGGAGGTCACCTCGAAGCCCGCCGAGGAGGCAACAGCTGAAGGAAACACTTGCACTTAGTAGCTTTTTGAACACCTTTTCTTTTTGTTTGTAATGAATATTTGTGTACCCTCGGGCTCGGCCATATTGTAATATATACTTTAACTCTTCCATTCTTCTTATGAATGAATACCGGCCTTCGGGCTTTTGTGTATAATTCGTTTCCTCCGATTGTTTTTCTTTGAATGTATGCCCTCGTTTTTTTTGAATGTATGCCTTCGCCTTTTCTGAATGTATGCCTTCGCCCTTCTTTGAATGTATGCCTTCGCTTTTCTGAATGTATGTTTAGGACTTAGAATATATTCTTCCAAGTGTAGTGCTTCTCGTAGCCCTCGGCTACTAGGCCCATTTAGTCAGTTGAACCTTTCACCGAGGGCACAATGTTCAGGACTTAGAAATATTTCTAAGTGTTTGTTCATCTGTTGGCCCCCGGCTAATTCCTTCCATCTGGTTCTGTGTAGCCTTCATGAGATAACCGGAGGCGAGGTGTTTAGGACTTAGAAGATTTTTTCTAAGTGTTTGAATATAGTATAGCCTTCGGTGATTGGGTATCCTTTGCTGACTGGATGTATGACCGAAGGCCCAGAAATAGTTAGGACTTAGAAAATATTTTTAAGTGTAGTTTTACCAAGTCTTCAACCGTATGACCCCTCGGGCTGCATGGAGATTTGACCGAGGGTAAAAACTTTTGGGACTTAGAGATTTTTATAAGTGTAGTATGTATGAAGTAGGAGCCCTCGGGTGAATGTGAGGGCCTTGTCTCAGATATGCCTTCGGTTGACTGGTGGCCCCACATGGGGCAAAGTATTTAAGACTTAGATTATTTTTTCTGAGTATTTCCTGCTGCCGGCCTTTGGGAGGGGACCCTTCGACTGTATTCGTTGTAGGTTTAGGATAGTTTCCTTTGCCTTGTAATGTTGGATTGTGGCAACAAAAGCCTTCGGTTGTTTGTTATGTCCCCCCAACATTGATATAGGAGAGTTTGTAATCCAAGTCTAGCATAAAAAAGGCAGACTCCATCAGGAATTGCCTGGATACATCCCCTCGGTATGTAGTGAGGTGCCGGAGGTGATTTTTGATTTGGTTTGGCCACCATCTGATAGCTTTGTTATATAGTAGCCTTCGGGGACGTTTTGAGTTGTTGTTGGCTGAGCTTGCCGTGTTTTGTAGTATTTGAGCCTTCAGTTTTAGGTATAGCCGAAGGCATTTATTGAGTGGGCTCAGTCACTTGTTGATGATGTCTGTTGTGAATGGTATCCTTGGTACTCATGAGCGTCCAGGTACCGAAGGCGTTCCCTTGGGGAGCCCTCGGTATGTTTCCGTGAATTGTAAGAGTGATGTACTCATTGAATTCTCGCCGAGTCTACTCCCCTTCACCACCCCATTTTTTTTTGTAGTGAAGGGAAGGAAGGCTTCAAGAAACTTGGTTTCTTGGTAAGGCTTGGCCTATCGGGAGGTAACAGAATACACCATTAGCTCCCCCCTCGGGTTAACCTTCCGAGTCCCGAGGGGATCGAGGGTCGTTTCCTGGGTACAAGATATGGTGGTCTGTAGCCTGCCTCCCCTTGGGGGATGGCACGGAAAGCGCCTTAGTTTTGAAAGTCGTCCCCTCGGCTCCAGACATAGTCCGTGGCCTGCCACACCCTTGGGGTGGTGGTGCGGGGAGCGTTTCGATTTGGAAGTCGAATCCTGGGCATTTCTCGTGCCTGTCATACCCTTGGGGTGATGACGCGGAAAGCGTTCCGTTTTTGAAAGTCGAATCCTGGGCATTTCTCGTGCCTATCATACCCTTGGGGTGATGACGCGGAAAGCGTTTCAGGGAAGGGTTTTCATTTGCACACTGGTTGCAAATGGCCGGGGGCACTACGTGCTGCCGGCACCGAGAGGTGGCGCCTTCGGTATAGGCGTCCTCGAGGGGTACGGCTTAGAAACAACACTTGGTGTTTGTTCCGGTGTACGGCCCCCGGTACTTGGTACCGATGGGTCTTCTGTGAAAACAATTGGTGTTTTTTCTTCATTTTGTCGCAGGTGATTGTGTTGTCTGCCCTCGGTACTTGGTACCGAGGGGTCTTCTGTGGGAACACTTGGTGTTTCTTCCCATTTGTTGAAGGTGATTGTGGTGTGTCCCCCGGCACCAGGTGACGAGGGGTCTCCATTTGAGGACAATTGGCACTTTCTTTTGTTGTAGGTGATAGTATTGTCTACCCTCGGCACTTGGTGCCGAGGGTTCTTCCTTGGGGTAAGGCCTTGGGCCAGGGGGTGATATGAGGGCTTGGCCCTTCGTAAGAACCCTGTTCCATGTTCTTGGTGTCTTCAAAATGCCTTTGTTCTTCAGAATTTTTAGGCCTTGGGCCGCGAAATAATACATTCACTAGTCATGAGGGCTTGACCGCTCTGATGTTATTGATAAAATTTAACTAAGTGATGTACATTCCAGTGCCTAGGGACTTCAGTCCCATTAGGGCGTTTTAGCTTGTAAGTTCCCGGTTTGATGATGGCTGCCACGATGTAGGGGCCTTCGAACTTTGGTGCCATCTTCCCGCCCTCGGTTGGTTGGCTAGCTTCCCTTCTTCGGAGAACATAGTCCCCCACTTGGAATTCCCTGGAGCGGACCTTAGCGTCAATGTAACTCTTCACTTGCCTTCGGTAGTTTTCTGCACGTATGAAGGCTTGCTCTCAGCGTTCTGAAATAAGGTGGAGATCGAGGGCCATATTGGCGTCGTTGGCCTCTGGATCATACTGTGTGACCCTTCGGGTGGGAAGAGTTACCTCAGTGGGGGCCTTGGCTTCAAATCCGTAGCAAAGGGAGAAGGGTGTTTCGCCCGTTGCCCGCCGAGGGGTGGTACGGTAGGCCCATAAGATGTTGTGGGTCTCTTCTACCCAACCACCCCCTTCGGCCTCCAGCTTCTTCTTTAGGCCCTCGAGCAAGGTCCTGTTGGCGTTCTCCACTTGACCGTTGCCCTGAGGGTAGGCAACGGACGAGAAGGTGTGCTTGATGCCCCATACCTCTAGGAGGGCACAGAAGGGGGCTGCCTCGAACTGAGTCCCGTTGTCGGAGATGATTTGCTGGGGGACGCCAATACTTGTGAGGATGTTTTTAAGAACAAAATGACGGCACCTGGCCTCAGTAATGCTGGCGAGGGGCTCAGCTTCCACCCATTTGGTGAAGTAATCGATGGCGACAATGATGTACCTGTTGTTGGAGGTACCCCTCGACAGAGAGCCCACAAGGTCTATGCCCCATCGAGCGAAGGGTATGGATGTGCTGATGGGGGCATAGTTGACCGCTGGCCTGCCGGGGGTTTTCTGGAAGTGTTGGCATGCGGGACACCTTCGGGCGAGATCTGCACAATCTCGGGCCATCGTAGGCCAGCAGTAGCCCTAGATTATCAGCCTTCGGGACATGGAGAAGGGCCCCTGGTGAGTTGAACAAGTCCCACTGTGCACTTCCTCCATCGCTACTTCGGCTTCATCTTGACGAAGGCACCGAAGTAATGTCCCGTTGTAGGACCTTTTGTAAAGCCTTCCGTCCTCGATAACGTAGCTGGGAGCCCTCAGTTTTGCCAGCTTGGCGCGGGCCTCATCCTCGGGCAGTTTCCCTGTGGTGATGAAGGCAACAATGTCTGAGATCCAGTCCTTCTGTCTTTGGTGTATGTGCGTGATGGGGCTAGCGTGTATGCTAGAGAGGCTGAGTTCTTCCACTTTGGCGATCTTTGAGATGTGCTCAGGGGATTCGGCCGAGAGCTTTGATAAAATGTCGGCCTCAGAGTTTTGAGCCCTCGGTATTTGAGTAAGAGAGTGTGCCTCAAATACCTTAAGCAATTCCTTGGCCGCCTCCTTGTACTGTTTCATTCTCCCTTCCTTGGCTTCGTACTCCCCGGATATTTGGCCGACGACTAACTTGGAGTCGCACTTGACGTGAATTTGTCGGGCCTTCATGTTAGCTGCTAGCCGAAGGCCACAGAGGAGGGCCTCATATTCGGCTTCATTGTTAGAGACCTTGAAGGAGAAACGGACCGCATAATAGGTCCGGAAGCCCTCGGGTGAGATGAGAACCACCCCTCCTCCACATGCTTTGACGGCGGAGGAGCCGTCGGTGTAGAGGGTCCACCAATCATCCAAAGGGGCCGAGGGCTCCTCGTCCGTGGCTGCTCTCGCCGTACACTCCGTCACGAAGTCCGCTAGGGCTTGGCCCTTGATGGCGGGCCTAGGACGGATGTCGATGTTGTATTGGCTCAAGAAGACGGCCCATTTTACCATTCGGGAGGAGCTAGTGGGGCTCCTCATCAAGGCGCCGAGGGGTTGGTGAGTGACGACCTGGACCGGGTGAGCCTGGAAATAATGGCCCAATTTCTTGACGGTCCACACGATAGCCAACACCGTTTTTTCCACGGGGGAGTACCGGAGTTCCGCTTCCCAGAGGGTCTTGCTAACATAGAAGATGGCATGTTGGATGTCATCCTCTTCCCGGATGAGTACTGAGCTGATGGCCGCCGGGCTAACACCCAAGTAAAGGTACAGGATCTCCCCTACCTTGGGTTTAGAGAGCACAGGGGCGAAGATAAGTACCGTTTCAGCTCCTCGAATGCCCCCTGACATTCTGAAGTCCACTGGAAACCGGCGGTTTTCCTCATGATCTGGAAGAAGGGTAAGGACTTCTCCGCCGATTTTGATAAGAAGTGATTGAGGGCTGCCAGGCGGCCCGTCAACCGTTGGACCTCCTTCACGTTGCGTGGGGGCTCCATGTTGATGATGGCCTGGATCTTCTCGGGGTTGGCCTCAATACCCCTTCGGCTAACCATGTAGTCCAAGAATTTTTCCCCCTGAACTCCGAAGGTACACTTCTTTGGGTTCAGCCGAAGGCTAAACTTCTGCATGATGGCGAAGATCTCCCTCAGGTCATCAGCATGGCTTGTTGATTGCTTGCTCTTGACGATCATGTCGTCAACATACGCCTCCATGGTGCGCCCTAGGACAGCCTGGAATACCCTGACCATCATCCGAGTGTAGGTGGCACCTGAGTTCTTTAGGCCGAAGGCCATGACAAGGTAGCAGAAGATGCCCTCGGGAGTCATGAAAGCTGTTTTTTCAGCGTCTTCCTCATGCACGTATATTTGATGATATCCGCGGAATGCGTCGAGGAATGACATGATCTCACACCCCGCGGTTTCATCTACAAGTTGATCAATATTCGGCAAAGGAAAGGGGTCCATGGGACATGCCTTGTTGAGATCCGTGTAGTCCACGCACATGCGGAATGAGGGCGGTTTCTGCGCGAGGACTACGTTCGCCAGCCATGAGGGGTATTTTACCTCCTTGATGTGCCTGATAGAGAGGAGCATGGCGACCTCCTTCTTCACAGATTCCCTCCTCTCGGCCGAGAGGGGTCTCCTTCGCTGCTGTACTGGTTTGGCCGAAGGGTCCACCGAGAGGCGGTGGGTGATGACCCTTCGGCTGATCCCCGGCATGTCCTCCGGTCCCCATGCAAAAACAATGGAGTAGGCGCGGAGGGCGCTGATGATGCCGGTCTTCAAATCTTCGGGGAGCTTGGCTCCAATCTTCACGACTCTCTCCGACTTGGCCGGATCGAGCGCGAAGTCTTCTACCTCCTCGGCTGGTTCAGCCCTCGGCCTCATTTCCTCCGCTTCCACAGTCCCGGTGATGGTGTCAACGCGGAACTTCGTCTTGCTAACCTTCTTTGTAACTTGAAGGTAGCAAGCGCGGGCAAGCTTCTGGTCCCCCCTTGAGTAACCGATTCCCCCCTCGGCTGGGAATTTGAGGCAGAGGTGCCTCATGGAGATGACGGCTTCGAGATCCTCGAGGGCTGGCCGGCCGAGGATGATGTTGTGGGCGCAGTCGATGTTGACGACGACGAACTCCACTTCGAGCTTGGCTCTATGGAGGCCGTCGCCGAAGATTACCGGGAGGGTTATGACCCCCTCGGAATCAATGGTGTCGCCGGTGAAGCCGACAAGAGGGGTCTTGATGGGCCGAAGGGACACCCTCTCCAGATGCAGCTCTCTGAAGGTGCTGAGGTACATCACATTGACGGAGCTGCCCGTGTCAATGTAAGTTCTGTGAATAATAGTGTCGTTTATTTCCGTCCGGATGACGAGGGCATCCCTGTGTGGGGAGGATACTGGGGGGAGATCAGCGTTGGTGAAGATAATGGGTTCCTCCCTAAGCCGCTTTACTGGGGGCATATGAGTGACTTCCCCCACGTAAAGTGATTGAGTCCACTTCTTTCGTTGACTAGTAGAATCACCTCCGGTATTTCCCTCGTGATCATGAGGATGTGGCGCTTCTTCTATTGGTACCGGGGGTACTCCTCCTCCTCTTCTTCCAAGTTCCCAATCTCCCTCTTTTTGCCGAGGGGGATGGTGTTGGGATTGACCCATGCATTCGCTCTCGTCGTCTGCCCTCGTGCAGGCCCTTGGTGAGGGGGGCCCTGTTGCTGAGGGCCCTGGACAAACTGGGACAGATGGCCCACTTGTATCAATCTCTCGATGGTCGTTTTTAGCTGATGGCAATCATCAGTCTTGTGCCTCTGGTGTCGGTGGAAACGACAGTAGGGGTAGTTTGGATTGATGGCAAATACTTCCGAGGGCGCGCGTGAATCTCGCTCCACGAGGCCCCTTTCCTCAGCAAAATCAAGAATAACGCTGACGGGGTGTGTCAAAGGTGTCCGAGGGTGTTCCAGGAGGACAGGTTGTGCCCAAGCCCTCGGGTTCCCCTTGTAGCCTCCCCTGGGCTTGGCTTGGCCATGCCGGGGGCGATCACCGGAGGGGTCAGAATCCTTGGGATGATTGCGGGGAGCCCCCGGCCCCCGGTTACCTTTGTCGTCTGGCCGAGGGCGTTGCTGATCTGGGACGTGGTGGCATTTCTCCACCTCCTCGGCTTCGGCGTACCGGTCCCCCCGCTGTAGGGCCCTTATATAATCGCGGGGGGGGGGGGGGGGGGGGGGGGGTTCGACAATGAGGCTCCTCGAGAAGTTCCCGAGGCGGAGTATCGTTTGGAGGAGGGCCAGGAGGGTCCCGTCGTCGGCACCATCAACTTTATCAGCTTCCGTCCTCCAGCGCTCCAGGAAGTCCTGAAGGGTCTCCTCCTTCTTCTGCCTCACTGTTAGCAAGTGGGAGAAGTGTTTTCTTGTGCGGCGCTTTCCCGAAAATTGCGTCAAGAATCGCTGGGCGAGTTCTTGCCATGAGTCAATGCAGCCCTCGGGCAATCGATTGAACCACTCGTAAGCCGGCCCCTCTAAGGTGGAGAGGAACCAGCGGCACAAGTATTCATCCGATGCCCCCACCATCATCATGCTGTTTTGATACCTGTTGTAGTGCTCTTGGGGGTCAGTCTTTCCGTCATAGGGTTTGATGAGCTGCCCTCGGTATTTTTCCGGGATCCGGGCCGCCAATACCCTTGAGGTAAATGGCGTCCGGGTCCGAAGCTGTATCGTGGGTTCCCCGGAGCCCTCGGCTATCTTTTTCTGCATTTCTTCCATCTTGACCATAATGGCCTCATACTTAAGGTCTGTATGAGGGGCAGAAGTGGTGGCTTGGGCTTTGGTGGCCTCCATCTCGTCAAGCCGGCGCTGGAGGGCCGCGATGATTTCGTCCCGGGGGTCCTTCGGGAGGGCCTCCGCCCCCTGCGAATGGACCCGGGCCGAGTGGGCCTGGTTGATTTGGTGGCGGGCGTCGTTGGCGTGGAGAGGTGCCTTGCCTTTGTCCTGAGGGGGACGCCTTTCACTGGCCCTGGAGACGGATCCTCCACTTTCCTGAGGCCTCTGGAACGCCTTCCCCCCGAGGCGGTCTTGGACCCCTCGGCGGTCTTGCGCCCCTCCGAGTCTCTCGAGGGCGGAGGTCTGGAGCTGTTCTTTGTTCACGTTGTGGCGGTCCCGGGACTGGACTTCCTGGGAGGCCGTATCTTGGGCCACGACCCCCTCGGAGTTCCCCATCCGGAGGACCGGGTTATCGAGGGGTCGTGGATGAGGGGGAGGCATAATATTCTCCCCGACCTGAGGTTGGAGGGGAACCAAAGTGCCGAAGGCACCCGAGTTCTGGGTGAGCGTCTGGATGAAGGCGGAGAGCGCCGATTGCACGTCGATTGTGATGACCGGAGGGCTAATTTGATTCTCGCTCCGGTCCTTCTTCTTGGCCTCGATGCCGAGGCGGGCATCGGGGGCATTTTGTTGAATCTGCTGGCGTAGGTCGACAGCCGTCTGGTCCAACCCGGTGATGACGCCGCCCCCAGGAGCCCTGTTAGAGGCTTCGGGGACGTCGACCTCGCCGAGGGCCAGGTTCCTGTCCTCTACATTCCTGTCCTCTACATTTTTGGATGCTCGAGGAGCCACGGATCGCCAAGGATCCGTTGGTAAAAAACCTCGATGCCTATTGCAATTACCACTGCAAGGGAGGACAATGCACGGACCAATGCAACAGTCTGAAGATGCCCATCGAAGAACTCATCCGCAGGGGCTACCTCAGAGAGTTCACGACTGAACCAAGTCCCCAGAACTGGAAGCACCAACACAAGAAGCCACTGATGTGGCGAAGGGACGATCGGCGGGGGGCGGAGGTCCAAGATGCTGACGTTCTCCATGCCGATAAGACCGAGGGTCGTTGAACCCCCAAGCCGACAGTCACATCCGGAAGTACCCCTGATCGATTAAAAAAAAGTAAGACTAGGAGTATCACCGACCGGCGAAAAGGCATTCAACAAAAAGGAAGTAAGGCTAGGAGTAGTACCGCTGACCGGCGGGAAGGCATTCAACAAAAAAGAAAGTAACACCAGGAGTACCGCCGACCGGCAGGAAGACGTTCAACAAAAAAGAAAGTAAGACCAGGAGTACCACCGACCGGCGGGAAGGCATTCAACAAAAAAGAAAGTAAGACCAGGAGTACCGCCGACCGACGGGAAGGCATTCAACAAAAAAGAAAGTAAGACCAGGAGTACCACCGACCGGCGCGAAGGCATTCAACAAAAAAGAAAGTAAGACCAGGAGTCCGCCGACCGGCGGGAAGGCATTCAACAAAAAGAAAGTAAGACCAGGAGTACCGCTGACCGACGGAAAGGCATTCAACAAAAAAGAAAGTAAGACCAGGAGTACCGCCGACCGACGGGAAGACATTCAACAAAAAAGAAAGTAAGACCAGAAGTACCGCTGACCGGCGGGAAGGCATTCAATAAAAAATAAAGTAAGACCAGGAGTACCACCGATCGGCGGGAAGGCATTCAACAAAAAAAAATTAAGACCAGGAGTACCGCCGACCGGCGGGAAGGCATTATATTCAACAACAAAAAAGAAAGTAAGACCAGCAGTACCACCGATCCGGCGAGAAGGCATTCAACAAAACAATAATCCACTCGTCACCAAAATGACGTTTACTCTCCTTCGGCTTAGCGCGGTACGGCCCTAGAGCTTAAGCTGTGCGGCATGATGAGAAAATAGTTGAACGAAACGAGGGAAACCCAAAAGCAGGAAACCCGTTCGTCGCCAAAGACCGGCGAGAAGCCAAGGTAGAGGGCTGAGGGCCTGTAGACTACCAGCAAAGCTGAGTGCCATAAGACGACCATCAAAGTCTATGTAGCACGATCGGCCCCTCAACGTCATCGTATCCCGCTCACGATCGGCTCGTCCATACCTTCCAGGATGGCGACCGCCATCTTATGCAGTAAAATCGGCCCCTCAACGCCATCGTGTCTAGAGTACGGTCAGACTCACTGTGCAGATAAAAGTCATGATCGGTTGGGCCTTCCACGGAGGATGCTCAAAATGAATTTTGGGAAGGAATATCGTAGCATAGATGAGCATCTCCACTTCAGCGGCTGAGGATCTGGCGACAAAAATCATCCACGAAGAGACCGAGGGCCACGAAATGAGCCTCACGGCCGAGGGACGTGACACGCAACATATCCAGAGACTAAGCTTGCCAAGACTGAATGTATCGAAGTCATAACGTCCAAAGGAGTCAGGTCTTTAGGGACCGATCTTCTTGAGCATGTCGGGTCGAGCATCCAGAAGGAAAATTCCGGAGGCCGAACATCTCTAGGAACTCGGGCCGAAGATTGACGTTTAGCGTGACGAGGTCGAGGCGCCCCCGGGTCATGCATGACGAAGCTGGACATATCAAGGTCGAGGTTCTAGGAATCGAACGTCCGAAGGAAGTTGAGCCGGGCATTCAGGGTCCGAACGGCCCAAGCCCTCACACACATGCCAACGAAGACAGAGGGCGAGCGCGAGCGCGAGCAAAAGTATACTTTCTCGAGCAAATTCGCGAAAGTGTTGGGTTAAATCACCCTACGAACGTCCCCAGTGACAAACAACAGAGAATACCCTCCCTCTAGACGGGAAGACGTACGTCCCCAACGGGCCGCCAAGGCCCGTTCGCATAGACGGCCGGGTACGGAGATTAAGTGAATAAAGCAAAGACATTCGGAGATCCAGAATACAGCAGGCAATCGTCGCCTCAGGGGCGTCGGCTAAAGGCAGTACGGCGGAAGCATTTTTTTCTGGTGAGATCCCCTGGAACTACTTACAGTGGGGCATCGCTTTCCTCTCTGGAATTCATGGCAGAGCGGAGTATACTCTTTTTCCTCTGTTAGGATTTTTTCCCACAGGGTTTTTTCCTCAATGGTGTTTTTAATGAGGTACCCCTCTGCCTATGACTTGGTAGGCGCCAAGGGTATTGGCTGGCGACGTACGTCGAATTCAATTCTATTTCCTTATGTCCCGTGCACGCTCGGAACACCAGGGGTGGGGGACTTGTGTTGGGTAAATGGCCCAAATAAGACCGACCCATTAACCCCGAGGCTCACCAGACGACCATTCCCAAAGCCCAATAGTCTGGGGACAAATACCCTCAGACAGTGATGACGTTCGGCTCCTGCACCAAAATGGCAGTAATCGGTGACGACATACGGCCTCCTCTCATGGTGTATCTAAACAGGAAAACATCGCATCAGGAGACGTACGTCAGGATACACAGAGTGGCTCAGTAACTTGGAAGGCACCACGGGACACCAGGCGGCCAATGCCTGGGGACGACCGTCGCCACCCATTGGCGGGAAACCATGCCAAGGAAGCCACCGTCACATGAGGAGCGTCGACTAAAGGCAATATGAACGTCTCCAAGGGTTTGGGGCAACTCGAGATGCTTTCCCCCTAAGTCAGGGGACGTACGCCCCCAACAGGCTAGCAAGGCCTAATTACAAGATGTACGTGTCCAAAGGTAGGTGCTCTGACCCAAGAGCAGCGACTGACGCGCGTCTCGCAAGACTTTGGGTCCAACAGGAAACGAGAGGCAGGCTCATGGGGATGAACGTCCCCACCCCTTAGCGGGGAGCCAAGATCCTGTCGGGAAGTCATTTCATACAGAGATTTGGTGGTTGGGATCCAAGCCAACCATAGCCCAATTCTTGGGGACGCTCGTCCCCAACCTCTGGTGGGAATCCAAGGTTCTGGCCGGAAGCGCATTTAATACAGAGATATGGTGGTTAGGAAGCCATTTCATACAGAGATTTGGTGGTTAGGAACTTAGGATCCAAGCCAACCACAGCCCACCACATCAGCATGCTTAACCACCATCGGGCAGTATAAATAGAAGCATTTATTTCATTGTAAAGGGGTGACAAGCCCATTTATCCCTTAAAATTTTAACCAAAGCATCCCTCAACCAATTGAGCTTATCAAGATCAAAAGAGAATACTTCTTAACGTGAGAAATGAGAATGATTCTGGAGCCCATTTATCCCTTATAAAGAATTTCCAAATTCCAGTTTATGACAAGCCCATTTATCCCTTAAAATTTTAACCAAAACATCCCTCAACCAATTGAGCTTATCAAGATCACACTCAATTGTTGATAAAAGTCCCTGCTTCATCTCAGATATGCGTAAACAATTGAAATCAACAATATCAAACCAGAACAATTTACTTTCAATAGTAAATTGAAAGCATTTCAGTCAGCAATGTTTACCTTCAATAGATCCCCCGTTTGACCCTTCTGGAAAACCTTCTTTGAACTGCCTCATGTCACTGAAAAGGTCCCCTGTGAGTTCACAAATTGCCTCATTTCTCCTGTTTTTTGATCCCCAAGCAGATTTGTGAATTCCCATACCCCCAAAGCAGATCTACGAATAGGTGTTCCCTAAGGTGTGACACCTTGTTTCCAACAGCCGTCGTAACAGAGTTGTCCCTTGTTGTCGATTTCTTCTCCAAAACCTCCTCCCACTTTCGACCCTGGCCTGCTCGACTGGAGCCCATTGCCTTCGCTCATTAGACCGCCAATCGAAGTCCGTCACTCGCCTGCTAGACTGGACTACTGGAGTTCACCGCCTTCTCGATGTCACCCTCTAAAATCGTGCTCTCAGAGATCACTTTGTCGTCTCCCTGGATGCACTTGTTGCCCCTCGCAAAAGTTTGGGGGTCGTAGGGCTTAAACGACCCAGAGCTTCTCGCTCATCCCCTCTATAGTTTTTGTTTCTAATAGTTCACGTTATATATATATATATATATATATATATATATATATATATATATATATATATATATATATATATATATATATGTGTGTGTGTGTGTGTGTGTGTGTGTGTGTGTGTGTGTGTGTGCAGCCAAAAAAATAATAGAGAAAAAATGTGATACGATAATATATAGCAGTTTGGGACTTTGGGGGTTTCGTAACCGTTACATTTGTGCAGTCAACAAGTTTAGAAGACTGTCTCCTGGTATACATTGCTCTTCACGGTGTTTAATTTTTTTTTTTGCAACTCGGCAAAAATACGTCGAAGACTACATGCATTGGAGAATGCAATACCCGTACAGTGTCTATTTTAATGAGCTAGCTTATTTTTCGTAGACTAGAAAGGGGAGCATATGAGGTGCAGACTGTACCTGCTTCCATACGTGCAGACTCCTTCTTGGTAATAGGTGCATATATTATTAGGAGGGGCTTTCCAATCATGTGAAAACTCACAATGTTCCCCCTTCAGACAGGCCCCGTGAGCAAAAAACTTGCAAATGACCCTTTTCGACGTGGCTTCGATCTGTGGCGAAGAATCGGAGCCGAAGAACAAATTCCGCTGGGAACGAATTAGAAATGTTGTGTTTCTGTTTTCCGTTTGTTTATGAGCACTGAAAGCCAACACAACAATGTCTACCTCTCGCTCATGGGTGAGAGGTGCACGTATCAAAGGCTTCATTGGTTAGATATATTGACCAAAAAGGGTGAACTCAATCCAATTTGGACATTATATTTGCATATAGGGTGGTGATTGGTGAACCCGACCAAATTCTAAATCAGGCAATTGATGGAAATTGGAACCTTAACTGGTATATCCAGTCTTTTTCGGTTCAGTTCCAGCCTTTTAGAAATTTGGAGTCCTTTTCATAAATAAAAAGCAAGATCCAATTCATTTTTTATGAACCAGTGGTCCTGTTTCTAATACCATTTTCGAGTAGGAAATGAGAAACCCCAGCCAGGACATCTTTAACTAAGACAATAACTTGCAGAAGTTGACAAGTCCAAGTAGCAAAAACAGCACAGTTTCTTAATTAATACGAAGTAGTTCCAAAATCACTTCATATAAGTATATACGTTTACATAGAAAGTTGAATACTAGATACCAGATACAGAATTACAGACGGCAGAAAATTAGTCCCTGGACTTTTGGTGCTTATCACGTCACTCATTGGAGGATTCCTTCAGACGAGCAATCAATTCATCCTGCCCCAAAATGAAAAAAAGAAGAAGAGGAAATGTGAGTATAGTAGGTGGAAATATGAGCAACACGTGAAGGGCATAAACTCTCTTGCCTTCCTTCCTCTAGGTGAAAGGCCCCTTTCCTTCAAGAGTGCACGGAGTCTCTCCACCGTCAAGCTTTGGAGATCTCTGTCAGGGTTACGGTTTTTAGCACCTTCTGACAATGACAAGGAGAATGAGTTAGACAACCATTTCAACTCATATTGGCTTCAAACTGCAATTTTCCTGTTATCTGATGGTTGACTATAGTGTCAACTAGAATCCAAGAAAACTTGGCTACTGAGACATTCTGTACATTTTGGCAGTTTTGCTCAAACTTGGCTACTGAGACATTCATGCATTCAGTCCGTTTGATGGTAAGAAGGAAAGTGACGATATAAGATTATACACCATACGTCCTCTACTAATTGCACAATTTTCTCTTTAAGGAAGCCACCAAATAATTGTTCTACCATCCTTTTAAGAAAATAAAGGTTTGGAGAATGATGTATATGCCATTACATTTTCTGCCCTAATACTAGTCCTAGAAGAGTTTGAGGCTGGCTAACATGAATCAACATATGACATCGGAGTTAGAAATCACTTATCAGTACTACTCAATATATCTATCAAACTTAGGGTTTAATGCACCAAACCCCCTCGTGATATAGAAATTCAGTGCATTAGCTCCTGTGATTTGAAAAATGCATCAAACCCCCTTGTGTTTTAATTAATCATGCACAAAACCCCTTTTATGAATAAATTTAATGATTTTGAAATCACTTTTCCTAATATTATGATTGAATATGCAAGTAAATATGTCAAAATCTCTAAATCATACAAAAATGTTAATCATTTTTCTTTTATTTGACAATTGAATTTGTTCATAGAAAGGATTTTACGCATAATTAATGAAAACACAAGGGGGTTTGACGCATTTTTTAAATCACATGGGGTTAATGCGCCGAATTTCCATATCACGGGGGGGTTTGGTGCATTATACCCATCAAACTTACTATTAAAAACTGTGAAAACGCCACTACTCAAAGAATTAAAGAACGACAGGGGGTAAAATAACATGAGATAACTACAGAAGTTACACCTCAACCCCATTTTGTAAGAAGCACTTTCTTTTTCAGTCAATCCCAAATTATGAACACTTTCTAAATTGAACTCCACTAACTTTTTACTTGGTAGAAAACGAGAAAGTTTAACTGCAAGTCTGCAACACCAAATAAGACCCAATAGCAGCTTGACTCTAAATTAACCAGAGCCCGATGTGGTTTTCAGGTACAATGGTATTTTGCCCCTCCCCCAATGGTCACTTACCCTGTTGAGAAACTACTTGACTGCTGCTTGCAGCTTTCTTTGCTGATGCTCTACCACCCAATGCTCTTTCAGCCGCTCTAGAAAAGGACACTTGATGTATTAACCACAGTAGCATAACTTCTAAGAATTGATACCTAGTAAAACAACATGCATAGATTGCACGAATAGTATATGCACACACACAAGAAAGAAAAGCAAACCGGATACCTTTTCCTTGAACTTTCATTTGCAGGAATGCTCTGCCAGTCTTTTGAACCAGATTCGGCCCTCTGCTGATTAAGCGTAAGAGATCTAATTAAAATATTCATCTCGTCCGTTTTGATGATCTGGTTTTCTGTACATAATAAGTTCACTCAGGCACCAACTACCAAGTATAAGAACTCCCCATTGCATAAAGAAACAATGGACTGGTAAGGGAATGAAGTTCAATGTTGGCTGAATCAAGCAGATAGCAGCAAGATTTTAGGGGTCAGCTTGGATGGAGCGTTTAGCATGTGTTTTTGAGTGGAAGGCTATGTTTATATATCTGATGACTGAATATAATGTTTCTAATAATTAATGAATTATGATTGGAGTACTACATAATCACCTATTAGATTGCATTATTCCTTCCATTCTTCAAAAAGCTTAGATACAGATTTAGCCATCAAAACCTCTCCACCGGAAAATCCTCCAAACACTTCCATCCAAACTGATCCTAAATATCACATCAAACAAAGAAATAACCAGGCAGTTCAAAATATTGGAGGTAAAGCTTTTGTTTCCAACTCCCGAGAATAAGTTTTCCCTGGCACTGCCTTAGTGGCATTCAATATCTCAGTTTGTTTTACACAGAATTTCCCCTTGCTTCCAGTCGAGTGATCAACAATTAAGATAGATTATTGAATGATATAATGTAGGTACTCCTAAAATTACTTCATCCATCCCACTTTTGAATGCTAAATCCCATTTCTGTCATTAATCTTAAAACTACAGCTCTCAAAACTACTCGGACAAAAAGGAGTTTGTAAAGAAGATTCACATGATTAGACTTGGGTATCCAAGTTGAATACTCAACTGATTATAATTTTCACATTTTTTAATGTCAAAGAAGTTTGTATAGCATGTGCCTAATGTGCACAACTGAATCACTGAATGAAAAGAGGGGGCTTATGAGTTATCCAGACACGGATAAAGCAGCTTAGCCTCAAAGCACATGTTTTTACTCATTCCCATTATAATAAGATTCTATAAATAGAAAGATTGGGTAAAATCATCCCCTAGAGTTCTTAGAACTTTATATGTTAGATTGTTAGGCATTCGAGTGACTCCTGGCACACCATGTTCCAGTTCACTCCTAGAAGCACCTGAAATGGTTTTTAAAAAAGAAAGCTCCTTTCCAAAATACAAAATTGTTTACTATGAAACTATCCAAAACATTTAAAACAGAGTATAAGTTGTTCCGGATGTATATGACTGTAAATAAAATGAAAACTATCTCTTCTGAATGGAGGTCTTTGTTGGTCTGTAAATTACAAAAATTAATAAATTATCAGTTGCAACATATGGCGTTGCAGCATTCATGACATGCATGATGTTGCTATTTCATGGGGGAAAAGCGAACCTGGAGCACTTGTGTCACGATCACAAATATAAACCCTCATTCCCCCCTGCACCAAAAACTCAATATATGAATATGTATTGTAAATGAATAAAGATAGGAATCTGAATTTGATTACTAGTTAAATATTTAGTAGAAAGTGAACTGCCAATTACTACTAACAACTAGCACATAAACCAATCGATAATGATATAAAAAGAAATCAGCAAAGAATAAACCAATGAATCAGCATTTCTTCACGCATGGAAATATAAGCTCATTGTGCTTCATAGGGAACGTAGTGGTAGAAGATAGAAATAAAAACACATTGGGAATGCATGATCAATTTCTCTTATCAATTGCAATTTGTATTCATTAGAAACTGTATTAATTTCTCAATACCACAGTGCCATAGAAACCAGAGAAAACGGCAGAAAGTAGAAAAAAGTGAATATGATGAATTCTTGCTTCTTGAGTCCTTGACCATTATCAATCTATGTTTTCATCATATAAAACCTATTACCTTCCCAATATCCCCTCTTCCTCTTCTTCCACGCCAGTTTTAATGTATACATTAAAGCATCCATTGCCTCATACCCGCCATTATGATGTGAATACATAAATTCATTGAAAAAATCCAAAATTGACCTATTTGCGTTGATAATCACACGACACCACAAAATAGGAAGAATCTTTTCAGTGAAATAAGAGTTTACAACGAGTAAAAAACATTAATAAGTAAGAGAATGATGAGTTAGTTATGTATGTGTAACTTATACAACTAAGGAACATCAAAAGAAATCAAAATCTAATTAAAAGAATTATTCAAAAAGCGTATTGAAGTAAAACCATACCGGATTGGATGAGGGGAAGGTGGATGAGAATAGGCCTCGAGAAGGGAGGTTAGAGAGATATTTGGATGCCGCTCCACCGCCGCCAAGTTGAGGAGCCGTCATTGCATCCTTGAAGTTGGACGACGGAGTTGGCAATCCACACCCAGCATCCACCATGTCTCCAACTTGGTCTGACAATTTTTCCGGCCACGCCACAGACAATTTATCAAGATCAATTTTTTACAAATCCCGAAGGAGACGGGGAGAAGAGAGAGGATGACAGACCAACGTGATAGACCCGCGGGAGCGACCGCCCCTCTAACTTTGAGAAAATTTTATACGGAGTAATGAAAGCTTAACAAAACGTGTACGCCCGGCTTATAAATATTCCTATTTTTACATGGCACTTGTATTTTTACTTGTGGTTGAACCCGTTTTCAGATAGGATCATGTGTTTCATTCTTTATCAAAGTGGTTCATGTGTTTGAATTCCGTTATCACAAGAGGATCATGCCGTTAAAAACGTCTGAAAAATACCGTTAAAAGGAACTCTGATTTTCAAAAGTGCCCGAAAAATTAAAAGAAAAATACCGGAAGGTGCGCCTCAATAAGAAGACCGCTAGATCATCTTTCTTTTATGTTTTCAGCCACCCTTGTCACCGTAAAGTTCATCGGAAACGTGATATTAGTGAAATCATTTTTAAAAAATAATTCAAACAAATCTTGACGATGTGCCCCTTTCAGTATTTTTATTTTTATTTTTCGGGCACTTTTGAAAATCGGATTTACTTTTAACGATCTTTTTCAGACGTTTTTAACGGCGTGACCCTCTTGTGATAACAAAATTTAAACACATGAACTACTTTGATAAAGAATGAAACACATGACCCTATCTAAAAACGGACCCAACCACAAGTATCTTTTCCGTACTTTCCCTTTTTATTTTACCCCCTTTTCGTCACTCTTTCTCTACAGTTCCCCACTCGAGCCCACTTCTCCCCGCTCATTCTTTTTCTTTCACTTTGATGGATAGTGTATCCGGGGGTAGCTTATCCGAGGGGTTATTACGAGGAATAACAAGAGAGAAGTCAGAGCAAATAAGTATATAGAGAGAGAAAGTATATTTAGTAGTATGCAGCATTTATGACTTGTGACTTGGTTACAAATGGGGAAATGGGGTGCTATTTATAGTAGCAATAAATGCTGGACAGGGACACGTGTCAAGCGTCCATTGGCCGAGAGGTCACCTCAACTGGTTGGCGTTGGCAACCGCATGTGGCCGCATTTAATGCGGCTGTTGGATGGGACGTTGTACAGGGTACGGCGATCTGTACTCATGAGGCGCGGATATCATGTCGGGAAAGGTGCCCTCGGCTGTAGAGGACTAGCCGAGGGCTCTGAGTACTGGGGACCCCCTTGGTGCCGAGGGCTCCAGGTGCCGAGGGCTACTGCTTTTCGCCGTTTTCCCAGTAGCTTTGTTTTTGCTGTGTTGGCCCTCCTGTGAGTGTTAGAGCCTTCGGCCAGGGGGCCGAAGGCACCCCTGGTGCGCATTGTGGACGGCTTGGTACTCTGGGCGCTGTGATTTGGGCCTGTTGGGCCTTCTGGGCCTGTTGGGCCTTCTGGGCCTGTTGGGCCTTCTGGGCCTGTTGGGCCTTCTGGGCCTGTTGGGCCTTGATTGGAGTAGTAGGAGTCTGTGGGTCGGGGGTTCCCGGGCCATATACTCCATCAGGAGTCCCTCACTCCTTTTGCCGAAAGGTACTTGAGGGAAAAGGAGTAATTGTGTTAGTCCTCTGCCGTTGTTCCGTTTGTAGTTTGTAGAGTTGTGGGTAGTTTGCTGTTTGTTTATTCTGCCGAGGGCAGTCCCTCAGTTACCCACATGTCGGGACTTGAGGGGTCATGTTTGTGGTTTTTGTGATTTTTCCCGAGGGGTTCCTCCAGTCCCCCACTCCCTGAGGCACTTGCAAAGTGGTGAAAAAGGAGTGGAGTAGTTGCGCTGCTGTTGTGGGCCGAAGGCTGACGCTTTTCGTTTCATTTTGGGGGGATGCCTCGTTAAAACCCTCATTAGGAAAAACCCCGTGGGAAAAAATCCCAATGAGGGAAAAAGAGTGCACCGAATTCCCCCAACGATGAATCGAAAATGTGAAACCTTGGTTCAAAATGGAGAACAATGGTAATACCGAAGGCTCTCCTTGTTCTGAGGGCTCATGTGTTTATTAGCCGGAGGCTTGTTGTTGATGTCCTGGGAGGTGCCGAAGGGGAGTCCCTCAATCTGGGGATCGAGGGCGTGATGGATGAGGGTAGTAGTTGAATTGTTACCGGGGTGTCCCCTGCTTGTTGATTAGTTGGTGATGAGGATATTCGAGGGCTGCCATTACCTATGTGCCGTAGGCTATCCGTCAATGGGGCATACTCCCCGGGGGCTACCCGGCCCTTACAGTGTTGAAGGGGGGATCCCCGAGGGGTGGCCTGATATGAAGCCTTGGGCTTCTGAAGGAGTGATCCTGAAGGCGTCTGTTATGTACTGTGTAGGGCACAACCCGGAGGCTTTCCCTGATGAAGTGGAGTGAAGTAAAAAACCCGAGGGCTCCCAGAATATAGCCGTTGGAAATATAGCCGTTGGAATATGTAACGTCAGGATATAGCCGTTGGGGGGGGGGGGGGGTTGCCACGTGGTGCGTGCTCATTGGCTGCCTGTGGGCGGGCGTCACCGATTGGGTGAAACCTCGGTTGGTAATGATGGCAATCCAACTGGAGGCCCGGTTTCCAGGCCCAAGCCCGGATCCCAGCACCTATAAATACCCCAAGGCCAGGGCCATTCTCCGCTGTGCGATTTCAGTGTAGCGAAGCTCTGGCAAAATTTCTAGAGAGAGAAACTCCAGCCTTCGGTTGAATCCCCAGCCTTCAAGGTGAGTCCCTCTTCTGTTCTCCGTTTACTTGGTGAGTTTTGCTCCTGTGGCCTTAGACTTAAGTGTCTAGAGTTTCTTAGGGTGCCCTCGGACTTCAGAACCTTCGTATTCATTAGCCTATAAAAATGTCGTCCGCTAGTGATTCCCAAGACATATCGAGGGATCCCTCAGTTGAAGAGGAAGTCTTTTCCGACGCGGAGTCCCTGAGTGAGCAGCCTTCGGCCGGTGGTGACGTTGCCCTCGCCATTGAGATGCAGAAAGAGTTAGTTGCTGAAGTTGAAGCCGAGGGCTTTGAGCAAGAGGCGGAGGATGAAGAGCTCGCCTTCGCCGTACAAGTTGCAGAGGAGGAGGAAGAGAAGGAGAGGAGGAGGGTGACAGTGACTGTCCTCCCCCCCCCCCCCCCCCCCCCCCCCGCGGTTCTGGTGAAGCAAGCAGCTCGAGGCCACTGAACCCGACGCCCTTGAGAGTAGCCCCCGGATCGAGGGAGAAGAAAGCGAAAGCTGCTACCAAGAAGAAGGTCAGGGCCGCCGACCAAGGGAAGCCCGTTGATATGCCCGAGGGGTATTCTTGGCTGAACACCGAGGCCCTCGAGATAAAGTCGAAGGCGGACAAGGCGGATTTCTACGTCACGCAGCTGCACGTAGGGCCTTCGGCCGTGGTGGTCGAGCCGGGAGTTGATGATGTGTTGTCTCGGGCGCCCGAGGGGTGCATTGCGGTACACATACTTTCGGTCTCCATGGGCCTCAGGTTCCCTCTGCACCCCTTCCTCCGGGAGTACCTTAGGTTTGTTGGCTTGGTCCCCTGCCAGCTGACACCTAACAGCCACTCCTACGTGGCGGGTTTTTTGAACCTCTGCCGGGACCGAGGGGTGACCCCCAGCCTGGACTTGTTTTTCCAGAGCTTCAACCTCTGCTGAGGGGGTCACGCGAATGCCGAGGGCTTCGCCAACCTGCAGCAGATAGCTAGGTGGAAGCTATTTACAGAGGCGCCTTCGTCCAATAAAGGCTGGAAGGAGCGATGGTGCTACGTCAGAGTTGCTGAGAGCCCATTTCCGATGGAACTTCGGGATCGCTTCCGTCGGCATCCGAAGGTTGGAAACGCCGCTCTCGAGAAGGATGGCTTGATAATAGCCAAGATCCCGGAGGGTCGCACGAAGCAAGTGTCCATTAAAGACTACACTGCTGACAAGGAACTCTTCGCCCTCGGCTTCCGGAGATATCGCTTCATCGGGGAAACGGACGAGAAGTATCCCCTTTTTGATGAGGCCTTCGGGGGAGCAGGAGGTAGTCTACGAGGGACCTTAGTCTTGTGCTTAGTATTTACTATTTTTTTCCTTTTTTTTTTTGCTTTACCTTGATGTTATTGCTCCATGGTTGTTGACCCGTCGGCCTAACCCTTCACTATTTTGCAGGTATTCCCGTTTCGAAGATGAACGTGAAAGGCCTTGCTCGATTTAAGAACAAGCCGGCCAAGGATCCGAAGGGGTCGGATGCGGGCGGCCAAAAGCCCGTTGGTGCATTTTTCAAGAAGCCCGAGGGCGATGTTGCGGCCGCAAAGAGGAAAACGACGACAAAGGAATCCCCCCGGCTACCAAGAGATCGAAGAAGGGGGACGCCACGAAGAAGGACCCCCCGGTAGTTATCGTGGATGAGCATTCAACCTCTGGGCTGGTCGTGGATGTGCCGACGGCCAGAAAGCCGATGGGGACGGAGGAGATGCCCCCAGAGGTCCTGTAGGTTTCCCTCCCGAGGGGAACAGCCGTGACCAACTGCACGGTCAACCCGAGGGTGCTCCTGAGGGGCATGACCCCTGAAACAGATGGGGCTACCTTCGGAGCCTTAGACGATGTGGCGCTTGAGGACCAGATCCTCCGATCTTCCTTAACTGTGAGTTCCCTCATGCTTTCTTCCCTCCTTCCTCAGATTATCTTGCGCGGTTGTCCTGACAGTTTGCGTTGTTGATTTGCAGGCTTGCCTTGCCCTCGGCGAACAGGCCCGACGGTTGGAGGAATGGCGTCTCCACAAAACTGGACAAGACGCCAAGATGCAGGAGCTCATTCATAAGGACTCCAAGGCCACGAAGCTGATGGCCCAGCTCGAAGAGGACATCCGGCTTGCGAGAGCAGAGGCCGGAAGGCTCAGGGAGGAGAAAGCCAAAGCTGAGGAGGCTGCCGCGGAGGCCGCAAAGAAAGCCGCCGAGGAGGCCGAGGCCGTCAGAGTGAAGGCTGTTGTCAAAGCTCGGGAGGAAGCCATCTCCAGGTTCCTGGACGAGGGGTGGAAGGCCGAGGGATACAAGGGGTGGCTGTCCTCGGTTGTGGAGGCCTCTGTTGATGAATGGTGCGAGGGCCCGGGTGAGGAATGGATGGCCCGAAAGGGCAAGGAATATTTTGATGGGGGCGAGTTTTTTACTCAGGCCCTCATCTACCGAAGGATGGCCCGACACCTGAAAATTGAGCCGAAAGATTTCGATCCCTCGGCATATGGTCTTCCCCCCTTACAACCGGATGTTCGTGAATCCCTCCCCTCAGGCGTTAAGCGGCCCGACCTGGAGGATACTGAGTTGATGAAGGAAGCAGAGGGCGACCTCGTGGAGGCCGGAGTAGAGGTCTCTTCGAAGCCTGCTGTAGGGGAGGCTTCCGGGGGCAATGCTGTTGAAGTTCCTGAGGAGACTTGTACTTAGATAATCCTTTGAATACTTATTTGTAATGAATATCTGTATGCTCTCGGCCTCGGCTATTTTGTAATATACACTTTAACTTTTCCATTCTCCTTATGAATGAATACCGGCCTTCGGGCTTTTTGCGTATAATTCGTTTCCTTTGATTGTTTTCCTCTGAATGTATGCCCTCATTTTTTTTGAATGTGTGCCTTCGCCCTCCTTTGAACGTATGCCTTCGCTTTCCTGAATGTATGTTTTAGGACTTAGAATATATTCTTCCAATGTAGTGCTTTTCGTAGCCCTCGGCTACTAGTAATCTGTCGTCAGTTGAACCTTTTACCGAGGGCACAATGTTCAGGACTTAGAAATATTTCTAAGTGTTAGTTCATTTGTTGGCCTCGGCCTGTTCCATGTAGCCTTCGTGAGATGGCTGGAGGTGAGGTGCTTAGGACAGAAAATTCTTCTAAGTGTTTGAATACAGTTTTAGCCTTCGGTAGTTGGGCACCCTTTGCTGGATATATGACCGAGGGCCCAGCAACAGTTAGGACTTAGAAAATATTTCTAAGTGTAGTCTCACCAAGCCTTCAATCGTGTGACCCCTCGGGCTGCAGGGAGATTCGAGACTTAGAAACTTGTCACCTAGGGTAAGAACTTTTGGGACTTAGAAATTTTTCTAAGTGTAGCATGTATGAGGTAGGAGCCCTCGGGTAGCATGGAGATGTGACCGAGGGTCAAAGTCTGTAGGACTTAGAAAACTTTCCTAAGTGTAGCATGTGTGAAGTAGGAGCCCTCGGGTGACTGTGAGGGCCTTGTCTCAGATACGCCTTCGGTTGACTGGTGGCTCCACAAGGGGCAAAGCATTTAGGACTTAGTTTTTTTTAAGTATTTCCTGCTGCTGGCCTTCGGGGGAGGACCCTTCGGTTGTAGGCGTTGTATGTTTAGGATAGTTTCCTCTGCCTTGTGATGTTGGCCTGTGGCCACAAAAGCCTTCGGTTGTTTGTCATATGGTGCCCTTCGGGGATTTTTTGAGTTGTTTGAGCCTTCGGTTTTAGGTATAGCCGAAGGCAATCCTGTAGTGGATTTAACCATTCGCTGATGATGTCTGTTGTGAATGGTATCCTTTGTACTTGTGAACTTCCAAGGTACCGAAGGTGTTCCCGTGGGGAGCCCTCGGTATGTTTTTGCAAATTGTTGGAATGATGTACTCATTGGTTTCTCGCCGAGTCTACTCCCCTTCACCACCCTATTTTTTTTTTGAGTAGTGAAGGGAAGGCTTCAAGAAACTTGGTTTCTTGGTAAGGCTTGGCCTCTCGGGAGGTAACAGAGTACACCATTAGCTCCCCCCTCGGGTTAACCTTCCGAGTTCCGAGGGGATCTAGGGTCGTTTCCTGAGCACAAGATATGGTGGTCTGTAGCCTGCCTCCCCTTGGGGGATGGCGCGGAAAGCGCCTCAGTTTTGAAAGTCGTCCCCTCGACGCTAGACATAGTCTGTGGCCTGCCACACCCTTAGGGTGGTGGCGCGGGGAGCGTTTCGGTTTGGAAGTCGAATCATGGGCATTTCTCGTGTCTGTCATACCCTTGGGGTGATGACGCGGAAAGCGTTCCGTTTTTGAAAGTCGAATCCTGGGCATTTCTCATGCCTGTCATACCCTTGGGGTGATGACGCGGAAAGCGTTTCAGGGAAGGGTTTTCATTTGCACACTAGTTGCAAATGGCCGGGTGCACTACGTGCTGCCGGCACCGATAGGTGGCGCCTTCGGTATAGGCGTCCTCGAGGGGTACGGCTTAGAAACAACACTTGGTGTTTGTTCCGATGTATGGCCCCCGGCACTTGGTACCGAGGGGTCTTCTGTAAAAACACTTGGTGTTTTTCCTTCACTTGTCGTTGGGGATTGCGGTGTCTACCCTTGGTACTTGGTACCGAGGGGTCTTCTGTGAAAACACTTGGTGTTTCCTCCCATTCGTTGAAGGTGATTGTCTTGTCTACCCTCGGTATTGGGTACCGAGGGGTCTTCTGTGGGAACACTTGGTGTTTCCTCCCATTGGTGGAGAGTTGATAATGGTGTACCCCCCGGCACCAGGTGCGGAGGGGTCTTCTTTTGAGGACGGGTGGTACTTTGTTGTAGGTGATAGTATTGTCTACCCTCGGCACTTGGTGCCGAGGGTTCTTCTATTGTGGTGAGGCCTTGGGCCTGAGGGTGACATGGGGGCTTGGCCCTTGTGGTAATCTTGTTCCGTGTTCTCGGTGTCTTCAAAATGCCTTCATTCTTCAGAATTCTTAGGCCTTGGGTCGTAAAATAATACATTCACTAGTTATGAGGGCTTGGCCGCTCCAATGCTATTGATAAAATTTAACTAAGTGATGTACATTCCAGTGCCTAGGGACTTCAGTCCCGTTAGGGCGTTTTAGTTTGTAAGTTCCTGGTTTGATGATGGCTTCCACGATGTAGGGGCCCTCGAACTTGGGTGCCATCTTTCCACCCTCGGTCGGTTGACTAGCTTCCCTTCTACGGAGAATATAGTCCCCCGCTTGGAATTCCCGGGAGCGAACCTTGGCGTCAATGTAACTTTTCACCTGCCTTCGGTAGTTCTCTGCGCGTATGAAGGCTTGCTCCCGGCGTTCTGAAATAAGGTGGAGGTCGAGGGCCATATTGGCGTCGTTGGCCTCTGGATCATACTGTGTGACCCTTCGGGTTGGGAGAGTCACCTCAGTGGGGGCTTTGGCTTCAAATCCGTAGCAGAGGGAGAAGGGTGTCTCGCCAGTTCTCCACTTGACCGTTGCCCTGAGGGTAAGCAACGGATGAGAAGGTGTGTTTGATGCCCCATGCCTCTAGGAGGGCGCAGAAGGGGGCTGCCTCAAACTGAGTCCCATTGTCGGAGATGATTTGCTGAGGGACGCCAAATCTGGTGAGGATGTTCTTGAGAACAAAGTGACGGCACCTGGCCTCAGTAATGCTGGCGAGGGGCTCAGCCTCCACCCATTTGGTGAAGTAATCGATGGCGACAATGATGTACCTGTTGTTGGAGGTACCCCTCGGCAGAGGGCCCACAAGGTATATGCCCCATCGAGCGAAGGGTATGGATGTGCTGATGGGGGGCATAGTTGACCGCTGGCCTGTCGGGGGCTTTCTGGAAGTGTTGGCATACGGGACACCTCCGGGCAAGGTCCGCACAATCCCGGGCCATCGTAGGCCAGAAGTAGCCCTAGATTATCAGCCTTCGGGACATGGAGAAGGGTCCCTGGTGAGCTGAGCAAGTGCCACTGTGTACTTCATCCATCGCCACTTCGGCTTCCTCTTGATGAAGGCACCGAAGTAGCGTCCCGTTGTAGGACCTTTTGTAAAGCCTCCCGTCCTCGATAATGTAGCTGGGAGCCCTCAACTTTGCCAGTTTGGCGCGGGCCTCGTCCTCGGGCAGTTGCCCTGTGGTGATGAAGGCAACGATGTCCGAGACCCAGTCCTCCTGTCTTTGTTGTATGTTCATGACGGGGCTAGCATGTATGCTGGAGAGGCTGAGTTCTTCTATTTTGGCGATCTTGGAGATGTGCTCAGGGGATTCTGCCGACAGCTTTGATAAAATGTCGGCCTCGGAGTTTTGAGCCCTCGGTATTTGAGTAAGAGAGTGAGCCTCAAATACCTTAAGCAACTCCTTGGCCGCCTCCTTGTATTGCTTCATTCTCCCTTCCTTGGCCTCGTACTCCCCGGAGATTTGGCTGACGACCAACTTGGAGTCGAACTTGACGTGGATTTGTTGGGCCTTCATGTTAGCTGCCAGCCGAAGGCCACAGAGGAGAGCCTCGTATTCGGCTTCATTGTTGGAGACTTTGAAAGAGAAACGGACTGCATAATAGGCCCGGAAGCCCTCGGGTGAGATGAGAACCACCCCTCCTCCGCATGCCTTGATGGCGGAGGAGCCGTCGGTGTAGAGGGTCCACCAGTCATTTGAAGGGGCCGAGGGCTCCTCGTCCGTGGCTGCCCTTGCCGTACACTCCGTCACGAAGTCCGCTAGGGCTTGGCCCTTGATGGCGGGCCTAGGACGGATGTCGATGTTGTATCGGCTCAAGAAGACATCCCATTTTACCATTCGGGAGGAGCTAGTGGGGCTCCTCATCAAGGCGCCGAGGGGTTGGTGAGTGAGGACCTGGACCGGGTGGGCCTAGAAGTAATGGCCCAACTTCTTGACGGTCCACACGATAGCCAACACCGTTTTTTCCACGGGGGAGTACCGGAGCTCCGCTTCCCTGAGGGTCTTGCTAACATAGAAGATGGCATGTTGGATGCCATCCTCTTCCCGGATGAGTACAGAGTTGATGGCAGTCGGGCTAACACCCAAGTAGAGGTACAGGATTTCCCCTACCTTGGGTTTAGAGAGCACAGGGGTGAAGACAAGTATCGTTTCAGCTCCTCGAATGCCCCCTGACATTCTGAAGTCCATTGGAAACCGGCGGTTTTCCTCATGATCTGGAAGAAGGGTAAGGACTTCTCCGCCGATTTTGATAAGAAGCGGTTGAGGGCTGCCAGGCGGCCCGTCAACCGTTGGACCTCCTTCACGTTGCTTGGGGGCTCCATGTTGATGATGGCCTGGATCTTCTCGGGGTTGGCCTCAATACCCCTTCGGCTAACCATGTAGCCCAGGAATTTTCCCCCCTGGACGCCGAAGGTACACTTCTTCGGGTTCAGCCGAAGGCTAAACTTCTCTATGATGGCAAAGATCTCCATGAGGCCGTCAGCATGAATTGCTGACTGCTTGCTTTTGACGATCATATCGTCAACATATGCCTCCATGGTGCGCCCTAGGACAGCCTGAAATACCCTGGCCACCATCCGAGTATAGGTGGCGCCTGAGTTCTTCAGGCCGAAGGCCATGACCAGGTAGCAGAAGATGCCCTCGGGAGTCATGAAGGATGTTTTTCAGCGTCCTCCTCATGCATGTATATTTGATTATATCCGCGGAATGCGTCGAGGAATGACATGATTTCACACCCCGCGGTTTCATCCACCAGTCTATCAATATTGGGGAGAGGAAAGGGGTCTATGGGACATGCCTTGTTGAGATCCGTGTAGTCCACGCACATGCGGAATGAGGGCGGTTTTTGTGCGAGACTACGTTCGCCAACCATGAGGGGTATTTCACCTCCTTGATGTGCTTGATAGAAAGAAGCATGGCGACCTCCTTCTTCACAAATTCCTTTCTCTCGGCCGAGAGGGGTCTCCTCCGCTGTTGTACTGGTTTGGCCGAAGGGTCCACCGAGAGGCGGTGGGTGATGACCCTTCAGCTGATCCCCGGCATGTCCTCCGGCCCCCATGCAAAAACAATGGAGTAGGCACGGAGGGCGCTGATGATGCCGGTCTTCAAGTCTTCGGGGAGCTTGGCTCCAATCTTCACGACTCTCTCCGGCTTGGCCGGATCGAGCGCGAAGTCTTCTACCTCCTCGGCTGGTTCAGCCCTCGGCCTCCTTTCTTCTGCTTCCACAGTTCCGGTGATGGTGTCAACGCGGAACTCCGTCTTGCTAACCTTCTTCGTAACTTGAAGGTAGCAAGCACGGGCAAGTTTTTGGTTCCCCCTTGAGTAACTGATTCTCCCCTCGGCTGGGAACTTGAGGCAGAGATGCCTCATGGAGATGACGGCTTCGAGGTCCTCGAGGGCTGGCCGGCCGAGGATGATGTTGTGGGCGCAATCGATGCTGACGACGACGAACTCCACTTCGAGCTTGGCTCTAAGGAGGCCGTCGCCAAAGATGACCGGGAGGGTTATGACCCCCTTGGAATCAATGGTGTCGCCGGTGAAGCCGGCGTGAGGGGTCTTGATGGGCCGAAGGGACCCCCTCTCCAGATGCAGCTCTCTGAAGGTGCTGAGGTACATTACATTGACGGAGCTACCCGTGTCAATGTAAGTTCTGTGGATAATGGTGTCGTTGACCTCTGTGCGGATGACGAGGGCATCCCTGTGGGGGAGGATACTGGGGGGAGATCAACGTTGGTGAAGATAATGGGTTCCTCCCTCAGCCGCTTAACCGGGGGCATATGAGTGACTTCCCCCACGTAAAGTGATTGAGCTCACTTCTTTCATTGACTTGTGGAGTCACCCCCGGTATTTCCCCCCGTAATCATGAGGATGTGGCGTTTCTTTTCTTGATACCGGGGGTACTCCTCCTCCTCCTCCAGATTTCCAATCTCCCTCTTCTTTCCGAGGGGGATGGTGTTGGGGTTGACCCATGCATTCCCTCTCGCAGTTTGCCCTCGGGATGGCCCCTGATGAGGGGGGGGCTTGTTGCTGAGGGCCCTGGACAAGCTGGGACAGATGGCCCGCTTGTATCAATTTCTCGATGGCAGTCTTCAGCTGATGGCAATCATCGGTCCTGTGCCCCTGGTGTCGGTGGAAACGACAGTAGGGGTAGTTTGGATTGATGGCGAATACCTCCGAGGGCGCGCGTGAGTCTCGCTCCACGAGGCCCTTTCTTCAGCAAAATCAAGAATAACGCTGACGGGATGCTCAATGGTGTCCGAGGGTGCTCCGGGAGGACAGGCTGTGCCCAAGCCCTCGGGTTCCCCTTGTAGCCTCCCCCGGACTTGGCTTGGCCATGCCGGGGGCGATCACCGGCGGGGGCAGAATCCCTGAGATGATTGCGGGGAGCCCCCGGCTACCTTTGTCTTCCGGCCGAGGGCGCTGTTGATCTGGGACATGGTGGTGTTTCTCCACCTCCTCGGCCTCGGCGTATCGGTCCCCCCGCTGTAGGGCCCTTATATAATCGCGCGGGGGGGGGGGGGGGGGGGTCGATGATGAGACTCCTTGAGAAGTTCCCGGGGCGGAGTACTGTTTGTAGGAGGGCCAGGAGGGTCCCGTCGTCAGCGCTATCAACTTTATCAGCCTCCGTCCTCCAGCGCTCCAGGAAGTCCCGAAGGGTCTCCTCCTTCCTCTGCCTCACTGTTAGCAAGTGGGAGAAGTGTTTCCTTGTGCAGCGCCTCCCCGCAAATTGCGTCAAGAATCGTTGGGCCAGTTCTTGCCATGAGTCAATACAGCCCTCGGGCAATCGGTTGAACCATTCGTAAGCTGGCCCCTCTAGGGTGGAGAGGAACCAGCGGCACAGATATTCATCCGATGCCCCCACCATCATCATGCTGTTTTGATACCTGCTGTAGTGCTCCTGGGGGCCAGTCTTTCCGTCATAGGGCTTGATGAGCTGCCCTCGGTATTTTTCCGGGATCCGGGCAGCCAACACCCTTGAGGTAAATGGCGTCCGGGTCCGGAGCTGTATGGTGGGTTCCCCGGAGCCCTCGGCTATCTTCTTCTGCATTTCTTCCATCTTTGCCATCATCGCCTCATACTTGAGGTCCGTATGAGGGGCGGAGGTGGTGGCGTGGGCTTTGGTGGCCTCCATCTCGTCAAGACGGCGCTGGAGGGCCGCAATGATTTCGTCCCAGGGGTCCTTCTGGAGGGCCTCCGCCCCCTGCGAATGGACCCGGGCTGAGTGGGCTTGATTGATTTGATGGCGTGTGTCGTCAGCATGGAGAGGTGCCTTGCCCTTCTCCTGAGGGGGACGTCTCTCATTGGCCCTGGAAACGGACCCGCCACTTTCCTGAGGCCTTTGGAACGCCCTCCCCCCGAGGCGGTCTTGGACCCCTCGGCGGTCTTGGACCCCTCGGCGGTCTTGCGCCCCTCTGAGCCTCTCGAGGGCGGAGGTCCGGGGGTGCTCCTTGTTCACGTCGTGGTGGTCCCGGGACTGGACTTCCTGGGAGGCCGTATCTTGGGCCACGACCCCCTCGGAGTTCCCCATCCGGAGGACCGGGTTACCGAGGGGTCGTGGATGAGGGGGAGGCAGAATATTCTCCCCAACCTGAGGCTGGTGGGGAACCAAAGTGCCGAAGGCACCCGGGTTCTGAGTGAGCGTCTTGATGAAGGCGGAGAGCGCCGATTGAACGTCGATGGTGATGACCGGGGGGCTAATTTGATTTTCGCTCCGATCCTTTTTCTTGGCCTCGATGCCGAGGCGGGCATCGGGGGCATTTTGCTGAATCTGCTGGCGTAGGCCGACAGCCGTCTGGTCCATCCCGGCGATGACGCCGCCCCTGGGAGCCCTGTTGGAGGCTTCGGGGACGTCGACCTCGCCGAGGGCCAGGTTCCTGTCCTCTACATTCTTGGAGTTGGCACGAGTTGTTCTCACCATTTTAGATGGGTGTTTTTGTGTTTGGTCGAGGGGGATGGTTTCTTACTTGATTGTTCGAGCTCTCAACGAGAGCACCAAATGATGGATAGTGTATCCGGGGGGTAGCTTATCCGAGGGGTTATTACGAGGAATAACAAGAGAGAAGTCAGAGCAAATAAGTATAGAGAGAGAAAGTATATTTAGTAGTATGCAGCGTTTATGACTTGTGACTTGGTTACAAATGGGGAAATGGGGTGCTATTTATAGTAGCAATAAATGCCGGACAGGGACACGTGTCAAGCGTCCATTGGCCGAGAGGTCACCTCAACTGGTTGGCGCTGGCAACCGCATGTGGCCGCATTTAATGCGGCTGTTGGATGGGACGTTGTACAGGGTACGGCGATCTGTACGCATGAGGCGCGGATATCATGTCGGGAAAGGTGCCCTCGGCTGTAGAGGACTAGCCGAGGGCTCTGAGTACTGGGGACCCCCTTGGTGCCGAGGGCTCCAGGTGCCGAGGGCTACTGCTTTTCGCCGTTTTCCCAGTAGCTTTGTTTTTGCTGTGTTGGCCCTCCTGTGAGAGTTAGAGCCTTCGGCCAGGGGGGCCGAAGGCACCCCTGGTGCGCATTGTGGGCGGCTTGGTACTCTGGGCGTTGTGATTTGGGCCTGTTGGGCCTTCTGGGCCTGTTGGGCCTTGATTGGAGTAGTAGGAGTCTGTGGGCCGGGGGTTCCCGGGCCATATACTCCATCACACTTTTTTCCATCTTTCATACCGAGTACTTCTTTTTTCACCACACCCGGGTGTATATGTACATCCGGTTTTTTTGTAATTGTTTGCAAAAAAAATTGTTCCCCTTGTCGAAGAAGCAAGAAACGGCACCTCCCTCGAATATATCTTCTGCCGTTCTGCGTCGGACTAATAACCTAAGCTAAAAAACGGGAGGGATTTTGAAAAACTTGTGGGGTTTGATTCGCAATACGTAGTATTAATTAATACTCCGTATAATTAAGGCGGTGCAGCCATTTAGAACTAGGAGCCTGTCGTTTCTACGCTTGGCTCTACAAATTATCCCTTCCGTTTTTTTATGAATTTTAACTTTTCAAAAAAGATTGTCAGAAGGCCATCATGTAACAAACCAATGCGCCGAACGGCAACTAAAAACGGGAAGTATCAATGCCGACAGCAAGCATCTTGGCGGGCGTAACATAAGCACGTATATTTCGGGAGCCCGCCAGACGCAACGATTCAGCCTGGTTTCGTAGAACGGCATCCAGAACCGGCTCTTTGTCCCGAACAGGGTACGAGTTCTATAGGTCAGGGAATGGAAGCGGTTCACCCACGTGAACAAACAGAAAACGCTCCTGCCATTTCTCAGGAGGCGTGGGGTTCTCTGTGAAAAGCTGACGGAAGGGCCGAGCGGTCAGTCGCAGGTACCCAGTGGTCCAGTGTGGCTCATGTCTATAATGATATAGAAATAAATCGACGCTCAGAGGAATCCCCAAATCGTGGCACCGGATGACGAATCGTGTGAGGAGACGATAGGTGCTGGGCACGAACTGGGTCGGGAGCACCGAGAGCCTGCGTAAAAAGTCTATAACAAACGAGTGCAAAGGAAAGCGGAGACCGGCCACCAAGACATCCATATGCACCAGCACATGCCCTGGTCGGTGCCTCATTGGGTGATGAATGAAGCCGCTGTAAAATTGCCTAGGTGGCGGTAAAAGTTGGGCCAGTTGCCGGTCGGCATCTGTTGGAAGACGCTGGCGTTGCTTCCGGATGCAATAAAAGTTTAGAGGAATACGTGGTGGCCGCTCGAGCATTCCACGTTTATATTTTTGGAGGTCCTCTCCCTCGAAGCATCCATCATCGGGGAGGGACTATTCGGCATCCGATGGAATAGGGGAATTGGTGAGGGATTCCGAAGACTGAGAGGGAGAATTGTCTGCCTGACCACTTGGGTCAGCCTTTCCCCTTGAAGAACGACGGAGCGGAGTCATGTCTTGATTGTCTTCCTCGTCTGAAGAAAAATAACTGGACATAAATGAGGGGAAAAGGAGGTTGCAAATACCTCGAAGGAGAGAGCCTGAAGGATTTCTAGAGAGAAAAGTTAGCAGTAGGATAAAAGCCAGAGAAGTAGCAGAGAATGAGGAAGCACCAGTTTCCCCATATTTATATAGAAACCACCGCCCTGAAAACAAGTCCATGAGGGACACGTGGAGTCAGCTGCATGGATCGCATCAGAGGTCATGGATACAGGGATATCCCGAACAACCGTATGAAACCAGGGATATCGCAAAGATAGAGATATCATCAGCAAACATCCTTTAGCCATCATGTATGGTGTAAGGGCAAAGGCAGTTTTAGAAGTCCGAAAAGCACGTCCCATAGCCATCCTAATAGGTATAAGGGCTAAGAGGAGCAACTGTGTAAATTCTGACGTCCCGAACGGTTTATACCTTGCATATGTTCACGAGAAATTACCAGATCCTGAACAGGTTCTTGATATGGGGTTTCTAAAAGACAGGGATCCCGAACGGCATCGGACCATCGTTGAGCCTTAAATCCTGAACAAGCCAAAACTGGCGCAAGGGATTGCCAAGTCAAAAGTACCAACAAAGGAAATACAGGCAAAAGAAGACAATAAAGATAACTTCATACGGAGACAGTTAAACAACGAAGAGAAAAGAAGTACTTTACTCTTCGGCTCTACTGGCCGGTTGCCCGATCAACTTCCCTTTGAAGATTCTGGCAGTACTTGTCAAATTGGAGCAAGAGAACCCCGTTCTCCGAAAACTCGTTCAGATTGACCTGCCGCCCGGCCAGATGATTCAAGATTGGCACCATGCCCTTCATCATCTCCTGGCACCCCATGTCGAAAGTTTCCCAGGCCATAGCAGTGGCCCATTCCTTGCCGATTGGGGTTTCATCGGCCAACTTTACCCCCTGATCCTGACGATTGGGGCCCTTGGGAAACTGTTCCAAACTCTTCCCAAACAGGGTGCCTACGTGGGCCATCCCGTACTCTTCAGAGGCTTTGTTAAAGTCTTCAGAAGATCTAAACTCGGCCTGAGCAGCAGCCCGGACAGTGGACAAATCCACAGTTACCAGCAGCCCTCCCAGCCGGTGGCTCAGGAAGCCGAGCCCATCCAGCAGGTGCCTGTTGATTAGGTGAATTTGGATCAAATGGAGGTCAAGCCGCATTTTGAGGCTGCCCACACTGATCCCCTTTTCAACGATCTCCCTGGTACGGCTGGGGCTTCCAATCTAGATGCCATTCAAGCGGAGCTAGCCAAGCTTGTGAAGCAGATTTCTTTGGAGGATCCTATTCATGAAGTTATGGAGCAATCCGGATGCCCCCTCCTCCGGATCTGGAGTACTACTGCTGACCTGAATGACTTTCGCCTCCCGGGGCTGTCGGTCGAGCAAGCTTTGTTAAAGTCTTCAAAAGATCTAAACTCGGCCTGACCACCACCATTTGAGGACGGTGGCGCAGGGGGTGGAGACCGGCGTGAAGGCGAAAGTCAACGGGATCAGGAATGAGGCCAGAAACTTGAGCCCTAAGTTTATTGGACAACTTTTTTCTCCGATTTCGAATGGGCCTCAAGTCCAAATGGTGACGAGGGGCATCATCAGGAGGGCCTGTTCTCATCACTGTCATATCATCCCCGGATATTGCATCGTCAGAATCGCTATTGGATGCACTTTCAGAGGAATCACTAGAAGTGGCCTCCTCTGAACCATCAACGGGAGGAGAAGCTCTGGCCGTATCCTCTGCGGTACCTCTGGTGCCCGCAGTATCATTTGTCTGGGTACCCTCCTCTAAACCACAAAGTGTCTCGATGACCGAAGGACCAGAAGAAATACGCTCTGAAAATTTCGCACCGAACTGGAAAAAGAAGTAGGGAAAAAGGAAGAAGGGAAGGAAAACCGGCGAATACGTGAGCGATGAATAAAAATTAGGGATTTCTGGAGAAGACAGGGCAATTGAGCGAAGGGGTGCAAAATCCGGAAACCCGGGGCCAAGGGCCCAAATTCATACTTATACCAAAAAGCGCCGATTCACGGACCAATCCCAGGCGGACACGTAGCAAGGGACGCTCCAAGGGACACATGTCGAACGGAGGTGAAACGTAGTAATCATGACGGTTACATAGGGAATAGAAGCGACAGCCGCCAAAAAGCTTCGAACCGTCATGTCGTGAGCAGGCAAACACTAGCAAGGAGCACGAACGGGGTCACACCGAACGGTGGAAAGATCACTTTTTTTACTTCCTTATGTCCCGAGCACGCTCAGAACATCGGATGTGGGGGGGGGGGGGGGATATTAAGGTCCGGCCCAAAACGGCGGCCCAAAATATCCCTGAAGCCCAGACGCAAGGAAAGGTCCAGGGAAAATCACCAGGCCTGAACGGCAAGACCCGTTCGGCACATCCCGAACGGGATATGATTAACACTTTGGTGATTAGCTCATTCTTGATTGATGACTTAGCTGGGCTTAATCTCGAATGAGAGTTGCTCAAGTAACCGACTACAGTTAATGCTGGATCATGGGGGTATTAAATGGCATGGGAGGCAACCAATCATATTGGAGCACCCCATACCTCCATATAGTATAAATAGCACCATTTAATTCATTTGTAGGGGTTATCATTTGTTTACTCACAATCTTATATTACATTCTAGCTCTTGTATTAGCTTTTGGACCGTAACTACCGTTCGGCCATTTCCGTGTAATCACTATTACTGTGTTAATACAGGCAAGACTATTTGAGTGAATTTATCAGTTTTTATATTTTTTTATACACGTTACTGTAGCAATTTTTTACCCTAGATCCAAGGTTGGTGTTGGGTCTTCGGGTCATTCGGTACTTAACCTCAACAGTTTGTATCATCAATATAAATTGTTTGTGCCATATTAAATGCTAATGAATTTGTCTATATGATTGAATAAAACTAAAAAACTAATAAATGTGTGTATAGTTAGACCATACATAAAAATATTTGCATGCACAAATTAGATTGCTTGATTTTTTGCATAGATGTAAGTGTTTGTGGCACAAAAAAGGTGATGTATGTGTACTAGACTAATTGTATGCGACACATAAAAATGTTTATACTTCTACATTTTTACTATGCGCTAAGCTTTTTTCTTTGTCATAGACAATTATGTCTCTACATGAATACTGCTTTATGTGTCATAGAAATTGATGCCTCTTCAAAAAAGGACACGCAACTCGATGCTTGTGCGCAAACACTTTTTATTAGAGGCATAATTTTAGAGATATTTACAAAATTTTCAGTTCATTTATTCGCATAGACAATTTTTATCAATACTAATTTTTCGAAAGAGAAACATCAATACCAAAGCAAACATAACAATTAGCTAATCCTAAAAAATGTAGTCTTCTCTATCAACATAGAAGCTCATGCTACTTAACCAATCATAAAGACTAGAAAAAGTACTAAATTTACTCTAGAATAAAAACAAACATATAGATTGGTTTCATCACCCACCAATAAGGAGATAATAGAAAATCTCGTTTGTCCAGCCACCAGAAGGGAACAACTAGAATTCTCAGTTTGACCAGCTACTAGGAATAAATTGCAAATGTCATCAGTTTGACCAGCCACCAAAAAGCAAATCCAATTGAGAACTATTGTTCTCTCATAGCATGACAGTGGTTCAAGAGGATAGTGAATAATTAGGTATTGAAGTCACTGATGTCTGATACTAACGCCTGATCGATTCCATCGATGATGAATACATAAACCCTAGACATCACTAGGAAGAAACCACGTAAAATAACTTGAAAATACTTATGAAGGAGATAATTTTCATCTTTTGGAAGAAAAAATGATTGAGAAGAAGAGAATATGGGAGGCACCTTTTTACCCTTCGCCGCTCCCCAAGTCGAGAAGTCAAGAATAATTTAATATGCCTCGCTCGTATAACTGAATCCAAGGTATGGGCGCCTTTTTTTATCTCCTTGCGTATGTGGATAGGAAAATGACATTTAAACACAAGAGGTTTACACTCTTTGCACCAAGGATGAAACCGGGCCAGGCCGGTTCCGGTTCGGGCCTAGGCCCGCCCGGACCTTTTTTTGGGAAAGGGTGAACCAGAACCGGCCCGGGTAGACGGCGGTTCCGGATCCGGCCGGTTACGGTTCAATTTTTTTTTTATTTCTTATTTATTTCATCCCCCACCCCATCTCCCCCCACCCCACAAATCCCTCAGAAATACCCAGCCCAGCCCAACTAAACCCAGCCCAAACCCAAAAAAACAAATAAAAAATAAAAAAGGGCTGAACTGGACCAGGCCGGTTCACCTTTTGCTTGAACCGTGAACCGGAACCGCCTAACCCCTCGGGCTTAGGCCTGAACCGGAACCGGAACCGATTTCCTGGGCCCCGCCGGTTCTAAACAGTATCGGGTCTATTCTCTCATTTTTTTTCCTCCTCTCGCTTCTCTCTTCCATCTCTCTCACTTCCTCCGCCGGCCCATTCAAATATCCAAAAGAAGAATACTTCATCTTCTTCTCTTCTTTATCCTCCTCCTTCTCTCTTCCCCATTTATCTCTTCTCTATTCTTTTATACCTAAATTTTTTCATTACTTGCATAAAATCAGCCTATGTAACTATTTCCATCTTTTTTTATTATTTTTTCAACTTTTTAAAATTACATGTAAATTGATCATATCATACATACAACATCATTCACTTGGATGCATTTAGATCACATAGAAAACTATTGTTTATGAGCAACACAATTATTGTCCGTGTGATAAAATATATGTGAACACAAACAACTAAAAATGATCACACTGACAATTATTGCCTATGAGCTGCACAACCAGTGCATGTACCCATAAGCAATGCACACATAAAGATTGATTTGCACGCTAACGTCACTGTCAAGCGGTTGTCAATGTACTTTTTGACATGGAAATTAATTTTTATGAAAACATACAAGAGTTGTCTATGCACAGACAACTATTGTATGTGCCCATAGGCAATTGCGTGTGCCAACACGTCAATTGCCTTTGTGTACAAGTAGCATTTCCGATGTGGATATTTCCCGTCGAATTTTAAAACATCACACATTCCACGATATCATTATCACCATTTATTAAATGACCTTATTTAATTATTCACTTCGCCCATAAATTTCTTCTCACTTATCATTTTGAGGTGTCCCACAAATTTCTTCTCGTATCCCATTTTGTAAAGTTTTGTGTAACTAACATTCATATATCTTTTTCTTACTCGATCAAATCCATAAATTTTTACTTTATTTTCACTTTTCTTGAACTCCGATCCCAATCAAACTGTGAAAATTTTATGGGACGAAAGGAGATGTTCTTGAACCTTAGACCTAGTTTGATTTTAGCGCTCTTTTATTATATAACATACTTGGGTAAAATTATATTAGATTTTTTCAAAAAAAAATGGCATGTCAATTAATACTCAGGACCGAAAATATTGGATATGTCCCAACCGGTCAAGGCCATGTTTATTAGATGAGTTATCATTACTCCGTACTAGTTTTAGGATGTTATTATTTGGGCTGAAGATCTGTGGTCTGGTCTAGTTTGCTCTAATACAATCGGGTCTAATCTGGTCTGAACTAGTATGGTCTCCATGTATTTTACAACCGTCAAACTCCAATCTAATTTGATCTGGTCTATTTAAGTCTGGTCTGACCTGGTCTGTGAAATAAATCCAATGAAAAACATCCTTACTCCTTAGTGTACAAGGCAGATTCACATCGTTACCCCTCGGTGGGGTTCGAACCGAACCGTACCAATTACCAAACGACGTTCAAAGAACCTAAATGGGATTGCAATATTGCATGCATGTTGTCCTTCGTTAAACAGAGTGATCAATCAAATAGATAAGAATCCAATGTTGTTTTGTGAAGAAAAAAGTAGGGTATTGGCTCTTCTGGACTATGTTAGGCAATTAATGCCAGACCTTCAAGTTATTCCGCAAATAGAGACGTTAGGCAAAAATGAAAGTAATAAAACGGCATTCCTAATTCTTTTCCAGTCAAAAAGTTGGCGGATAACCAGATTTGGTACCAATGGATGATGATACATTCTCATGAACCATTGGTACCAACAGAAACAAAATGAAAATTTGTATCATTTAGATACACACTTGGGATGGATTTGAACCCATAAAAACAAAGTGAAGCTTTGATATCATCAACATACATGGTAAAAAGAACTGGTACCTAAAATGGCAAAACCCCTGGAAAAGGTCTCCACCACTAGTAGTAACAAGAGAATCTTTCTACCTTCATCCAAAAAAAAGAGAATCTTTCTACCACTTGCACCTAAGATCAACCTACAAAAGAAGTGAAGAAATTATATAATGATCGCTGTTGTCCCGCCAAGGGTAATGTCATTGTCCAGCAGGAGCCTTGCGATTCAGGTATCGTATGACTGCATCTTCAATCCTATATATGGCATACCCAACAGTCAGGTCACGAGCGACGGTCAGATTAAATGAGGCTTTATTTTGCATTTACTATTATTAAGACATATATCACCATACATATATAAGCTTATTTTGTGTCAATTGCACTTTTAAACTATAGCGATATCCATAGTTATTTTACACCATAAAAAGCCCTGAGGTATGTTTCAACCCTGGAAAATACTGTAGAAAAGGGAAAGGGCCAAAAAAGTTGATTTTTTTAACTTGGACAATGCAAATGGGAATTGAAATATGATTATTTTGCTTTTTCCCAATATAGTTTAGATCTCTTAGCTTATGAATGTGTAAAATACCTTTATTGAATTAAAACATATCCTTCATTCCCCTGACATTTTCTTTCCTTCCAATTTTTCTACATATATTCCTCCCTATTTTCTTTCCCTAGTATTTTTCAGGAACCAAACGGGGGCCCAGAGTTGAAGACACAAAAAGTTCATAGCTCTAAAGTATAGTAATACGCTTATATGCCTAAGAGCAAAGAAACTTACCAAGACTGATGGTAGAATCCTGACCGCCTCTCGTTTTCTTCATCACGGACTGAATCCCCAGAAACAAGCTTCAAATCCCTGGCTTGAGAGGCAATAAGTGCATTGATGAACTCAGCAGGAGATTGACTGAATCCAAGAAAAAATGCCCGCCTTTTTTTATGCTCATTTAATTTCCTTATGGCGGCGGAAATAGCATCATCATAAACATCAATCTCCATGTTCTTCCCCAAACTCTCCAAGAAAGTCGAAATTTCTTTCTGTGATGTAATGGGGACATCAACTAGTACGTCATAACAAGCACTCCCACTAGGACTATCCCCAGAAAGCTTGACCTTATGCTCTAAATGTATTGGCTGTGGAATGGTCAAATGTGGATCAATCTTTTGACTTACTGCGCAGAACTTTACCTTCTCTTCCCCGAAAACCTTCTTTAGAGGTGGATCACACAAAAAAGAAGAAGTCTCATCGGAAATCTGAAGCTTCTTCGCTTTCACATACTGCCAAACAGCACCTAATATTCTTGCCCGTGTCTCCACTTCAATTCCAAGAATTTCTTGTAAAGCCGGCGAGAGTTTATACTTCTCCGGCACATGGTTCATTTCCAGTCTGATTATTGCAGTGAACTCTTTGTTCCCTTTCCTGCTCACCTCAAAACCATCATGGAGAACCGGCGACCGGGAACCCTCCCACAGAATCACATGATTATCCGTATACAGATTTTGGTCAAGATATACAGTGATTTTCTTGAAGAAAGATGAAAATTTGGGTTCTGAAGAGGTTTGGTTGTTCAGTATCCTCCCAAATATCCTGAGTGACCATGTTTGATCAGAGAAGGTGTTGAATACGTATATTCTGAGTGTTTTCTGTACACACTGAGGGTTCTTCAGAGATTCTGAAAGGGTAGTCTTCATTCGCATAAGGGAAGCATCCAAACGAGACTCCAACTCAAGTAATTCAGTGTAAAGTGCAGACTCAGGAAAAAGAGAGGCCACTTTCTCAGGTATGTGCTTTTCTGGAAGCTTCCTTTTCCTTTTTCGTGCGGCAGGGGCCAGTTCCATGGTCTTCAACATCGGACCGGTCGCCTGGCCCTGACCGGTTGGCCGGGAGTGCTGCCTAGGGGGAACCCTTTTGGAAACGGGAGAAGAGACCCCGGCACCCACATTAGTGGAGATACCTCTAGAACTTTGTAAGTGGTGGTGAGGTGGCAAGTGGGACTGGGAAGGTCCCCCCTGAGCTGATGCTAATGCTTGGGGGTTGGACAGCTGGAAGTGACCTGGGAAGTGAGACTGGGGCCCACGAAGAAGATTGGGTGGTGCCGGCTGGCTTTGGGTTACTGGTACGGATTGAGGTGTTTGCATTGTACCAGGTTTTACCCAAAAATGAATAGGTATATCTTCAAAATGATAATGCAGTTCCCTTTGCCAATTATCTCACCAAACCTAATTTAAGAAACATTAAGAAAAATATGGGTAGGCTCTCAGCAAAAGACGTAACAGTGCTGATTGCTAAAGTATCTGTGCAATGTTCATGACTTGATTTAATTTTTAGTTTTTCTTGTTTCCAATAAATTACATAAGGCCATAGGCAACTACTACTATGTGATAGTAATAGTAATGATTGCAGCTCCCTTTCTACATGATGGAAGCTGCTATTAACAGAAAAACACAATACTTGGGCCACAACGAAATTAGATAAGGCAATTTGTTTCCAATAAAATAATTTTCAGTTTTTCTTGTTTCCAATAAAATCTACAGTTGTATAGTGAAGTATGTACTGTGAAACCCTATCTGTAGCACCAAATATAGCTACTTTGGGTCCCCGAAACATTATTATTTCTCCCTCCGTAACTTCATTCTTTTTTAGTTGCTCCATATTTCTTTTAAGGAAGTTTATTAATATTTGCTCCATTTAAACTTTTGGGGCATTTTTACCATTTTTTACTAAGCGGAGGGGTTGCTAATAACGATAATAATGCTAGTATTATTCGCATTGTTGTTGTTATCTACTACCCGTGGTCAAAGAATGGGAGGAGAAATCAGCTCAGTATAAGTAGAACTAAAGATGATCACTTTTTGCAAGGCAGCAACCCAGCATCTCTCTATAAATATTTATTGCCTATTACACAAAAACAGACTTTTTAATGTAATCGATCCTATTCAAAGGTATAATGCAGATACTTTAATATACTATCTTTCTAGCAAAATGAACGTGCTCCATAGTCTCTTTGACCATTATAATTTACCATGATATACATAAAAATCTGCAACAGATTGTTCTTTCAATATAAAAGTAGTTTTTTCCTTAACAAATCTGTTCTTTTAACACAAAAAAAATTGTACAACAAAACAAACTGCCACACCAACAAATAAAATAAGCAAAAAAGCTTACTGCCACACCATTAAACTAAGAAAAAGTTGAGTAAAAGTGTAAAACACCGATAAATCGAACCAAACATTAGGAGATTTTTTTTGCGATGAACATTAGGAGAATTTATACTGCCCACATTCACAGTTGAGATATTCAAGCGGATTCCAGGTCTAATCTGAAGGCAAGCACTGGGAATTAGGAAACGTCTCTGCGAATTTCAGATTAGGCTTGCAAAAATTAGGTTGTAATTTGAGAAAGGGGGGACTAACCCATTACCAAGACTGGAGGCGTTTTGTCAAACACAAAAGAGTGGAGGCGTCAGGCGTGGTCAAGTTGAGGCTGTGCAACGATGGAGCCGTAGATTGAGTGGATTCAGGATGCTGGACTGGTGCCGACTGGAACCACTGGAAGTCGCGAGACCGGAGGCTGGAGCGAATTGAGACTGGATGGAAATCGCGATGGTTGCGACTGGAACGTGACGACAGAACGACGGAGGACTGCGGCGGTTGCAACTCGTGAGGTGGAGGATTGGAGGTCCGGAGGAGGAGGACCGATGAATGGTTTTGCTAAGAACGACGAAGTTTTGATTTTTCTAATATAACCAAAACGGTGCAGTTTCGACAAAACAAAAAGGTCGGATTTTTTAGGTGTTGATGTGAACACTCATGAACGGTCGAACAGTTTCTATCCACTTTTGTACACATTCATGTTCATGAAAACTTTTCTTTTGTCTGTGAACATCGATTCACAAACAATATTTTGCACAAACAAAATATGGTGGGTATAAGAGTGAGTACATCAAGATTGTTGATTTGCAATTGTGTATAATGTCATTATTACCGTGTAGTAAGAATTAGATCACATTCGATGACCTTTTAAGTTTTTCATCAAATACGTAACTTTTGATTTCGCGCGTTTAGTAGTGTAATAATAAGAAAAAATAAGATTGGAGTCACTTTTCTTGTTGTATTGACTAAAATTACTGGAAAGGATCATTTTAGCTATTTTTTCATATAATTTTTTATTGTATTTATTAATAACAAATATTTTAAATATAATTTTTTCATAAATCAGCAGAATCAGCCGATCTAGTCAACATCATTGTTACCAAACGGGCTCTTAGAGTTGGACTTGGGGTCAACCATAGAATGTTTTTTTTACAATAACCATAGAATGTTATAAGATGTTTTTATTGGATTGGTTTGAATCTTTGATTAGATTTAAATAGACTAAATCATACTCCTAAATGATTAGACTCAACAATTATAAAATACATATAAATTAGACATCTACTACAAGACCATATAAGAAAATTTCAAATGAATTGAAAACATCCTACGTTAGGGAAATATTTTTACCGGCCCAGACTCGTTTAGTCGATGAAGTAGTATAAGCTATAATATTTTCCTATAACATTATTACAAATATTTTTTTAGGAAAAGTATGATATAAGATGGGGTTAACTCTAGCAGCCTTCCTTCTCTTCTCTCAATATATTATCTTCTTTCAAGTAAAGATTTATTTAGATAGTTATTGGAATATTTCCGTTCTATGTCTCGTCTTATTATAATCTTAAACTATTTATTCACTTGTTTCTTTGTTATCTATTAATTATAGTTATTGGGATATTTTCATTTTATTGCAAGCTTGTTATCTATTTTTTTTAGTTGAATTGACACATGAATGCATGTTATTTGTCATGCTCTAAAGTTCTGTAGACTCATCATCATGTGTCCTAGACTCCTAGTTATTAAATATAGTTTTGTGCAAAATACTTTGTGCTCTGATGACATCACTGTGACGTTTTCAAAGGGGAGGTCACACGTTTAATTTCATCTCAGTTCAAGGATGTGGATCATAACATAGAACAAATGTTATAATAGTTTAGAAAGACTTGCCATAAAAAGATACATTTTTTCATTCCCTTAGTGAGTAGTCAACAGACAAGAACTGTGATGCACATGGATAATTCCTTCTAGAGAGTTCGCAGATGAGAAAAGTATTGTGAAACATTGAGATCACCTTGTCGACGATTCTGTAATTCTTCTTGCAAATCGGCAATTCAAAACTTGTCACCATGAGAGAATCGATCACATAAGTCACGTCAGATCTCTGAAGCAGATTCAATCCACATGACAAATTGCCGAATCGAAGTAGTCATCGAACGAGTGAGGCATGACATAATCATTTTGTTACATAGATAGAATGCATCATGAAGAGGATCTGAAGCGCTGGTGGACAATTGGACATGACAGAGTACCGAGAACGAATTGATCTTTGTTCTTCATTTCCAGTGCAACAAGCATGTCATGTTTCCATTGGGGAAACTGTTTTGTGCAACCAATGGTGTGATGAGGATGCAAGAAGAGAGGATTAGCTGGATTCACTAGATGATATGCGAGCGCCGAGCGTCGATGTCAAGAGAAAAAAAATAGAGAAAAGATTGATAGGATAGAAAATCAAATCATCATTCATCCACTATGGTTATTACAGTATTTATAGTCCAACCTGATCGACCCGGCCGGGTAGCCCGACCTGACCCGGTCCCGGTACCAACCCGGGCCGATACCGGGCTTTCATCCCAAAACCATAGTCCCGCCCTGACCCCTCCCAGATCCTGGGCCGGGTGCGGTCCATGCCTAGCTCAAACGATGAGCTTATACAGATCTTTGATGAACAAAGGTCACCCAATTATTGGGGAGAAGAGCCGATGAACGAGAGAGATTAGTAAGGAGACCTTTGCCGTTCAAGTCCATTAAACTCCAAATAATTCCATGATTTCGAAATTCAAAGAATTCCACAATAAAATCCATAGAATCTATTGAATTCCATTTAAATTCATAACATCCACAATCCTTAAAAATCCATCAAAATCATTATTGAGGACACCCCTAAATGATCAAAAACACGATTTAAATGTCATCTGCGTACGTAATCAAGAGAGTTTCAGGTACCAAGAAAACTCATTGGAGGATTTGGAGCGCTATGTTAGATTTGCTGTTGAAGAGCTTTAGAGCAGGGGCATGTGGGGCCGGCAAGGCAAGTTGCTCAAACATCAAGAAATTCCAACACACCCTTCAAGTTGCACAAATTAACTACTTTCCATATCCACATTGAGTTTAGCATCAAGAAGAGAGGCTTCTTGGAGAAAGACTTTGAAGTGCTGGTATGAGTGATCCACATCATCCACGCCGCATACCTCTCTAATACTGTGCATGGACAACTGTGGAGCCCCAACATCCACAGTTCGAATCCCTACCCCGCTTGCCAATATGGGCCCAATGGTTGAACCGCATGGTACATCGTTGCGAACAACAAAATCCTGTGCAGAGAGTAGTAAAGCAAGTCAAAATCACCAATATGATCAACGAACCAAGGCAGAACAAGGGCATGTTTTTCTGTTGTTAGGAGAAATAAGCCTTTTTTAACAGAAATTGATTTTTGATGGGGCTCTTTTATGGGGATTGAGGGAGTTGGTTGTTTAAAGTCCATGAGCCACAGATTAAATTGTATAAAGCTGGACAATGCAGCAGTTTTTTTATTGTCATTTAATGGAGAAGTGTAAGCTTCAATCAATTTAATCTAGGAATTTTTGTGATGAAATAATTCTTTTTCACAAGTGCTTTTTTAAATAGATAGAATACTCGATGACACACCTGAATGGGAAGATTGTGTTGGGCAGCTATCTCCCTGAATATGAAGGAAGTGACAGCATTGGTTGCATACCGTTGATTTGCATTATGCTTGATCACAAGCCCACCATGTATTTTGGGTTGATGGTTATCTTCATGCTTATCCTAAGAAAGAAAATGGATAAACAATTCAAAACACTACAAAGACTAGTATTTCATAATTAAAAGTAACCAGAACTAAAGCACTAATTAATTTACCATATAATTGGGATGCAAAGCATGTGCCATGTCAGCAGATACTAGAAGACTCCTCTGGATTGCCTTTGTGATTAACTGGAATATAGTAACATGAGAAGAGCTAAGTACCTTAGATGTGATTGACAAAATCTCTCAAAAATAAAATGCACTGTGCTGCAAGGCATGCAGCAACATAGGAAAGAATGGTAAATTTGACAGGGTTATTTGTAAGGTTTTCTTTATGCCTAAGAATCTGCTTTTTATTGCCTGATTCATTAAAACTATGCCATGTGGAGCCAATGAAGTAATTAGGAATTTGTTTCTTGTACCATTTTGTTATTACGCAAAAGGGATTATGTGCAAATGCTACATATGATATGAAAGTAAATCCAACAAGGCCAACAAATACGTTATTTGTAATATTTAAAAATTTATTAAAACAAAAGGCAAAAGGTCAAATTTTGAAATTGTAAAATTGAAGAAAACTAGTGAATAAATAAGCACCTTATGGCTATATGTTTCATCTAGAATCTAAAGCACTTTCCATTACCTTCGAGTCAGGGTCAAAGGAACTTGTAATCCGAGAGAGAGAATCTAACATGACAGGGGATCCAGCCCCTTGTGCTGAATTGGACCCGACCTCTTCATGATCAAACAAGGCAACCACTCTTACCCCTGTCTCGTCCTGTAGACTGTTCCCAGAAGAGGTTGCATCTATCAATGCCTGAAGAGAGACCAAAGTGGTACACATCCATCACGGAAATAATACCAAGGCATGTTTTTTATATTTATAAAATAATTCATTGCCCTCTATATTTCAGTCAATTGGAGATCCTTTGAATGAATTATTCTCTATTTTTCTACTTTAATGTGTAAGCGCACTTTCACAGAGCATATGCTAGAGATTATTTACCAAAACGCTTTTATTTCCCTGATTGATTCAGATTGGACCAGGAAATCAACTTTCAAAATTCAAGATTAAGCTGGTTACAAATAAAATGCCCAGGCACCACAACCTTCAACAACTAAACCAATCGGAACACAACAAACCTCAGGAAGTCCCCTTGAACGCTGGGTATGGGGAGGATGAGATGTAAAGACATTAGCTATACCCTCAGAAATAGAGAGGCTCTATCCGTGAAGACCGGACAAGGACACATTAAGAAGTTTTGAAAATTTGCAATTTTTAGGAAATGATAAAGACTTCAGTAAAAATTGAAGTAAAAAAAGAAATCCAATTGTAAAAGGTAAAGCACAGTGTGGAACAAAAAATGTTTGACCGATTAACATTTTTTTGTTCAAAAAATTATCACAGAGTAATCAACAACTAAGGATTTTTTTGTATACATGTCCAACACTCGGACAGAAAAGTTGCAGCACATTGTATAATACATTTAATGTAAAAGATGCACACATCAGTGACATTAATTTCATATGGGCTGTGATGCTAATCAATCAGTAGTACTTTTGCTAATTACTGACATTAACAGATAAGTTGACAATGTACTAGATTCACTTGCATAGTGGCATTAATGAGAATGCTCAACACTTCAAATCACACCAAATTATCTAATGTAATCATTGTACTGTGCCCACTTTTCAATTAGAATAATCTTATGCTTGAAATCTTCTACTAGCAAAATTCTTTATTACTGTGGAAATGTTAGTGTTACCTTTAGAGAGCAAAATGACATGCAAAGATTATCAAGTCTTCCAGAAAACACAAACTCTTTCATAGCACCACCGATAAGACTTGGTTGAGTGTCACATGCTTGCAACTCAAAATCACATATATCGGCGGGTTCACATCCAGCTTGAGTGGCAAGAAGCTGCCAAAACCATGAGATCTAATAAGGTAAACTCACAAACCAAGGTAAGCCTCTCACAACAATGTGCATTAGGTGAAACTTTACGAAAAGGGAAAGGATAGTACACATAAGAAGAACATGATTTTATTACCTGTAGAAGAAGAGAATGATGTTTATTTGTACCACTGTTTTTCTTTTCACTTGAGGCCCCATTTTCAACTGAATCACCACCAGATTTATTGAGCTCTGCCTGTGTGAAGATATTTATACGGATCAATAAATAAAAAGATGGAAAAGAGTTCAGTTTAATGAAGTCAATGCTTTGCTGCTTAAGAATAGTTCAATTATTAATTTTTATCGATTAAAATACTATAGAAATCCAAAAATAACCTTAATAGATGTAGCCAGAATTGGAAGAAGATGGCTCTGTGTGTTAACTTTAAATCCATCATTTACTCCCCTGTCAAACCAGAAAACAGTAGACACCTTTTCAAGTGAGATTGTTGATGGAACTAGAAGAGGGTGTCAGAATAAAAGGCTTTGGTTAATATTTCAAGTTCTGAGCACAACATTTTAGCATAAACTGAGTTACTGTCTTATCTTATGTAACATCCCAAATGACTAAAAAATAAAGGTCAATTTTTTTAACCGGAAAAAATTATTTACAAACAATATTATCAAAACTCAGATAAACTACGTAGTATTTTACAATTAAGTGTTGGAAGTGGCATCTAAAAGTGTTGAGTAAAATAAACAACTGCAGGGTATTTATAATATGCCAACATATGTACCTATCCAAGTGTATTGCCAAAGTTGGGATCCTCATTATAGGCTCCTGAATTCTAACAAGGCGGTGTAAATAGGCTTCAGATCCATCTTTCTTTTCTCTTATTATTATCCTCCCAGCAACAGATAAATCGCGATCGAACCACGTGTGCCAGAGACCGCCTCCATATGTTTGTACACCAACTTCTAGATAACCACCTTTAGATACCTGAAGACACAATTATTATAGATAATTTTTCCACACTCTTACATACAAATATATATTACCTTTGTAACTGGCTTTAGTTTCAGGCAAGGGCTATCCGTATGAGCTCCTATAATGTAGAATCCATTTCCAGCTACATATCTACAACAAAGTCAATAATATCTAACATTTAATATAACCAACCTACAATTTGCAGAAACTAGTGGCAACTTCTAAAGCGATTTACCATCAAATGATCATTAAATCAATAAACTCCAAACAAAAAAAGTACTGGTATAAAATTGGATACTCAATTCTTACTTTTGGCCAATGGCAAAAGCAACGATGGTAGAGTGGTTCCTAGTGAAGAAATACTTGTTTCCGGCTTTCAAATCCCAGTCTTCTCTCTCTGATAATTGTTGATACCCTGCACTCTTCAACCTCTTCTTTGCTTCCTCTGAAATTAAAAGAAAATATGACAATGACGAAAAACGGGAAAATCAACAATACATACTGAGGATATTAAAATTATATGAATTCATAAGAGTATTAGAGCGAGAATGAGAAATAATACCCACGGCATGAAAAGCTGTCGGAGAAGCGTTTAGGAAGTTAACCAGATCAGCTGCCGTCGAGTGTTCCATTGCTCAGAGCTAGACACTCTCTTGCACTGTGCAACTACGTTTTGACTTTTGAGTCTATCTATAGCCAAAAAATACTCCAGAGGGTAGGGCTGGATCAGAAAAACAGAAAACCTAAAACCGAATCAAATTAAACTGAACCACTAAAAACTGAAATCGAATGTAAAAACCGAACCGAATAGTTTGGTTCGGTTTTGGTTTTTACCTTTCAAAACCGAATCGAATCGAACAAACCGAACATTAAATAAAATATGAAATTTTATTTGTTAAATGTAAGCATTAATCTTAATATCATCAATAATCTTTGAATTTTTTGTGCTAGAGAAATGATGTTTATGCTATGTTTAGTTTAGTTTATAAATGCATTTACACATTCATTGCCCATAATAATGTAGCTGTATTAATCTATTATGTCTTTTATGTATGTATGTTACAATTTGTTGCATGATTATATGTTTTTACTAGTTATTAGTAGTAATTAACTTTTATTTTTATGTAACTTAATTCTTTTTGGTAACTTAACTTTTTTATATTGATAAAACAAATAATTATTCATCTCGGCTAAATCACACAGGACGTATGTATTAATAAATGTTTTTCAAACTAGTCACAAACATTGTAAATTAAGAATAGATACACACTTTTATCTCTCCCGCATACTCATATAATTGAAGACATATTTGTTTATTATTATTTTCTTCATTTGTTCAAGTATGCTTGCATTTTTATGTAATATGATTGATCCCTCCAACTTTTATATCAATTTTAAATTAAATGACAAATATTTAGTAAAAAACCGAAAAAATCGAAACTGAACCGAAACAAACCGAACCAATCAAACCGTGGTTTGAAGTTTTGGAGTGTAAAACTGAACCGAAACCGAACCGAACTTTTACTTTGGTTCCGTATTTGGTTTTAGGTCAAAACTGAACCGAAAGAACCGAACCCACCCCTAGTAGAACCGAATGGTTATAGAATCTTGATTTTTTATATTTTTTCCGTACCAATAAGAACAATACTCCGTAAGAATAAGAGGTTGTTCTCTTCCTCTGGTCATCTTAATTTTTTAAGATTTGATCTAATTTGTATTTTTTCTAATTTGATCTAATTTTTATTGATCTTATCTGAATATTTCTGATCTGATCTAATCTGGTCTGAATTTTTCTTATCCGATTTGAATCTTTCTAATCCGATCTTATTGAGTTTTCATCATCATCATCATCATTATTATAGTTGACGGAGTATATAGACTCAGACACCCGGTTCTCACGACTATTGGGCCCGGACAACGGCCCACACACGCTTATCGGAAGTCATTCATATCATTTGTATTATTGTAGAGTTCATATATCATTTGTATGTACTAGATTAGCCTTTTATGTAATTGGGTCTATCGGGCCCATATTAGCGACTCGACCCATTATTTGTCTATTTATACTCCCTTTGGGAGACTTGTAACCCTAGAATCATTAATCACACAAATAATACCACTATTCATTCATCTTCTCCACATTCTTGAGCTCAAATCTCTCCTAATTATATATGTTTAGATCCCTATAATCCATCAATGGTGCGTTCATTGAGAGATTAGAGCAAAATCAAGTGAGACATCCTCCCAAAACATACAAAAAATGCATTCCAATCACAAGAAATCAACCAAAAATGTTCTGGAAAATGCAAAAAAAAAAAGAGAATCTGGAAACGGAGAATCTTGTCCAGCGGCGGAAGAGCAAGGGAGAAGGAAATCGACACGCAGGGATGAGGTCTACTACCGCAGCTCATTTTCATGGTCATTTGACTCAGGCTCTGGAGCTTGACCTTCAGAAATCCGCCATTAATGGCCGTTGGGAAGCTCCGTTTTTTATCCAGAAGCCGACTTGAAGAGAGCGTGGCCCGTTGTTGCTAGGGACTGGAACTGTCGCGATCAACGTTGCTCAAGAACCCGCAGCTCAAAGGCGCCCAAGGCGAGCTCCGCCCCCCATCACCGCACCGTCCACCGTCTGGGTTCGCCGGATTTGCTCGCTGCTGCGCCATGGCCATTACAGAAGTCTGGTAGCCTACGGATGGAATACCCTGAGTTGACCATGGGAACCCTTCCATTTCCGACAACGTGGGAACAATACTGAAGAGCTGCCGCCATCTCCTCTTCTTGACCTAACTCCAGTTGCGGCCTGCGGGAATGAGTATAGGCCACCAAGTAGGACTGGGCCAAGGGAATCAAAATGCTCCTGTTAATTTTAGTCAAGCCCGTCAATTATTCTGGCCCAACTAAGAGCTATGTACCAAACAACCTAATACTCCTATTTATACATTAAATATTTATTAAATGATAGTAGTATAATTATTACTATCATTAATTATATTATTTCCACCACCATTATGGCGGGTTGAAAACCCCCGAGGTGGTGAAGACCATTATGGCGGATGAAAATTTCCCGAGGTCACTAATGATGCATTTTTATTGGTGTTATTATTTTTATCACCACCATTAGAGCGGGTCAAAAAACCCCAAAGTGGTGAACCCGAGCTCTGGTCTACCGAACATATTTATTTGATGATTCGGATTATATTTAGGTCCATCGACCTACCCTAGTCACCTTTATTTGGTGACTCGGGCATCTAAAATTCAGAGCCGCTATCGGCCGCACACGACATTATTATGCTTAAGAGCGGTAAACGGTACACCTCAATCTAAGATACCGCATATTATATCGACCCCTTAGAGCGAAACGCTCAAGTATGGCCGACAGAGCACATCGTATCGACCTCTTAGAGCGAGACGCTCAGGTAAGGCCGACGATGTCCCCAGGACGAGGGGCCCGCAAACGGCCCACGTCTTGAAATGGGAAGCTCACCGCGTCGTTCACGCGAAATCGCAGGACGACAGGTCTGAAATCATGGCCGAGGTGACAAAAATCCCCAAACTCGGAGTTGAGGAACGGCGGCCGTCGGTAAGCGACCAAAAGCCTTAGCCCGCGTCGTAAATAGGCGACGGGACCTCCTCAAGATCATAGGACGATCCAGTAGGACTCCTTACCGGCCGAAGGACTATCGACGCCCTCGGCCGAAGCCTGAAAGAAGGATACTCCTCGCTCAAAGAAGTAAGGAGGAAGAAAATAAAAGAGGGACAGTCGAGGACCGCACATTCGCCGACCTCGAGCGAAATCCCCACAACTCAAAAGAGGGACAGCCGAGGACCGTGCATTTGCCGGCCTCGAGCGAAATCTCCACAACTCAAAAGAGGGACAACGGAGGACCGCGCACTCGCCGGTCTCAAACGAAATCCCCACAAATCAAAAGAGGAAAGCTGAGGACCGCGCACTCGCAGGCCTCGAGCGATAAAAATAAAATCCCCACAAATCAAACCACATATTTGGCTAAGTACATATCAGACAAATATTATACATATCAGACGAGCGCCCAGCGTCGTCCCTCATCTCAGACGAGCGCCTAGCGCCGTCCCTCATCTTCAGACGAGCGCCCAGCGCCGTCCCTCATCTCAGACGAGCGCCCAACGTCGTCCCTCATCTTCAGACAAGCGCCCAGCACCGTCCCTCATCTTCAGACAAGCGCCCAGCACCGTCCCTCATCTTCAGACAAGCGCCCAGCGTCGTCCCTCATCTTCAGACGAGCGCCCAGCGTTGTCCCTCATCTTCAGAAGAGCGCCCAACGCCGTCCCTCATCTCAGACGAGCGCCCAACGCCGTCCCTCATCTTCAGACGAGCGTCCAAGCCTAGTCCATCATCGGATCGGCTCCGCCGTCCTTCATGTCCAGTCCGACGTCATCACCTTTCCCTTCATCACATCACGATCGGTCTCTCAGCCTCGGCGTGATTATTTATCTCAAGACCGGCCTCCTCAGCGCCGAGAGTCTTGAGCTAGTGATTGGGCTCACCATCCCTTCCTGGATGGTGATCGTCGCCTTTATATGATGATCGTCCCATCATCGCCCCGTCATCATATTTCGGATTGGCTCCTTCTCATCGCCATCCGCACATCACGACCGGCCCCTCAGCCTCGGCGTGATTATTTATCTCAAGACTGGCTTCCTCAGCGCTGAGTGTCTCGAGCTAGCGATTGGGCTCACCATCCCTTCCTGGATGGTGACCATCGCCTCTATATGATGGTCGGCTCATCATCGCCCCGTCGTCATATTATTGGACCGGCTCATCGTCGTCGTCGTCCTCACATCACGACCAGCCCCTCAGCTATGGCGTGATGCTCTCTCAAGACCGGCTTCCTCAGCGTCGAGAGTCTTGGGCTAGCGATCGGGCTCGCCATCTCTTCCTGGATGGTGACCATCGCCTCTATATGACGGCCGGCTCATCATCGCCCCGTCATCATATTATAGGACCGGCTCCTCATCGCCGTTGTCCTCACATCGTGACCAGCTCCTCGGCTATGGCGTGATGTTCTCTCAAGATCGGCTTCCCCAACGCCGAGTGTCTTGAGCTAGCGATTGGGCTCGCCATCCCTTCCTGGATGGTGACCATCGCCTCTATATGACGGCCGGCTCATCATAGCCCTGTCATCATATTTCGGATGGGCTCGTTCTCATCGCCATCCGCACATCACGACCGGCCCCTCAGCATCGACGTGATTGTTTATCTCAATACCGGCTTCCTTAGAGCTGAGAGTCTTAAGCTAGCGATCGGGCTCGTTATTCCCCTCCCGGATAAGCGACTGTCGCCTTTATATGACGAATGGCTCATCATCGTCTCGTCATCATATTATTGGATCGGCCTCTCATCGTCGCCATCCGCACATCACGACCAGTCTCTCGGCACAGTGTGATTATCTTTATGAAGACCGGTTTCATCCCCGCACACTAGGGATGTGAATCGTTGCTCGGATCTCTGGACCGGCCCCTCAGTGCTGACGTCCTTGCATCACGGCATGCCCTCTCGGCCTCAACGTGATCTTTTATATCGACATGGCAGACCCCTCGGTCTCAATGTGATCATCATACTCTGAAGACCGGCCTCATCCTCTCACTTTATGGATAAGGACCGCTGCATGGACTTTCGGATCGGCCTCCCAGTGTTGACGTTCGTACATCATGACTGCCCCCTCGGCCTCGGCATGATGATCTATCTCAAGACCGGCTTCCTCAGCACCGAGAGTCTTGAGCCAGCGATCGGGCTCACCATCCCCTCCTGGATGGTGACCGTCGCCTTTATATGAGGATCGGCCATCATCGCCTCGTCATCATATTTTGGATTGGCTCCTCCTCATCGCCGTCCACACATCACGACCGCCCCTCAGCCTCGGCGTGATTATTTATCTCAAGACCGGCCTCCTCAGCGTCGAGAGTCTTGAGCTAGCGATCGGCCTCACCATCCCTTCCTGGATGGTGACCATCGCCTCTGTATGACGACTGGCTCATCATCGCCCCGTCATCACATTATAGGACCTCCTCATCGCTGTCGTCCTCATATCACGATCGGCCTCTCGGCCTCGACATGATTATTTATCTCAAGACCGGTCCTAGCCATTCCTTTACCGGATGGCGACCGTTGCATGGTTTGTAGGACCGGCTCCTCATCACCGTCGTCCTCACATCACGACCAGCCCCTTGGCTATGGCGTGATGCTCTATCTCAAGACCGATCCTAGCCATTCCTTTACCGGATGGCGACCGTTGCATGGATTGTAGGACCGGCTCCTCATTGCCGTCATCCTCACATCACGACCAGCCCCTCGGCTATGGCGTGATTCTCTATCTTAAGACCGGTCTTAGTCGTTCCTTCACTGGATGGCTACCGTTGCATGGATTATAGGATCGACTCCTCATCGCCATCGTCCTCACATCACGCCCGGTCCCTCGGCCTCGGCGTGATTATCTATCACAAGAGCGGCTTCCTCAGCGCCGAGTCTTGAGCTAGCGATCGGACTCGCCATCCCTTCCTGGATGGTGACCATCGTCTCCGTATGACGGCTGGCTTATCATCGCCCCGTCATCATATTATAGGGTCGGCTCCTCATCGCCGTCGTCCGCACATCACGACCGGCCCCTCAGCCTCGACGTGATTATCTATCTCAAGACCGGCTTCCCCAACGCCGAGAGTCTTGAGCTAGCGATTGGGCTTGCCATCCCTTCCTGGATGGTGACCGTCGCCTTTATATGATGATCAGCTCATCATCGCCTCGTCATCATATTTCGGATTGGCTCCTTCTCATCGCCATCCACGCATCACGACCGGCTCCTCGGCCTCGGCGTGATTATATATCTCAAGACCGGCTTCCTCAGCGCCGAGAGTCTTGAGCTAGCGATTGGGCTCATTATTCCCTTCTCGGATAAGCGACTGCCGCCTTCATATGACGACCGGCTCATCATCGCCTCGTCATCATATTACGGACTGGTTCCTAGTCATCGCCATCCGCACACCACGACCGCCCCCCCAGCCTCGGCGTGATTATTTTCTCAAGGCCCGCTCCCAGCGCCGAAGTCTTGAGCTAGCGATTGGGCTCGCCATCCCTTCCTGGATGGTGACCATCGCCTCTATATGACGGCCGACTCATCATTGCCCCATCATCATATATTCAGACTGGCTCGTCAGCGCTGTCGTCCTCATATTCGGATTGACTCATCAGCGTCGTCGTCCTCATATTCAGACAGGCGTCCACCGCCTCGCCCCCCTATTCAGATATAGCGAACATCTTGCGGTCTCCGGCTGAAAGGCTAAAGGAGCCCAGAGTTCAGCCATATATCGTTCTGTCATCTTTATTTGATGACGCGGAGCTCATTTACAGGCCCATCGACCATTTATCACTCCGTCATCTTTATTTGATGACGCAAAGCTCATTTACAGGCCCATCGGCCATATATCGTTCCATCATCTTTATTTGATGACGCGAAGCTCATTTACAGGCCCATCGGTCATATATCGCCCTGTCATCTTTATTTGATGACGCGGAGCTCATTTACGGGCCTATTCGGCCATATATCGCTTCATCATCTTTATTTGATGATGTGAAGCTCATTTACGGGCCCATCGGCCATATATTGCTTCGTCGTCTTTATTTGATGACGTGGGGCTCTCATATAGGCCTCTCAACCATACGTCGCCCCGTCATCTTTATTTGATGACGTGGAGCTCTCATATAGGCCTCTCTCGGCCATAGATGGCGTGGAGTTCTTATATAGGCCCATCGGCCATATATCGACCCGTCATCTTTATTTGATGACGTGGATCTCATACAGCCCCTAGACCATACATCGCCATGTCATCTTTATTTGATGACGTGGAGCTCTCATACAGGCCTCTCGGCCATACATCGCCCCGTCATCTTTATTTGATGACGTGGAGCTCTCATACAGGCCTCTCGGCCATACATCGCCCTGTCATCTTTATTTGATGACGTGGAGCTCTCATCCGGGCACCTCGGCCATGCATCGCCCCATCATCTTTATTTGATGACGTGGAGCTCATCATACCGGCCACTTGGGCGTCTCTCCTGGTCATCTTTATTTGATGTCTTGGACCTCTTATAGGCCTTTCGGCCACATGTCTCGGTCACTTTATTGGATGACCCGGACATCACATTATGGACGGTCACTCGATCTATCTCTTAGTCATCTTTATTTGATGACTGGGACTAGTTATCATGCCAAGCTGCTCACATCTAGAGACTGGTATCGGCCATCCCTGTAGCAGATGGACACCGTTGCAGCTCCACATCTAGGCCGAAGGGCTCACCCCTTTTGCTTCATATTGGGGGCACCCGGTGTACTCTTTTTCCCTCATTAGGATTTTTTCCCACAGGGTTTTTCCCTAATGAGGTTTTTAACGAGGCATCTCCCCATTGTTGATCAAAAGGCGTCGACCCTCGGCCCCCTATTGAAGACATCACGCGCCACGCACTACTCAACTCCTCTTCACCTCACTACATTCACCTCAAGGAGTGGGGGACTGGAAGAGCGGGTGGCTTAGCACCTCCATTAACCAAAGAAGCAGAATTCAAAATTTTTCATGAAGTTTACTCATCAGACAATAGATCAGCACACAGTTCTACTCCCTTTTGCCTCAAGTACTCTCGACTCAGGGAGTGGAAGACTCCTAATGGAGTATATACACTCGGACCCCCGAGTCTCACGAGTATTGGGCCCGGACAGCGGCCCACACACGCTTATCGGACGTCATTTATATCATTTGTATTATTGTAGAGTTCATATATCATTTGTATTTACTAGATTAGCTTTTTATGTAATTGGGCCTATCGGGCCCATATTAGCGGCCCGACCCATTATTTGTCTATTTACACTCCCTTTGGGAGACTTGTAACCCTAGAATCATTATCACACAAACAATACCACTATTCATTCATCTTCTCCACATTCTTGAGCTCAAATCTCTCCTAATTATATATGTTTGGATCCCTATAATCCATCAATAGTTATTATTAATATTATATTATTATACTCCATAGTTGTTATCATGATTATTATTATTAGCACTATTATTAATATTAGTTACTATGTTTATTATAATTATAATTGTAACTCTAATCATAACTATAATTATAACAATACTAACAATTATAACTATAATTATAAAAATAATTACAAATATCACTATAATTATAATTATAATTGTAATTGTATTTATATTAATAATAATAATTATTATTACTATACCTATTACAATAATTTTAATTATAAATATAAGTATTATTATAATTATATATCTATAATTATAATTTTTATTATAATTATATTTATAATTATAGCTCTAACGAATAATAATAATTTCATTAATTACAATAATAGTAATAATATTAATAATAATGATAATAATTATAACAGTAATTATAATAGTAATAATCATAATAATAAAATAATAATAATAAAAATAGTGATAATAATAATAGCAATAATAATAATAATAATAACGATGATAATGATAATGATAATAATGTGATAATAATAAAAGTTATAAATCATGTCTGAATTTTCTAATATAATCTTTCTTATCTAATTTGAATGTTTCTGATATGATCTGATTTGAATAAATTAAGAATAAGCAATAGGTAATAAGAATAAGACGAACAAAACAACTTCTAAATCTCTTTTATAGATCAACAATTATATAGTCCAAGTATGTATTCATGTGTGCCTAAAAAAGCTAAATGTGTGTGTTTATATAAACATTGTTATTTTTTAATAATCTATGTTATATTTTGGTATATACATCGAAAGAATGCTAAAGTCTTAAAAATCATCAATGACTACTAATTTATAGTAAAGTAGCGTGTATAACTGTTTTTGTGTCATATTCGTGCAATTTTACAAGTTAATTAATATGATTTAAATCTTAAACCTCGCGGATCAACTATCAATTAAATTGGAACTAATATTTAACCTAGAACAAAGAAAAAGAAAGTTGAAATTTCCTATTATATTCAACAATTTGATGATAATTTTTTAAATTTTTTGCATGAATTTAATAAATTAAAGACGCTATTTTATTTGGTGTATCATCATTTTGCTATATTTTTCATTAGTTTTATTGCAATGTTCGAGTATTTGTTGTTCGAAAAATGTGTTAAAAATTGCATTAAATGGTCATTTTAGGGAAATTATTTGAGTGGGGTCCACTTCCGATTTGGGTCGGGTTAAAGTGGTTTCGGATTGTCATTGTTAAGGGCTACAATTCGATATATGGTACACTCAAAACGGATAACGGGTGAATGAGAAATTGATTCTCGAAGTTCACTCGTTGAAATGGAAAAACTGGGAAAATGATGGGTTCTAATGTGTTTTATCCCACACCGAAAAACTCAAGGGATTTTCACACCCTTATAAAGGGAAGCCTCTTTTAAGGAGTTAAGATTCCTAAGGGTAAAGGCTCTCTCTTACGCGCAGGGGGGTGCTGATCAAATCCCGAAACAGAGAAGAAAAATCGTGACTCGTGTGCGCGGGCGACCTGCGGACACGAATGTCATCTGAAAACCTATCATTCAAAGATACGGTCTAATTTTTGTTTCTTCCTGTAATGTTTTATTTTTTCCAGGACCAGAGTTGCTCGAACTCTGGTGGCTTCGTACCAGAGACGCTCCAACTCTGGTGGCTTCGCATCAGAGTTGCTCCAACTCTGGTGGAGGTATTCTGGTAGCATCAGAGTTGCTCCAACTCTGATGGGGGTATTCTGATCATTGATGTCCAACGTTCAGGTCCATTAACACCCCATTTAACATACAACAAATCCTCCTACAAAAGGTTGGCTGGTGCTTTGCAACAAACACACGGTTTTGACGACGCACAATACATTCCTCACGAATTTCTTAAGCTAAAAACACCTACAGCTACTCTGCAAATTCCTTCTGTGTTCATACTTGGTTCTCGTTCGCTGGAACTCTTGTTTGTGTGCTGAAACATTAGTTCGTAGTCGTCGTATCCTGGGAAACGATTGTTGCAATGCTCCTAGCACCGTGGGAGGCAACAAATACGTTTTAAGGACATCGTGCGTAGCACGAGCTTTGACTAATTCTGCTTCATCTCCTTTCTTGTTTTTCTCCAGTCATTTTATTTAATTAATTTCCTTTAGTTTCCGAAACACACCCAACAATCTTAAAACGTATTTGTTGATTGTTCTACTCCGGTAAACAATCTTAGAATGTATTTGCTGATTGTTCTACTGTGGTAAACAATCTTAAATCGTAGTTTGTAACTTTGGTGAACGAACTTATTTTTTCGTGTTTTCGGAAAACGTTAAGAAACGGAAATGACTTCTCAAGAAAACGAGATTGGTGTTGGGCAGAATGTTCTGAACGACAATCACTCTGAAAGCGGAGCACCGGTGAACAATAGTTCACAACGCGGTGCATCTGCTTTGGCCAACCAAAGGGCTATCCCTATGGTGACCGTGCCAAGCAACTCTGTGGAGAAACCCGAGAAATTCAATGGGTTAAACTTCAAGAGGTGGCAGCAAAAGATGCTCTTCTATCTCACTACTCTCGGTCTTGCGAGGTTCTTGACCGAGGATGCGCCGGTAGCAACTGGGGGTGAGGTGGATGCGCAATCTTTCAACGCGATTGAGGCATGGAAGCATTCGGACTTCCTTTGCCGAAACTATGTGTTTAACGGGCTGCATGATGCTTTGTACGACGTATATAGCAAACTAGCTACGGCTAAGGAGCTATGGAATGCTTTGGACCACAAATATAAAAGCGAGGATGCCGGCGCACGTAATAACCCAAGTAATAACCCAACCCCTACCCACTCCCTATGCAGGTCATCTCCTTCCCCCCTCCACAACCCTAACTCCCTAACCTTCACACCAAGGTTGCCTCGCCTCTCCTCAGCCCACATCACCATATTTGCTCCATTGCAACCCCAATCGCCACACTCATCTAACAATGTTTGATGAAGAAGAAAGAAATTGGGGGGGGGGGGGGGGTGAATGAAGCATGAGTGACCAGGCGCGAACTGCGAGGCGTGGCGGAAGCGCAGGGGAGGGTCCTATAGGCGGCCAAAGGGGAGATGTGAGCGATGCAAGCATCTGAGACGCGGTCAACCCATAGGCACATGTCACCTCGACGTTGCTGGATGATTGGAGTCAAGGCGGGCGACACGAAGAATAATAAAGTAATCCATATGAGTTTCACTCTCTAACTTGCATAAATTAGAAGGGTAACTTAGATATACTTCATTCGTAACTTAAACCACAATTTTAAGGGACAAAGAGAGTATAAAATATTACTAAGGACATGTTTACTACACCGGTTATTAAACAGTGCTAATTAAGACTTGCGTTAATAAGCGACTCGTAAAATAAGCAGTGCTTTAAACTCATTTTACTTCACATAATTTAAAACATCGTCTACATTAAAATGTCCAAAATAACTCTATACATACATAGACACACAAACATTCATGTGTACACAAGTGTATGTATGTGTGTGTGTGTGTATACACACACACACACACACACACACACATACATATATATGAGAACTCTCTTAAAATGAGAACCTGTGAGAACCCCAAGGAAACTGTGGTATTTTGGCTGAAATTTTTTGTGTATGCTCCTCATCAAGTCTAATTGATCCATGCCAAATTTGAGCAAAAAATTCAACCGGGAAGATCGTCGAATGATTTTTGAAAGAAAACTGCGTTATATATATATATATATATATATATATATGAAGCTCAAAAGAATGAATTCTAGCCGTATGATCTTGTGATTTTTTAATATGTCAAGTCTCTCTAATTAAGGGCAAATAAGAGATTTTTGTATCATATTAATGCAATCCGATTATTTCCATAAATGTTTCCTATAATCTCTCATGACCAGCCATCTTAATACGTTGTTATTGCTCTACGGTTGTTTATCATTTTTTTTTTAGTTTCTTAGCCAATCAAAGTATTCATGGACACCTTCATTATTCCATCATTCAGAATTACATTGGAAGACCTCTTTAAATAAAAAAATTGATCATTTCATCATTAATTTATGTTTAAATATATCTTCAATTTTTTGGCGATTTTTTTCTTTTATTTTATGTTTATATTTACATATATCTTTAGTTTAGTTTTGTATACCTCATTCAAATTTTTTTATATATTTTTGAGCCTTTTTTATAACAATTTATTTAATGTTTAATGAAAGGTAAAAAAATGTCTAACAATGAAAAATGCACAACAACTCATATGTAAGTGCACAATATAGTTTAGATTAATTTGATGCACTTATCATACTTTGTCCATGCAGTTTTTCATTTTTTATTTTACTTTTTTTTGCAAATACAAGTGACACCAAAACATACCATCATAATAAAGCTATTTCCATGCTTTTGAAATAAAAAGTGCATTTATTTTGTATAAAATGTCAATTGCATTTTAGAAAATGAGATATAATTGTGCACTTTTATATATTTGAATTGTGCATGATAAAAGTGCATTTCATTTTGTAAGAAAGTGCCAATATACAATTGTACAAAGTGTGAAATCATAGTGCACTTCTATTTCTACCAAGTGCATTCTTAAATAAATTAAGTAACAATTGCATTTGTTCACTAAACAAATGCACTTTTAACAATTACAATAAAAGTGCATTGCACTCATTTACAATAAAAGTGCACTTCTAATAGAGTACAAAATAACACAATTACGTACTATTATCATGTCTAGGTAAATTACTAATATAAATTACTAATAAAGTGCACTAGAAGTGTTGAATCAAAACATGAATGTACATTTTGAATTTATATAGTGTGCATTTTCAAGCAGATTAAAAATATGCACAATACTTCATCCTATTGTGCATAATAACTATTAACCTAAAATGCATATATTTATTATATCTAACTAATACACATATTATTAAATGATGTAAAACCCTGAAAAAGGTAAAAAAAATAATATATATACACGGTTGGCTATTTCATATTCTGATTTGCTAGAGACTACATTATTTAAAAAGAGTAGCATGGTAAATTATTAAATGCATTCAATGATACTAATAATGGAAGAGTAATTGCTTTCCTAAATGTTAGGAATAATTCCTATCTTTCCTCCAACGTGTGCAACTACTTGGGATATTATTTGACATCAATACCCCTGCAATTATTATGCTTTGAGAGTTGCCTTGAAAATCAGTACTATTTGGCCCAAAGTTAAGGCTAATGAAATATGGTCAACTTTTTCGATGTCCGTTAGATCAAGAATATCAATGGTTAAATTTTTTTCTTTTTTCTCTCATGGGACTCCTTTCTCACTAGAACCGTCCCATATATATATATATATATATATATATATATATATATATATATAATACGTGGGGGCCTACCCCTACTACCTTGCCCCTAACCCCTACCCCAACTCCTCTATAATCGTACCCCTACCTTACCCTACCCTACACCCCACCCCTACCCCTAACCCCTACACCTGCCTTACCCTACCCCCTACCACGACACCTACCCCTAACCGATACCCCACACACTACCCCAACCATACCCCTTACCCTACCTCCACCCCACCCCACACTACCCCTACCCCAACCCCTGAGGTGGTGGGGTATGGGTTAATGAATATGAGGTAGAGTAAAAACACAAACTCACACACATGCATATATATATATATATATATATATATATATATATATTTAATAACTGTTTTTATTGGAACTTGCATGGTGTTTTAGCAAAATTTTGATAAACTAAAACTAATTAGAATATAAATTGTATTTTGATTGGGTTTCGTACAAGAACGGTAAGGAAAATGACAAGAAGAACAAGAAGGATGTCAAGTAAGCAAATAGAATGTATATTGATGTGTAATTCAAATGAAGGTCTCCCCCTTACAACCGAGCTCGATACTACTTATAGAAAGAGTAATTAATGCCTTTTTGACCATTGTTGACAGTTTCGACCTTTATGACATCATTCAAAGGCGTCATTAATATCGGTCAGTTATTTGAGTAACTCTTGCTTTAATTACAATAATGGCTATAATAATACACACCAAAATCGTTATAATAATTAACTAGCATTAAACCTAATGAATGTGTCATTAATTGTCATGGTCAAGTCTCTTGAATGTAGAACAAGCTGTCAAATTCCTGCACCAACAATTGCCCCCTTTCGAGAAGTTGAGGCGGATCATGCACATGTTGACCTATTAAGCATCAACTTGTCGAAAATTTGAAAGTACACTTCGCATCTTGGTTCATTGCACCTATTGGCTCGCCACTGACTTGACATGACGTATTGATCAACTTGTGCGATGTTGTTCGAGTAATTTCCTATCGAATTCGTCTCCTTGCCTAACACAATGAAGAGTGAAAGCTGACACTTTGTCTTCTTCCCTCCGAAATTGTGCTGACGACACCACATCAGAAATGTGCAGCATTTTTCACGTCGATGTCGACATTTCAGCCGGCAAAGGGAACATCGTCTGTCAGTGAATAAGATGAGTTGGTTGCGTGAACGTGGTCCATATCATGCAAAAACTTAATATAACATTACGTTTGTATTTTTAGCAATATTGTCGACATGAGTGTTTGTGATTTGTGTCAATGTCGTTCGTATTGTCTCTTTTTGTTTTGAAGCTTCTGTCATCATGTGTTTGTAGCATATGCTTTTGTTGTGTATTTCTGTAGTTTTGGCCAAAACATTGCGGAGAATCGGTGGAGCTTATACTCATGTTTAATGTACATGAAAGCCCCACTTCTTCCCCTAAAATTTTGTAAGCCCCCCGTCATTTGTGTTTTGACGTGTTGTAAGGCTTCGTTTGATGTAAGCCCCCCATCAAATGTCAATTGTGTTTTGACGTGTTGTAAGACTTCGTTTGATGTAAGCCCCCCATCAATTGTTGATTGTACCTGTGTAAAAAAGAATTCGCTAACGTCGGCCATTAGCTAGAAGCCAACAGCCCTCCGATGCTTAAGTTAGTGATCGTTTATAGATAAATGGTAGTAATAAATTAAAAGTATGTATGCAAAACTGGAGAAATATTTATCATCAGAACTTGTCTATTAGCAGATGACATGCCCCCCTGTCTGACGATTTCAGTCATGTCGTCTGGTTTATCTCATGATAGGAGTGACAACACTATGTAAAAGAAAATACAAAACTAAAAATGAAACAACTTTAAGGGTACCATATTGTAGCTCTTCGGAACCTGTGTATCATCGGACAACGTGCCCCCCGTCCGACGACTTTGATCATGTCGTCTGATTTGTCAATATTCGGTTATGTCAAATACACCAATGTAACGTTTCTCTTGACTTCCAAGGCCCAACACGTCCCTACAACCACCAGAACATCATCCTACATACTCTCTTCTTTCATGACTTAACTTGTTGGATGGTACGTTCGTCAAAACAAGTCGTCGGGATTTTGATGATGTCAAGGTTTCCCTTCGTTTTTGGATTCTTTGCGATTGCTTTGCTTCCGAAAATACGCCCAAGTAACCAACCACATAAGGAAGCTCCAATAGTATATTTTGACGAAATCATCATATCATCTGTGCACACTTCCACGACTTTCCCGACTTGGTTTTTGAACACCATCGTCACTAGCCATTGAAAGTTACCCCCTGCATTTTTAAGTGCGTAAGGTGTCATCGAGTTAAACAAGATGAAACCAGCGGTGACGGTTGGTGTGTGAACAGTTGACAAGATGGTAGGTTTCGTTTCTTGCTTCCCAATTTTAGACCGCATCTTGAGTCCCGCCATTGACATTGAGCTATGACCTTCCATGGACGATAGTTTTTCTTGCACGTTTCCCACAGACGGCGCCAATTTTTTTTTTACCTCAGAAGGCAAACCACCAAAATCAGTGGGGTAAATGTCGGGGAGCAAATACCATGATATTATTAAAAATGAGAGTTGTACAACAAGAAATCACCAAAATAAGTCAACAACAATTAAAATCTAAAAGAAGGCAGCCCAAAGAAATTCATCCAATAAGCCCGTTTAGCACCAATCGGAAGTTGTTTAGGATTAAGAAAAATCCTAGTTGTATCGACCTGGGCCGCAACTAAGAAGTGAGCAGCCCATTTACCTTCCCGAAGCGTATGACCCAAAGTAGCCTGCTTTTTATAAATGATCTGTCGAACTTCCTGAATAATACCACTCCATCTTATCACCTCTTTCTCTGTGAAATACTCTAAAGCCAAAGACGAATCAGTTTCCAACGACACCCTTGGAAACCTTGGTCAAGCCCCCATCTCAAAGCAAAAGCCAGGGCCTGTATTTCTGCATCCAGCGCTGATGAAGCCTGAAGAGAAAAGGAGATAGCTAAAGCCATTTCTCCTTTCGGATTCCGCAAAATCGCTCCTCCATGCGCTCGACCTGAAGAATAGCTTGCATCAACATTCAACTTCCAATATTGGGTAGGTTTTCTCTATCTGATAATATGAACTCATGTAGACTTCATCTTATATTCTTTAGGAATTAAAGATTCCGAAAACAAAATGTTCCCAATGTTTCTAACCTTCAAGCGTGATAAACTATATACCCAGGTTTGAGTATATAATTTAATATTGAGAATAATCTTGTCAGAATTAGTGGTAATATCTCCAGAACCCCAAATAATATTGGAATAGGTTTTCCATATGTGCCAAAGAATAATTCCAAAGATATTTTGTTGAAAAATCCCAAGCAAGGTTCTCCTCTGAGTTTTAGGCCTCCAAGTTTTCAGGTAAGAATAGTCGTGTTCGATAGGAACATAGATGCCCAGAATGCTCAAAAAATAATTCCAAGCCCTTTTAGAAACAGAACATAAAAAGAATAGATGACCCATGGATTCACTTGCACTCCTACAAAAAGGACATATAGAAGGATTTAACACCTTCCCGAATCTACTCAGTATTAGTGATTGGTATAATTCCTTTCACCATTTTCCATTTAAAGAGTTGCATCTTTAGCTCCTGGTCAGAATTCCTTATGTGTTCATATATGGCTGAATTGAATGACAACTCTCTCACCTCTTCATATGCAGATTTAAAAGAGAATTGGTCATTTTCCTCTTCATTCCAGATGAGAGCTCCTGAAGAGTCAAGTGAAACAAGGCTCGAAGCTTGGTCATCAACGGTGCAAATCCTCCTCCAGATAGCAGAGTCAATCACCTTAGGTACCATATTCCCTCCTCTATCATATTTATCTCTGAAAAATGAGACCTGATGGTGCCAAATTGTTTTAGCAAATTTTTGATAAACTAACACTAATTAGAATAGAAATTGTATTTTGATTGGGTTTCGTACAAGAACGGTAAGGAAAATGAAAAGAACAACAAGAAGGATGTCAAGTAAGCAAAATAGAATGTATATTGATGTGTAATTCGAATGAAGGTCTTCCCCTTACAACTGAGCTCGATTCTACTTATAGAAAGAGTAATTAATGCCTTTTTGACCATTGTTGACAATTTCGACCGTTATGACGACATTCAAAGTCGTAATGATGTCGTCATTAATACCAGTCAGTTATTTGAGTAACACCTGCTTTAATTACAATAATGGCTATAATAATACACACCAAAATCGTTATAATAATTAACTAGCATTAAACCTAATGAATGCGTCATTAATTGTCATGGTCAAGTCTCTTGAATGTAGAACAAGCTGTCAAATTCCTGCACCAACACATGGTAAGATATGGACGAGCAACATAATGGAAATAGTGAAGATTCTATTATGGACAAAGGTATATAGTATGCATACATTTATACATACACATATATATACATAACTCATTATAACCTGGTGATGGAGTATATGGCCCAGGGACCCCCGACCCACATACTTCCACTACTACAACCAAGCCCAACAGGCCCAAACGGGCCAAATCCAGCAAAATAAAGCTCTAAGCAGCCCATAACACGAAAGAGGGTGCCCTCAGCCCCATGCCAGAAGGCCACCAGTGACAGAATCGAGCTCAGAAACATCACAGGAGAACAAGGCTTGAAAACTAAGCCTTCGGCACTTGAAGCCCTAGGCACAGAGAGGCCCCCGGTAAGAAGAGCATTCAGCCCAACACCCTTTAGCCGAAGGCGTCCTCTTCGACAGGATCTCCTCTCCACATGCACCTGAATCACCGTACCAAGTACAACGTCACATCCAACCATCTCATTTAATGCGGTCACATGCAAGTGCCGGTGCCACCCCGGTTGAGGTGACCCCTCGATCGTTGAATTGTTGACACGTGTACTCTCATCGCATTTATTGCTGCTATAAATAGCAGGCCATTTTCCGTTGCAAATCATCACAAAGTCCACATAACGAATACTCACTCTCTCTCTTACTATTGCTCTGACTTCTCTCTACTTATTCCCCGCAATAACCCCTCGGATAAGCTACCCCCGGGTACACTATCCATCACCTGGGAGTTTTTATATATTTCACTCATTATATATATTGAGATTATTAATAGTTGTGCAAACCAGTGAAGATCCAGAAGGTATTTTCATTTCTACCAACTTATGTTTAGCTAATCCATTGATTGATCATCGAATGCTATAGTCTGTTTGAAAACACAAAATGTTAAACTCATTATACTTTTATTTCATTTGTTGAACAAATAATTGATTTTTCTATTTTATGTTGTTTATTATACTAAATGCTTAGATGATGATAAAGACGGTGACACTCTAAGTATCAAGACTAGAGATGACAGCGATCCACATGAAGTTGTCATGTCAAGACATGTTAAAACTCTTGGTATGATTGTTTTCCATGTTTATTGTGTTGTTATTGTGATCTCTGTATAATATATAGTAACACTTTTGTATGAGTATGACTTGTGATGTAGTAATGAAATTTTTATTATGTTAAGTAGTGAGTAAGAAGTTGAAAGTCTACAAGACAAACACTCCCACATGTCCTTCAAGAAATCTTTTCATTGCCAAAATGATACCCGGTGAGAAGAAACAAGTAGATTTTAATTTAATGTAAAGGGCTAACCTATTGGTATAAATAGAGCTAGCTTAGCAAGTTATTGTGGTGCTCTTGTTAGAGATCCCATAAATGCACCCATTTATAATGTGAAAGACTTTTCAGAAATTCCTCAAACAAGTAAAGACACAATGTGGGAGCTTATTCTGGTACGAAGATTATTTTCATCGACATATACATATTTTAATGTGTCTATTCGTTTTTTTAATATGAACCCTTTAATTCGTCAGAAAAATTTGATATCGAGTTCGTCAGAAAAATTTGATATCGAACTTCATGATGGTGAAGATGATCGGGCTAAACTTGCAAGTGTACAAGTGCCGATATAGTAATAAATTCCGGTAAAATACCGGGTCGAATCCACAAGGAAACGTTGTTTAATTCAAGTCCGAGAGTAGATAACTTTAAATGAAGAATTGAATAAAGTGCAGGGATTTTGATTTGTGTTTTATATTTTTGTTTTTTTCACTTTTTGTTCAACAAGATAATCGTTAACTAACTTTGAGTTCAAGATAAATGATAACAACAACTAAGGCTTCGGGAATCACTTAAATGCTTTAATAGGGTTGAATATTAGTTCTTTACCAATAATTATGAATACGATGTCGCTAATATATTCTCAACTCCGGTTAAGGCAGCGAGAGCGTGGTTTTCGTTACGTGTAAGTCCTGTTACAGCTTACATTCATCTACCGAAAACCCCGTTGAATATCAAGACATCACACCCGTATCATATAAGACCGGATATATTTCTATTCTCGGTACTATATATGTTTATCCTTTAATGTTCATAGTTTAGACTTCAACGTTAATTGCAAGTATAAACTAAATTTAACATACTTCTATGTTGTACACCCTAGCCTTAGCTAAGAAATTAGCCTCTAATGCTCATATTAATTACAATACAATAATAAATGTAATGGAACATGAAATTACAAAGGAAATAATACCTAAACACCAATGATTTCGGAGGATGAACTTCCCTCCTCAAGAACTTGAAGAAAATATCAAGAACAACAATATAAAAGCTAAGAATTAATCTATGGAATGGAATATGTTTGTATGATGAATTGAGGGCTTTATATAGGCTAAAGAATGACATCTTTTAGTCTATTCGAACCCAACAATCAGGTGTGGAGCAATATTTGATCAAGAAATGAGGAAGATGACCTTTTCCCATCAAAAATCCTCTTGCACGTTGGCCTGTTTTGTGCAGAAATCGCCCCAACCGGCCCCGGTTGTGTCCCGACCGGCCCCGGTTGAAAACAGGCTCATTTGTGCGAGAAAAAGCGTTCCGACCGGCGCCGGTTCAAGACCGACCGGCGCCGGTTGCTGCGCCCAAAAATGTACTTCATTTCTCTTCCTCCGAAATGGATCAAAAAGGGTCGGTTTTTGTACCGGGATGTTGGAGATGTTCTGCTACGAATTTGGACATGATTCCTTCACCAAAGGTGTAGATAATGAAGTCTTCTATCCAACAAAACTTGAATGACGTGATTTTATGCATCTAATCAACAGATATGGATAAAACACTGAGAGGTATGCACCCTGAAATCCCACCAGCAACATCTGACTTTATCGGTTGATTGAGTATTGTTCCTTTCCTATTCTGGCCATGATGTCTTCATAACATTTGTACCTTATTAAGTTACCATTCACATGAAATTCTAATGGAGTGATTTCGAGTTCTCTACAATACGTTATACTCAAATGATTGGCAAAACGTCATCCTTTTGGTCCCAAAAGCCGTTCATCACAATGTTTTATGCTCTAACTCTCATTCTCAAGATATTTTCCCAATTTCTCTTCTTTTCTTCAACAAATACTTATAAATACTTATGTTAAACACAAGTAAATATAACGGCTATCAGAAGACGAAGATCATTGTGAAAAGATAAAAAAAGATAAAAAAAAACTTTGATGAGATCTATGAACAAGAAATACAGGAATTATAAAGCAAGATTGAAAAGTAGTTTTTACGATACACATGAAACAAAACGTATTGAAAAAGAAAACAGACCATCATATGTTGATGAAAATGATTGGAAGTGGCTTGTCCAATACTTTGGTTCTCCTGATTTTAAGGTAATTCAAATGTGTTTTAATTATATAAATTGTCGACTATTCCCCCCCCCCCCCCCCCCCACACACACACATATATTGCAGTTTCTTATGTTTATATCCATTTGATTTACAACATTTATTATTGAACATATTTTTTAAAGTTTCAAATTTTGGATAATAAAAATTGTTTGATTGATAATAAGTATTGATTAATAGAAAACAAGATTTGCTTTCTGCGATAGAAAATGAGTAAACGGAACAGTAATAACCGCTCATACCTAGATGCCAGACACACCGCTGGTTCGATAAGTTTTGCTCAAGTTGTAGAAGACATGGTAATATTAATATGTTTATACTGATTTGTTCTTAGTTTTATTTAATTATAATTATTTGTCTATCATAATAGCCATGTTGAAAGTGTACAAGAAGACTGATACCAAAAGTGATAAAACTCGTGCGACTAATGTTGCCAAGGAAACTATGGTAAATTTGAGCTCGTCATCTATCCACACATCTAGCTTGTGTGTATTTGTTTGTAGATGAATTCAGATTCTAAAACATAACACATGTGTTCTAGCCTTCCACTGTAATATTTACTTCATGTGTTCTCAGGATGATAACAAATATGATTATTTTTGAAGAGAACCACCTGAAATAAAGTGATTGTCCAACTCAACTAATATGTTAATTAAGGATGCTAGCCTGCTAGGTGAATGATTCTTGTACATGAGTTTTATAGAAACAAGGATAGTGTTGATTTTTTTGAACAAATTGTCATATTTTTTGTTGTATACTAACTATAGATATCGGATATCAAATTGCTTATTGTTATATACTAGATGCATAACTTGCTTATATAGTAGTTGGACACTAGTTGGAGTTAATGTATGTACTTGTAGTTTGATTTTGTTTGTTGAGGTTATAAACTACTTGTAGAGCTGCTGATTTTATATCCTACTATATAGCTGCAACTAGATGCATTTTTTCCAGATTATTTGGTTGTATACTAATTGGTGTATATTACATATCAAATTGTTTATTGGTATACTAGTTTTTTGAAAGAATTGTTATACTAGTTATATCCTACAAGATAGTTGCTATTAGTATATCTGTATATGTACTTATTAGTAGATGCAGCTTTTTTATAAGTTTAATAATGTTAATTGCAGATACAGAATGTTTGATTATTGTGTACTAATTACATATTTTGTATATTTGGATGCAGTTAAAAATAAATAAACGTGTGGAGCAACGTGAACAAGGGTAAATCAACATGACAGATGAAGAAATTTATGCAAAAGTTAAACCTAAAGATAAAAATGGTCGTGATCGTGGAATGGGAGTTAGCCCGTCAATTACTTCATTGTTTGGATCGTTTAGTGAAGGAGAGAAATTGCTCAAAGAGGCTCAAGAGGCAAAGAAGGAAGCCGGTTGCTGCGCCCAAAAATGTACTTCATTTCTCTTCCTCCGAAATAGATAAAAAAGGGTCGGTTTTTGTACCGGGATTTTGGAGATGTTCTGCTACGAATTTGGACATGATTCCTTCACCAAAGTTGTAGATAATGAAGTCTTCTATCCAACAAAACTTGAATGACGTGATTTTATGCATCTAATCAACAGATATGGATAAAACACTGAGAGGTATGCACCCTGAAATCCCACCAGCAACATCTGACTTTATCGGTTGATTGAGTATTGTTCCTTTCCTATTCTTGTCACGCCCCGGACCTACCCGGACACGTCAACAACCCGCCGTACAGTACGAATAATCAACCGCAGTCCGACTCATCCATACTATACAAGGCATCTTGAATACCATTCACACATAGTACATCCATAAACAAACATAATGTAAAACATTTATTAAAGCAGCAGAAACAATTGATACAAGTGTTCAAGCCACACTTGGCATAATTAGGCATGCAAGCCCCCAAAGTAATTATTCAGAAAATATTATCCATGAGCATTATTCATATTGTTTTTCAAAACAAGAACGGGAGAAGCACGAACCAAGTCTTCTCCTCAGAAACTTCCCGAAGCAGCGGCTGGCGGTAGCAACCTTCAAGTTCTACCTGAAACTGTGAGGTGGCCTCCCCCGTGAAGGGGAGGTCAGTACTTGGAAGCATTTGACAAGTACAATGACAACTATACTAAGTATAATCAAAGTTTAAATCTCTGAGGCCCTCAACTAGGGCATTATTACATTATAGTTTCTCAAGCAAATTAAGAAACTGGGAAAAAACGGCGAAAACAGTAGCCCTCGGCACTGTGAGCCCTCGGCACCAGGGTGCCATCGGGTGGAAGAGCCCTCGGCTACTGCTCTATAGCCGAAGGCATCTCACTCGACAAGATATCCGCCTCACATGCGTACGGATCACCGTACCCCGCACAGACGTCCCATCCAAGAGCCGCATTAAATGCGGCCACATGCGGCTGCCAGCGCCAGCCAGTTGAGGTGACCCCTCGGCCAATAAGCGCTTGACACGTGTCCCTGCCCGGCATTTATTGCTACTATAAATAGCACCCCATTTCCTCATTTGTAACCACGCTGAAAACGGCATTCATGTTGAATACACTCTCTCTCTACATTTACTTACTTGCTCTGACTTCTCTCTAAATTATTCCCCGTAGTAACCCTTCGGATATATACCCCCGGGTAGACTATCCATCATTTGGTGCTCTCGTTGAGAGGTTGAACAATCGAGTAAGAAACCCTCCCCCTCGACCAAACACAGAACACTAGCCCTCTATCAAAATGGTGAGGACAACACGTGCCAACTCAAAGAACGTAGAAGACAAGAACCTGGCCCTCGGCGACGTCAACGCCCCCGAAGCCTCTCACAGGGCTCCCGAGGGCGGTGTCATCGCTGGGCTGGAACAGGCGGCTGTCGACCTACGACTCCAGATCCAACAAAATGCCCCCGATGCCCGCCTCGGCATCGAGGCCAAGAAGAAAAACCGGAGCGATGACCAAGTCAGCCCTCCGGTTCTCACCATCGACGTGCAATCGGCGCTCTCCGCCTTCATCCAGACGCTCACCCAGAACCCGGGTGCCTTCGGCACCCTGGCTCCAGCTCACCCTCAGATCGGGGAAAATATCACACTTCCCCCTCTGCCACACCCCTTCGGAAATCCCACCCCTCGGGTGAGAAACGACGAAGGGGTGGTGGCCCAAGAAACGTCCTCCCAGGAAGTTCAGTCACGGGACCGCCATAATGACAACAGGGAAAGGCCCCGTACTTCCGCCCTCAACCGGCTCGGAGGAGGGCCAGACCGCCGAGGGGTCCAAGACCGCCTCGGGGGGAAAGCACTCCAAAGGCCCCAGGAAAGTGGGGGATCTGTTTCGAGGGCAGACGAGGAGCGTCCCCCTCGGGACAAAGGCAAGGCACCCCTTCATGCCGATGATGCTCGGCACCAAATCAACCAGGCCCACTCGGCCCGGGTTCGTTCGCAGGGGGCGGAGACCCTCCCGAAGGATCCCCGGGACGAGATTATTGCGGCCCTCCAACGCCGGCTTGACGAGATGGAGTCCAACAAAGCTCACGCCACCACCTCCACCCCTCATTCAGATCTCAAATACGAGGCCATGATGGCCAAAATGGAGGAGTTACAGAAGAGGATGGCCGAGGGCTCCGGGGAACCCGTCATCCAGCTCCGGACTTGGACTCCATTTACCCCAAGGGTATTGGCGGCCCGGATCCCGTAAAAATACCGAGGGCAACACATACAGCCCTACAACGGGAAAACGGACCCCCAGGAACACTACAGCAAATACCAGAACAGCATGATGATGTTGGGGGCGTCAGACGAATATTTGTGTCGATGGTTCCTCTCCACCTTAGAGGGACCGGCATACGAATGGTTCAACAGGCTGCCCGAGGGCTGCATTGATTCGTGGCAAGAACTCGCCCAACGATTCTTGACACAATTCGCCGGGAGGCGTCGCACAAGGAAGCACTTCTCCCACCTCCTAACAATACGCCAGAAGAAGGATGAGACCCTTCGGGACTTCTTAGAGTGCTGGAGGACAGAGGCCGACAAGGTCGACGGTGCTGATGACGGGACCCTCCTGGCCCTCCTACAAACCGTCCTCCGCACCAGTAACTTTTCAAGGAGCCTCATCATTGAACCCCCCCACGACTACATAAGGGCTTTGCAGCGGGGGGACCGATATGCTGAGGCCGAGGAGGTGGAGAAGTATCACCAACATCCGGACCAGCAGCCCCCGAGGGCTGACAACAAGCATAACCGAGGGCCGGGGGCTCCTCCAAATCACCCCAAGGCTTCGGGACCCTCTGATGACCGCCCTCGGCAAGGCCAGGCCAAGCCCGGGGGAGGTTATAAGAGCAACCCTAAGACTTGGGCCCAGCCCATTCTCCTGGACCGCCCTCGGACACCATTGACGCACCCCGTCAGCATCATCCTCGATTTTGCCGAGGAGAGGGGCCTCGTTGAGCGCGACTCTCGCGCACCCCCGGAGGTACACGCTATCAACCCTCAGTTCCCCTACTGTCGCTTCCATCGGCACCAGGGGCACAGGACCGATGACTGCCATCAGCTGAAGACGGCCATCGAGAGATTAATACAGGCGGGGCACCTGTCCCAGTTTGTCCAGAGCCCTCGGCAGGAGGGACCTTCTCATCAGGGACCTCCCCGAGGGCACCACACGAAGGTGAACGCTTGGGTGAACCCGAACACCATCCCCCTCGGCAAGAAGAGGGAGATCGGAAACTTGGAAGAAGAGGAGGAGGAGTACCCCCACTACCAGGAGAAGAAACGCCACATCCTCATGATTACCGGTGGCAATACAGGGGGCGATTCCACCAGCCAACGAAAGAAGTGGGCTCAATCGCTTTACGTGGGGGAAGTCACTCATATGCCCCCGGTAAAGCGACTGAGGGAGGAACCCATCACCTTTACCAACGCAGATCTCCCTCCTACCTCTTCTCCTCACAGGGATGCCTTGGTGATTCGGGCGGAGATAAACGACACCATCATTCACCGAACTTACGTTGACACGGGCAGCTCCGTCAATGTAATGTACCTCAGCACCTTCAGAGAGCTGCATCTGGAGAGGGGGTCCCTTCGGCCCATTAAGACCCCTCTTGCCGGCTTCACTGGCGACACTATTGATTCCGAGGGGGTAATAACCCTCCCGGTGATCTTCGGCGACGGGCTCCATAGAGCCCAGCTCGAGGTGGAGTTCGTCGTCGTCAACATTGACTGCGCCCACAACATCATCCTCGGCCGGCCAGCCCTCGAGGACCTCGAAGCCATCATCTCCATGAGGCACCTCTGCCTCAAGTTTCCCGCCGAGAGGGGCATTGGCTACTCCCGGGGGAACCAAAAAATTGCCCGCGCCTGCTACCGTCAGGTCACTAAGAAGGTAAGCAGGACGGAATTCCGTGTTGACACCATCACCGGAGCCGTCGACCAAGAGGAAAGAAGGCCGAGGGCTGAACCGGCCGAGGACGTAGAAGACTTTGCGCTCGATCCGGCCCAGCCGGAGAGAGTCGTGAAGATTGGAGCCCAGCTCCCTGAATATTTGAAGACCGGTATCACCGACGCCCTCCGCGCCTACTCCACTGTCTTTGCATGGGGGCCGGAGGACATGCCGGGAATCAGCCGAAGGGTCATCACCCACCGCCTCTCGGTGGACCTCTCGGCAAAAGCAGTACACCAACGAAGGAGACCCCTCTCCGCCGAGAGGAGGGAATTCATGAAGAAGGAGGTCGCCATGCTCCTATCAATTAAGCACATCAAGGAGGTGAAATACCCCTCATGGCTAGCAAATGTAGTCCTCGCACAGAAGCCCCCTACCTTACGCATGTGCGTGGACTACACCGATCTCAACAAGGCGTGCCCTATGGACCCGTTCCCTCTACCAAATATTGATCAACTAGTGGATGAGACCGCAGGGTGTGAGATCATGTCCTTCCTCGATGCCTTCCGAGGGTATCACCAATTTTTTATGCACGAGGAAGACGCCGAAAAAACGGCCTTCATGACTCCCGAGGGCATTTTCTGCTACCTAGTCATGGCCTTCGGCCTAAAGAACTCAGGGGCCACCTACACCCGGATGGTGGCCCGGGTCTTTCAAGCCGTCCTAGGGCGCACCATGGAGGCCTATGTTGACGACATGATCGTCAAAAGCAAACAATCTTCCAGCCATGCTGACGACCTCCGGGAAATCTTCGCCATCATGCAAAAATTCAACCTTCGGCTAAACCCGAAGAAGTGCACCTTTGGCGTCAGAGGGGGCAAATTCTTGGGCTACATGGTGAGCCGAAGGGGTATTGAGGCCAATCCCGAGAAGATCCAGGCCATCATCAACATGGAGCCCCCACGCAACGTGAAGGAAGTTCAACGGTTGACGGGCCGCCTGGCAGCCCTCAACCGCTTTCTATCTAAATCGGCGGAGAAATCTCTACCCTTCTTCCAGATCATGAGGAAGACGGCTGGCTTTCTATGGACTCCAGAATGCCAGGGGGCTTTCGACGAGCTCAAACGATATCTATCTTCACCTCCTGTGCTCTCCAAACCCAAGGTAGGGGAGACCCTCTACCTCTACCTTGGGGTTAGCCCGGCGGCCATCAGCTCTGTGCTCATCCGGGAGGAAGACGGCATCCAACATGCCATCTTCTACGTTAGCAAGACCCTAAGGGAGGCCGAGCTCAGGTACTCCCCTGTGGAAAAAACGGTGTTAGCCATCGTTTGGACTGTCAAGAAGTTGGGCCACTACTTTCAGGCTCACCCGGTTCAGGTCCTCACTCATCAACCCCTCGGCGCCCTCATGAGGAGCCCCACCAGCTCCTCCCGCATGGTGAAATGGGCTATCTTCTTGAGCCAGTACAACATTGACATCCGCCCAAGGCCTGCCATCAAAGGCCAAGCCCTGGCGGACTTTGTGACGGAGTGTACCGCAAGGGCAGCCACGGACGGGGAGCCCTCGGCTACCTCGGACGACTGGTGGACCCTCTACACTGACGGCTCCTCCGCGACCAAAGCATGCGGGGGAGGGGTAGTCCTCATTACTCCCGAGGGCTTCAGGGCCTACTATGCAATCCGCTTCTCCTTCAAAGTCTCCAACAATGAGGCCGAATATGAGGCCCTCCTATGTGGCCTTCGGCTGGCTGCCAACATGAGGGCTCGACAGATCCACATCAAATGCGACTCCAAGTTGGTCGTTGGCCAAATCTCCGAAGAATATGAGGCCAAGGAGGGGAGAATGAAACAGTACAAGGAAGCGGCCAAGGAGTTGCTTAAGGTATTTGAGGCACACTCTCTCACTCAAATACCGAGGGCTCAGAACTCCGAGGCCGACATATTATCTAAGCTCTCGGCAGACTCCCCCGAGCACATCTCCAAAATTGCCAAAATCGAGGAACTCAGCCTCTCAAGCATCCATGCAAGCCCCGTTATGAACATACAACAACGTCAGGAGGATTGGATCTCAGATATCACCGCCTTCATCTCCACAGGGAAGCTACCCTAGAATGAGGCCCGCGCTAAACTGGCAAAGCTGAGGGCTCCCAGCTACACCATCGAAGATGGAAGGCTCTACAAACGATCTTACAATGGCACGCTACTTCGGTGCCTTCATCCAGATGAAGCCGAGGTCGCAATGGAGGAAGTGCACAGTGGCACTTGCTCAGCTCACCAAGGACCCTTCTCCATGTCCCGAAGGCTCATTGTCCAGGGCTACTTCTGGCCGACCATGGCCAGAGATTGTGCTGACCTTGCCCGGAGGTGCACCGCATGTCAACATTTCCAGAAAGCCCCCGGCAGGCCAGCGGTCAACTATGCCCCCATCAGCACATCTGTCCCTTTTTCTCGATGGGGGATAGACCTTGTGGGCCCTCTGCCGAGGGGTACCTCCAACAACAGGTACATCATTGTGGTCGTCGACTACTTTACCAAGTGGGTGGAGGCTGAACCCCTCGCCAGCATCACAGAGGCGAAGTGCCGTCACTTCGTCCTCAAGAACATCCTCACAAGGTTTGGCGTCCCCCAGCAGATCATCTCCGACAATGGGACACAATTTGAGGCAGCCCCCTTCTGTGCCCTTCTGGAGGCATGGGGCATCAAACACACCTTCTCCTCCGTTGCCTACCCTCAAGGCAACGGGCAAGTAGAGAATGCCAACCGGACCTTGCTCGAGGGCCTCAAAAAGAAGCTGGAGGCCGAGGGCGGTGGCTGGGTAGAAGAACTCCACAACATCCTTTGGGCCTACCGCACCACCCCTCGGCGAGCAACAGGTGAAACGCCCTTCTCCCTCTGTTACGGTTTTGAAGCCAAAGCTCCTACGGAAGTCACCCTTCCCACCCGAAGGGTGATCCAGTATGACCCCGAGGTCAACGACAGCAACATGGCCCTCGACCTCCACCTCATTTCAGAACGCCGGGAGCAGGCCTTCATCCGGGCAGAAAACTACCGAAGGCAAGTCAAAAGCTACATCAACGCCAAAGTTCACACCAGAGAATTCCAAGTGGGGGACTATGTCCTCCGGAGGAGGGAAGCCAGCCAACCAACCGAGGGAGGAAAAATGGCACCAAAATTCGAAGGCCCCTACATCATAGCAGCCATCATCAAACCCGGGACCTACAAGCTCAAACGCCCCAATGGGAAAGAAGTCCCTAGGCACTGGAATGTACACCATTTAGTTAAATTTTATCAATAATGTAAGAGCGGCCAAGCCCTCATAACTAGTGAATGTACTATCCTATGGCCCAAGGCCTCCAATTTCGAAGAATGAAGATACATTCAAGACATCAAGTCCTCATACCGACTACAGGCCCCAGGCCTCACCACGAGAAGAACCCCCTCCGGCACCAAGTGCCGAGGGCGGACACCATCAACACCTACAACAAACAGCGAAAACACCACGTGTTTTCAGTCAAGACCCCTCGACACCCAGTGCCGAGGGAGGGAACTCCTATCACCAACAACAAGGAACGCCAAGTGTTTCATTTCCCTTCGGCACCTAGTGCCGAGGGTACATTCCCACCTTCATCATAAAAAAAATGAGAACACCAAGTGTTCCTACAGAAGACCCTTCGGCACCCAGTGCCGAGGGTACACCTCCATCATCAAACATCAAAACGAAGAAAAAACACCAAATGTTTCAAAGAAGACCCCTCGGCACCCAGTGCCAGGGATATGCTCTCCTATCAACTTCCAAACATCTGTTGGGAAACACCAAGTGTTTCATTTGAAGACCCTTCGGTACCAAGTACCGAGGGTAGACGCCTACATCAACTACAACAAAAGAGAACACCAAGTCTTCCTACAGAAGACCCCTCGGTACCCAGTACCGGGGGCTACACATCGAAACTAACACCAAGTGTTGTTTCTAAAAGCCGTACCCCACGAGGACGCATATACCGAAGGCGCCACCATCGGTGCCGGCGGCACGTAGTGCCCCCGGCCATTTGCAACTAGTGTGCAAATGAAAACCCTTCCTTGAAACGCTTTCCGCGTCACTACCCCCAGGGTATGACAGGCATGAGAAATGCCCAGGATTCGACTTTCAAAAATGGAACGCTATCCGCGTCACTACCCCCAGGGTATGACAGGCATGAGAAATGCCCAGGATTCGACTTCCAAACCGAAACGCTCCCCGCGCCACCACCCCAAGGGTGTGGCAGGCCACGAACTATGTCTAGCGCCGAGGGGACGACTTTCAAAAATGAGGCGCTTTCCGCGCCATCCCCCAAGGGGAGGCAGGTTACGGACCACCATATCTTGTGCCCAGGAAACGTCCCTCGATCCCCTCGGAACTCGGAAGGTTAACCCGAGGGAGGAGAGCCATTGGTGTATTCTGATGGTCTCCTAATAGGCCCAGCCTTACCAAGAAACCAAGTTTCTTGATGCCTTCCCTTCACCACCAACCAAAAAAAAAAAAAGGGGGTGAAGGGGAGTAGACTCAGCGAGAAATCAAAGAGTACACTCCAACAGATCACAATATCCCGAGGGCTACCCACGGGGACACCTCCGGTAATTGAAGACTCCTATTTCCCGGAGGACACTACTCAAAGGAATATCATCAGGAAACGGCTAAGTCCACTACCTGGTCACCTCCGGTCACAGAAACACCGAAGGCTTCAACAATACAAAGGGACTGGACTATCCAAGGTCCACTAAACGGTACTTCAAACAAACACCGAAGGCATCTGTTATGCACAGATACCGAGGGCCCTTTCCCCATGACAAGGGTCAAATTCTACAACTTTTAAAGTGTATGCCGAGGGCACACACTCATCGTTGGCATTCTTCACAACAACAGGATTCCACACATATTTGGCCCTCGGCCAGAGACTCATACAACACAAGGGATCTACATCCGGAAGCTCAACACCAATTTACGCTTAGAAAATATTCTAAGTCCTAAATTAGTAGCCCCCAGGCATCTCGCAAAGTAATGCAGAGTCAGATGACACCTATCACCCGAAGGCTACACAAAGAAACAACACTTGAAAAAATTCCAAGTCCTAAAATTGGGCCCCCGGCTCAATCAACATTACAGCCAGGGGAATTCAATAGCCGAAGGCCATGCGATACAACAACACTTGCAAACAAAAAAAAATTCTATGTCCTAAAGATGGGCCCCCGGCTCAGTCAGTATTGCAGCTAGAGGAATATGACAGTCGAAGGCCATACATCAAGGAGGGATGCCATCTCCCGAAGGCTCCCAAGGGAGATTTTACACTTAGAATATTTTCTAAGTCCTGCATATTTTCCCCCCCGGTCAGCTACTCATACATCAAGGAGGGATGCCATCTCCCGAAGGCTCCCAAGGGATATTTTACACTTGGAATATTTTCTAAGTTCTACATATTTTCCCCTCGGTCAACTACTCTTACATCAAGAAGGGATGCCATCTCCCGAAGGCTCCCAAGGGAAAATCTACACTTAGAAATCTTCCTAAGTCCTACATATTTCACCCTCATCTTATAAAGGGACCTAATAGCCGAAGGCTACCTATCAATCGAGGGCTACAGTGCACAAGGAATCGACCCTCAAGAAAATTTTCTAAGTCCTTAAGAATTGGCCCCCGGCCTATTCAATATTTCAGTTGGGGCTCCCCAGTAGCTGAAGGCTACGTGACATACTACACTTGCAAGAAATTTCTAAGTCCTGTACATTGGGCCCTCGGTCCAACATTCACACATCAGGAAGGGATGCCATGTCCCGAAGGACCTCAAGGGGAAATCTACACTTAGAAATTTTTCTAAGTCCTAGGATTTGGGGTTACTACAAACGCCCGAAGGCCCCATGCTGTGCTACACTTAGAAAAATTTTCTAAGTCCTAATTCCTACTGAACCCTCGGTTGCATATCCAGCAGAGAGTGCCCAACTACCGAAGGCTTCCAGTGGCAAGCTACAATCAGAAAATATTCTAAGTCCTAGAACATACATTCAAAGGATCAAGGCATACATCCAAATCAAGACGAAGGCATGCATTCGACAATAAACAAATCCAAAGGAAACAGATTGTATATCAAAGGCCCGAGGGCGTATGTACTCATTCATTCAAAAAAAAGAGAAGTTTGATTGTGCTTTACAAAGGGGGCCGAGGCCAACAATTACAACACCAAAAGGGGGGAATACAATTTAAGAAGGGGGAACTGTAGATATCGCCTCGCTCTCGGCTTCATCCTCTTCACCGCCAAGGCCGCACTCCCGGAGGGTCTCCGAGTCTTCAAGAACTGGCCTCTCCTCCCCCTCGGGGAGCGGGATCCTGACATCTGGCTGGGGGGGGGGGGGAGACCATAAGCCTCTGGGCGGAACTCTTCTGGTGCTACCTGAAAGTGCTTCGCAAGCTTCCGGTAGATGAGGCGTTGGGTGAAGAACTCCCCGCCTTGGTAGTACGAGTCGCCCCTCTCGGCAAGCCACATCTTTCCGGGGCCCCCGACCCACTCGTCTACTGAAGCTCCCACCACCGAAGCGAGCCACTCCCTTCGGTCTTCGGCCTTCCACCCTTCGGCCGTGAAGCTGATCACCGCATCCTCTCGGGTCTTGGAGACGGCCTCTTCTTGAGCCGCGCGGGCTTCATCGGCAGCAATACGGGCGGCCTCAGCGGCGGCCTCCCCGACCCTGGCTAGCCCCTCATTGACCCCTTCGGCCCTTGCAGCCTACACCCTCTGCTCCATGTCGTCGGTGGCCAGCCGGAGAGAGTCTTCGGCTTCAGCAAGATTCTTCCTGAGAAGGGCGGCCTCCCCCTCGGTGGCACCCTTGGCCTCCCTCATTTGATCCACCCTTCGGAGGTGCTCGCAGAGGCCCATAAAAGCCTGCAATTCACGAAGGCAAGAATAAGGCATAATGAACATAGTACAGAAGGAAAACATAACAATGAGCAGAGAAGGGAGGGTGACTTACGGAGGCAGCATTCAGGAGGACCTTCGCCTCGAGGGGTCCCTCGTCCAGCCGCGCAAGGGCCAGTCGGTCGGCCGACGGCAGCATCTGGCTCATCAGAGCCGAGGGGTTCAAACTGCCCTCCAACACGGAGGCCCCCTTCGGTACTATCGCCTCCAACCTCTCCCGCCCAAAGAACTCCTGATTGATTTGTTCCTGGGGGGTGGAGGCAGAAGCGTGCCCTTCGTCCACAATCACCACCACATCGGTGATCGGTTGTTTGGTAGGGGCGGTGGTCTTCGGCTTCTTGGCCGGGGGCTCAGTCCCCTTTCCGGCAATCTTCTTTTTGACAGGCCCAACACCCTTGGACCCTCCGGCGCCAGCAGCAGCACCAGCAGTCTGAGAGGGCCCCTCCCTGGCAGAAGCGCCCGTCGGGGCCTTCTTCTTTCCCTTCGCGTTCTTCAAAGCGAAGAGGGAACCAACGTCCATACCGTTACCTGCAAGCAACAAAAAAAAGGAGGGTTAGATCGAAGGCTACCAGTCACTACGTCATAAAAAAAAGAGGGGCGGAATAAGAAAGAACTATCAACGCATCAGTGAACAATTCGGTGATCACCTCCGGCGCCTTCGAAGACCCTATCGAGGGGAGGGTATCTCTCATCCGAAGAGCCCCTCGGCCTGAACTGCCGGAAGCCCAGGCTAAGCAAATCCTCCGGAAGGGTGACTTCTCTGATCTTGACATGCTTGTCAGACCCCTCCGGCTTCTTGGCAAGCACTTTGCCGTTCTTCTCCAAAGCTGCGCTCCCCACCTTCGGGTGGCGCCGGAAGCTATTACGGAGCTGGGCCGGGAAGGGATTCTCCTCGAGGCGGATATAGCAGAACCTCTCTTTCCACCCCTTGTGAGACGAGGGCACATCATCAAAAAGCCGGAACTCCGGTACCTGCTGAAGGTTGGCAAAGCCCTCAGCATTTGAATGTCCCCCCCCCCCCCCCCCCCCGGCACAGGTTGAAGGACATGAAGAATTGATCGAGTGTGGGCTTGACCCCCCGGCTCTGACACAGGGAGAGGAAGCCGGCCACATAGGAGTGGCTGTTGGGCGTTAGCTGGCAAGGGGCCAACCCCACAAATCTCAGATACTCCAAGAGAAAAGGATGGAGCGGGAACCGGAGCCCCATCTCCACCGAGAGGGTGTGAGCAGCAAAGCACCCCTCGGGCGCGTATCGCAGCAAGTCATCCGCCCTGGCCTCCACCACGCGCGCTGAAGGTCCAACCAGCATCTGGGTGGACTGGTACTCTGCCGGGGATGCCTTCGTCTTCAGCTCTAGAGCGGCGGTATTCAAGAACGAATGGCCCTCGGGTATGCCCACCGGCCGCCCGGCATCCACTGCCACTTGCTTCTTCCTCGGGGCCGCCTTCGTCTTGTTTTTCTTCCCGGGAGCCACACTTATGGGCGTCGGGTCCAATGGCCGGGAGGAGCTGGCTTCCCCGGCACCCCGGGGGGGAGGAATGGCAACCGTCACCTTCAGCCTCTCCCTCTCCTCTTCCTGCTCGGCGGTTTGCACGGCAAGGGCAAGCTCTTCATCCTCATTTTCTTGCTCGAAGCCCTCGGCTTCGACTTCGGCCTGGAGGTCCTTCTCCACTTCCATGGCCACTGCGGCATCACCACCTGCCGAGGACTCCACGCTCGAAGACTCCACATCTGAGCATGTCTCCATCTCTACCGAAGGCTCCCCCGAGATATCCTGGGAATCACTCTGGGACGACATGCTGACTCTAGTCCGAAGGCTCGTAGACGCTAGTGCTTTCTAAATTTTCTATCTCCTAACCTAAGGGCACAGTACAGCTATACTAGAAGGAGAAAGGCAGGGAGCACTGACCTCGAAAGCTGAGTTAGGATCGAAGGCTTGAGTTTCTCTCACTAGATTTTTTGGCAGAGCTTCGCTAAGACAACTGAGTTCGCACAGCGGGAATGGCTCTGGCCTTGGGGTATTTATAGGCGATGGAATCCGGGCTTGGGCCTGGATTCCGGGCCTCCGGACGGACCGTCATCATTACACACCGTCGTTTCACCCAACCGGTGACGCCGCCCACGAACAGCCAGCCATCACACGCCACGTATGCCACCCCCCAACGACTATATCCCGTCGTTACATATTCCAACGGCTATATTTCCAACGTCTATATTCTGGAGGCCCCCGGGTTTTCTACTTCACTCCATTTCATCAAGGATAGCCTCCGGGTACACTCACTCAGAAGTGCCCCCGGGTTGTGCCCCACACAGCACATAACAGACGCCCTCGGGATCACTCCTTCAGAAACCCAGGACTTCATATCAGGGCACCCCTCGGGGATTTTCCCTCAGCACTACAAAACCGGGTAGCACTCGGGGAGTTGCCTCATTGACGGATGACCCATGGCACCCAGGTAATGGGAGCCCTCGGGTATCTTCATCACCAACCAATCAACAAACAATGGACCCCCCGGTAACAACTTCACTGCTGCCCCCATCTGGCAGGCCCTCGATCCCTGGATCGAGGGGCTCCCCTTCGGCGCCACCAGGACATCAACAGCAAGCCTTCGGCTAATCAACACAGGAGCCCTCAGAAGAGAGAGCCTTCGGCATTCCCGTCATTCTCCATTTTTTACCAAGGTTTGACATTTTCGATTCATCATTGGGGGAATTCGGTGCACTCTTTTTCCCTCATTAGGATTTTTTCCCAAAGGGTTTTTCCTAATGAGGTTTTTAACGAGGCATCCCCCCAAAATGAAACGAAAAGCATCAGCCTTCGGCCCACAACAGCAACGTAACTACTTTACTCCTTTTCACCACTTTACAAGTGCCTCAAGGAGTGGGGGACTGGAGGACCCCCTCGGGAAAATTATTAAATTACAAAATTTGTGAAATTCCAACAAACAACAAAGCAAGCCCTCAAGTCCCGACATGTGGGTAACTGAGGGACTGCCTTCGGCAGGGACATAAAAGCAACAACTCCTCACCAACTTCAGAGACCACGACGGGACAACATCAAAGGGCAAGCACAAATTACTCCTTTTCCCTCAAGTACCTTTCGGCAAAAGGAGTGAGGGACTCCTGATGGAGTATATGGCCCGGGAACCCCCGGTCCACAGACTCCTACTACTCCAGCGAAGGCCCAACAGGCCCAACAGGCCCAAATCACAGCGCCCAGAGTACCAAGCAGCCCGCACAACGCGCCTGGGGTGCCTTCGGCCCCTGGCCGAAGGCTCCAAATTCTCACAGAACGGGTTTCTCAAGCAAATTAAGAAACTGGGAAAAAACGGCGAAAACAGTAGCCCTCGGCACTGTGAGCCCTCGGCACCAGGGTGCCATCGGGTGGAAGAGCCCTCGGCTACTGCTCTATAGCCGAAGGCATCTCACTCGACAAGATATCCGCCTCACATGCGTACGGATCACCGTACCCCGCACAGACGTCCCATCCAACAGCCGCATTAAATGCGGCCACATGCGGCTGCCAGCGCCAGCCAGTTGAGGTGACCCCTCGGCCAATAAGCGCTTGACACGTGTCCCTGCCCGGCATTTATTGCTACTATAAATAGCACACCATTTCCTCATTTGTGACCACGCTGAAAACGGCATTCATACTGAATACACTCTCTCTCTACATTTACTTACTTGCTCTGACTTCTCTCTAAGTTATTCCCCGTAGTAACCCTTCGGATATATACCCCCGGGTAGACTATCCATCACTATACTTTTAATCAATAGTAGTTCTATTTATGCATTATTAACCATCAACAATTCATGCACATCACATTTATATTCACTTAGGAAATCCCATGAAATTAACCCAAAGATTATAAGTATCATAGTCGGTCATCCTCACCTAATTAAGCTTAAGCGCGTTCTACGTTTCTCGATTGGACTTTGACCAACTCCGGCGAACTTTGACCAACTCCGGCGAACTTTGACCAACTCCGACGAAACTCCGGCGAAGCTCAAAAATACTTTAAATCAAGTTCCTAACAAGGTTTTATCATCACAAAACCCATATCAACACAAATAACCTATAAAAGGTTATTTTCCGGCAACCCGGTCGATTTGGCTTCTAAGTCCATTCTTGGACTTAGAATCACATTCCAACCCATTATTCCACACTTAAATCATGTAGAACAATACTAAAGGTCTTTCATATGATATATACCTTATATGCTAGAAGGAAAACAAAGGAAAAGTTATGATAAGGTCATTACCTTAATTTTCACACTTTTCCTAGCTTTTTCCTTCTTAAACTTTCTTCTTGGACTCCCTTTAGCTTGAGTTCGGATTTGGGCTATGGAGATGAAGTTTGCAGAGCTCTTCTCTCCTTCTTGGTGTATTTGGGTCGAAATGATGAGTGTAAGGAGGTAGGGGTGGTTCCTTCTTGTCTCATTTAGACAAATGAGTGAAGGGAGGGGGCCTACTACATGTCAAAGGTGTCTCCCCCATCCTCTCAATTGTTGTTCAGCCAATTTGGCACTCATCCAGCCCTCAAGGGTTGACAATTTCATGGGGTGGCCCCCACCCATGTGGGAGGTCATCCCAATTTGTCCCAAAGTGTGCAATTTGCCCCGAAAGTTGTATTTTTTCGGACTGTTTTAAGTATATTTTATTTTATCGGGTCAAATAAAATATAACACTTGTTCCCAATTCTTAATGGACCTTAGAATCAATATGCATCCCTCAACTTTAATTTAGAAGTCTCCAAAATCCCTTTTCGGGCTGTTATCTGATAGATTGCCGATACTGATAATTTGGCCCCGTTTGACCAACCGGTCAACCCTATGCCATTGTCATGGCTCAACTAGGGTATCCACCACCATATACATATTATCTAGTCCAAGATCAATATAATATGTGGCCCCGATAATATCGGGCGGTCCCACTCCCGATGTGGGCCCCACGGGCATTTTTACTATTCACGCGAAAAAAATTAATACAAATTCACAACTTCGTAAATGCACTAAATATTTCATAGGGTTCAATAAATTATTAGCTTAAAGATAAATACATTTGGGGACGGTGTTACAAGTTCACCCCCCCTTATTTGGGATTTCGTCCCCGAAATCCACGTGTCTAATCGAAAAGGAAAGGGTACTGCTCCCTCATTGAGACTTCAGTCTCCCAGGTTTCTTCTTCGACTCGATCACTCCTCCAAAGGACCTTTACCATAGGAATCTCCTTGTTCCTTAGTTTCTTTACCTGTTGACCCACAATCTTCACCGGTTCCACTGCATATTGTAGGTCTTCACGTATCTCTACCGATGGTTTCTCAAGGATATGAGACGGATCCCGCACATATTTCTTGAGCATCGATACATGAAACACGTCGTGTATCTTCTCAAGTTCTGGCGTCAATTTGATACGGTAAGCCACGGCCCCTATCCTTTCAAGGATTTCAAATGGGCCAATGTATCGGGGGTTAAGTTTTCCCCTCGATATAAACCTGATGATACCTTTCCAAGGAGAAATCCTTAGAAAGACCTTATCACCGACCTCAAACTCCAATGGCCTCGTCGTTTGTCAGCATAACTCTTTTGCCGATCTTGGGCAGCCTTGAGTCTATCCTGAATGACTTTCACCTTAGCCTTGGTGATTTCGACAAGTTCAATCCCCTCGAGCTTGGCTTCGCCAACCTCGTCCCAACACAACGGTGTTCTACATTTCCTCCCATACAATGCCTCGTATGGAGGCATGCCAATACTCGCCTGATAACTGTTGTTATAGGCAAACTCAACCAGAGCCAAATGCTTGTCCCAACTCCCTTGGAACTCCAGAGCACATGCCCTAAGCATATCTTCCAGAATCTGTATCACCCTCTCGGATTGCCCATCCGTCTGTGGGTGAAAGGTTGTGCTAAACTTTAGCTTCGTACCCAAAGATGCTTGAAATTTTGGCCAAAATCGGGATGTGAAACGTGGGTCCCTATCCGAGACAATGGATATCGGAACTCCATGCAGTCTCACAATCTCCTCCGTGTATAGCTTTGCCAATCTTTCAAGAGGATAAGTAATGTTGATAGGCAAAAAGTGTGCACTCTTGGTGAGCCTATCAACCACTACCCATACTGCATCATAGTTGTTCACTGTTCGTGGTAGCCCCACCACGAAGTCCATGGTCATGTGCTCCCACTTCCATTCTGGAATGGTAAGTGGTTGTAAAAGTCCTGCCGGGTGCTGATGTTCCGCCTTGACTTGTTGGCAAGTAAGGCACCGACTCACGTACTCTGCGATGTCCCTCTTCATACCCGACCACCAGTAACTTTCCTTCAAATCTCGGTACATTTTAGTACCTCCTGGATGCATGGCATACGCCGAAGAATGAGCCTCCTCCAGTATAGACCTTTGGAGTTCCTCGTTCCTTGGTATGCATACACGGCCTTTAAACAATAAAAGACCGTCATCACGTACCCGAAAGTTCTCAAAAGGTCCCTCAAGGATCTGTTCACGGATCTTCTAACATTCTTCATCAGTGGCCTGACATCTACTGATCTCACTCAGCAATGTAGGCCTAACCTCGAATCTAGCAATGAGAACCCCACTTGTGGACACCTCCACTTGTGCCCTTAGTGAGCGTAGACACGTGAGTAACGTCCCCGATGTACTCTTTCTGCTCAATGCATCGGCTACTACATTGGCCTTCCCGGGATGATAGTCAATGATCAAGTCATAGTCCTTGATCAACTCCATCCATCTCCTTTGTCTCATATTCAACTCTTTTTGAGTGAATACATACTTCAAGCTTTTATGATCGGTGAAAATGTGACATGTCTCCCCATAGAGATAATGCCGCCAAATTTTCAGTGCAAACACTACCGCTCCCAACTCTAGATCATGGGTAGGGTAGTTTGCCTCGTGTTTCTTTAATTGCCTTGAAGCATAGGCAATCACCCGACCGTTTTGCATTAGAACACATCCAAGCCCTTGGATGCTAGCGTCACTGTATATGTCGTACCCTATCCCTTGTGTGGGTAGAGCGAGGACTGGTGCTTCTGTAAGCCGTTTCTTTAGTTCGAGAAACCCTTTCTCACAATTGTCGTCCCATATGAACTTGGCCCCTTTCTTTGTGAGCTTTGTCAATGGAGACGCCAATACAGAAAATTTTTCAACAAACTTACGATAATATCCTGCTAAGCCGAGGAAGCTACGTATTTCTTTCACGTTTTTGGGTCTCTCCCAATTCATAATGGCTTCTATCTTGGCTTTGTCCACCGCAATGCCCGAACCTGACACGACATGTCCGAGGAATCCGATCTCTTTGAGCCAAAACTCGCATTTAGAGAACTTGGCAAAGAGTTGTTTTTTCCTTAGCCGTTCAAGTACAAGTCTCAAATGATCTTCATGCTCCCCTCACTCTTGGAGTGTATCAAAATATCGTCAATGAATACTATCACGAATTGATCTAAGTATTCACTGAACACACGGTTCATCATGTCCATGAATGCCGCCGGGGCGTTGGTTAGCCCGAACGACATGACTAGGAACTCGAAATGACCATACCTTGTGCGGAATGCACTCTTCGGTATGTCATCTTCCTTTATTTTCAGTTGGTGGTACCCCGACCTCAAGTCGATCTTCGAAAACACCGTCGCCCCTCGGAGCTGATCAAACAAGTCATCAATTCTAGGCAAGGGATACCTATTCTTAATTGTGACCTTGTTCAGTTGACGATAGTCAATGCACATACGAAGTGTTCCATCTTTCTTCTTCACGAAAAGGACCGGTGCTCCCCACGGAGAGTGACTCGGCCTTATGAAACCGTTATCCAATAGCTCTTGCAATTGGGTTTTCAACTCGTTAAGTTCAGCGGGTGCCATTCTGTATGGCGGTATAGAGATTGGTTTGGTGCCGGGTTCGACCTCGATCACGAACTCAATCTCCCTATCGGGTGGAAGTCCCGGCAAGTCTTTTGGGAAGACATCCGGATACTTGCACACAACTCTCACATCATTGATGTCTATCTCTTCTTTGGTTTTGTCCACCACATACGCTAGGTATGCGTGACACCCCTTTCTCATCATATTCCTTGCTCTCACGGCGGATATGATACAACAGTTTGATTTGCCTCTATCTCCCTCGAAGCGTAAGGTCAACCCTTCGCCGCCTTCGAGTTCAAGAACCTTCGTGTAGCAATCGACCCTAGCATGATGTTTCTCAAGCCAATCTATCCCGAGGATTGCATCAAACTCGATCATACTCAGCGGTACGAAATCACACGTCAAGTTCTGTCCCTCAACCTCCACCTCACACGATGGATAGTGGCTTTCTCTCTCGATATCATCCCCTAGAGGCGTGGACACCAATAGGGTTTGAGTCATCGGTACAAGTGGTCCGTTGAATCCGCTGGCGAACGCCTCACTCACAAATGATCGTTGCGCCCCGGTATCAATAAGGATCCTTGCTTCTCTCTCGTTTATCTTTAGTGTTCCTACATTCATAAGTAATGTAAGACACACCATCTAATAAATAGGTTCGTTTCTTTAGTCGTAGAGTATGTTGGTTGTGTTTCGGGTGGGGTCCGTTCGATACCCTCCCGAAATTTCCCGGTTTCTAACCTTTAGGACCGTTTTAGGATCAATCCGAGTGAAAGCCGACCGCTTTTCACGAAAGCCGGCCGGTTTTCGACAGCGAGAAAAATTCTAAGTTTTTAACCACGAAAGCCGGGCGGCTTCTACGAAAGCCGGGCGGCTTTCGTCGCCGTAGTTTTTATTCAGGGAATGATTTCGAAGCCGGTCGGTTTCTACGAAACCCGGCCGGGTTTCAGCAGCGCAGGAATTTCTAGGCCCGACGAAAGCCGGGCGGCTTTCGCCAAAGCCGGGCGGCTTTCAGCTGCGAGAAAATTCCCAGGTCAGGCCTTTATGAAAGCCGGCCGGTCTTTACAAAAGCTGGCCGGTTTTTGGTTGCGAGAGTTTTACTGATTAAATGATGACGAAAGCCGGGCGGCTTTTGGTGGAAACCGGCCGGCATTCGTCGCCACAGCATTTTCTCAGTATTTCAAGACGAAAGTCGGGCGGCTTTCGTCAAATGCCGGGCGGCATTCGCCCAGGGTGGGGGTTTTTCCTCCCCTTTTCCCCGCAATCCCGACCAAACCGTCGGGGTTACAAATTTTGCACCTTACAAACACTCCTATTGCATACAATGGAGTAATATCGTGAGTTTAAGATCTTACCCGCCACGGAGTCCGGGTTAGCACGTGCGTCCGCCTCCGTCATCGCATAAACTCTAGCTTGAGTTCTTCCTTGATTCACGGACGGCGCATTGCTCGTGCTCGCTCCCCCCGGCCCACACTGGCATGAGGTGCTCCGTCCCGGTTCCTACTTGCCGTGGTAGCGCCGCTTGGTCCCGACCCCCGGTTCCCACCAAGTTGAGGGCAGTTTGGCTTAATATGCCCTGTACTCCCGCATTGGTAGCACCGTGGTGGATCACGACACTTACCGGTGTGGTTCCTGTTGCAATTCCTGCACCTTTGCGTCATTGGGGCTTGTGAGCCCGAGTAGTGCCCGCTCGTGGCCGGGTTTCCCTTGGATGGTGCTGCCGGTGCCCTGAACGATCCACCTCCCCCGTGGTTCCCCTTCTTATTGGGACCTTGGGGGCCATGGCTTTCCCACTTCCTTTTCTTGGCCTCTTCGGCATCTCTCTTCTTCCTCTCCTCCCATTGCTTTTCTCCCTTCAACCCTTGAGCAACCACTTGGCTGAAAGTCATATTGGGCAATTGAGTTGCCCTGTCACGTATCTCCAAGTCGAAGGCCTCCCAAAAATGATTCACCATTCGGTTTTCATCACAAGCATACTCCGGTATGTGATCAGCAAGGTCTCTGAACTTGTTCTCGAGTTCTTTCACCGTCATGTTACCGCCTTGGGTTAGGAGAGTGTATTCCCTCACCTTGGCGTTTACTTCGAAGTCAGAGTAGTACTGGGCAAAGAATTCTTGTCGAAAATCCTCCCATGTAACAGTTCCACCATACTTACCCTTGGTTCCATCCCACCATTTGGATGCCAACCCTTCGAGTAACCTTACCGCGATTCTCAGTTTAAAATCGGGGGTGAGCTGCATGTCAAGGGCTGCCTCGTTCAGCCTCTTGATCCACTGGGCGGCAACCGAGATGTCTCCCGTCCCGTCGAACGGTTTGCACCCTAAGTCCCTCGCCTCCTTGATGTATTTGGAGATCCTTATGACTGGACCTCCATCGCCCCGACTCCCATGCGCTTCCACATGGGTTCTCGAATCACAAAAGCTCCTCCCTCTTGGAGCCCCGCCCGAAGGTTGCCCTGCACGGTGCCTTCGGCGTGCCCTCCTTTCTTCGCGCTCCCGATGATACTGTTGGAGCAGCGCTTCGATTCTGGCCAAGGAGCCACTTTCCTCCTCATCACTCACATCGTCATCATTCTCTTCGTAAGGGGTCTCAACTGGCTCAGTCCCCGGCTGGTAAGTTGAGTCCTCATAGGACCAATAGGTCTCACTCTCGGTATCAACGTGGCCATCGCTCACGGTTTGACGTTGGCCTCCACGGCCCCTTCCTCTTGATCCCCTAGAGGACCCCCGGCTACCGCGCTCGGACCCACCCGGTGCACGGCCCAACGGGTTCCTCCTAGTGATCCTTCCAATTGGTTCCATTTCTGAAAGAAATTAGAATGAGTCGTTAGACTCGTATCGAGTGTCAAATGACGGACGGGTACTTAAAGACATCCTTCGGCTCAAATCACCGCCATACCAATTGTTAAGGGTACCATCTTAACGATTAGAGGCATTGCAACTCAAGTACCAAAAGTTCTATAAGTACAAAACTTATGCTCATGGTTTTTCAAATTCATTTTCAAAAAGAAATTTTGAAGCTTCATTATGATGTTTACGGACTAAGGCTCTGATACCATTTAAATTGTCACGCCCCGGACCTACCCGGACACGTCAACAACCCGCCGTACAGTACGAATAATCAACCGCAGTCCGACTCATCCATACTATACAAGGCGTCTTGAATACCATTCACACATAGTACATCCATAAACAAACATAATGTAAAACAATTATTAAAGCAGCAGAAACAATTGATACAAGTGTTCAAGCCACACTTGGCATAATTAGGCATGCAAGCCCCAAAAGTAATTATTCAGAAAATATTATCCATGAGCATTATTCATATTGTTTTTCAAAACAAGAACGGGAGAAGCACGAACCAAGTCTTCTCCTCAGAAACTTCCCGAAGCAGCGGCTGGCGGTAGCAACCTTCAAGTTCTACCTGAAACTGTGAGGTGGCCTCCCCCGTGAAGGGGAGGTCAGTACTTGGAAGCATTTGACAAGTACAATGACAACTATACTAAGTATAATCAAAGTTTAAATCTCTGAGGCCCTCAACTAGGGCATTATTACATTATAGTTAATCCGTTCATTTAATATCAATTCATCATTATTTATCACGGTCTAGAGCCCAGCTCATAATCACCGTTATCTACTACGGTCTAGAGCCCAACTCATAATCACCGTCATCTACTACGGTCTAGAGCCCAGCTCATAATCACCGTCATCTACTACGGTCTAGAGCCCATCTCATAATCAACGTCATCTACTACGGTCTAGAGCCCAGCTCATAATCACCGTCATCTACTACGGTCTAGAGCCCAGCTCATAATCACCGTCATCTACATCGGTCTTGAGCCCGGCTCATAATCACCGATTCCTTATAATTTAAATTCTTAGGATCTAATTCATCCATTTCTCAACTAACATTTCCAACTAATATTTCAATGCTAGTTATTTATTTATTTCAATATAATTCCTTCTTCTTGCATAATTGGCCTTAATATCAAGTATCACTTTCATACCTTCATGGCTTCTCCTCATGGCATCAAAGTATACTATCCCAAATGATATTCATGGTTGGTACAACCATCATACACACATATTCATAACATCTAAACATACACAATTTATTCATAAATTTGTGTATCATGCATACTATACTTTTAATCAATAGTATTTCTATTTATGCATTATTAACCATCAACAATTCATGCACATCACATTTATATTCACTTAGGAAATCCCATGAAATTAACCCAAAGATTATAAGTATCATAGTCGGTCATCCTCACCTTAATTAAGCTTAAGCGCGTTCTACGTTTCTCGATTGGACTTTGACCAACTCCGGCGAACTTTGACCAACTCCGGCGAACTTTGACCAACTCCGGCGAACTTTGACCAACTCCGGCGAACTTTGACCAACTCCGACGAAACTCCGGCGAAGCTCAAAAATACTTTAAATCAAGTTCCTAACAAGGTTTTATCATCACAAAACCCATATCAACACAAATAACCTATAAAAGGTTATTTTCCGGCAACCCGGTCGATTTGGCTTCTAAGTCCGTTTTTGGACTTAGAATCACATTCCAACCCATTATTCCACACTTAAATCATGTAGAACAATACTAAAGGTCTTTCATATGATATATACCTTATATGCTAGAAGAAAAACAAAGGAAAAGTTATGATAAGGTCATTACCTTAATTTTCACACTTTTTCCTAGCTTTTTCCTTCTTAAACTTTCTTCTTGGACTCCCTTTAGCTTGAGTTCGGATTTGGGCTATGGAGATGAAGTTTGCAGAGCTCTTCTCTCCTTCTTGGTGTATTTGGGTCGAAATGATGAGTGTAAGGAGGTAGGGGTGGTTCCTTCTTGTCTCATTTAGACAAATGAGTGAAGGGAGGGGGCCTACTACATGTCAAAGGTGTCTCCCCCATCCTCTCAATTGTTGTTCAGCCAATTTGGCACTCATCCAGCCCTCAAGGGTTGACAATTTCGTGGGGTGGCCCCCACCCATGTGGGAGGTCATCCCAATTTGTCCCAAAGTGTGCAATTTGCCCCGAAAGTTGTATTTTTTCGGACTGTTTTAAGTATATTTTATTTTATCGGGTCAAATAAAATATAACACTTGTTCCCAATTCTTAATGGACCTTAGAATCAATATGCATCCCTCAACTTTAATTTAGAAGTCTCCGAAATCCCTTTTCGGGCTGTTATCTGATAGATTGCCGATACTGATAATTTGGCCCCGTTTGACCAACCGGTCAACCCTATGCCATTGTCATGGCTCAACTAGGGTATCCACCACCATATACATATTATCTAGTCCAAGATCAATATAATATGCATTTTTACTATTCACGCGAAAAAAATTAATACAAATTCACAACTTCGTAAATGCACTAAATATTTCATAGGGTTCAATAAATTATTAGCTTAAAGATAAATACATTTGGGGACGGTGTTACAATTCTGGCCATGATGTCTTCATAACATTTGTACCTTATTGAGTTACCATTCACATGAAATTCGAATGGAGTGATTTCGAGTTCTCTACAATACGTTATACTCAAATGATGGGCAAAATGTCATCTTTTTGGTCCCAAAAGCCGTTCATCACAATGTTTTATGCTCTAACTCTCATTCTCAAGATATTTTCCCAATTTCTCTTCTTTTCTTCAACAAATACTTATAAATACTTATGTTAAACACAAGTAAATATAACGGCTATCAAATCCCCCCACACTTGAGCGTTGCTAGTCCTCGAGCAATGTTATCACCTTTTGATGCCTTGGTTAGTTTCAACAAAAATATATGAACAAAAAATAATTTTAATTTTAAGAGAGGTAAAAAATTATGTAAACTCTTTTATCATTCTCGGTCCAAAACCAAATTTCTATTAGACACACAAAACTATCATTAGATTTAGAAAAATTACTTATACCTTTGAGAGTAGATGAGTGGGTTGTGACTAGGACTTTTTGGGTGTGTGGGATGGCTTTTTTGGGTGTGTTTGACTTTTCAGTATAGAAGTGGATCAATTGAAATTCTTGAAAGAGACCATGAGTTTTTTTTTTATAACTCATTTGAATTGGTTCTCAACAAGCATTTACTGAAAGTCATTTTGATCATCCCAATTTATTTGATGAGATATGGGGTGGTTTGTTTTCCAAAATGGTTCTTGAATATTTGAGATGTACTTAAACCATTTTTGGAAATGGAAGAAGATGGTGTTTCCTAGTCACAAAATGATAGTTTATGTGAATAATCAAAACTTTCTCAACCAAATACCCATTAAAAAGAGAATTATCACAACTTTTACCTTCCTAAAAAAATTATTTTGTACACAAAATTTGTTTAACTAACCATGAGATGCATCCCCCACACTTGAGATACATTGTCCTCAATGTAGGTTGGAAAACGTAATGAAAGATGAGATCCTCGATAGTGGAACGGGGTGTTCTTGAGAGTAGGAAATCAATGATACTTGAGCTGAGATGATGCCTCTTTTTTTTTATTTTTTTTTGAATTTTTTTTTTTGGTTTTTTTTTATCAATTATAAATAAATACGAACATGTTTTTGTAAATAAGCATATTTATTCATAATTGATTCTTGTTCAATTATAAATAAAAATGATTATGTGTATAACTAACATATTTATTTATAATTGATTTTTTTTTGTTGGGTTGCCTCCCAATTAGCGCTTAGTTTAACGTCATAGGTCGGACGAACGTACCTCTTTTAAGGCGGTGGATGCGATGCTTTTCTCCGGTAGAAGTTTATCATTGTGCCTCCTTTCATCGGGTAGAGTTTCGGGAGAGCTTCGTTGTTCGTTGGTGTGATCTCAAGTACGTCTTCAGGGTGTGTTGGAGGATCCTCGGGCCCAAATGTTTGTGCCTTCTTGATGTCCGTGATGTTTATGACCTTGGGAGGTGTGAAACGGTTTGTGTTGTCCTCCATGTTTTGAGTTTGAATGGATTGTGTCTTCCACACATGGAATGTTTCATCATCTCCTTCCACTCTTAGCCTTACGGTGCCTGCTTGTACATCAATGACGGCTGCGGAAGTGGCCAAAAATGATCTCCCAAGGATGACAGGAACCTCCATCTCTTCCATGTCTAAAACAAGAAAATCTACCGGAAAGTAGAATTTTCCTACTTTGACAAGAACATCCTCCATGATGCCTATTGGATAGCGGATTGTTCTATCCGCTAATTGTAAGGCGATCGTTGTTGGTTGGAGTTCCCCCACACTTAGCTTTTTAAATAGGGAGTAGGGCATAAGATTTCTGCTGGCACCAAGGTCACAAAGAGACCTTACCTCCCCGATTTTTCCAATAGAGCATGGAATAGTGAAGCTTCCGGGGTCTTTTAGTTTTGGAGGAAGTTTGTTTTGAATAATGGCACTACATTCCTCCGTTAGTGCCACTGTTGTGAATTCCTCTAGCCTCTTTTTGTTGGAGATTATACCTTTAAGAAATTTTGCATATGATGGAATTTCCGCAATGGCTTCCGCAAAAGGTATGTTGATGCTCAATTTCTTGAAAATATCAAGAAATTTCTTGTATTTCTTATCATCTCCTTTCTTCTTCAAGTTTTGTGGATGGGGGATGGGGGGAACATATTGATCCATTATAGGTGGTAACGGTGTACTTCTCCTCTCCGGCATCTTGGGGTCCTCTGTTTGCCTCCCGCTTCTTAAGGTAATGGCCATGACGCTCTCCCTCGGATTGACCTCTGTAGTTGTAGGGAATTTACCTTGCTCTCTAGAACTCACTTTTTTGGCGAGTTGCCCCATTTGAACTTCAAGATTCCGGATGGACGCCTTGGTATATTGCTCGATGGTGTCGATGCGTTGGTTGAGCTTCATATTTTGATCTTCGAAGCGAAGATCCAACTTGGTGAATTGAGAATGGAGATTCCCAATGGATGCCTCCACTCTACTATGGTTCTCTTCATTTTGAGCCTTCATGTTTGCCATGCTTTTGGACATGAATTGCATCATATCTTCCATGGTGATCTCCTTAGACTGCCCAAAATTAGGTGCTTCAGATTGGGGTTGTGGCTTCCAATTGCTCCCTTGGTTCCACCTTTGTTGATTAGAAGGATTATTGTTTCCCCGGTTCCCATAAGAGTTCATGAAATTTACCTCCTCAAGATGTTGAGATAAATCACCTTCCGGGCTTTGAATGCTCTCCACATTAGCTATCTGTTTGACACCTCCCAATACGGCTTGAAGGGCCGTTTGAAATTTCTGCTCAATTTTTGACTCCATTTGTTCAAGCCTTTTGTTGATCTCGTTTGTGATAGAGATTTCATTCATCCTGACCACCTTGTAATCGTCTCCTTGAAGTTGGGGATTTGAGGCAATGGATTCAATGATTCGGAGTGCTTGAGTTTCATTCTTGTTTCCAATGTAGCCCTCGGCTCGGTTGTCTACAATGGCTTGACAAGGTGCATTCAAACCATTGTAGAACGTGTCAATTTGAAGATCAAGGGGAATGCGGTGGTGTGGGCATTCCCTTAGCAATGATTTGAAACGCCGCCATGCGTCTTGAAAGAGCTCACCATTTTGTTGTTTGAAATTGAAAATGCGTTGCCTAAGCTCTTGAGTCATGGTGGGTGTGTAGTATTTAGACATGAAGGCATTGTAAATACCTTCCCACGTTGTGTAGCTCGCTGGAGTTTGCTCTAGAAACCATCCTCTTGCCACCCCTTTGAGAGTGTAGGGGAAGCATTTGAGTTTGAGATCGTCTTCGGCGAGCTTATTCCTTAGAATCCCTTGAATAAATCCATAGAACTCCGTGATAAAGTTCAGTGGATTTTCCCCCGAATGCCCATGAAACCGAGGCATAGCGTAGAAGTAGCTATGCTTTAGTTCATAGTCTCTTGCCTCCTCGCTTAGTACAATGCAAGACGGGGAAGTTGCAACAACGAGTCTCTTCCTCTCGTTTAGTGTGGGCATCATATTTGTGGCTTTTTGCTCCTTCCTAATGTGTTTGCAAGTTCTTTTTTTAAACCTTGACTTCTCAAGTGCATGCAAACACAAAGGAATATCTACACACACAAAAATAAACCTTTCCGAGATCAAGTGAAGAAGAGTAAAATAAATTCAGGATTTTTAAGTGATTTTTTTTTGGACTTTATTAAACAAGACTGTTTCCCCGGCAATGGCGCCAAAAACTTGATCGGGCTAAACTTGCAAGTGTACAAGTGCCGATATAGTAATAAATTCCGGTAAAATACCGGGTCGAATCCACAAGGAAACGTTGTTTAATTCAAGTCCGAGAGTAGATAACTTTAAATGAAGAATTGAATAAAGTGCAGGGATTTTGATCTGTGTTTTATATTTTTGGTTTTTTCACTTTTTGTTCAACAAGATAATCGTTAACTAACTTTGAGTTCAAGATAAATGATAACAACAACTAAGGCTTCGGGAATCACTTAAATGCTTTAATAGGGTTGAATATTAGTTCTTTACCAATAATTATGAATACGATGTCGCTAATATATTCTCAACTCCGGTTAAGGCAGCGAGAGCGTGGTTTTCGTTACGTGTAAGCCCCGTTACAGGTTACATTCATCTACCGAAAACCCCGTTGAATATCAAGACATCACACCCGTATCATATAAGACCGGATATATTTCTATTCTCGGTACTATATATGTTTATCCTTTAATGTTCATAGTTTAGACTTCAACGTTAATTGCAAGTATAAACTAAATTTAACATACTTCTATGTTGTACACCATAGTCATAAACAATCAATATATAAAGGATAAATCACAATTTATTGGTTTAGAACTTTTATCAAACACCTAGTGGGCATAGAAGTTCATCCCTAGCCTTAGCTAAGAAATTAGCCTCTAATGCTCATATTAATCACAATACAATAATAAATGTAATGGAACATGAAATTACAAGGAAATAATACCTAAACACCAATGATTTCGGAGGATGAACTTCCCTCCTCAAGAACTTGAAGAAAATATCAAGAACAACAATATAAAAGCTAAGAATTAATCTATGGAATGGAATATGTTTGTATGATGAATTGAGGGCTTTATATAGGCTAAAGAATGACATCTTTTAGTCTATTCGAACCCAACAATCAGGTGTGGAGCAATATTTGATCAAGAAATGAGGAAGATGACCTTTTCCCATCAAAAATCCTCTTGCACGTTGGCCTATTTTGTGCAGAAATCGCCCCAACCGGCCCCGGTTGTGTCCCGACCGGCCCCGGTTGAAAACAGGCTCATTTGTGCGAGAAAAAGCGTTCCGGCCGGCGCCGGTTCAAGACCGACCGGCGCCGGTTGCTGCGCCCAAAAATGTACTTCATTTCTCTTCCTCCGAAATGGATCAAAAAGGGTCGGTTTTTGTACCGGGATGTTGGAGATGTTCTGCTACGAATTTGGACATGATTCCTTCACCAAAGTTGTAGATAATGAAGTCTTCTATCCAACAACACTTGAATGACGTGATTTTATGCATCTAATCAACAGATATGGATAAAACACTGAGAGGTATGCACCCTGAAATCCCACCAGCAACATCTGACTTTATCGGTTGATTGAGTATTGTTCCTTTCCTATTCTGGCCATGATGTCTTCATAACATTTGTACCTTATTAAGTTACCATTCACATGAAATTCTAATGGAGTGATTTCGAGTTCTCTACAATACGTTATACTCAAATGATTGGCAAAACGTCATCCTTTTGGTCCCAAAAGCCGTTCATCACAATGTTTTATGCTCTAACTCTCATTCTCAAGATATTTTCCCAATTTCTCTTCTTTTCTTCAACAAATACTTATAAATACTTATGTTAAACACAAGTAAATATAACGGCTATCAGAAGACGAAGAGCATTGTGAAAAGATAAAAAAAGATAAAAAAAAACTTTGATGAGATCTATGAACAAGAAATACAGGAATTATAAAGCAAGATTGAAAAGTAGTTTTTACGATACACATGAAACAAAACGTATTGAAAAAGAAAACAGACCATCATATGTTGATGAAAATGATTGGAAGTGGCTTGTCCAATACTTTGGTTCTCCTGATTTTAAGGTAATTCAAATGTGTTTTAATTATATAAATTGTCGACTATTCCCCCCCCCCCCCCCCCCACACACACATATATTGCAGTTTCTTATGTTTATATCCATTTGATTTACAACATTTATTATTGAACATATTTTTTAAAGTTTCAAATTTTGGATAATAAAAATTGTTTGATTGATAATAAGTATTGATTAATAGAAAACAAGATTTGCTTTCTGCGATAGAAAATGAGTAAACGGAACAGTAATAACCGCTCATACCTAGATGCCAGACACACCGCTGGTTCGATAAGTTTTGCTCAAGTTGTAGAAGACATGGTAATATTAATATGTTTATACTGATTTGTTCTTAGTTTTATTTAATTATAATTATTTGTCTATCATAATAGCCATGTTGAAAGTGTACAAGAAGACTGATACCAAAAGTGATAAAACTCGTGCGACTAATGTTGCCAAGGAAACTATGGTAAATTTGAGCTCGTCATCTATCCACACATCTAGCTTGTGTGTATTTGTTTGTAGATGAATTCAGATTCTAAAACATAACACATGTGTTCTAGCCTTCCACTGTAATATTTACTTCATGTGTTCTCAGGATGATAACAAATATGATTATTTTTGAAGAGAACCACCTGAAATAAAGTGATTGTCCAACTCAACTAATATGTTAATTAAGGATGCTAGCCTGCTAGGTGAATGATTCTTGTACATGAGTTTTATAGAAACAAGGATAGTGTTGATTTTTTTGAACAAATTGTCATATTTTTTGTTGTATACTAACTATAGATATCGGATATCAAATTGCTTATTGTTATATACTAGATGCATAACTTGCTTATATAGTAGTTGGACACTAGTTGGAGTTAATGTATGTACTTGTAGTTTGATTTTGTTTGTTGAGGTTATAAACTACTTGTAGAGCTGCTGATTTTATATCCTACTATATAGCTGCAACTAGATGCATTTTTTCCAGATTATTTGGTTGTATACTAATTGGTGTATATTACATATCAAATTGTTTATTGGTATACTAGTTTTTTGAAAGAATTGTTATACTAGTTATATCCTACAAGATAGTTGCTATTAGTATATCTGTATATGTACTTATTAGTAGATGCAGCTTTTTTATAAGTTTAATAATGTTAATTGCAGATACAGAATGTTTGATTATTGTGTACTAATTACATATTTTGTATATTTGGATGCAGTTAAAAATAAATAAACGTGTGGAGCAACGTGAACAAGGGTAAATCAACATGATAGATGAAGAAATTTATGCAAAAGTTAAACCTAAAGATAAAAATGGTCGTGATCGTGGAATGGGAGTTAGCCCGTCAATTACATCATTGTTTGGATCGTTTAGTGAAGGAGAGAAATTGCTCAAAGAGGCTCAAGAGGCAAAGAAGGAAGCTAATGAGCCTAAAAATGAAGCTTAGGAAGCTAATGCAAAAAATAAAATGCGCACTAAGGAGGTGAAAATTTTCAAAAAAGAAGTAAGAATAATGAAGGGTGTTATGGGAAAGTTTTTCAACCTTATGGGAGGCGAGTTTTCAAAGTTATTTTGAATGAGGTAACTCATTAGTTTATTTTTCATTATTTTCAGTTTATATTTTTTTAAGTTACTGAAAATACTTGTCTACCGTTATTATGTGATAGGTTGAAAAGGAGTATAACAAAGTCCATGATGATAGTATTGATGGTGATGGTGATGATGATGGTGGTGATGATTATGATGATCGTGATGATGGTGATAGTGATGGTGAATCTGATGATGAGGAATGATCTTTATAAGGCATTTATTTTAGCGTTTAGACATACTTTGTCCCATCTTAATGTTTTTAGTAGTTGCTAAATTAACTCTAGCTAACTAGTTTCCCTTTTTCATGAGTTGTGAAGGCGCATATGAGTTTGAACAAACTATGTACTGGTGCACTTGCTTTTTAAGTTATTAATTTAAGCTAAATTTTGACTTTCTATATCATTCTACAAAGCAAGCATTTAATTAATTTGTTGATGCATGTTAGTAGTTATTAATTAATTTATTAATTTATTTATTTATTTATATATATATATCTAAACTACAACCAACATTGTATGGTATATTAATATATGACAAAATGACAAAATGATATATGGCAGCCTCTAAAAACCATCCACAACAATACTAAAAGTTGCCTCTCAATATTATGTATAGCACAATACAATATAACCTCTAAAATTGTTTTGAGTCATTAAATACGGTTGACTCTAATTGCATTATAAGACAACATAACATGGTTGTTTCGAATGACATTTTGAGGTGAAAGGATATGGTTGCCTCTAAAAACGACTTTTCAGAAGCACGTCCTTTGTTGCCTCCAAAGGGTTTTTTAGAGGCAAACACCATATAGCGACCGAATTTTTGTTGGGAACCACTAAATTGCCTCAAAAACCATTAGGGGCTATTTTCTTATATTTAGAGGCAATTATGTGATGCCTCTACAAACCAATTTTATTGTAGTGGGTGTAGGGGTACGGGCGTCGGGGTAGGGTAAGGGTAGGGGCTCACAGGAAACATGTACGGGTGGGGGTGGGGGGTAGCGCCTCGGGTAGGGGGAACAAATAAGGGTAAGGGGTACAAGTACGGGGGAACGGGTAGGGGGTGGGTGGGTGGGGTACGATCGGGGTAAGGGGTTAGGTACTTAGGGGTATAGGGCAGGTGAGAGCAGGGGTATGATCAGGATATGGGTGGGTAGAGCTATGGTAAATGCAAGGATTAAGGGTAAGGATAAATGTGGAAATTGAAAAAAGTTTAAGCAACCGCTTAATTAATACACGGGGGAGGGGGTATGCTTAGTAAATGAAACTTTAAACACTTGTTTGAGTAAGCAAGCGGTTTTTTAAGAAGCATGTGTGTTTACTTCACTTGTCATACTAACCTAATTGCGTCTTTAACGGCAAATTAAATACACCATACGTATTATTTATTAAGACTGATATTTAAATTGGGGCTTATTTTAGTAATCTGAAAGTTGTGAATAAGTTTCTTGAAGTAAACACATCTCACGTATTTGTTGGGATATTGGACCAAAGGCCCAATACCCCGGCCAAGGGCCCAGATTATCCAGTACAAAACAGTTAGCCCGAAATCCAGACGAAGAGCGGGCCCAGAGAGAAATATGTACCAAATGGGGATCGGGTCAACCAAGGTACTTGGGCCAAATCAACAAACGTTTTAACGTGACCCACCACTCCGATCGGGCAACAGACCTTTGACAAGTGGCGAAGTGCATTAAATACTAGAGTGTGACATCAACAAGTGGGAGAATGGGCATTCAAGAGGCTAGATTAGCAACCAATCAGCAAGGAGCACCCCATATATGTCACGCCCCGGACCTAGCCGGACACGTCAACAACCCGCCGCACAGTACGAATAGTCAACCGCAGTCCAACTCATCCATACTATACAAGGCGTCATGAATATCATTCACACATAGTACATCCATAAACAAACATAATGTAAATCATTCATTTACAACAGCGGAAACAACATTACAAGTGTACAAGCCACACTTGGCAAACATGGGTATACAAACCCCCGAAATGTATATTAAGAAAATAATATCCATGAGCATTATTCATATTGTTTTCAAAACAAGAACGGAAAAAGCACGAACCAAGTCTTCTTCTCAGAAACTTCCCGAACAGCGGCTGATGGTAGCAACCTTCAAGTTCTACCTGAAACTGTGAGGTGGCCTCCCCCGTGAAGGGGAGGTCAGTACTTGGAAGCATTTGACAAGTACAATGACAACTATACTAAGTATAATCGAAGTTTAAATCTCTGAGGCCCTCAATCTAGAGCATTATCACATTATAGTTAATCCGTTCATTTAGTATCAATTCATCATTTTTTTACTACGGTCTAGAGCCCAGCTCATAATCACCGTTATCTACTACGGTCTAGAGCCCCGCTCATAATCACCGTCATCTACCACGGTCTAGATCCCAGCTCATAATCACCGTCATCTACTACGGTCTAGAGCCCAGCTCATAATCACCGTCATCTACTACGGTCTAGAGCCCAGCTCATAATTACCGTGATCCACATCGGTCCCGAGCCCGGCTCATAATCACCGATTCTTTATAATTCACATTCTTAGGATCTAATTCATCCATTTCTCAACTAACATTTCCAACTAATATTTCAATGCTAGTTATTTATTTATTTCAATATAATTCTTCCTTTATGCATGATTGGCCTTAATATCAAGTATCACTTTCATACCTTCATGGCTTCTCCTCATGGTATCAAAGTATACTATCTCAAATGAAATTCATGGTTGGTACAACCATCATACACACATAATCATAACATCTAAACATACACAATTTATTCATAACTTTGTGTATCATGCATACTATACTTAAAATCAATAGTAGTTTTATTTAGGCATTTTTAACCATTAACAACCCATGCACATCCCATTTGTATTCACTTAGGAAATCCCATGAGATTAACCCAAATATTATAAGCAACATAGTCGGTCATCCTCACCTTAATTAAGCTTAAGCGCGTTCTACGTTTCTCGATTGAACTTTGACTAGTTTCGGCGAACTTTGACCAACTCCGACGAACTTTGACCAACTCCGGCGAACTTTGACCAACTCCGGTAAAACTCCGGCGAAGCTCAAAAATACTTTAAATCAAGTTCCTAACAAGGTTTTATCATCACAAAACCCATATCAACACAAATAACCTATAAAAGGTCATTTTCCGGCAAACCGGTCGATTTGGCTTCTAAGCCCGTTTTTGGACTTAGAATCACCTTCCAACCCCTCGTTCTACACTTCCAAACATGTAGAACAAATCTAAGGGTCCTCCATATCCTATATCAGTCATATGGTAGTTAGGAAAATAAATAAAAGGTTGTTATAAGGTCATTACCTTAATCACCACCCTCCTTCCTTCCCTTTCTCTTCCTTAAGCTTTCTTCTTGGGCTCCCTTGAGCTTGAGTTCGGATTTGGAGCTATGGAGATGAAGTTTGCAGAGATCCTCTCTCCTTCTTTGTGTATTTGGTCGAAATAATGAGTGTAAGGAGGTAGGGGTGGTTCCTTCTTGTCTTACTTGACAATAATGAGAGGAAAGGAGGTCCACTCCTCATTTGATGCCAATTTCCTCCACACCCCCCATCCTCCTTCATGTGGTGCGGACAGTTCATGTCTTTTTTTATACTCAAAAACGTGGGTTGGCCCCCACTTATGTTGGAGGTCAACCCTTTGTGTCCCGGAGTGTACAATCGGTCCCGAAAGTTGTATTTTCCGGACTGTTTTAATTATGTTTTATTTTATCAGGTCAAATAAAATACAACACTTGTTCCCAATCCTTATTGGACCTTAGGATCAATATGATTCCCCAACTTTAATTTAGAAATCTCCGGAATCCCTTTTTGAGCCGTTATCCGATAATTTGCCGATACCGATAATTTGGCCATGTTTGACCAACCGGTCAACCATGTGCCATTGCTATGGACCAATTTGGATATCCACCACCATATACATATTTTCTAGGCCCAGATGAATATAATATGTGGTCCCGATAATATCGGGCGGTCACCACTCCCGATGTGGACCCCACGTGCATTTTACTATTCACGCGAAAAAATTAATACAAATTCACAACCTCGTAAATTCACTAAAAATTTCGTAGGGTTCAATAAATCATTCCTTGGTATGCATACACGGCCTTTAAACAATAAAAGACCGTCATCACGTACCCGAAAGTTCTCAACGGGTCCCTCAAGGATCCGTTCGCGGATCTTCTGACATTCCTCATCAGTGGCCTGACATCTACTGATCTCACTCAGCAATGTAGGCCTAACCTCGAATCTAGCAATGAGGACCCCACTCGTGGACACCTCCACTTGTGCCCTTAGTGAGCGTAGACACGTGAGTAACGTCCCCGATGTACTCTTTCTGCTCAGTGCATCGGCTACTACATTGGCCTTCCCGGGATGATAGTCGATGATCAAGTCGTAGTCCTTGATCAACTCCATCCATCTCCTTTGTCTCATATTCAACTCTTTTTGAGTGAATACATACTTCAAGCTTTTATGATCGGTGAAAATGTGACACGTCTCCCCATAGAGATAATGCCGCCAAATCTTCAGTGCAAACACTACCGCTCCCAACTCTAGATCGTGGGTAGGATAGTTTGCCTCGTGTTTCTTCAATTGCCTTGAAGCATAGGCAATCACCCGACCGTTTTGCATTAGAACACATCCAAGCCCTTGGATGCTAGCGTCACTGTATATGTCGTACCCTATCCCTTGTGTGGGTAGAGCGAGGACTGGTGCTTTTGTAAGCCGTTTCTTTAGTTCGAGAAACCCTTTCTCACAATTGTCGCCCCATATGAACTTGGCCCCTTTCTTTGTGAGCTTTGTCAATGGAGACTCCAATACAGAAATTTTTTCAACAAACTTACGATAATATCCTGCTAAGCCGAGGAAACTACGTATTTCTTTCACGTTTTTGGGTCTCTCCCAATTCATAATGGCTTCTATCTTGGCTTTATCCACCGCAATGCCCGAACCTGACACGACATGCCCGAGGAACCCGATCTCTTTGAGCCAAAACTCGCATTTAGAGAACTTGGCAAAGAGTTGTCTTTCCCTTAGCCGTTCAAGTACAAGTCTCAAATGATCTCCATGCTCCTCCTCACTCTTGGAGTGTATCAAAATATCGTCAATGAATACTATCACGAATTGATCTAAGTATTCACTGAACACACGGTTCATCATGTCCATGAATGCCGCCGGAGCGTTGGTTAGCCCGAACGACATAACTAGGAACTCGAAATGACCATACCTTGTGCGGAATGCACTCTTCGGTATGTCATCTTCCTTTATTTTCAGTTGGTGGTACCCCGACCTCAAGTCAATCTTCGAAAACACTGTCGCCCCTCGGAGCTGATCAAACAAGTCATCAATTCTAGGCAAGGGATATCTATTCTTGATTGTGACCTTGTTTAGTTGACGATAGTCAATGCACATTCGAAGTGTTCCATCTTTCTTTTTCACGAAAAGGACCGGTGCTCCCCACGGAGAGTGACTCGGCCTTATGAAACCGTTATCCAATAGCTCTTGCAATTGGGTTTTCAACTCGTTAAGTTCAGCGGGTGCCATTCTGTATGGCGGTATAGAGATTGGTTTGGTGTCGGGTTCGACCTCGATCACGAACTCAATCTCCCTATCGGGTGGAAGTCCCGGCAGGTCTTTTGGGAAGACATCCGGATACTTGCACACAACTCTCACATCATTGATGTCTGTCTCTTCTTTGGTTTTGTCCACCACACACGCTAGGTATGCGTGGCACCCCTTTCTCATCATATTCCTTGCTCTCACGGCGGATATGATACAACAGTTTGATTTGCCTCTATCTCCCTCGAAGCGTAAGGTCAACCCTTCGCCGCCTTCGAGTTCAAGAACCTTCGTGTAGCAATCGACTCTAGCATGATGTTCCTCAAGCCAATCCATTCCTAGAATTGCATCGAACTCGATCATACTCAGCGGTACGAAGTCACACGTCAAGGTTTGGCCATCCACTTCCACCTCACACGATGGATAGTGGCTATCTCTTTCGATATCATCCCCTAGAAGCGTGGACACCAATAGGGTTTGAGTCATCGGTACAAGTGGTCCGTTGAATCCGCTGGCGAACGCCTCACTCACAAATGATCGTTGCGCCCCGGTATCAATAAGGATTCTTGCGTCTCTCCCGTTTATCTTTAGTGTTCCTACATTCATAAGTAATGTAAGACACACTATCTATTTAATAGGTTCGTTTCTTAAGTCGTAGAGTATGTTGGTTGTATTTCGGGTGGGGTCCGTTCGATACCCTTCCGAAATTTCCCGGTTTCTAACCTTTAGGACAATTTTAGGACCAATCCGGGTGAAAGCCGGCCACTTTTCACGAAAGCCGACCGGGTTTCGTCTGCGAGAAAAATTCCCAGAAAAATATCACGAAAGCCGGGCGGCTTTCACGAAAGCCGGCCGGTTTTCGTCGCCGTAGTTTTATTCTTCGAATGGATTTCAAAGTCGGCCGGTTTCTATGAAACCCGGCCGGGTTTCAGCAGCGCAGGAATCCCCAGGCTTAACGAAAGCCGAACGGCTTCCATGAAAGCCGAGCGGCTTTCAGCTGCGAGAAATTTTCCAGGTGAGGTGTTTACGAAAGCCGGCCGGTCTTCACCAAAAGCCGGTCGGTTTTTGGTTGCGAGAATTTTCCTTGATTTAATCTTGACGAAAGCCGGGCGGTTCTCGGTGGAAGCCGGCCGGCATTCGTTGCCGTCGTATTATCCCAATTAATCAAGACGAAAGCCGGGCGGCTTTCGTCAAAGCCGGGCAGTTTTCACCCAGGGCGAGGATTCTCCTCCCTTTTTCCCTTCAAACCCGACCAAACTCGTCGGGGTTATAATTTTTTACAAGTTCCACACTCCTATTGTTTACAAAAATTAATACGTGAGTTTAAGGAATTACCCGCAACGGAGTCCGGGTTGGCACGTGCGTCCGCCTCCGTCATAGCATAAACTCTAGCTTGAGTTCTTCCTTGATTCACGGATGGCGCATTGCTCGTGCTCGCTCCCCCTGGCCCACGCTAGCATGAGATGCTCCGGCCCGGTTCCTACTTGCCGTGGTAGTGACGCTTGGCCCTGACCCCCGGTTCCCACCAAGTTGAGGGCAGTTTGGCTTAATATGCCCTGTACTCCCGCATTGGTAGCACCGTGGTGGATCACGACACTTACCGGTGTGGTTCCTGTTGCAATTCCTGCACCTGGGCGTCGTTAGGGCTTGTGAGCCCGAGTAGCGCCCGCTCGTGGCCGGGTTTCCCTTGGATGGTGCTCCCGGTGCCCTGAACGATCCACCTCCCCCATGGTTCCCCTTCTTGTTGGGACCTTGGGGGCCATGGCTTTCCCACTTTCTTTTCTTAGCCTCTTCGGCATCTCTCTTCTTCCTCTCCTCCCATTGCTTTTCTCCCTTCAAGTCTTGGGCGACCACTTGGCTGAAAGTCATATTGGGCAATTGAGTTGCCCTGTCACGTATCTCCAAGTCCAAGGCCTCCCAAAAATGATTCACCATTCGGTTTTCATCACAAGCATACTCTGGTATGTGATCAGCAAGGTCTCTGAACTTGTTCTCAAGTTCTTTCACCGTCATGTTACCACCTTGGGTTAGGAGAGTGTATTCCCTCACCTTGGCGTTTACTTCGAAGTCAGAGTAGTACTGGGCAAAGAATTCTTGTCGGAAATCCTCCCATGTAACAGTGCCGCCATACTTACCCTTGGTTCCATCCCACCATTTGGATGTCAACCCTTCGAGTAACCTTACCGCGATTCTCAATTTAAAATCGGGGGTGAGCTGCATGTCAAGAGCTGCCTCGTTCAGCCTCTTGATCCACTGTGCGGCAACCGAGATGTCTCCCGTCCCATCGAACGGTTTGCACCCTAAGTCCCTCGCCTCTTTGATGTATTTGGAGATCCTTATGGCTGGACCTCCATCGCCCCGACTTCCATGCGCTTCCACATGGGTTCTCGAATCGCAATAGCTCCTCCCTCTTGCAGCCCCGCCCGAAGGTTGCCCTGCACGGTGCCTTCGGCGTGCCCTCCTTTCTTCGCGCTCCCGATGATACTGTTGGAGCAGCGCTTCGATCCTGGCCAAGGAGCCACTTTCCTCCTCATCACTCACATCATCATCATTCTCTTCGTAAGGGGTCTCAACTGGCTCAGTCCCCGGCTGGTAGGTTGAGTCCTCATAGGACCAATAGGTCTCACTTTCGGTATCGACGTGGCCATCGCTCACGGTTTGACGTTGGCCTCCACGGCCCTTTCCTCTTGATCCCCTAGAGGACCCCCGGCTACCGCGCTCGGACCCACCCGGTGCACGGCCCAACGGGTTCCTTCTAGTGATCCTTCCAACGGGTTCCATTTCTGAAAGAAATTAGAATGAGTCATTAGACTCGCATCGAATGTCAATTGGCGGATAGGTACTTAAAGACATCCTTTGGCTCAAATCACCGCCATACCAATTGTTAAGGGTACCATCTTAACAATTAGCGGCATTGCAACTCAAGTACCAAAAGTTCTATAAGTACAAAACCTTATGCTCATGGTTTTCAAATTCATTTTCGAAAAGAAATTTTGAAGCTTCATTATGATGTTTACGGACTAAGGGCTCTGATACCAATTAAATTGTCACGCCCCGGACCTAGCCGGACACGTCAACAACCCGCCGCACAGTACGAATAGTCAACCGCAGTCCAACTCATCCATACTATACAAGGCGTCATGAATATCATTCACACATAGTACATCCATAAACAAACATAATGTAAATCATTCATTTACAACAGCGGAAACAACATTACAAGTGTACAAGCCACACTTGGCAAACATGGGTATACAAACCCCCGAAATGTATATTCAGAAAATAATATCCATGAGCATTATTCATATTGTTTTCAAAACAAGAACGGAAGAAGCACGAACCAAGTCTTCTTCTCAGAAACTTCCCGAACAGCGGCTGATGGTAGCAACCTTCAAGTTCTACCTGAAACTGTGAGGTGGCCTCCCCCGTGAAGGGGAGGTCAGTACTTGGAAGCATTTGACAAGTACAATGACAACTATACTAAGTATAATCGAATTTTAAATCTCTGAGGCCCTCAATCTAGAGCATTATCACATTATAGTTAATCCGTTCATTTAGTATCAATTCATCATTTTTTTACTACGGTCTAGAGCCCAGCTCATAATCACCGTTATCTACTACGGTCTAGAGCCCCGCTCATAATTACCATCATCTACCATGATCTAGAGCCCAGCTCATAATCACCGTCATCTACTACGGTCTAGAGCCCAGCTCATAATCACCGTCATCTACTACGGTCTAGAGCCCAGCTCATAATTACCGTGATCCACATCGGTCCCGAGCCCGGCTAATAATCATCGATTCTTTATAATTCACATTCTTAGGATCTAATTCATCCATTTATCAACTAACATTTCCAACTAATATTTCAATGCTAGTTATTTATTTATTTCAATATAATTCTTCCTTTATGCATGATTGGCCTTAATATCAAGTATCACTTTCATACCTTCATGGCTTCTCCTCATGGTATCAAAGTATACTATCTCAAATGAAATTCATGGTTGGTACAACCATCATACACACATAATCATAACATCTAAACATACACAATTTATTCATAACTTTGTGTATCATGCATACTCTACTTAAAATCAATAGTAGTTTTATTTAGGCATTATTAACCATTAACAACCCATGCACATCCCATTTGTATTCACTTAGGAAATCCCATGAGATTAACCCAAAGATTATAAGCAACATAGTCGGTCATCCTCACCTTAATTAAGCTTAAGCGCGTTCTACGTTTCTCGATTGAACTTTGACTAGTTTCGGCGAACTTTGACCAACTCCGGCGAACTTTGACCAACTCCGGCGAACTTTGACCAACTCCGATGAAACTCCGGAGAAGCTCAAAAATACTTTAAATCAAGTTCCTAACAAGGTTTTATCATCACAAAACCCATATCAACACAAATAACCTATAAAAGGTCATTTTCCGGCAAACCGGTCGATTTGGCTTCTAAGTCCGTCTTTGGACTTAGAATCACCTTCCAACCCCTCGTTCTACACTTCCAAACATGTAGAACAAATCTAAGGGTCCTCCATATCCTATATCAGTCATATGGTAGTTAGGAAAATAAATAAAAGGTTGTTATAAGGTCATTACCTTAATCACCACCCTCCTTCCTTCCCTTTCTCTTCCTTAAGCTTTCTTCTTGGGCTCCCTTGAGCTTGAGTTCGGATTTGGAGCTATGGAGATGAAGTTTGCAGAGATCCTCTCTCCTTCTTTGTGTATTTGGTCGACATAATGAGTGTAAGGAGGTAGGGGTGGTTCCTTCTTGTCTTACTTGACAATAATGAGAGGAAAGGAGGTCCACTCCTCATTTGATGCCAATTTCCTCCACATCCCCCATCCTCCTTCATGTGGTGCGGACAATTCATGTCTTTTTTTATACTCAAAAACGTGGGTTGGCCCCCACTTATGTTGGAGGTCAACCCTTTGTGTCCCGGAGTGTACAATCGGTCCCGAAAGTTGTATTTTCCGGACTGTTTTAATTATGTTTTATTTTATCGGGTCAAATAAAATACAACACTTGTTCCCAATCCTTAATGGACCTTAGGATCAATATGATTCCCCAACTTTAATTTAGAAATCTCCGGAATCTCTTTTTGAGCCGTTATCCGATAATTTGCCGATACCGATAATTTGGCCCTGTTTGACCAACCGGTCAACCCTGTGCCATTGCTATGGACCAATTTGGATATCCACCACCATATACATATTTTCTAGGCCCAGATGAATCTAATATGTGGTCCCGATAATATCGGGCGGTCACCACTCCCGATGTGGGCCCCACGTGCATTTTACTATTCACGCAAAAAAATTAATACAAATTCACAACCTCGTAAATTCACTAAAAATTTCGTAGGGTTCAATAAATTATTCGCTTAAAGATAAGTACATTTGGGGACGGTGTTACAATATACCCCCCATTAGTATAAATAGAGGGATTAATCTCATTGTAAAGGGTTAGCATTTTGATACTCAAAGCCTAGAATAGCTTGATTATTCTTGTTCTTGTATTAATCACTGTTCCGACGTACCGTTCGGGAAGTTTCCTGTGTAATTAGCGAATTGCATAATACAAGTGGGTTCTTGAGATTATTATTATTCAGCTTTTATATTTTGTTGTACCCTCGATTTATTATCCACATCCTGAAATATCCAAGGTTGTGTTGGGCTTTCGGATCTACGGGACTAAACTTCAACATTGGCGCCGTCTGTGGGAAACTTGAACAAAAAGTTTCAAAACCAACCAACTACCCAAACATCAACCTATTGTCAAAATGGTCAGAATCACTTCTCATCATACTGGTGGAAGTTCTGGAAGACGTGGGGAGAGCAGGACCCCTCAAGGGCAATCTAGCCGGGGGTCGTACCAACATTTTGATGGGGATTTCTTCATCCCCGAAGCACTGAGGAGGAACCCCCACACCATGCGGGATCTAGCTCAGGTCATGCAGCACCTGGCGGATAAGCAAGATGGGGGGCGATCCAGCTATATGGAGAAACCAGATACACGACCCCATCACGATGCAATCATTCGATGAGGAGACCACCGATACAGAAACCACCACAACTTCGAACCATTCACGAGCCCATCGAGGAGTGCGCAGAAGGACTCATGCGTCTAGGGGCACGCATCACACTCCCAGTGACCACACCCCGACCGGGTCCCGAGCCAGAGGGGATACACCGGTTGGGCGCCATTTCCATTACGGAGAACGTGATAACACCCGATTCAGACAGGGACGTCAGAATTAGAGAACAACCCCGCCGGAAGGAACTCAATAGTTTGTTAATCTCGGAACTCCACCACCACCTCCCCTAACGGCCCAGGAGTAAGAGATGGCCGCAATGAGGAGGTAGATGAACGAAATGCGGGACCAGATGAACAAGGCACCTCTACAACCTACCCCGGTGCGAGTTGGGATCACTGCCCCCTTTACCCGGGAAATCATGGATGCCGAAATCCACAGGGATGCCAAACCGCCGACCGGTCAGATATACGACGGGGTGGGAGATCCCCATGTGCATTTAAGAAGTTACCAAGGGGGACTCATGCTGCTGGGAGCAACAGAGGCGGCCATTTGCCGACTTTTGTTTAGCACTCTCAGAGGACCTGGCCAGGAATGGTTCGGGACCTTGTAGCCAGGATCGATCGGCAGCTTTGCCGAATTATCTTCCTTATTTCTGGCCCAGTTTGCCTCTAGTGCCACTCCAAAGCGGCATTTCAGCTACCTAACTAGTGTTAAGCAGGGGTCAAAGGAGACCCTAAATCAATTTCTGAAAAGATGGAGGGATGAAACCCTAAAAGTTGGAAACATGACGGATGATACAACCATCACCCTATTTATTAACGCTCTCCGAATGGGTGAACTGTATAAAGACTTGAAAAAGAATTCGAGCACTGTGTATTCCGAAGTGCTGGACAGATCCCGAAAGCATGCGGCTCTGGAGGAGGAAATCATGATCAAGGTTAAGGTAGCCACACCCCCTGCCCTAACAAGATTGGCCGATCGGCTGGGTCCTATTCCAGTGGGCGCTCCTCCTCCGAAGCCAGGACGATTCACCCCTCTTGTCCTGTCCGTTGCAACCATTTACCAGAACGAGAAGGACAATATTCCCCTTCCGACTGATACCAAAGGCTACATGGGGGCATATGAGAATTCCTTCTGTAAATACCACAAGAGGAAGGGTCACCCCACCCATTTCTGTCGGGCATTACAGATTGCAATTGAAGAATTGATCCAACGGGGTCATCTGGACAAATATGTGAATAAAGACCCGAACATTGTAGGCATCCTGAAGCCGGTCAAGAAACCCAACAGCTGGAGACGAGATGGTCAGCGTGATGTTCAGCCCATGAACGATGTTTATATTCCCCTCAGGGACGAAGCAAAGGGTTTGAAGAACCCGGGAAAAAAGCCAAGAATTGAGGTAAAGATTATATTTGGGGGCGGGGAAACAGGTGACTCGAATATCGAACGGAAGAGTTTCGAATGGAGCCTTTATGTGGGCTCCGTATCCACGCCACCCCAGAAGAAAGGCAGAATGGAGCCGATAACATTCGGCCCTGCAGATTGGCCCAATTCACCAAGTCCGCACAGGGACGAATTGGTCATAAGCATGTGTATAGACAATGCACTGATCCGCCGAGTGTTGGTAGACACTGGGAGCAGTGTGAACGTATTGTACCTACGATCGTTCGAGGAAATGGGACTGCAGAGGAACCAACTGACCCACCTGAGGACACCACTTGCAAGCTTTACCGGAAACTGCATTGAAGCGGAAGACATTGTCCAGTTGATGGTGGAAATTGGGGATGAGACTCACAAGGCATCGGTCTGAATGACGTTCGTGGTAATGGACATCAAATGTGCACACAACGCCATTTTGGATCGACCAGGGTCAGAGGATCTAGAGGCGATAGCTTCTGTTCGTCATTCATGCATTAAATTCCCAACGGACACTGGATTCGGAGTAATCAAGACAGATCCTGCAACAGCCCGAACTTGCTATCAGGAAGCCTTGAAAAATATGAATGTCCGAGGGATGCGGGTAAACAGTATTGAGGTCGAAACTCGTCGAACAGAGTTCGAGGCACATCCTGAGCCTGCTACCCTCTTAGAGCAGATCGACATTGATTCTCCCCCCAACCGAAAAGTGGCGATCGGGGTAGACCTGGAAGCTGGAATTCGGGAGGGTGTTATTATGGTTCTGAAGAAATTTCAGATGTTATTCGCTTGAGGACCAGAAGACATGCCTGGCTTTGACCCAGAAATAATTTGCCACAAGTTGGCTGTTCGGCCTAACGCCAAACTGGTCCAACAGAAAAAAGATATCAGGCGGCCGAACGGCGTGATTTTACCAAGCAGGAGGTTGCCACCTTGCTACGGATCAAACATATCCGGTCGGTTATCCATGTGGAATGATTGTCAAACGTGGTACTAGCACCAAAGGGTTCCACTTGGAGAATGTGTGTAGATTACTCTGTTCTGAATAAAGCTTGTCTGATGGATGCCTATCCAGTGCCACGGATTGATCTCCTGGTAGATGAAACAGCTGGGTGTGAGCTATTGAGTTTCATGGATGCCTTCCGGGATACCATCAAGTCTTTATGCACCTAGACGATGCGGAGAAAACAACATTCGTCACTTCAGATGGCGTATTTTGCTACATTGTGATGCCGTTCGGGTTAAAGAATGTGATCGCTACCTTCCAAAGGATGATCGGAATACTTTTCAAAGAAGTATTAGGAGTGACAATGGAGGCTTATGTAGATGACATTATGATCAAGAGCCGGAAGAAGGAGAATCATGTCCCGGACATGGAAACGGTGTTCACGATAATGCAAAAGGCAAATATGAGGTTGAACCCCAAGAAATGTGCATTTGCAGTTAAGGGAGGCAAATTCTTGGGATACATGATGAGCGAGAGGGGTATTGAGCCTAACCCATAAAAGGTAAATGCAATCATGGATATGGAAGCCCCAAGGAACCTCAAGGAAGTTCAGAGATTGACCGGCCGATTGGCAGCCTTGAGTAGATTTTTGTCCAAACTTACCGACCGAGCAATCACGTTCTTCGAGATTATGAAGAAAGCAAATCCCTTTGAATGGACCACCGAATGCCAAGCAGCCTTCGAGGAGTTCAAGACATATTTGTCTTCTCCCCTGGTCTTAACAAAAGCTGACCCAGGGGAACAACTGTATATATACCTCGCCTTGGCCGATCTGGCTGTAAGTTCAGTATTGCTGAAAGAAGAAGATGGCATCCAGTGGCCAACTTATTTTGTGAGTAAAGCCCTGAACGGGCAGAGACTAGGTACACCCTCATGGAGAAAATGGTATTGGCCCTAATAGCAGCCATCAAATGACTTGCACCCTATTTTCAGGCGCATCCAATAACCGTATATACAACTCAACCGCTCGCTACCATCCTGAGAAACCCAATGGCTAGCGGGCGAATTACGAAGTGGAGTCTCCTGATCGGACAGTATGAGGTAGACTTCAAACCTCGACCTACTATCAAAGGCCGTGGGCTGGATAACTGGTGGGTGATGTACGTAGATGGTGCATCAAGCACAAGGGGTTGCGGTGGTGGAGCCGTAATCACCTCACCCGAAGGATTTAAAGCATACTACTCCATTTATTTTGATTTTAAAGTAACCAACAATGAGGCCGAATATGAGGCCCTTATTGCAGGTTTGAAGTATGCTAAAACCCTGGGTGCCGATGAGATCAAGGTCCGATCAGATAGTCAACTAGTGGTCAACCAAGTGAATGTCACAGCCGATGCAAAAGAAGAAAGGATGAAGGCATACAAGAAGCTGGTCGAGGAACAAATTAGTAAGTTCGAACAGGTGATACTCGACCAGGTATCCTGAATAGAAAATGCCGAGGCAGACATCTTATCTAAGTTGGAAAACGCAACCTTTGATGACCGAGCGCAGATGATCCCAGCTCACATCCAGCGGTTTGCCCATCGGGAAACCCTGACGACACCAACAACCATGATCCTCCAGGTGGAAGCTATTTCTTATGTCGTTCCCAGTTGGGCCACAGACATGACTATTTATCTGAAGGACGGGACCCTCCCAGAAGACAAAAATTCAGCGTATAATATCAAGTGCATTCAGAGAAGGGTTTCCATGTTCGAACTGGTGGAGGGACAGTTATACAAAAAGACATTTGGAGGACCATATTTAAAGTGCCTTCCACCCAGTCTAGCAGCGACAGTAATGGAAGAAATTCACGAGGGGTCTGTTCAAGCCATCAGGGGCCTAAAACACTGGCAAGAAAAATCATCTTGCAGGGATACTACTGGCCAACCATCCAACATGACTGTTTTGCACATACCAGGAAGTGCAAGGTTTGTCAGCTATATGCACCGGTTCCCGGACGGTCATCTACTTTCTACACTCCAATGACCATTGCTCTTCCATTTGCTAGGTGGGGGATCGACTTGCTAGGGCCCCTACCTACTGCCCCCTGAGGACGAAAGTACATCATCGTCGGGATAGATTATTTCACCAAATGGGTGGAGGCCGAACCACTAGCTAGCATCACATATTTCAAGTGCCAAAAGTTCGTCTGGTAACACAATATTTGCCGTTCGGCCTCCCTGAGCAGATCGTCACAGACAACGGAAGGGAGCCCGTGAGCAGGAATTTCGAGAATTATTTGGTCAAATGGGGGATCAAACATTCCAGAGCATCTGTAACATACCCCTCAGGCAAATGGTCAAGTAGAAAATATGAACCGTACCACTATGGATGGTATGAAGAAAAAACTAGAACATTGTTCCTCATCATGGCGAGATCAACTCAATTACATCCTATGGACATACAGGACTACACCTCGAACGGCCACAGGAGAGACACCATTTGCCCTTGCTTACGGATTCCAGGTTAAGGTTCCAACAGAAGTCCTAGTCCCCACACACTGAACAGTGCATTACGATCCAGAACGCAATGAGGATAATCTACATGTCGAACCGCACTTCATAGAGGAAAGAAGGGATCTAGCTGCAAGACGGATGGAGGAATATCACAGAGCGACAAGGAGATACTTCGACAAACAAGTAAAAATCCGATCAATCGAAGTAGGAGGCTTGGTCCTGAGGAAGCGAGAAAAGAGCAAACTTCTACAAAAGCGGAAAAATTGCCCAAAATTGGGGAGGACCTTATCAGGTCTACAAGAAATATGCTTCAGGAACGTTCGGCCTACAATCTACCGAAGGCCGACCGATAGGAACATGGAATGTTGAACATTTGAGGAAGTTTTACCAATAAAAATGGTTGTTGCCACCTCTTGTAAAAAAAATGGAGAGAGGGAGACATAACCTCCAGGAAAGTCTCACCTCAGCTTTTAACATGTGAAACCATTCCGGACGACTGAATGAGGAATGTGCTAACAGTTTGGAGGGAGCCATCATCTCAGCTAAAGTTTTTGACTCTATGATTATGAACGAACGAATAGAGGGATCAAAGCGGCTTGGAGGTGGTGTCAAAACTATAAGTATGGACGAACCGAGCGACGTTCGGTAACACGAATTGTTCGTCCGGGGGATCAGAAGTATGGTTTTTAAATCTCACCTCAGTCATTAACTTGATTTGGAAGTGAGTCTCCATTTTAGCTATAAGTAAGAAATGATCCGATCAGGGGATCTTGTTTATGGTTTGAAAATGGTCATCTCAAACCCTAATATGGATGATCCGGATCGGAGAAAACCGGATGGATTGCATCGGAATTTTGGGTTTTGAAGATAGAGAAAATAAAATACAATAACATGATCGAGGGACGAATTGATCTTTATTCTTCGGCACTAATGACCGGGAAATACAAGAAAAATCAAGAATAAACAAACAAGACTATGCTACTGGATGATCCCTGTTCGAGAAAGATAGAGGTTGAGGGCCACTAGGCTGTGTCACATCACCAGAAGCCGTTTTCTGTCTCTTCTCGATGACCCGATCATAAGTATTCCCGAACAGGTCATCAAACCCCAAATCATCAGGATCAAACGGCTTGGGGAAATGTTCCATGATCAGATCAAGGTTCATGTTGAGAAGCAGATCCTGATTTTGCTTCACCGTCTTCTCGGTTAGGACGTCCAGGAAGGATTTCCCTTCTGGTGTACCATCCAGGAGTTCGATCTCCGCCTTGATGGGATCCTCACTCTCACACAAGAATTGGCCAAGATGAGGTCCCAAGAACTGCCGAGCGGTGTTTTGCAGGGCAACATCCAGCCGTTTCCCTTGTTGGTAGTCAATCACCGCTTGATTGGTGATCTTGGAAATATTGGCAGTATAAGGAACAAGAGGATTTTCTCCTTCGGTTTTGTCAAACCTTAACCCAGCAGATTCGGCCACTTTCACCTTAGCCCTGAGATCCTTGATCTCCCGATCACGACGACAGATCATCTCCTCCATCTCGGCCAGTTCGGCCATTGCTCTCTCACCTCTGGTAGCACGGTCCTGCAAGTCCGTGATCAGCTTACGAGCGGAAAATAGAAGCATCTGACCATCATCCCGATCGCTGGCCAGACGCTTCATCTCCTGCTCGGCTGGCAGGAAAGCTCGATGATAATATACTCCGGCCTACAAGCAATGACAAACAAAATCAGATGAGATCTAAAAATTCAAAAAATGTGTAAATACAAAATTAAAAAGATCTATACCTTGAGAGCCTCTTGATGACCTGCCTCAAATAGATCAGACCAATGAGTGAGGTGGGAGAAACTAGGGGGAACCTTCAAAGAGGTGCTGCACCACATGGAGGATGGCATTTGTCCGAACAGATATCTCCCCTCAGCACGAGGCCCCATGTTGGGAAATTCCACAAACATCCGATCATCGACCGGCATGTCGGTAAGGACCGAACCCCCTGACTTAGCAGTTGGGATGATAGGCCTCTTAGGCTCAGTTTCTGGACCGGTCAAATCAACCACATGGTCGATCGGAATAAGCTGAGTGTCATCACCTCCGACGCCTTTTCCGGCTTTGTTCTTCAGTATCTTGGTCTCCAATAACCGGTTTTCCCTTACCCTTTCCAGCGGTCGTCGAAGTAGGGGCGGGAGTAGAACGATTAACATTAGCAGAAGGAATCACGCCTGCAAAGGTAGAAAAGAGGGTAAGGAACAGAACTGGACGAAGTTCGATTGGGCTAAAGCAAGTGAACTTACCTATTCCAGCAGCCAACATCCTGGAAGAAGTAACGAAAGATCGAAGATTCCGAGAACCTCCTAGACGCAGAGATTCAGATTGGGAAAGAAGAACGACATCCAGCTTAGGTTCAGAATCCCGGACTGGGTAAGCATTCCACCAATCAGGGAATGGAAGTGGCACGCCCACACGGACAAAGAGAAACCGTTCCTCCCATTTAGCTGGCGCAGTAGGGTTCTCCGTGAACAATCGACGATCAGCACGAGCCACTAATTTCAGATACCTTGTGGTCCAATAAGGCTGATAGCAGTAATGGTACAGGAATATATCAACATTAGGAGCAATCCTCAGTTCTTGGCACCGAATGATAAAACCATTCAGAATGCGGTAGGTGTTGGACACGAATTGAGCAGGGAGTACAGAGACCCGTCGCAGAAAGTCTATGACGAATGGGTGCAAGGGAAAACGAAGCCCAGCGGCCAAAGCATCGAGATGCATAAGCACGTGCCCCAGACGGTGCCTCATCATATGCTTAATAAATCTAGCGTAAAATTCCCTAGGAGGAGGTAAAAATTGGTGGATCTACCATTCAGCATCTTCAGGAAGGCATTGCCTTTGTTTATGGGTGCGGGTGAAGTGCAAAGGGAGGCGAGGTGGTCGTTCGGGCATCCCCTTGTTGTAAATGGCGAGATCATCGCCCGATAAGCACCCATCATCTGGGAGAGGTTGTTCGGGCCGTTTTGATGCAAGAGGATTTGTGGGGTTAGGTACTTGGGATGATGAGCCCCCGGATGTACCAACAGGGGAAGTTTTCCCTCTAGGATGACGAATGAGCAGCATATCTTCTTCTTCTGAAGAGCCGGAGGAGAAAGCTTAAAGAGAAGCAAGAAGAAATTGAAGAAACAATAGAAAAAACGAAAAGGAATCACCTCTATTTATAAGTAAAAATGCCGCCCAAAACCCTAACCCATGACGGACACATGGCAGAATATGGTTGCAAGCAATCATGACGTATTTGTGGTTATAATAGCATGTACCCCGAACGGTGCCCATTCCAATAACGACAATGAATATCCTAAGTATGATTGTATGAATATCTTAAAATATCCCGAACGGTAATATTTGTAGAACAAAATATAAAGGAAGTATTAACAGTTTGAGGGGGACCCTCATCTTAGCTGGTTTTGGGAAAGGATTTCTAAACGGTTTGAAGGTGATGTCAAATCTATAAATATGCAGGATCCGGGCGACATTCAGTAATATGGATGATTTTTCCTTTGTTGTGTTAGTTAAGCCGAACGGGAAATTGTGGAATCCAGGCTAACGAGTTGGTAATGTCTCTATTTTTAGCTTAGGCAGGAAACAACCCGAACAAGGAGTCATATCAATGGTTAGATAATAGGATTCTGAGTCGGAAGAAAACCGGACAAATGGAGCATCAGAAACAAAAAGCGCGAGAAACGGATAAGTCTTATAAAATTGGCCGAAGCCCGGACGGCAATCCAAAGAATGATCAAAGAACACGAGAAACGAATGAATCCCGAAAGGCAAGATAAAGAAGCATCAAAGAATACAGAAAACGACTAAGTCCTATAAAACTGACCGAATCCCGGATGGTAAAGCAAAAAATGACAAAGGCAAAGAAGTAAAGTTAGATAAAACATTGGGCAAAAAATGTTCGAAATATATTCATCGGCTCTACCGGTCGGAAATTATAGCAATCCTATATTATAAAAAGGAAGCTACAAAATAGGTTATCATCAGATAAAGATTTATCTACTGGCCGAGGTTTTTCTCTCCACCATCTTCATCTTCATCTTCATCATCATCATCTTCTAGATCAGAAGGGAGTTCAGATTCCCTGCCAGCTGCACGATCAGCCTCCCTTTGAACATCCCGTTCATACTTCTCAAATTGAGCTTGTACGATATCAATCTGAGGAAGATCGGAAGCCTGGTGTGACACCGTCCCCGAGCATGTTTACTTTTAGTAAATGATGTAGTAAACCTTGAAAGATGATTTATGAATTTACGTAATTGTTAAATTTTATTATTTCTTTTACGTGAATAGTAAATTGCATGTGGGGCCCACAACGGGAACGGGGACCGTCCGATAATTCCCGAACCACATATTATATTCATCTTGGTCTAGATGACATCTATATGGTTTTGGATATTTTATTTGGGCCATAGGAAAGGCACGGAGTTGACCGGTGGTCAAACAAGGCCCAATTACCGGTATTGGTAATTTAGCGGTTAACAGCCTGAAATGAGTTTCGGAGACTCCTAAATTAATGTTGGGTAATGTACACCTATTCTAAAGTCCCATAAGCATTAGGGACGCGTGATATATTTTATTTGGCCCGATAAAATAAAATATGATTGAAACAGTCCGAGAAATACAACTTTCGGAGCCGATTGTACACACCGGGACATAACGGGATGACCTCCCACCTAAGTGGGGGCCACCCCACGTTTTTAGGTGTGCTAGCTGACTGAATAATAGCCGGAGGGACAAGCCAAAGTGGCTTGTGCGGACAAGAAGAGGGGAGGAAGTCTCCTTGAGACAAAACCTCATGCCAATGCCTCATTCTAGGCATTATTGGCATTCTTGATTGAGGAGGAACCATCCCCCCTATCCTCTTGCCTTGCACGACCAAAACCAAGGGAGGAGGTGCTTTGGGAATAGATCACATCAACAAGGACTTTGGAGGAAGCAAAAGAAAGGGAAATCCAAGAAGAAAAGCTTGAAGAAGAGGTGAGAATACAATTTCTACTCTTTTAACTAGTTTTATCATGTATGATTTGTAAGAAATCATATGGTGGATTAAACATGATGTTCTACACGTTTAAAAGTGTAGAATATTGTTATAAAGTGGTGTTAATTAACTTAGAAGGGTTGGCAAATCGATAGGAGTCGAAATCGCCAGAAACCGCCACTCCAAAGGAGCTGTTCGTAGTTGCAGACTACGAAAGCCGCCCGGCTTTCGTGAAAGCCGCCCGGCTTTTGTCCAGGCAGTCCAATTTTGCCTTCTTATCGGTTTAGAACGAGGATTAATTGGGGAGCTTAACAAAGGCAACTATTTCAGCACTTCATAAGGTGAGGATGACTGACTATATTGCTTATAATTAGTGAGTTAATTTCATGAGATTACCGAAGGTAATTATATGTGTTTTTTATGGATTATTAATGCTTAATAATGCCTAAGAATGAAAAGACTAATGTCTAAATAAAAAGGAGCATAATATACAAATTTAAGAGTAAATTGTGTGTGATCATGTGTTATGAATAGGTTGACTTGAAAGTGGAATTAATTATGAAACATATGTTGAAATATACTTTTCCTTCATATTAGAATATATGAGTGATTAAAAGTGATATTTTGAATATTGAGATAAATGACATTTTCAAAGGAAAATCAATTGGAATTGTCTATATGACTATGAGTTGAGAACTTGGTTTGTTGGTATGAATTTGACTAGTATTAAGATACTAGTTGGACATTAAAATGAAATGTTGTTAAGATTGATCCTAAGATTGGATTGTGAAATGTTATGCCTTAAGTAGTCTTAAGAGATGTTTTAAGGTAGGAAAGTATGAACTCTAAGTTATACTAGGGGTAGGCCTTAAGGGATACCCAAGATAAAGTAAGTAATAAATCGATCATAAGTATAGGATTGGCCTACGGGTGTGTTCGGTAGTCCTTGTGGATAGCCGGTTGAATTATGGAAATAAGTAAGGACCATGGCCCTTCCCGACTCTAGAGAGCGGGGTTGGATAGCATGGACTTACATCGTGATCACGGGTTAGGGTGGAATCCAAATCGGAGACCTAACTAGGTTCCGGTAGCGGTAACACATAAGATAGGACCCCGAAGGGCCTTACCTTCCTACGGGATGATGGGTATGAGTCTAGGGGCGGGATGTTGGAGTCCGAACCGAGAGCCTCATGGGGTCTCGGACAGCGGTAGCAAGCCCCGTAGAAATAATAAGACCCAAGGGTTGGGTTGTGAAAATGATAATGAAAAGGAATATATAAGAAGGGCCGTGTGCCGACAAATAAATGAATTTACTTATTATAAGGATAATAAGTGGGAAATATAAATTATGATTTATATGATGATATCACCCTATTTTGAGGGTCTTGGAAATTAAAACGTTGATTATACTTAGTATAGTTGTCATTGTACTTGTCAAATGCTTCCAAGTACTGACCTCCCCTTCACGGGGGAGGCCACCTCACAGTTTCAGGTAGGACTTGAAGGTTACTACCGGCGCCCGTTGCTCGGGATATTCAGGGGAGAAGACGTGGTTCGTGCTTCTTCTGTTTTCTGATTTCAAAACAATTATAACAATGCTCATGGATCTTAGTTTCGAATAACTATTTGGGGGGGGCTTGCATGCCCATGTTTGCCAAAGTGTGGCTAAGAAACTTTTATTAAATGCTTCCGCTGTTTTAAATAAATGTTTTACATTATGTTTGTTTATGGATGTACTATGTGTGAATGGTATTCAAGACGCCTTGTATTGTATAGATGAGTTGGACTGCGGTTGACTATTCGTACTGTACGGCGGGTTGTTGACGTGTCCGGGTAGGTCCGGGGCGTGACAATTTAATTGGTATCAGAGCCTTAGTCTGTAAACATCATAATGAAGCTTCAAAATTCTTTTTGAAAATGAAATTTAAAACCATGAGCATAAGAAGTTTTGTACTTATAGAACTCTTGGTGCTTGAGTTGCAATGTCTCTAATTGTTAAGATGGTACCCTTAGCAATTGGTATGGCGGTGATTTGAGCCAAAAGATGTCTCTAAGTGCCTATCCGTCAATTGACATTTGATACGAGTCTAATGACTCATTCTCAATTTCTTTCAGAAATGGAACGTACCGGGAAGGTTACTCGATGAAACCCGACTGGCCAAGCACCGGGAGGATCCCAACGTGGCAGTCGGGGAGGATCGAGGGTGTCTAGGAGACAAGGCCGTGCAGGCCACTCGCTGACCGTGAGTGACGGTCATGTGGAAACCATATACGATCATTATGAGTCCGAGGAGGATTCAACTTACCAACCGGGAACCGAGCCGGTTGAGACCCCATATGATGGGGAGTACGACGATGCTAGTGACGAGAGCGACGACAATGAAGCTCTCGAACGGATTGAGGAATTGCTCCGACAATACCACCAAGATCGCCAAAGGTGCCGCACAAGGCGTGCTTTGGAAGGGGCTTCAAGGAGAGGAGGCCGCGCGACTCCTAGGGAGATCATAGAATCCCGAGGAGGGGGAGGTGCTGAGGTCCCTATAATAAGGATCTCAAAGAGGCAAGAGACTTGGGGTGTAAACCATTTGATGGAATGGGGGACATCTCCGTGGCGGCCGAGTGGATCAAAAGATTCAACGAGGCAGCCCTCGACATGCAACTGCCACCCCACATGAAGTTGAGAGTAGCCACAAGGCTACTAGAAGGCATGGCGTCCACATGGTGGGATGGGACAAAGGGGAAGTACGGCGAGGCCGTCACTTGGGAAAATTTCCGACAGGAGTTCTTTAGCCATTACTACTCCGACTTCGAGGTGAACCTGAAGAGGAAGGAGTACACCAATTTGACCCAAGGAGGTGAATGTACGGTGAAGGAACTCGAGCACAAATTCAGAAAGCTTGCTGAGTTCATACCGGAGTACATTTGTGATGAAAACCGGATGGTGAACCATTTCTGGGATGCCTTGGACCTTGACATACGCGAAAGGGCAACACAATTGCCTAATATGACGTTTAGCCAAGTGGTTGAACAAGGCTTGAAGGGGGAGAAAGAGTGGGAGGAAAGGAAACGAAGGAATGTCGAGGAGGCAAAGAAAAGAAAATGGGAGAACCATGGCCCTCAAGGTTCTAACAAGAAGGGGAACCACGGGGGAGGCGGATCTTTCAAAACCCCTGCACCACCGGTAAGGGGAAGTCAAGGCCCGAGCGGGCAAAGCTCTGTGTCACAAGGCTCCGACGTGAAGAAGTGCAGCAATTGCAAGAAGAACCACTTTGGCAAGTGCCGCGATCCCCCGAGGTGTTATCAATGTGGGGAGGTCGGGCATTTGAAGGTGAGTTGCCCACAACTTGGGCGAGCCATGGGGGGCGGACCAAGTAGTGGAACGACGGTGAGCAGGAATCGAACCGGAGCACCCAATGCGAGCGGTGGGCACGGTGGGGCGAGTGCAAGCAACGCGCCATCCGTAAATCAAGGAAGGACCCAAGCTCGGGTCTATGCTATGACGGAGGCGGATGCTCGTGCCAACCCGGACTCCGTTGCGGGTAATTCCTTAAACTCACGTATTAATCTATTATAAACAATAGGAGTGTTGAACTTGTAAGTTTATAACCCCGACGAGTTTGGTCGGGTTTGGGGAGGAAAAGGGGAGGAGAATCCTCGCCCTGGGCGAATGCCGCCCGGCATTGACGAAAGCCGCCCGGCTTTCGCCTTGAATTATTGGGAAAATTACTACGGCAACGAATGCCGGCCGGCTTCCACCGAGAACCGCCCGGCTTTCGTACATATTAAATCAACAATTTTCCTCGCAAACGGAAATCGGCCGACTTTCACAAAAACCGACCGACATTTGGAACATTTAATCCGGAATAAAATGTGGCGCTCAAAGTCGCCCGGCTTTGGTGAAAGCCGCCCGGCTTTCGTTGGGCCTGGGGATTCCTGCGCTGCTGAAACCCGGCCGGGTTTCGTAGAAACCGGCCGGCTTCGAAACCCATTCCATGAATAAAACTACGGCGACGAAAACCGGTCGGCTTTCGTGAAAGCCGCCCGGCTTTCATGATTTATATACAACGAATTGTTCTCGCAGACGAAACCCGGCCGGCTTTCGTGAAAAGCGGTCAGCTTTCACCTGGTTTGGTCCTAGAACGGTTCTAAAGGTTAGAAACCGGGGAATTTCGGAGGGGTGTCGAACGGACTTCACCCGAACCACGACCAACATACCCTACGACTTAAGAAACGAGCCTATTAATTAGATAGTGTGTCTTACATTACTTATGAATGTAGGAACACTAAAGATAAACGGGAGAGACGCAAGGATCCTTATTGATACCGGGGCACAACGATCATTTGTGAGTGAGGCGTTCGCCAGCGGATTTGACGGACCACTTGTACCGATGACTCAAACCCTATTGGTATCCATGCCTCTAGGGGATGATATCGAAAGAGATAGCCACTATCCATCGTGTGAGGTGGAGGTGGAGGGACAGAACTTGACGTGTGATTTCGTACCGCTGAGTATGATCGAGTTCGATGCAATCCTAGGAATGGATTGGCTTGAGAAACATCATGCTAGGGTTGATTGCTACACGAAGGTTCTTGAACTCGAAAGCGGTGAAGGATTGACCTTACGCTTTGAGGGAGATAGAGGCAAATCAAACAGTTGTATCATATCCGCCGTGAGAGCAAGGAATATGATGAGAAAGGGATGCCACACATATCTAGCATACGTGGTGGATAAAAACAAAAAAGAGATAGACATCAACGATGTGAGAGTTGTGTGCAAGTATCCGGATGTCTTCCCAAAAGACTTGTCGGGACTTCCACCCGATAGGGAGATTGAGTTCGTGATCGAGGTTGAACCCGGCACCAAACCAATCTCTATACCGCCATACAGAATGGCACCCGCTGAACTTAATGAGTTGAAAACCCAATTGCAAGAGCTATTGGGTAACGGTTTCATAAGGTCGAGCCACTCCCCATGGGGAGCACCGGTCCTTTTCGTGAAAAAGAAGGATGGGACACTTCGAATGTGCATTGACTACTGTCAACTGAACAAGGTCACGATCAAGAATAGGTATCCTTTACCTAGGATTGATGACTTGTTTGATCAGCTCCGAGGAGCAACGGTGTTTTCGAAGATAGACTTGAGGTCGGGGTACCATCAACTGAAGATAAAGGAGGATGATATACTGAAGAGTGCTTTTCGCACGAGGTATGGTCATTTCGAGTTCTTAGTCATGTCGTTTGGGCTAACAAATGCCCCGACGGCATTTATGGACTTGATGAACCGAGTATTTCATAAATACTTGGACCGGTTTGTGATTGTGTTCATAGATGATATCTTGATTTACTCGAAGAGTGAAGAAGAGCATGAGGAGCACTTGATACTTGTTCTTGAGACGCTACGGGAGAAGCAACTCTATGCCAAGTTTTCCAAATGTGAATTTTGGTTAAGGGAGATTGGCTTTCTCGGGCATGTGGTTTCGGGATCAGGGATTGCCGTAGATAACAAGAAGATTGAGGCCATTACTGAATGGGAGAGGCCCAAGAACGTCAAGGAAATTCGTAGCTTCCTTGGATTGACAGGGTACTACCGAAAATTTGTGGAGAAGTTCTAAGTTTTGGCATCGCCATTGACAAAGCTCACTCGAAAAGGGGCCAAGTTTGTATGGGATGACCGATGTGAGAAGGGATTCCTTGAACTGAAGAAGAGATTGACCGAGGCACCAGTACTCGCACTACCCAAACAGGGTGTTGGGTACGATGTCTACAACGACGCAAGCATCCAAGGGCTTGGATGTGTCTTGATGCAGAATGGGAGGGTAATTGCCTATGCTTCACGACAGTTGAAGAAGCATGAGGTAAATTATCCCACTCATGACTTAGAGCTGGGGGTGGTGGTGTTCGCATTGAAGATTTGGAGACATTATCTCTACGGGGAAACATGTCATATATACACCGACCACAAAAGCCTGAAGTACGTGTTTACTCAGAAAGAGTTAAACATGAGACAGAGACGGTGGATGGAGTTGATAAAAGACTACCATCTAGTTATCGAGTACCACCTCGGTAAAGTCAACGTGGTAGCAGATGCCCTGAGCCGAAAGAATTCGTCTGGGGCATTGTTGACTAGTTTGAGGGCATTGAGAGCCCGATTGGAGGTATCTAGCGATGGTGCCTTGTTAGCTAGATTCGAGGTGAGACCTACATTACTTGATGAAATCAAGAAGGGTCAAGAAACCGATGAAGAACTTATGAAGATCCGTGAACGCATGCTAGCGGGACCGGTTGAGGATTTCAGGGAGAGAGAAGATGGTCTCTTATTATTTCGTGACCGAGTGTGTGTACCGTTGGATGATGAGCTCCGAAAGTCCATCTTAGAGGAGGCTCATTCATCGGCGTATGCCATGCACCCGGGAGGCACGAAAATGTACCGTGATTTGAAGGAAGGTTACTGGTGGTCTGGTATGAAGAGGGAGATAGCCGAGTACATCGGTAGGTGTCTTACTTGTCAGCAAGTTAAGACAGAACATCAGCACCCAGCTGGGTTACTACAGCCACTTTCCATTCCTGAATGGAAATGGGAACACGTGACTATGGATTTCATGGTGGGGCTGCCACGGACGATTAAGAACTATGATGCCGTATGGGTTGTGGTCGATAGGCTCACGAAGAGTGCACACTTTCTACCTATCAACACTACCTATGCACTGGAGAGGTTAGCCAAGTTGTATGTGGACGAGATCGTGAGGCTACATGGGGTTCCAATAACCATTGTATCCGATAGAGATCCGCGATTCACATCACGATTTTGGCCGAAGTTCCAAGAATATATGGGGACAAATTTGAAATTCAGTACAACTTTTCATCCACAAACGGATGGGCAATCCGAGCAGGTTATACAGATATTAGAGGATATGCTGAGAGCTTGTGCATTGGAATTCCAAGGGAGTTGGGACAACCATTTGGCACTTGTGGAGTTTGCCTATAACAACAGTTATCAAGCGAGTATAGGCATGCCTCCATATGAGGCATTGTAAGGGAGGAGATGTCGTACACCTTTGTGTTGGGATGAGGTTGGCATGGCCAAACTCGAGAGCACGGAACTGGTGGAAATCACCAAGTCAAAGGTGAAGATGATTCGTGACAGACTTAAGGCGGCACAGGATAGACAGAAGAGCTATGCCGATAAGCGCCGAAGAGCCTTAGAGTTTAAGGTTGGAGGTGAGGTATTTTTGAAGGTTTCACCTTGGAAAGGAATCATCCGATTTCAGAGCCGAGGGAAACTTAACCCACGCTACATAGGGCCGTTTGTGATTCTTGAAAGAATTGGAGCCGTAGCATACCGATTACAGTTGACCCCGGAATTGGAGAAAATACATAATGTATTCCACGTGTCTATGCTTAAAAAGTATATTCCGGATCCATCCCATGTACTAGAGAAACCACCCGTGGAAATACGGGAGGGTTTGAACTACGCCGTACAACCGGTAAGGATACTTGACAGGCAAGTAAAGAAGCAAGAAAGTTCCAACGGTCAAAATTCTTTGGAAGAGTGACCGAGTGGAAGAAGAAACTTGGGAGACTGAGGCCTCGATGAAGGATCAGTATGCATCTCTGTTTGAATAATCGTTGTGAATTTCGGGGACGAAATTCCCGTTAAGGGGGGGTGAACTTGTGACACCGTCCCCGAGCATGTTTACTTTTAGTAAATGATGAAGTAAACCTTGAAAGATGATTTATGAAGTTACGTAATTGTTAAATTTTATTATTTCTTTTACGTGAATAGTAAATTGCATGTGGGGCCCACAGTAGGAACGGGGACCGCCCGATAATTCCCGAACCACATATTATATTCATCTTGGTCTAGATGACATCTATATGGTTGTGGATATTTTATTTGGGACATAGGAAAGGCACGGAGTTGACCGGTGGTCAAACAAGGCCCAATTACCGGTATTGGTAATTTAGCGGTTAACAGCCCGAAATGAGTTTCGGAGACTCCTAAATTAATGTTGGGGAATGTACACCTATTATAAAGGCCCATAAGCATTAGGGACGCGTGATATATTTTATTTGGCCTGATAAAATAAAATATGATTGAAACAGTCCGAGAAATACAACTTTCGGGGCCGATTGTACACACCGGGACATAACGGGATGACCTCCCACCTAAGTGGGGGCCACCCCACGTTTTTAGGTGTGCTAGATGACTGAATAATAGCTGGGGGGACAAGCCAAAGTGGCTTGTGCGGACAAGAAGAGGGGAGGAAGTCTCCTTGAGACAAAACCTCATGCCAATGCCTCATTCTAGGCATTATTGGCATTCTTGATTGAGGAGGAACCATCCCCCCTATCCTCTTGCCTTGCACGACCAAAACCAAGGGAGGAGGTGCTCTGGGAATAGCTCACATCAACAAGGACTTTGGAGGAAGCAAAAGAAAGGGAAATCCAAGAAGAAAAGCTAGAAGAAGAGGTGAGAATACAATTTCTACTCTTTTAACTAGTTTTATCATGTATGATTTGTAAGAAATCATATGGTGGATTAAACATGATGTTCTACACGTTTAAAAGTGTAGAATATTGTTATAAAGTGGTGTTAATTAACTTAGAAGGGTTGGCAAATCGATAGGAGTCGAAATCGCCGGAAACCGCCACTCCAAAGGAGCTGTTCGTAGTTGCAGACTACGAAAGCCGCCCGGCTTTCGTTAAAGCCGCCCGGCTTTTGTCCAGGCAGTCCAGTTTTGCCTTCATATCGGTTTAGAACGAGGATTAATCGGGGAGCTTAACAAAGGCAACTATTTCAGCACTTCATAAGGTGAGGATGACTGACTATATTGCTTATAATTAGTGAGTTAATTTCATGAGATTACCGAAGGTAATTAAATGTGTTTTTATGGATTATTAATGCTTAATAATGCCTAAGAATGAAAAGACTAATGTCTAAAGAAAAAGGAGCATGATATACAAATTTAAGAGTAAATTGTGTATGATCATGTGTTATGAATAGGTTGACTTGAAAGTGGAATTAATTATGAAACATATGTTGAAATATACTTTTCCTTCATATTAGAATATATGAGTGATTAAAAGTGATATTTTGAATATTGAGATAAATGACATTTTCAAATGAAAATCAGCTGGAATTGTCTATATGACTATGAGTTGAGAACTTGGTTTGTTGGTATGAATTTGACTAGTATTAAGATACTAGTTGGACATTAAAATGAAATGTTGTTAAGATTGATCCTAAGATTGGATTGTAAAATGTTATGCCTTAAGTAGTCTTAAGAGATGCTTTAAGGTAGGAAAGTATGAACTCTAAGTTATACTAGGGGTAGGCCTTAAGGGATACCCAAGATAAAGTAAGTAATAAATTGATCCTAAGTATAGGATTGGCCTACGGGTGTGTTCGGTAGTCCTTGTGGATAGCCGGTTGAATTATGGAAATAAGTAAGGACCATGGCCCTTCCCGACTCTAGAGAGCGGGGTTGGATAGCATGGACTTACATCGTGATCACGGGTTAGGGTGGAATCCGAATCGGAGACCTAACTAGGTTCCGGTAGCGGTAACACATAAGATAGGACCCCGAAGGGCCTTACCTTCCTACGGGATGATGGGTATGAGTCCAGGGGCGGGATGTTGGAGTCCGAACCGAGAGCCTCATGGGGTGTCGGACATCGGTAGCAAGTCCCGTAGAAATAATAAGACCCAAGGGTTGGGTTGTGAAAATGATAATGAAAAGGAATATATAAGAAGGGCCGTGTGCCGACAAATAAATGAATTTACTTATTATAAGGATAATAAGTGGGAAATATAAATTATGATTTATATGATGATATCACCCTATTTTGAGGGTCTTGGAAATTAAAACGTTGATTATACTTAGTATAGTTGTCATTGTACTTGTCAAATGCTTCCAAGTACTGACCTCCCCTTCACGGGGAGGCCACCTCATAGTTTCAGCTACCGGCGCCCGTTGCTCGGGATATTCAGGGGAGAAGACGTGGTTCGTGCTTCTTCTGTTTTCTGATTTCAAAACAATTATAACAATGCTCATGGATATTATTTTCGAATAACTATTTGGGGGGGGGGGGGGGGCTTGCATGCCCATGTTTGCCAAAATGTGGCTAAGACACTTTTATTAAATGTTTCCGCTGTTTTAAATAAAAGTTTTACATTATGTTTGTTTATGGATGTACTATGTGTGAATGGTATTCAAGACGCCTTGTATGGTATGGATGAGTTGGACTGCGGTTGACTATTCGTACTGTACGGCGGGTTGTTGACGTGTCCGGGTAGGTCCGGGGCGTGACACCTGGACTGGCCTCCCAAGCTGGTGCTGTAGTTGGCCCACAAAAGGGCGTAAGATGTGCTGGCAACCTTTAACATAGAGAGTTGAAGGCAAGGAATCATTCCATTGCTTGCTCTGGGGATCCTTGTCAAGAAGCTCCACTCCGGCCCTAAGCCGTTCAGCACCCTTGGGAAAAGTCTTCAAGTAAGCCCCAAAAGCCGCTGGGATTTGCTGCCTAGCGTAATCTTCTTTGATGGCAGAGAACTCATCAGAAGATTTGAACGCCTCCCGAACGACAGACAAATCCACATTCACCTCATCCGGGCCGTCCGTGATACGGGGAGCTGTTTCTTCAAACTTCACCAAAGCAGCCTCAGCAGCAAAGACTTTGGCTTGAAAGGCTCCAAGATGAACCCTAAGCTTGCCAAGCTCGGTCTCAAGTCGTTGTTTTTCTTCTGCAAAAGCCTTCCGATCAGCCTCAGCAACGGTAGTAGCAGCAGTAGCAGCTTGCTCTACGGAAGATCGAGCGATGATCAAATCCCGCTCCTTGGCCAGTCGGGCCTCCCTCAGCTGCAAGCTATATAGCCCCACCTATAGGATTCCGTTCAGAAACAAAAGATGAGACGATATAGAACGAATGATAACCTATGAAACAAAGTATAGGGGAAAACAAAGTACCTTCAAAGCCGCTAAGGCCAAACACTCCTCTGCTTGCTCGACCGGCAGTTTAGGGACAAAAGAGTTATTGAAGAAAGTGGAGGTGGACCAAATTTGGCTCGCAGAAGAACCAACTTTCTCCAAAACTTCATGAACGAGATCTGCTAGAGAGATCCGGTCGACCTGACCAGAAAGGTTAACAGTGTGGGTCGCACCCACATCTACATTGGCATCCTGAGCAACCTGAAAGTGCTCAGAGAAATGATGCAGCTGATCGGACCCAAACCGGTCATCGATCAGCATATCTTCGAACTGGTCCTGATGGGGAACCTGCCGAATAGGCTCAGGCCCCTGAACGGGTTGAGAAGACCCGACATCTTGATTAGTGGCGGTGGAAGGATTGGCCTTGGGGTTCTTCTTGGCCTTCTTCCTCTTGCCCACTCCCCCAGCAACAAGGACCCGACTATCATCCATAGTAGCGTCTGAGTTGGAAGCTGAAAAAATAACAAGGCAACAGTTAGTACCGAGCGGCCTTATCGCATGGGAAACTAAAAAAGGGACGTTTCTCGCACGAGAAGGACCGCCCGTCCATGGCACTTGGTTTTCAGAAAAGTAAACCAAGGAATACGGGCAATACCTATCCCGGCTTTGACAAGCTGATCGTGAGTCAGGTACGTTACAATGTTGCAAGTTTTGGCCTCCTCCACGACAAAAACATCCTTACAGATCGTCTCGGTTAGAATCGGATCCGGTTATTTACGAGGGAAAGCATTCCACCTATTTGAAATCAGACCGCCCGGGACAGAAACGAAGAAAAACCGCTCTTTCCACCACTTAATTGAGGTTAGATTGCCCTTAAAAAGTATATGTCTCGTCCGGGCAGTTGCGGCCAAATACCCATGGGTCTGCTGAGGGACTACCTTAAAAAATTGATGAAATAGTTCTAAATTGGGCGTGACCTTAGCGTCTATACAACGACAAATAAAGCCGGCCATCACCCAATAGGAGTTCGGCATGACCTGGGCTGGTACGATTTCATAGAAATTGAGAAAAGAAACAAAAAAGGGATGCAACGGAAACCTAAGCCCAGCTTTAACCGAGTATAAATGAACTACGACCATTCCAGGGGAGTGGCGCATTGGATGAAGCCCATCTCACAAACGGAAGTCCACTGGGTCTGGAATTAGGGCCGGAATTTGAGCCCTGTTGTGAGAGGTCAATTTTTGCCGCCTTTCCCTAATCAATCTTAGGTCAAGTTTGTGACGAGGGACATCGCCCGGGGGTCCATCCGCCATGGAAGCAAGTTCATCACCGGAGTTCGTATCATCAGAATCGTCATCAGAAGAAGAAGAGCCGACGGAAGAATCCTCCGCCTCTGCCCTATTATCCTCCACCGCCTCATTTGTGCCTTCAGCAAAAGGGACGGGTATGACGTCCACAACGGTGGCATCATGATTTTCCCCTTGGGAAGCCATTTCCGAATTAGAGGAGCATGATCGAGGACACATATTGATCGAAGGAAAGAGTAGAGGAAAGTTAAGGGACGGGGAATACCTGAACACGGTGAAGCTTGAAGGACCTAGAGAGAAGGTAGAACAAAGGCACAAAGGAAATGAAAATTCGAAACCCGTATCCAAGAAATTCAAGGCCTATTTATAGCCTGACAGGCGCCGAATCAATAACCAACCTGAAGAAGGCACGTCACCTGGACTATTTGAAAGGACACATGTCGCATGGGAAAGTAAAAGCCAGTAATCATGACAAATATGGTAAAAATCAAACGACAACCGTAGATAAGGTACTAATCATGACATAGGGAACCAGCAAGCTCTGAATCCCGATCGTCATTCAGCATGCAAGTTCTACTTCCCAATGCACTCACTATCATTCGAGACATCGGAAGTGAGGGACTCGTGTTGGGATATTGGACCAAAGGCCCAATACCCAGGCCAAAGGCCCATATTATCCAGTACAAAACAGTTAACCCGAAATCCAGACGAAGAGCGGGCCCAAAGAGAAATATGTACCGAACGGGGATCGGTTCAACCAAGGTACTTGGGCCAAATCAACGAACGTTTCAACGTGACCCACCACTCTGATCGGGCAACAGACCATTGGCAAGTGGCGAAGTGCATTAAATACTAGAGTGTGACATCAGCAAGTGGGAGGATGAGCATTCAAGTGGCTGGATTAGCAACCAATCAGCAAGGAGCACCCCATACCCTCCATTAATATAAATAGATGGATTAATCTCATTGTAAAGGTTGGTATTTTGATACTCAAAGCCTAGAATAGCTTGATTACTCTTGTTCTTGTATTAATCATTGTTCCGACGTACCGTTCGGGAAGTTTCTTGTGTAATCAACGAATTGCATAATAAAAGTGGGCTCTTGAGATTATTATTATTCAGCTTTTATATTTTGTTATACCCTCGATTTATTATCCACATTCTGAAATATCCAAAGCGTGTGTTGGACTTTCAGATCTACGAGACTAAACTTCAACAATATTATTTATCATGAGTGAAGTTTAATTTGAGGCTGCCATTTAGTAATGTGAAAGCTGTGAATAAGTTTCCCGAATTTTATTGCAAAAGTTAAATCCAATTTGATTCATTAGTTAGTTTTACATTAAACCCAGCCCGATACCTATATTGGAGGGGCGGAAATATGAACTCTCGAAAATAGTGCGGTTAACAAGTAATCCTCATTGGCGCGACGGTATTAATGGACAGTATAGGGTCTTTCTTGCAAACTTATACCCCCGCTGTGCAATAGGCTGGCGGCCCTGCTTAAACCCTATTAAAACCGAAATATTGCTTCAAGTCTCTGCTTTTCAGTTCACACACCCATGGCTCTGTACTTGTTGTTTGAGTCCGCCTCCGGCTATGGGCTGTTCCTGGCAAATGGACTCGATGAAATTGGTCAGAATACGGAGGCAATTCGGAAGTCAGTCCTCGACCTCAACCGGTTCGGCAAAGTTGTGAAACTCATCGCGTTTAACCCATTCGATTCTGCTCTCGATGCTCTGAATCAGTGCAACGCTGTTTCTGAAGGTCTTTATATCTCCAAAATCCGTTTTATTGTAGTATAGTTTGCATGTTTGTCAGCTGCATGTGCAGACTACTTCGTATTTGTTTCAACTATGTACATTCAGGCGTCAAATTGCTACGTTGATCAATGTATATTAGCAAAAGGTGTTTTTGCGGTGTTGGAGAATTCCATACAGGATTTATTTATGCTTAATAGTTTGTCTTTTGCCTACAATCTAATTTAATGCGATTTTATGAATGTGTTTAGGGCAAATGACTGATGAGTTGAGGAATTTTTTGGAGCTTACACTCCCTAAAGTTAAGGAGGGAAAGAAGGCTAAGTTCAAACTAGGACTTGCAGAGCCTAAGCTTGGTTCACATATAGTTGAAGTAACTAAGATTCCTTGCGAAAGCAATGAGTTTGTTCTAGAGCTTCTGCGTGGTGTTCGGTTGCATTTTGAGAAGTTTATTGGAAATCTCAAGGTTTGCATTTCATTACATCTTCATTTATCTGGTTACTTCTCCAGTGTCCTGCACTGTTTAAGCTCTACTCGTTTGCAATCTTGTAATGGGTATACAGTCAGGTGACATTGAGAAGGCCCAGCTGGGGTTAGGTCACAGTTACAGCAGAGCAAAGGTCAAGTTCAATGTTAACCGTGTTGACAATATGGTTATTCAAGCAATATTCTTACTTGATACTCTTGATAAAGATATCAATACATTTTCAATGAGAGTCAGGTATATATACTGTCTGCCTTCCAGCAAAACTATATAATGATTTTGTTGTGTTTTGTAGTATTTAGCAAAAGAAAATCGATACTGCATGTTTTCTCATATGTTTTCCTCTATGAAGTCTATATTTTGAATTTCAATCTCTACTACAGAGAGTGGTATTCATGGCACTTCCCAGAACTTGTGAAGATTATCAATGACAACTATTTATATGCCAAACTTGCAAAGTTCATCGAGGACAAGTCGCAACTATCTGATGATAGTTTGCCAGACTTAACAGAAATAGTCGGGGATGAAGATAAAGCCAAAGAAATAGTAGTCGCTGCCAAAGCTTCCATGGGTAAAAATATATTTGAAATCACCTTTGCTCAATTCCAATTCACTCAATTCCAATTTTGACTCCTTTTATTTGTATCTTGTTTCTTTCTTTTTCAGGCCAAGATTTGTCTCCTGTTGACCTGATCAATGTCAAGCAACTTGCACATAGAGTAATGGATCTTGCTGAGTATAGGAAGAATCTCTATAATTATTTGGTTGCTAAGATGAATGACATAGCACCAAATTTGGCTGCATTGATTGGTGATGTTGTTGGGGCCCGTTTAATTTCTCATGCTGGCAGCCTGACAAACTTGGCTAAATGTCCATCATCCACTCTCCAAATACTTGGAGCTGAGAAGGCTCTCTTCAGGTCTTTGTACTCCTGATCTCCCTTATGCATGTAGATTATGTTTTTTTTTTTAAATTCTAATGATGTTTCCTTGGATGACTGTTGGTGCTTTCTCAATCTTTGTTGACCGTTTGAATTTAGTATAGTTTGTTTGTATAGGGTATTAGATCCCGGAAAATGCTAGGTACAGGGGAAAAATGTCAAGGATAATGAAATATTTTTAATGTTATTAAGTTATATTTATAAATTATAGATTATAGATGTTTTGATATCTTAGTCTTTTTACAATAGAAACGAATAAATGAGATCATTTTGAACAAAAATCACTAACTAGTTTAGTGTGCTTGAACCATTGTTTTTCCTATAATATTTGCTCCTAAAAGTCCCATATATTTTATTATATATTTTCATATTCTAGGGTATTCTGTGTTCCAATCAGAACATTTAGCGTTTTAAGTTTCTAAGTTTAAAACTCCCTTATGAGTGCAGGGCATTGAAGACTAAAGGAAACACACCGAAGTATGGGCTCATATTCCATTCTTCTTTCATTGGCCGTGCTGGTGCTAAGAACAAAGGGCGAATGGCTCGTTATCTTGCAAACAAATGCTCTATTGCTTCACGCCTTGACTGTTTCCTAGGTGTGCCCTAAGATTCCATTAGACAACAGTTTTTTGTGTGTATTCATTTATTTATTTCTTCAAATGAAGGTGTTAATATTTTGTGCACACAGATACCAGCACTACTAAATTTGGGGAGAAACTTCGTGAGCAAGTTGAAGAGAGACTTGATTTCTATGATAAAGGAGTGGCACCACGCAAAAACTTGGATATGATGAAAGCTGTAATCGGAAGCCTTGAAAATGAAGGTATGTGTTTGATGCATTTGTCATCCTTAATATGTGAATTTTTCCAAAATAAATAAGATTATTAAACTGATGAAAATGGTGGACATGTAAATCGTTTGTCATTTCTTAAACTCTTCATGAGCACTTCCACTGTCTTTTTTATTGTTGCTATATGTCATTTATTCTTTTTCCCAGAAACTGCCAGAATAAAAAACGTTATGTTTGGGATGCAGAAAATGGCAGGGAAAGGAAATAGACCAGAAAAAGTTTTTTTACTTTATTTTTTTGTTTTACTTTGGATAGCACAAAAGAAAACCGAATTTGATTAGAAGTTTTTATTTTTTCACATTCATATGCCTTAGCCTGCATATAATATAAATCATCATTATCATCATCATCATTACCCCAGTGCCGCAAAGGCTCCCACCGTAAGGGGGTCAGATGTACGAAGTCTTACCCTTGTACTAAAGCATAGAGAGACTGTTTCCGGATGACCCATAGTGAAAATCACGTTCAAAATTGCATGAACTGATTGCTTCTTCATAACAAAGAAGCGCAGACGGTTTAGAGAGCCATTTTGCATTATTCCATCATTATCTCAAGCCAAAAAATAGTGAATCTTTGGCTCCATTGCAAATGATGGAGATGCCTGCATATAATATAAATGCATAATATAAATTGAATGTCTATAAATGTCTAAAATTGATTTACTGAGTTTGAAGACTCCCCCACCCGGACTTGCATCTTGTCATCCGATGTACTCCCTTTTTTATTGTTTTCATTTTCGGGGTTCCTAAACAGACCTATATACACACTTGATCTTGTATTTGTTTATATATCAACATCTCATTACCTGGATAATTTTAAGTTATGCTTTGAAAGCTAGCAAGCTTCTCTTTATGGCATAGTCTTATGTGTGTGAATAAGATGATATTTCAATATCTGCTGAAACTGATAATGATGTTCTTCTCAATTTGTAGATGCCACTATGGATGAAGACAAAATGTCAACTGAACCTTCATCAGCAAAGAAAAGCAAGAAAAAGAAATCCAAGGGTGAGGATGAGCAACAAATGGAAGAAGATGAACCCGCTGAGAAAAATGGTATTGACTCTGAAGAACCAAAGAAGAAGAAAAAGAAGGAAAAACGGAAAGCAGAAGAGCAGAAAAGTGTGGATGAAAATAATGCAAATGGCATAAATGGGGTTGATGCCATGAATGGGTCAACAAAGAAGAAGAAAAAGAAGAGCAAGGGTGAGAATGAAGATTTTCAAACACCTGCTGCTGGAAGTAAAAAGAAAAAGAAGTCCAAGGTTGACGACGATGAATGATTGGATATTATTATCCTAGCAGCAGCAGCAGCAGTAGGAGGCTAGCTTGTTCTGGTCTTCCTTTAATGTCATAGTTTGAACTTTTGAGTGGCTGTACCTGTAAGCCAGTTTTTGTTTGTTTAACCTTGGGGTTAGTTATATTTCTTCTACTAGATATCTTCTCTGTAGCTTTTGTTTCTGCTATTATAGACTTCTATATTTATTTCTGTTTTATTATCTCTCCTTTTCCATAAAGATTCCACAAAAATGAAAAATCACCAGTACATATGCCATTGAGCATTTTTCGCTTTAAGTTATCTGATTGTTGTGAGAGTAACATATTTGTGTTTCTTTTTTTCTTGTTTCTAGTACTCCAAGTCTCCAACTATTGTGATGGGAGGATATTTTGACATTTATTTTGATTTTTTCATATTTAATTGTTTGACCAAGGTCCATGTTGGCTTTTGACTGATAGTTTTAGTTCTCTTGCATTCATGCCAATGATGGCGGTCGGACTTGTGGCTCTCTATTTAAAGACCCAAGTGCCAAAAATAAGTGAGAATTCAAATGGGCTATAATAAGAAAACCACTAATTTTTACTCTGTAGTTTGGAGATATTTATTTCATTTACATATTTTTACACATACACTCTGGCACGGGATAAGCCAGTACGTCCCGATCCACCTTATTAGTCCTCTGCTCTGGCTGCCCTTGACATTTCTTGTGCAGTTTCTTCATGACATGACTGAACTCTTCATCTGAGATGGAAGGATCATCCAGGACTGGGAACATCATTCTCTTGTTCGGCTTTATATACTTTCTATGTCCTATGTATGCCCGATGTCCCTGCCAAATTACCAATAGGTTTAAATGTTTGATACTTATTGGGGTCAGTTTTGAATCAGGAAAATGTTGGGGAAAAAATAGAGAGAAAAATGATGGAATCAAGGAAGAAAGCAATAACCAGAAGAAAAAAAGCAACTAAGAAAACAAGGAGGTAAAACTCAAGGAAAAATCCATTTTCCCTTATTTACTTTTGAAAAATCTCTTTCTTTCTCTCAAATTTGGAAGTACTATTCACCACTCTGTATAAAATCTACCCTTTTCATCTTACCTCTGAAATGTATTACTTATATTTGACTCTGTCATGCAGGTTGAACCCTATTTTTACTGCATTTAGCATTAATTTCTTCCACAAATAACAATTCAAACAATAAAAAAGTCAAATTTGTTGATTCTCACTTTGTTAGTCATTTTACTCCAACCCATTTGAATATGAGAAGGCCAAAAGCTCCTTATTCCATTAAAATTATCAAAGACAGACTATCATGTCCAATTGTCCAAAAACTTGTAAGCGATAGAATAATTAATCATATTTCATGCTTTTATTGCATTTTAGAGACAAAGCCAAACATAAAGAAACATCTTAACATTCTTTGATCTTCATTCCATTATTATTTTTGTATTTAATTAATTAATTATTTATTTAATTTATTATTTACCTCAAGAGCTCGGCCCATGTTCCCGCCATGGGAAGTGACTAGAACGTCACTGCTAAGTGAAACGACGTAGTCAATAGCAGCAAAAACTGAAGCTTTGTCCACGTAAGGCGCCAGCTCTCCTTCCCGAGCCAACCCGAGCTTACTCATCAGGTTCGGGAACTCTTCCTTCAACCCATCCAGCGCCGGGGCCCCACCAAACGGCTCTCCGCCGGCAACGTACACTCTCGCGTCTCGCGGCGCACCCAACGCCTTGAGTAGCCTCGCAATCTCCCCGGCGTTTAACGGACACAGCCCGGCGGCTCTTCTGACGGCGTTTGTGACGTTTTTCATCTTTCTCGTCTGGAAATCCGGGTGGGATTCCCGTTCTCTGCGGATGATTCCGTCGTGCTGTTCGCCCAAGCCGGTGGCGCAACCGCTTCTCATCCACACGTCCTTTTCCAGACGGAGATGGACGGCTATGTATGGCCCTTCTATCCACATTCTTCTCGCGAATCGGTGGCTGAGATCGTGAATCGGGCCGGCGAATCTTAGCGCGTGGAATGCAACCTTGCAGCGAAGCTTCTGGAGATCCGGCGGAAGATTCTTCGAGAGCCTCGAATCTAGGCCTTTCAGTATTAGCAGACCTTCTTCGTTCAGCTAAACACAATTAAACAACACTAATCAGTGCCTGATATTTTCAATTAACAGAATATTAACATTAATTAATTGCTCTGTTTCGGCTCTCTAACCTGTTTGAAGAATTTGGCGCGTAACCAGAGAGGAGAAACATGAAATGGAATCCGAGTTTCAACCCTTTGCCTGGAAACCAAATGTGAGGATGGCAATGAAGAAACAATTCGGACGTCAGATTTCAAGACTTTCTTGAAATGTTCCACATCAAAAATCTCTGAGAATTCACTGCAAAATCATAATTCATTTTCACTTCCCAGAGTAAAGATTGCAAAAGACGAAGAGAAATCAAGATTTACTCATCAAAGATTGTACCTTTAAAAGAGAAAAAGATAAATCAAGATTTATTATCATTTCCCAGAGTGAAAATTAAAAGAGACAAAGATAAATCAAGATTTACTCATTAAAGATTATACCTTTCGTCCTTCCAGATGCGGTTGACTTGAAGAACAGGGACAACAAGGGCGGCTTCAAGAATCCTGGCGATGACAACCGCATCCACGATTTCATTCCTCTGCTGGTTCAGTCCGCCGGAAACCACCACCACCAAGAACCTCCTCTTTTCTTTAGAAATCGCTGCGGACGCTTTCCGGTACTGGGTGCTGAAATGCAGGCAGGGACGGAACCCTTCGTCATCTGGTTGGCGCCAGAACTCCCTCTCCTCGTTGGAAATGTTTCCAGCCACCACCCTTTTAGGAGGGAGTGGATCCATTGCGTCAGCGGACACGGACAGGTGGCTCTGATCGGGGAATAGAACAGTAGAGTAAGAAGGAATGGGGGGGCAGGGGAGGGAGTTACGCCATAGGGTAGCGAAAGTGATGAAGAAAATGGAAAAGAAAGTGGAGGAGACCAGGAAGAAGACGAAGATCATGGAGAGGTAGTGGGATCTTCTTGAAGTTGAAGTAGCTGAGAGCTTCTTGGGAGTGAATTGCAGCGAATGGAAGGGAAAACTGGTGAGCAGATTGGAGAAGAAAGATGGGTTTAAAGCAATGAAGGACGGGTGCTTGATGGTTTTAGTTCTAACCGCCATGATCAATGACTGAAGCAAACAAGAAAGTTTACGGTGAACTTTGTTTTCCAAGTAAAGCTTTCGACTTGGCTGGCGGGAGGGAGGGAATTCGGGAAACTTGAACAAAAACTAGAAGGATGATGATTGATAGTGTCTTGAACTCAGCTGTAAAACTGCAAAGTTCTTTTTTACGATCCTAGCGGGCCAGCAGTGAAAAGATAAAATAAATTCGAAAAGGGAAAAGGTGAGATAGCCCCCTTATAAAAAGTTCAAATAAATCTTTATATAAGAGCATCTGTCCGGCCCTCACCATTTGGGCGGTTCCCGGAAAAATTTTTTTATGCAAATTTCTGAGCATCTTATTCATTAAGTCTAGTTTACTCATACCAAATTTCAGCTAACAATTCAATCGGAAAGACATTCAAATGAATTCTTGGAGATAATTGCGCTTTTAACTGAATTCATTTGAATGCCCCAAATGTAAGTAATTATACTACATGCATTGTTTACTGAAGTATCTACTATCTAGCCCAAGCATCTCTAGTACGTATCATATATCTGCTCTTGTGCATATGATTCTGGAGGAAGATTCAGGAGGAGGAAGCTGTAATTCACGAGTACAAAATAATGAACTTTGTATCACTATCTTAGCAAACTTCTTTGCACTTCCAAAATACTACTTCCGTCCCATAAAATTCTTCCCACTTTGACTTGGCACGGAGATTGAGAAAGTGGAATAAAGTGGAAATGTATGGTTGTGGTTGCGTAAGAAAAATGTGAAATGAATGTGAACCACACAAATTGTCCAAAAATGGTAAGTGGGAAGATTTTTTTGGGACGATACAAAAAGAAAAGTGGGAAGAATTTTATGGGACGGAGGGAAGAGAGTATATCACAAAGTTTATTTGGATGGCTTATGTGCCAATGCTAGTCACAACCTCGGAAATTACCTCTTGTATTACGGAGTAGTTTTTTTCCTAACATCCAAGTGAGATTTCATTCATTATCTCCTGCTAGACAATGCTAGACACTCATCTTTGCATGGTGTTTGAAAATTCTAAATCATAAAAGTGAAATTCAAAATATCAGAAATATAACAATCAAGGTTATTAATAGAAATACCTACAAACATGTATTTTCTACTCACCCCTCTGTTGGAATAAATCCGATAATACTTTAATCTTCATATTGAAATTATCTAGAGAATTAACTGAGCGGAAGCGTACCTGACTCCATGGGAGATGATCTTTAGGGATCCAGGAGACGGAGGCTAGGGTTTGCGTCTTCTAGTTGATGCACACCCTCGGGATTATCTCTCTAGCGATGAGATGCAGAAAGACGGAATGGCGTGTACAACTAGGGACCATAACCCCTTATTTATAGAGTGCTTAACCCTAATCAGCCCATCATTGATTAGGTCAAGCCCATGAGTCTCTACACATTTGGGCCCTATACCTTATTAGATAACTTATTAGCCCACTTAAATTAATATTCATAGGACCACTAATTTTTGGGCCTAAATATAAGATAGCATATAACATACAATTAAACCCGATAAATAATATATTGTGAATATTACATGTAGTATAAGTCCAATAATCTAACAATCTCCCACTTGGACGACATACACATGTATACACAATCCTTAGAATTGTATGTTTACTTTAGGAGCTCCAAATTATTGCTATCAAACTGTAGTCATCCTTAATCAATCCGGTCCATTAATTATATCAACATAGGACCAAAGAAGTCTTTGCTATATTTGAATAACTAGACCCATCGATGATCACATATATTAATATAATAAACGACATGGATCAAGTATAGGTGTGTAGCGTGGAAATAACATATAGTGTGGTCTGGAATGGAATGTCTATTTCCAACTGGTCCACCCTGAGATCAATAATATAACTGTAAGAGTACATAAAACTTTAAACTTTATTTCTGCAGAAAATAACATTAAAACTTGAGTTAACCAAACATAGAAACATTACAAACTCCCACTAAAACTCATAATCCTCAACTGATTTGACACCCATTTGAGCAACATGCTCATGAAACAATTTGGGTGGTAATCCTTTAGTGAGCGGATCCGCAATCATGGAGTTTGTGCTAATGTGCTCTATAGATAACTTTCCTTCTTGTACTCGTTCCTTAACAGCCTTAAATTTGACCCCAATGTGTTTTGCCTTGGTCAAACTACTGTTGTTCTTAGCATAGAGGACTGCTGATCTATTGTCACACAATAACTTAAGTGGTCTTTCAATGCTGTCCACTATGCGTAATCCACTAACAAAATCTCGCAGCCATAATGCCTGATTGGATGCCTCATAACATGCTATAAACTCTGCTTCCATGGTGGAAGTAGCTGTAAGAGTCTGCTTGATACTCCTCCAGGAGATAGCTCCTCCAGCTAGAATATAGATGTAGCCTGAAGTGGATCTCAAGCTATCTTGACATCCAGCAAAATCAGAGTCGGTATACCCAATGATCTCAAGCTGATCCGATCTCCGATATGTGAGCATATATTCCTTTGTTCTCTGTAAATACCGCATGACCCTTTTGGCTGCTTTCCAATGGTCCATTCCCGGATTGCTCAAATATCTGCCTAACATCCCAACAATGTATGCCAAATCAGGCCTTGTACAAACCTGGGCATACATCAAACTTCCTACAGCCGAATCATAAGGAATGTTCCTCATTTCTTTAGATTCAAAACCATTCTTAGGGCACTGCATGAGACTAAACTTGTCTCCCTTAGAAACTGGGGTATCTCCTGGTTTGCAGTCTTGCATACCAAACCTTTTGAGAACCTTATCGATATAGCTCTTTTGTGAGAGTCCAAGAACGCCTTTGGAGCGATCTCGGTGAATTTGAATTCCTAATACAAAAGAAGCCTCACCAAGATCTTTCATTTCAAAATTCTTTGAAAGAAATATCTTAGTTTCGTGTAATAAGCCTATATCGTTAGTAGCAAGCAGTATGTCATCAACATACAAGACCAGGAAAATATGCTTACTCCCACTGAACTTGTGGTATATACAATCATCACTGACATTTGGTTGAAAACCAAAAGATATAATGATTTTATGAAACTTGTGATACCACTGACGAGAAGCCTGTTTGAGCCCATAGATGGATTTCTTTAATTTGCAAATCATTTTCTTTGAATCCCCCGAAACAAAGTTTTCTGGTTGCTCCATATAGATTGATTCCTCAATGTCACCATTGAGAAACGCAGTTTTTACATCCATCTGATGAAGCTCAAGATCAAAATGTGCCACTAATGCCATTATTGTTCTAAAAGAGTCTTTCGAAGATACCGGAGAGAAAGTCTCTTTATAGTCAATTCCTTTCTTTTGAGTGTAGCCTTTAGCAACAAGACGAGCTTTAAACCTTGTAACATTGCCCTTTGAATCCCTCTTGATTTTAAATATCCATTTACAACCAATGGGTTTAATACCTTCAGGCAATGAGACTATCTCCCAAACGTCATTGTCACTCATAGACTTCATCTCATCTTTCATGGCATTAATCCATTCTTGAGAGTTAGAACTTTCCATGGCTTGACGGAAGTTGATTGGATCATCTTCCGCAAAACCAACATTTGATTCTTGTTCTTGGAGGAAGACAATTATTTCTTCCACCAATTCCCAATTTTCCTCATGTTCTAGGAGAAATACAATATAATCATCCGGAATTGCGCTTCTCCTCTCTCGAGTGGATCTCCTTAATGGCACCTCAGGTTCTTGAGGTTGTTGAGTTTGATCCTCATTAACAAATTCAGGTACTTGATTGGGGATGTTTTCGAGATTGTCATGAACTGGAGTTGTTTCTTGAACATCATTAGGAATAAACATATCTTGATCATGTTCAATGACAACTGAAGGAAGAGTAACATGTTCTTCCTCAAAGACAAAATCTCTAACCTTATCTCCCCACCCCCGAAACTCAATATCCTCAAAGAACCGGGCATTACCCGTCTCAAAAATAGTCCTGGTAGTGGGATCGTAAAATTTATACCCCCTTGACCTCTCAGAGTATCCTACAAAATAGCTACTAACTGTTCTTGAGTCCAGTTTCTTTTCATTTGGCCTATAAGGCCTTGCCTCAGCTGGACAACCCCAAACATGGAAATGATTTATACTGGGTTTCTTTCCAGTCCAAATTTCATAAGGGGTTTTAGTTGTAGCTTTAGTGGGAACTCTGTTAAGTATGTAAGCTGCAGTTTTCAGTGCCTCTCCCCAGAGTGAATCGGGTAAAGTAGTATGACAAATCATACTCCTAACCATGTCCTTCAATGTACGGTTTCGTCTCTCAGCAACACCATTCATGCTAGGAGTTCCTGACATGGTGTACTGAGGAACAATTCCACACTCCTCTAGGTATTTAGCAAATGGCCCTGGACGTTGTTCACCGGAACCATCATATCTACCATAGTATTCACCACCACGGTCAGATCTAACGGTTTTTATTCTTTTGCCTAATTGATTTTCAACTTCGGCCTTATAAGATTTGAACACGTCTATTGATTGGGACTTTTCATGAATGAGATAAAGGTAACCATAACGAGAGTAATCATCTATGAATGTGATAAAATATGTTTGGCCATTTCTACATGGTGTAGGGAATGGTCCACAAATGTCCGTATATATCAATTCTAATAGATCTGAAGTTCTCTCGGCACCTAACCTCCGTTTGTTCGTTTGTTTTCCCTTAACGCACTCAACACAAATATCAGAATTTGAGGAGTCAAGAGAATCAAGAATTCCATCTGACACAAGTCTCTGAATTCTTTCTTTAGAAATATGTCCTAGACGCTTGTGCCAAAGTGAAAATGAATTCTCATTGGTTAATTTTCTTTTAGTACCACGAGTACTTACATGCAAGGTTTCATTATATGAGGTATTTATATCAAGTGAATATAGATTATCATAAACTGATAAAAGACCAGTACCAATAAGTTTTGAATCTTGAAATAGACTGAACTGACTATTTCCAAATGAACAAGAATAACCAAATTTGTCCAATGCAGAAATAGAAATTAAATTCCGCCTAAATGACGGCACAACAAATGTCTCTTTCAAATCCAAATAAAAACCAGTCTTTAATAATAATCTAAAAACACCGATAGCCTCAACTTCAACTCGTTTGCCATCACCGACATAGATGTATCTTTCACCATCAATTGGTTTTCGGCAGCTCAGGCAACCCTGCATAGATACACTTATGTGAGTAGTAGCACCGGAATCTACCCACCAAGTGTCTTTTGGTACCGAAATTAAATTAACCTCAGAACAAACAAGAGCAAGAGACATACCCTTTTTCGCACGCCAAGCATGGTACTTAGTGCAGTTCTTTTTCTTGTGATTAGTCCCTTTGCAAAAGAAGCATCCAGATTCCTTAGTTTCTTCCTTAGTTTCCTTGTGATGCTTCCTGGGAGGCCCCGAATTTGCAGCTTCCTTAATTTTTCTTTTATTGCTGCCCTTAGAGGTAGATGCCAAATGAGCACTTTCTGTCTTATCTTGCTTTATTCTCTCTTCCTCTTGAACACAATGAGAAATGAGCTCATTGAGAGACCATTTCTCCTTAATGCAGTTGTAACTGACTTTAAATTGATTAAATTGAGAAGGAAGAGAGATCAAAACTAAATACACAAGCAATTCCTCAGGTAAAACAAGCTTTAGTGCACTTAGTTTTGAAGCAATATGAGACATTTCCAAAATGTACTCCCTTATGTTCCCTTTGCCTTTATACTTCATGGAAACAAGAGTGCTCAAAAGAGTACTAGTTTCCGCCTTTTCGTTTTTAGCAAAACGCTTTTCAAGTTCGGCAAGGAATGATTTGGCATCGGCCTCATCAGACATTGTGCCCCTGAATGATTCTGGAATTGCACGTTTCATGATCATTAGACTCATGCGATTTGAGCGTTCCCACCTCTCCATCTCCCTCTTTTCATCGAGGGTAGATGTGTCCTTAAGAGCGGCGGGTTTCTCAGTCCGAAGTGCAAGGTCTAGATCCATGCAACCGAGAACGATCATAACATTCTCTTTCCATTCCTTAAAATTCGTGCCGTTAAGCACTGAGATGCTATTAATATTAGCAGATATTGTAGCAGCAGAATTGTTGACTGAAAGAGAACAAAAAAATAATATAAATGATATGCTCTAGGAACTGGAATTAATTTGATAATTAATTTTAAATTTAAATATTAGCAATCCCCATCACAAGATACCTAACGCAACACCTAATCTTGTCTTTGGACATAAATTAGACTTGCAAGTGGTACTCTTGGCGTAATAATAAAATTTTGATAATAAAATCATGTCAAATACAAAGCCTTTCTTTGGACCGACTTAATATTCACACGAAAAACTTCATAATCATCACAAATTTTATTATCACAAATGTACTTAAATTTCAGCCAAATAATAACCTTCCTTTGGGCCAATTATTATCCGCATGAAATAAGAAAGTACACAATCATCTTAATATATGAGTTAATTAATTTCAACAAGAGAGGCTACTTTGGCAGCATGTTGTATCAATTAACTAACTCAAATATTAGACATGCTAATATTAACTCGAAAATCTGAAAAATAAAAATTGGGCAAATTTTTCTGAATCACATGCAAATGTGTTATGTATGAAATTTGTAAAACCTGTACTCAATCTTTATGTGATCACAAAATAGGGTTTATACATCCTTAACACCTAACACATTTTTAAACTGTAAATCATGATCACCAACAAAAGGAATTTATTTCCAAATATGCAATTCTAATAGAACTGACATTGGCCGTGATCACATATAAGTATTTAATTACCAAAGTCGTAGAAAATACCAAAATTGAATCACCCCCCAAAAAAAAAGGTAACATATCAAAATTTAATTTGATACTCATACTTTTGACTCAAAATTTTTTTTTTGGAAACAATCACGATTCACATATATTTACCACATACAAGAGAATCCCCAAATTTTAAAAAAAATTCCACATATACGAATGATTCCAAATTAAATGCTGAATACGATCCATTAAAATTTATTGGATGGTGCCGATTAAACCAAAAAAAAAAAAATAACAGATTGCTCGACAGTATACAAAGTGAAACAAAGAATTTCAAATTCCACTTCATCACATAGCAATTTAAACTGAATTGCAGATCCTTTCCAAAATTTAAATAAATCAAAAGTAATTCAATTGCCACTTGATTATTCCGTAAAACCCAATGACACAAGGAACAAACGATATTTTGTTCAATCACAAACATGTGAGTGGCAATAGAATCACAATTTGATAATAAAAGAAAACGCGAACAACTCAAACCGTAATTGTGCAAATCAGACTAAAAATTAAGGCAAAGAAACCAAAATCAACTTCATTATGCCGCTGCCAAAAAACGGCAGCAACCAGAGAAAATCAACATGCTTGATTTCTATTTAATCATCAACCGCTGATTAATCATTAAGAACTAATTGCATAAAAGCAAAATTGCATTACCATGATTCCACTTAATCGGCAGATCATATGACAAAAGAAATATCCGAAACTCAATCGTTTAAGATTGAAATAAAAGTATGAATACTCCAAATAATTCAATATGAAGGAGGCTCTGATACCAATTGTTGGAATAAATCCGATAATACTTTAATCTTCATATTGAAATTATCTAGAGAATTAACTGAGCGGAAGCGTACCTGACTCCATGGGAGATGATCTTTAGGGATCCAGGAGACGGAGGCTAGGGTTTGCGTCTTCTAGTTGATGCACACCCTCGGGATTATCTCTCTAGCGATGGGATGCAGAAAGACGGAATGGCGTGTACAACTAGGGACCATAACCCCTTATTTATAGAGTGCTTAACCCTAATCAGCCCATCATTGATTAGGTCAAGCCCATGGGTCTCTACACATTTGGGCCCTATACCTTATTAGATAACTTATTAGCCCACTTAAATTAATATTCATAGGACCACTAATTTTTGGGCCTAAATATAAGATAGCATATAACATACAATTAAACCCGATAAATAATATATTGTGAATATTACATGTAGTATAAGTCCAATAATCTAACACCCTCCACCTTGGATCAGAAATTGCGGCCATGTATTTTCAGTTTAATTATTCAATTTAATAAATACGTTTTATGCGTCGTTTGTTTATTAGAAATTGCTCTAAATAGGAGCAAAATTGTTTTGAAATTCCAAAATATGAGTATCATATTTTTTATTCTCTGAATAAGAGTAATCTGCCAAATTTGGAATAAAATGCCATGTTTAAAGCCTAGTAATGCCAAACTTGGCAGAAATTTACTCCTATTCAAGGAATAAAAAATATGATAGTCCTATTTTGGAATTTCAAAACTTTTTTACTCCTATTTAGGGAAAAAGAATTCTTGTTTATAAGTGGAGCCGATGCATTAGACCTCGCATAATACATAAAAAGGTGACTCGTAAACCTTATACATCCCACAAAGTACACACGAGATGCATAAGGGGCGTCTCCTTAGAGTGATATTGTAGTAGTGTTTATTATCATATTTTAATATTGTTGAGGTTAATTCGCCGCAGCCCGGAAGTTCAACACCCCTTTTGGGAGGGTTTCAAGGCTATGGGGTGATCATAAAATATAAACAATGATTTTTACGTGGAAACCCGGAAAGGGAGAAAACTAGAGACTGTTTAGGCTAATGTCCAAGCCCTCTCCTTTTATTACTGCTCTCCTCACCCATACATTATATAGGCTCCATTAATGGAGGATTCAAGCTAACTATAGAGAAGGAGGAAGAAGAGAGAGATCCTTAATAAGGAGGGGAATCCTCCTATTTATAGAGGAAAGGGGGAGAGGTGCTCCACCCTAACAGCCGAGTGGGCCGAAACGGGCCTCTTGGGCCTAGATGGGCCGAATGGGCAGAAATGGGCCCAAAGGCCGAAATAGGCCTGATAGGCTAAAAAGGGCCTTACTGATTGGGCTCCGTACTACGTAAAGTCTTGAGCTCCTGAACAGTAATAGGCTAGGATGATATATCCCAACACAAGCCCCCAGTTTCTTGAGTAGTGAGCGTGCGAATCTGCTCGAGAAAATATACTTTTGCCTGTGCTCTTCCTCTGTCTTGCTGGAAACTATGTCTTTGAATAATCATAATATATGAGTGGGTGTCTGCCCCTCTGAATATACCCTGCTGGTGAGGCGCTCCCCTCCCGACGGGGTCGGGCAAGGGATGCTCTTCCGTGAACACTCTCCATCTGAATGTACCAGATGGGAGAAGAGGACTCTGACTCGAGCTTTCCAATGGAGAAGCTTAGAGGTCCCTGCACAATATAAGCTGACGACACGGAACTGGCTCGATATGATGTACATGTATGTATGGATGTATGAGAGATGATGCATGAATGTATGAATGCATGTGATGTATGAGTGCCATGTATGAGAGAGGGCATGTAAGATGTGATACAAAGCGGTGAATGTCATCGGTAAACCGGGCACGACGGCACTGAGGGGCCGAGCGTGCTGCATAAGACGTTCGTTGCCACGGTATGCTCTTACTTTGCCGAGATATGATCTTACTTTTCCATGGTGTGGTCTTACGTCGAACAAGAACCGGACACGAATGGCGCGGAGGGGCCGTTCGTGCTGCATAAGACGTTCGTCATCCCCCTGGATGGTATGGACGAGCTAAACATGAACTAGACACGATGGCACTGAGGGGCCGATCGTGCTGCATAAGATGGTGGTCGTCACCCTGGAAGGTATGGACGAGCCCGACCATGAACTGGGTACGACGGCGCTGAGGGGCCGATCGTACTGCATAAGACGGTGGTCCCCATCCTGGAAGGAATGGGTGAGCCGACCGTGAACTGGACAAGATGGCACTGAGGAACCGATCGTGCTGCATAAGATGGTGGTCACCATCCTGGAAGGAATGGATGAGCCGGCCGTGAACTCGACACGATGGCGCTGAGGAGCCGATCGTGCTGCATAAGACGATGGTCCGCATCCTGGAAGGAATGGGTGAGACGACCGTGAACTGGACACGATGGCGCTGAGGAGCCGATCGTGCTGCATAGGACGGTGGTCCCCATCCTGGAAAGAATGGGTGAGCCGACTGTGAACTGGATACGATGGCGCTGAGGGACCGATCGTACTGCATAAGACGGTGGTCCCCATCTGCTTGTCGTAACCGCCCATTCTCTCTCTCTCTCTCTCTCTCTCTCTCTCTCTCTTTGGGTCTTCCAGGGTGGGGATGCTCATCTCCAGGCCCTTGGCCTCTGGAATGGAAATGCTCGTCTCCAGGCCCTCTGTCCTCTGGAATGGAAATGCTCATCTCCAGGCCCTCGGGCCCTCTGGAATGGAAATGCTCGTCTTCAGGCCCTCGGGTCCTCTGGAATGGAAATGCTCGTCTCCAGGCCCTCGGGTCCTCTGGAATGGAAATGCTCGTCTCCAGGCCCTCGGGTCCTCTGGAATGGAAATGCTCGTCTCCAGGCCCTCGGGTCCTCTGGAATGGAAATGCTCGTCTCCAGGCCCTCAGGTCCTCTGGAATGGAAATGCTCGTCTCCAAGCCCTCAGGTCTTCTGGAATGGAAATGCTCGTCTCTAGGCCCTCGGGTCCTCTGGAATGGAAATGCTCGTCTCCAGGCCCTCGGGTCCTCTGGAATGGAAATGCTCGTCTCCAGGCCCTCGGGTCCTCTGGAATGGAAATGCTCGTCTCTGGAATGGAAATGCTCGTCTCCAGGCCCTCGGGTCCTCTGGAATGGAAATGCTCGTCTCCAGGCTCTCGGGTCCTCTGGAATGGAAATGCTCGTCTCCAGGCCCTCAGGTCCTCTGGAATGGAAATGCTCGTCTCCAGGCCCTCGGGCCCTCTGGAATGGAAATGCTCGTCTCTAGGCCCTCGAGTCCTCTGGAATTGAAATGCTCATCTCCAGGCCCTCGGGTCCTCTGGAATGGAAATGCTCGTCTCCAGGCCCTCGGGTCCTCTGGAATGGAAATGCTCATCTCCAGGCCCTCGGGTCCTCTGGATCAACCTTAGGGGTGAAGATGTCCCCCAGCCCATATATAATAGTAATTTTTATTTTTTTTATTTTTTTGGGCTTAGCTTTATTCCGTCATCCGCTCGTCTTACCTGCCCATTTGGCCCAGTCCTTAGGATCCTGAGCTGGGCTCGGCCGCGATTGTGATGCAGAACGGGTTTATCCCCTTTGGGGATTCCTCGTTTCTTCGTTCCGTCATCCGCTCGTCTTACCTGCCCATTTGGCCCGGTCCTTTGGATCCTGAGCTAGGCTCGGCCGCGATTATGATGCAGAACGGGTTTATCCCCTTTGGGGATTCCCCGTTTCTTCGTTCCGTCATCCGCTCATCTTACCTGCCCATTTTGCCCGGTCCTTTGGATCCTGGGCTGGGCTCGGCCATGATTGTGATGCGGAACGAGTTTATCTCATTTCGAGATTCCCCGTTGCTCCTCTAATTTTTTTGTTGTTTTTTGGAGGAGTCTTAACTTTGTTCTGTCATCTGCTCGTTTACCTGTCCATTTGGCCCGATCCTTTGGATCCTGGGCTGGGCTCGGCCGCAATTGTGATGCGGAACGGGTTTATCCCCTTTGGGGATTCCCAGTGCCCCTCTGTTTTTTTTTGTTTTTTTTGAGGGGTCTTTGAATATGGTGATGGCACCGTACCCGGAGGTCGGTGGCCATGTGAAGATGTCGGCACTGGGGGTCGATCTGAAATAACCAACAGTCCTCCTCCACGAGGAGCGGGGACGAGGCCGTTCTTCAAATATGATGATGGCACCGTACCAGGGGGTCGGTGGCCATGAAATGATGTCGGCGATGGGGGCCGATATGAAATAATCAACGGTCCTCATCCGCGAGGAGCGGAGACGAGGCCGGTCTTCAAATATGATGATGGCGCCGTACCAGGGGGTCGGTGGCCATGTAGTGATGTCGGCGCTGGGAGCCGATCTGAAATAATCAACGGTCCTCATCCGCGAGGAGCGGGGACGAGACCGCCCTTCAAATATGATGATGGCACCGTACCAGGGGGTCGGTGGCCATGAAATGATGTCGGCAGTGGGGGCCGATCTGAAATAATCAACGGTCCTCATCCGCGAGGAGCGGGGACGAGGCTGCCCTTCAAATATGATGATGGCACCGTACCAGGGGGTCGGTGGCCATGAAATGATGTCGACATTGGGGGCCGATCTGAAATAATCAACAGTCCTCATCCGCGAGGAGCGGGGACGAGGTCGCCCTTCAAATATGATGATGGTACCGTACCAGGGGGTCGGTGGCCATGAAATGATGTCGGCACTGGGGGTCGATCTGAAATAATCAACGGTCCTCATCCGTGAGGAGCGGGGACGAGGCTGCCCTTCAAATATGATGATGGCACCGTACCAGGGGGTCGGTGGCCATGAAAAGATGTCGCCACTGGGGACCGGTCTGAAATAATCAACGGTCCTCATCCGCGAGGAGCGGGGACGAGACCGCTCTTCAAATATGATGATGGCACCGTACCAGGGGGTTGGTGGCCATGAAATGATGTCGGCGCTGAGAGCCGATCTGGAATAATCAAACAAACGGTCCTCATCCGCGAGGAGCAGGGACGAGGCCGGTCTGCACATATTATGATGGCACCGTACCAGGGGGTCGGTGGCCTTGAAATGATGTCGGCGTTGAGGGCCGATTTCTGAGCTGGATGGAATCTTTGTTCCTTCATCCGTTCGCTTACCTGCCCATTTGGCCCAGTCCTTTGGATCCTGAGCTAGGCTCGGCCGCGATTGTGACGAGGAACGGGTTTATCCCCTTTGGGGATTCCCGAGTGCCCCTCTGAATTTTTATTTTTTTTAATTTTTTTGAGGGGTCTTTTAATATGCTGATGGCACCGTACCAGGGGGTCGGTAGTCATGCGAGGGGATCGGCATGAGGGCCGATCAGAAAGAAACCAGCAACGATCCTCTTCCGCGAGGAGCGGGGCGAGGCCGTTCTTCAAATATGGAAAGCATGTCGAGCCGAGAGGCCGGTCGTGATATACGTACGCCGTCCATGAGGGGCCGATCAAGTGTATCCATGAAACGGCTCTCATTCGCGCAATGTGGGGATGATGCCGTTCTTCAAAGTGTAAACACGTCGTTTCGTGAGGTCGGTCGTGATGTAAGGATGGTCTCATGGCCCTCGGCCGCAATGGTCTCCTCTAGGCCATCGGCTCCTGGGGTGGAGATGTTCGTCTTACGGTCATTGTCTGCGATGGTCTCCTCCCGACCCTCGGCCTCTTGGGGAAGTATGAACGTCTCGCGGCCCTTTTCTTTAGCCGGTTTGGAACGTCTTCGGAACTCATGCCGAACGCCATTTAATCTTCTGCTCGGGCGCGTTGAGCGACCTTGACTGCATAATTAACATGGTAACGGGCCGCTGGACCCGACAATATATGTTTTCTGTGTGGCTTTCTTCTTTTTCAAAGCTCGCGATTCCCGGCCTATGGGTTATTGTGACCCTCGGCCTAGCTCATCGTGCGGGTTACGGCTGTCCGAGGCGAGGCCACTTAGTGGCTTGCTGAACGTTGCATAGAAAAATACTGGTCCGTGAGTTTTGGAAAGCTCAGACCTACGTTGCCGCTCGGTCCTCGAAAAAATGAAGTTGAGCATCTTTGGTGCCCTCGGGCCCCATAGGTCGCCTTTGGCAACATTCACTTCGTGCCTGGTGGCGCAGATGGTATTGGGGCACGATCGTCGATTAGGCACTTGGTGCCGTGCAGACTCATGCGTGACCCCTAAATTAAAATGCGTCGTCGGGGCAATGTCCTCTGGAGATGCTCGGATCGCTTAACCTCGCCGATCGAGGGTGGGCCAACGGGCCCACCACAGGTTAAATATTTAATACAACATTGGCTTGACTGATCATCACTAGAGCTTCGCTCCGCATTATTTAATTCGGGACGTTTTTTATCCCTAATAAATAATAGTGATGTGAGAGGTAACAATAATTATACTATTCTGCTACAGGTCGTCTAAATACGCTTCAGTCGCTTATTTAAGTCGACCGGAATAGGCCGACCGGCCCACAAAACCAGTCATTAAATCAAAATGACGGTGAAATTTTATCACGGGAGCTTTGCTCGACACTACTTATTTTGGGGATATTTTAATCCTTATTTAATAATAGTGATAAAACACGTACAACAATAATCATACTATCCAAAACTTAAAGAATACGTGAGTCGTTGGGTACTTAGCTCTGTGAGAGGCTGGATTTAGCAGCTTGTTGAAAAGGCCACCAAGGATTCCCTTGCAATTTTGACCTGGTCAAAATCACCACATACTTGCTCACTTGCTATCCAGCCATCTACCGCACGTGCCCAACCCCTTTAACTTGACCTGGCCCGCTTAGAATAAAAGATATGGCCCATCGAGGAATCCCTTGAAACATGGAGAACTCCGGCCCAAGCTTGAATTGCTTCTAGGTATTATTACTGGGGCTTCCAAACCTTCGCAGTTCGTATACCGTGGGAGCGGCCCATATTGAGCATCCTACTCCCGCGGCAAAACGACGTAGCATTAAATTAAAAAAACGTGCACACAAACCAACGGATTCTTTCTCCCACCTTTTCCCTCCAGCGGTTATGCTCTCAACTCCCGATGTTTTACATTTACGCCTTTTCGAAGTTCGAAATCCAAAAGTCTACTTTCTGAAAAAATCTCGCTCTACATTTCTTCTGAATCAAGCAAGTTCGACGAAGTGTTTTTTTTAAACAAATCTCTGCAAAGAAGACAAGAGATTAAGTAAAGACTTTCACCGGAGCAACTTGAAGATCAAGTTCAGCACCAAGTACAACCAAAATGGTTAGGGTTAAGGAAAAATCGGCTGTCAGGTATAAGCTATAACATAGACTCAAATATTACTCAATGCGATTGTTTTTTTTGTTATGAAAACATGTGTATTATGCCCTGAAATGTGTTGTTTACATGTAAATACAAGCAAAGTAATTTTTGGTTCATAATCCACATCTGACTGTATTTAAAAGGTCAAAATCCCGGATGTTTACTTAAGTTAACAAGTATATACAATCTATAAGGTATTATTTGATAGAAAATGTTGTCCAGAGAACAGTTTTCGAAGTGCTTGTGTATGGTGTAACTTCATTGAGTTATTATGTAACTTCTGTATGATAAAATGTCACTTGCTATTTATCTGCAAGTATTGGAGCCATATTTGATTATTGAACAACTTGTGTAACTTATGTAAGTACAGATAGAATTTATGTAACATAAGTATATTAATATGTAACTTATGTCAATTCTTAGTTACATGTAACTTTGGGATATAACTTATGAAACAAGTGTATAATATTATGTAACTTATCAAAATTGGTCATTATAAAATTGAATTTTACAATTGTATTTATCCAATGACTGCTACTATACTGCCCAGAATTAATTATTTAACAGCTGGCGTGTAACATGTAACTACAAATAAAATAGATGTAACATAAGAATATTAATATGCAACTGTTGTGAGGACTTGTGTAACTTTTGAAATATAGAACTGAATCACATCCAAGGGCATAACATGTAACTTTGAGTTATAAATTATGTAACTAATGTATAATATTATGTAAATGCTGCTATGAGTTATATAAATTAATAATGTTAGCTTAAATTGATTATGACTTGTGAATGTTATTCTGTATAATATTAGGAATACAAGAAGCAATGAAACAGAACAGAATGAGAATTTTAAAATGGAAACAGGTGTATAATATGAATGTTATTCTGTATAATATTAGGAATACAAGAAGGAATGCAACAGAAGAGAATGAGAATTTTAAAATGGAAACAACTGTATAATTATGACTTGTGAATGTTATTCTGTATAATATTCTGTGTTATTAAGTTGAGATGTAACTTCTGTTATTTGAGATGTAATTGATGTTAACCTGATATGTAACTTTTGTTTATTGAAATGTAAATGTTGTTAATTTGATATGTAACTGCGGTTTATTAGAGATGTAATTGCTGTTGAATTCAGAAGTAATTTGAAAAGAACCTGCTATTCAATCAATTGTTTACTAACCAGTGTTATTGTCTTAGTTATTGTCAACTGATGTATAATATTATGTAAATGCTGCTATGAGTTATATAAATTAATAATGTTAGCTTAAATTGATTATGACTTGTGAATGTTATTCTGTATAATATTAGGAATACAAGAAGCAATGCAACAGAAGAGAATGAGAATTTAAAAATGGAAGATTGTGTACCAATACAGAGTCAAGAACCATTGCAACTGTTGACTTATGACAAGCCAACTACAACCAGAAAAAGAAAAACAGTTGTAATATCACATGAAGAATCCAAAAAGAATGATGAACAAATAGATGGAAACACTGCTGTCAACTTAAGAACCAGAGTAGGACCAGCTCCATTAATCAAGTTGATTAAATTGCTGGATGAAAATAAAAGAGCAGCAATTGAAGAGATTGGCTTTGGAGGTCTGCTGAACCTAAGTTTTGACAGATTTTATGGAGACTTTGTCCAATTTCTATTGCAAAGTTTGCGACCAATATCAGCTCAGCTACAACTCACAAATGGTGAGTTGTTGGATATTGAAGAACAAGATGTTAGAGCTGTTTTTGGTTTGCCGATGGGAAACATTGATGTCGAGGAAGCAAATGCCAAAAATGAAAGTGAAGAGTACATTGAATTGTTGAAGCAGTGGAGAGAGTACTGGGGAATTCAAAAGGGCAGCCCAGAGACAACAAAAATGATCCAAAAAATCATTGATGATGATGATTGTGGAGATGTTTTTAAGAGAAATTTTGTGGTGTTCACAGTTTCATGCCTCATCAGAGGCAATCAGAGTATAAAGAGCAACTTCAAGATCTTGCTCTCTCTGATAAAAGTTAATGAAATCAAGAACTTGAACTGGTGCAAGTATGCAAGACGATCATTAATGGATGCTGGAGAAGAATGGCAAGCTCAGCCAACAAAGATGTTCACTGGACCGTTGCTGTTTCTGATGATTGCTACTTCGATAGAGTGCAATTTAAAGGTCAGGTTTTGGATACTCTTTATCCAACAATCAGAATCTGGAGCAAAGAAAGAATTTAAAAGAGAATAAAAGATGAGAGGAAGTTGGGATTCGGGCTCGGGAAGGTGATCCCACGTATTATGATAGCTGATGAAGTGAAAGAAGAACGAGAAGAAAATGAAGAAGCCAATACAGAACAAAATGAAGATGAAGAGATGATTTCTAAAGAGGTAAATTTTAAATAAACACTTGATGGAGTATATGGGTCTGAGCCCCAGGACCCACATACTCAGAAGAACAGAAAGCACAAGACGCTGAGTGGTGCCCTCGTCGGCCAAGGGACCCCGTCGGCCGGAAAGGTACCAACTCAGAATATGGTCCTGAAGCCAAGGAACCCGGGTGCCCTCGTCGGCCGCGCCCTCGTCGGCCACGCCCTCGTCGGCCGTGCCCTCGTCGGCCACGCCCTCGTCGGCCACGAAGACCTCACAGAACCGGATTTTACACTTACCCATTTGTACAGCCCATTAGCGGCTTTGTATTCGGCCCAGTAGCGGTCCAGTTGTAAATGGGCCTCCCAAGCCCAAGGCTTGGGAGCCCAGCCCGTATTTTCCCTATAAATACTTCCTCTGGAGGTAGTTATCAGGGTTACAAATTCATTCTATTGAAGCATATTATTACACTTCTCTCTCTAGCTCTCACCTCTCTCTAGATATACTCTATCATTTGGTGCTTTCATTGAGAGCTAGAACAATCAAGTTAGCACCCTTCGTCGCTACCAAGCACAGCTAACCACTGATCATGGGAAGAACTAAATCAAACCGCAACCTCGTCAGCAAGGCCATCCCTGAGGACCAGGAGACCAGGGAGCACGAGGAGGATGCTACGGCCGACCAGGTCGGCGGAGGGGACGTCTTCCAGGAGGCCTTCAACCTCACGACGGACCTCCACAACCAACTCAACGGCGGAGCCCCTGATGCCCGCATCGGCTTGGACAAGAAACAAGCTGAGAAGACAGACCACGCCCCGGCCCAGCCTATGGCCGCGGCCTCTCCGTTTGTGGATCCACAGGTCCAGGCCGCGCTGTCGTTCATCATCGCCAGCCTGGCCCAGAACCCCACCGTCATTAGCGCGCTCTTGCCAAGGACCGGGGGGAACGTCACTCCACCTCCTCAGCCTCAACCGTTGGCCGTCCAGATAGGCAACGATGAGGGGGTGATGGCCCAGGACACGGCGTCGTCCCACTCCCACCCCGCTTCCCCTCTTCGGCCTGGGCAGACCCCAACGCGTGGAAAAGCCTCTGCCTTCAACAGGCTAGGTGACACGCGCCGTCGTCCGGTTTCGGAGAGGATGGCAGGACGGATTGGTGAGCGTCGGCCTGGCTCGCCAAGGGAATGCTTGGGGTCTGTGTCCCGGACAGCGGACCAGCCCCGCCCGGACAAGGGCAAGGGGAAGCTACAGGAGGACGACGTGCGCCACCAGATCAATGCGGCTCACGACGAGCGCATGAGGAACCAGCCGGGCGCCGCTGCGGCCGCCAGGGACCCCCGGGACGAGGTCATCGCCCAGCTGGAAAGGAGGCTGGCCCAGATGGAGGCCAGACAATCGGCCAACAACCCCACGGCTGGCGCCTCCAACGACCCCGGCCTCAACGCGCTCATGAACAAAGTCAGCGCCCTGGAGAGGGAGTAGGCCGCGGGGCGAGGTGACCCCATCATCCAGGTCAGGACCAGGACCCCTTTCACCAACAGGGTCCTCTCGGCCCCCATCCCGGAGAAGTACAGGGGAAACACCATCAAGTCCTACGACAGCCGATCAGACCCCCAGGAACACTTCAGCCGTTATCAGAACAACATGCTGATGGTGAACGCGTCAGACGAATACCTCTACCGTTGGTTCCTCTCTACTCTCGAGGGGCCAGCGTACGAGTGGTTCAACGCGCTCCCCGAAGGGAGCATCGACTCATGGCAGGATCTTGCCCAACGCTTCCTCACCCACTTTGCCGGGAGGAAGCGTGCGAAGAAGTATTTCACCCACCTCCTCTCCGTCAAGCAGCAGCATGATGAGTCCCTCCGGTCATTCATTGAACGGTGGACGAGGGAGACCAAAGAAGTCGAGGGGGCCGATGAGCGCATCCTCCTCGCCCTGTATCAGGGAGCCCTCCGCAGCTCCCCGTACGCTAGGAGCCTCATCACCGACCCTCCGAGGTCGTACGTCAAGGCGCTCCAGCGCGGAGGCTTGTACGCTGATAAGCGTTTTATTAACGTAATTTATACAACAATTTATAAACGCTTTTATACTTAAAAGAATAAAACTCTCACACATATGTCTCGTTTTGCAAGAAATACTATAACCGACAATTGGATCAAATACGAGGATGAAAAGACACACGAAGAATCTCGACAAGTAAAGGTCAACCAAACGCATCCCGAGAACAAAAGAAAAAAAGGGGAAAATACACCAAAGGGGTGAAAGCCGCCCGGCTTTCACCAAAACCGGCCGGTTTTCACCAACCAACCATCCAGTTGCCGTCCGAAGATGAAGGAAAAGCATCCGGATCAAAACAGACGAAAGCCGCCCGGCTTTCATGAAAGGCGCCCGGCTTTGGGCGCCGTGGAAATTATTCAGCAAACCGAACCAAAAGCCGCCCGGATTTTGGCGAAATCTGCCCGGCTTTCGGTCCCTGGAGCGGAGAAGCCCGTTTTAAACTCGCAAAAGCCGCCCGGCTTTTGCGAAAGTCGCCCGCCTTTCGCCGGGAGCTGATTAAAACAAGCAACAGGAGTTAGAATACTTTAGTGACATTCCACTCATAAGAATTGACGAAAGAACATATATTCATCACTAGGAGTCGTTTAGGAGTAATCCCGAACCCTTGGTTGCTTTTATTATCTCTAAAAAAATTCAAAAAGCTTCACTCTTTTCTTAATTCTTTTACTAAACCGCTTTCACTTTTGAATCATATAAACAACGTTTCCTTGTGTTCGACCCGGTATTTTTACCGGAATTTATTACTACATTGGCACTTGTACACTTGCAAGTTTCAGCCGATCAAGTTTTTGGCGCCGTTGCCGGGGAAACGGTTTTGTTTTATACGATTCAACAAAAATTCCTGAATTTTCCCATTACATTTCACTTGGTATTGTTTTAAATTTTGTTGTGTAGACAAGCTCTTAGTGCATGCTATTGAGAAGTCAAGGCTCTACAAACCTTGAACCTATCAACCTTTAAATCGAGAGAGCTTGTAGAAGGAATCGAAAGAAGGAAGCAAAAGCACCAACAATGCTTCCTACACTCAATGAAAGGAAGAGGCCCATCATTGCAACAACTCCTTCTTGCATCGTGCTCAGCGAGGCGGCACGAGACTATGAGTTGTGGAATAGCTACTTCAACGCTATGCCACACTTTTATGGACAAGCAGGGGAGAATCCATTAAATTTTATCACTGAATTTTATGGGTTCATTCAAGGTGTTCCAAGGAATGGCCTAAATGAAGGTGATCTTAGGCTCAAATGCTTCCCCTACACCTTGAAGGGAGCAGCAAGAGGGTGGTTTCTAAAGCAAGCACCGACATCCTATACTACTTGGGATGAAATATACAATGTATTCATCTCCAAGTACTACACACCAACAATGACGCAAGAGCTACGACAACGAATCTTCAACTTCAAACAACAAGTTGGAGAACTCTTTCAAGACGCATGGAGGCGTTTCAAGTCTTTGTTGAAGGAATGCCCCCATCACCGCATTCCTCTTGACCTCCAAATTGACACTTTTTACAATGGCTTGAACTCATCTTGTCAAGCTATTGTGGACAACCGAGCGGAGGGATACATTGGCAACAAAACCGAGACGGAAGCTTTGAGAATTCTTGAGTCCATTGCTTCAAATCCTCAACTTCAAGGAGGAGACATCAAGGTGGCGGGAGTGAATGAGATTTCTATCACTCATGAACTTGATAAGAGGTTTGAAGAATTTCAAACCAAAATTCAGCAAAATCTACAAGCATCAATTCATACGGCTTTGCAAGCCGTTATTGGAGGGGTCAAACAAGTGGCCAATGTGGAGAGCATTCTCAATGTGGAAGGTAACTCCTCTCAACATCTTGAGGATGTGAGTTACATGAATTCCTATGGTAACCGGGCAAATCAAGGAGGAAATAATTTTTCCAACAACAATTAACAACGGTACAACCAAGGAAACAATTGGAAGCCACAAGGGAGTTCTTCAAACCCTCAACCCGGAGCTCCCAAATTTGGGAAATCACAAGAATCTACTATGGAGGAGATGATGAAGCTTCTCACAAAAAATGTGGCTAGCATCAAAACCCAAAATGAAGAAAATCATAGTAGAATGGAGGCATCCATTGGGAATCTCCACAATCAATTCACCAAACTTGACATGCGGTTTGAAGATCAAAACCGGAAGCTAAATCAACGCATGGATACCATTGAGAAATATACCAAGTCCTCTATTCATAACTTGGAAGTTCAAATTGGTCAACTAGCTCAAGAAAGAACTACTAGGGAGCATGGTAGATTTCCTATTACAACGGAAATCAACCCAAGGGAGAATGTTATGGCTATCACTTTACGAAGTGGTAAACAAATGGAGGGGCCAACAATTCAAAACGAACCCATGGAAAAACAAGGAGATGAAGAGCTAGTGGAGCATGTCTCACCACCACCATCCATGGCGGCTTATGTTCCCCCAATTCCTTACCCACAAAGGTTGAAGAAGAAAGATGATAGCAAGCAATACAAAAAGTTCCTAGACATCTTCACCAAGTTGAGCATAAATATTCCCTTTATTGAGGCTATTGCGGAAATTCCCTCTTATGCAAAATTTTCAAAGAATATTCTTAGCAACAAGAAGAAGTTGGCGGATTTTGCAACCGTAGCACTCACGGAGGAGTGTAGTGCTATTCTCCAAAATAAATTACCTCCAAAATTGAAGGATCCCGGGAGCTTCACCGTTCCTTGTTCTATTGGAAGTCTAGGAGAGGTAAAATCCCTATGTGATCTTGGAGCTAGCATTAATCTTATGCCACATTCTCTATTCAAGAAACTAGGTGTGGGGGAGCTTCAACCCACAACTATAGCTCTACAATTGGCGGATAGAACCATTCGTTATCCTATTGGAGTAATGGAGGATGTTCTTGTGAAGGTCGGAAAATTTTATTTTCCGGTTGACTTTCTTGTGCTAGAAATGGAGGAGATGGAAATTCCGGTGATTCTTGGAAGGTCTTTCTTGGCCACGGCGGCTGCCCTTATTGATGTTAAGAATGGCGTTGAGAAATTCCGTGTTGGAGAAGAAGAGCAAGAATTCCATGTTTGGGATTCCTTGAAGAAGCACCATGATGATTCTACATGTTTTAGTATCAATATTTTTGATACTTTGACACAAGAAGTTTTTGAGAGGGAGATACATGAAGACCCTCTTGAGGCATGCATTTTGCTAGGATGCACCGAAAATGAAGAAATTCCTGCACTTTTTGAGGAAGTAATGTACCTTCAAGCCGGGGGTTCCTACACCAAATTCCGGCCTAAATTTGAAGAGCTTGGTGCTAGGAAGCCTAGCCAAAAATCCTCATGTGAAGTTGCTCCAAAGCCTACTCTCAAACCTCTTCCGGCCCATCTCAAATATGCATTTCTTGGAGATGATTCTACTTACCCGGTGGTAATTTCTTTTACACTCACCTCTTTACAAGAAGAAAAATTATTGAGAATTTTAAGGGCTCACAAGTCTTCTATTGCTTGGTCCTTGGCGGACATCAAGGGCATTAGCCCTTCTCTTTGCATGCACCGAATCCTCATGGAGGAAAATCATAAACCCACCATTGAACATCAAAGAAGATTGAATCCCAACATGAAGGAGGTAGTCAAGGAGGAGGTTCTCAAACTCCTTGATTATGGTATTATTTATCCTATTTCGGATAGCAACTTTGTGAGTCCCGTTCAAGTGGTTCCTAAGAAAGGAGGTATTACCGTTGTGGCTAATAGTAAGAATGAATTAATTCCTACTAGAATGGTCACCGGATGGAGGATGTGCATTGATTACCGGAAGTTGAACATCGGCACAAGGAAGGACCATTTTCCTCTTCCATTCATGGATGAGATGCTTGAACGTGTTGCGGGTCATGAATTCTATTGCTTCTTGGATGGATTTTCCGGCTATTTTCAAATAGCTATATCACCCGAAGACCAAGAGAAGACCACATTTACTTGTCCCTTTGACACTTTTGCTTATAGAAGAATGCCATTTGGTCTTTGCAATGCTCCGGGGACCTTTCAAAGATGTGTTATAGCCATTTTTTCCGACATGGTAGGGGATTTTATGGAAGTCTTTATGGATGACTTTTCTGTTTTTGGAGATTCTTTTGATGCTTGCCTTCACCATCTTGAGAAAGTTTTGATAAGATGCAAGGAAACACACTTGGCTCTCAATTGGGAGAAGTGTCATTTTATGGTGACCGAAGGAATAGTCTTGGGGCACAAAATTTCCCTTCAAGGCATTCAAGTTGATCAAGCCAAAGTGGAAGTTATTGAGAAATTGCCCCCACCTCACTCGGTGAAGGCCATCCGGAGTTTCTTGGGACATGCCGGTTTCTACCGGCGATTTATCAAGGATTTTTCAAAAATTGCAAAGCCACTTTGTGATTTACTAGCCAAAGATGCTCATTTTGATCTCACTCCAAAATGTCTCCAAGCCTTCAACACTCTCAAAAAGGCTCTTACTACGGCTCCTATTATTATCTCACCGGACTGGTCTCTACCCTTTGAACTAATGTGTGATGCTAGTGATCATGCAATTGGGGTTGTCCATGGACAAAGGAAGGACAAAAAGCTTCATGCCATCTATTATGCCTCTAGACTACTCCATGATGCGGAGTTAAATTATGCCACTACCGAGAAAGAATTCTTAGCCGTTATTTATGCCTTTGATAAATTTCGGTCATACCTCATTGGACAAAAGGTAATCGTCTACACCGATCACTCCGCCATCCGGTATCTTATGAGCAAGAAGGATGCAAAACCAAGATTAATTCGTTGGGTGTTGTTACTGCAAGAATTTGATCTTGAAATTAGAGATAAAAAAGGGAGTGAGAATCTTGTTGCGGATCACCTTTCCCGTCTTGAAGCTAATGCCACAACCAACAAGGAAGTCATTCATGATGATTTCCCTTATGAACAAATCATGGCGATTAATGGAGGGTCATTGCCTTGGTTCACGGATTTCGTGAATTATCTTGCAAAGGAAATTCTTCCTCAAGAGTTCACTTTCCACCAAAGGAAGAAATTCCTAAATGATGTCAAGCATTATTATTGGGATGAACCTTACCTTTTCAAGCATTGTGTCGATGGTATCATCCGAAGGTGTGTTCCAAACGAAGAAATGCTACCTATTCTTGAGCATTGTCACAATCTTCCTTGTGAAGGGCATCATGGCCCCGACCGGACAGCCGCCAAGGTACTTCAATGTGGTTTTTTCTGGCCTACTTTATTCAAAGATGCTAGAAGCTATGTTCAAGCTTGTGATCGTTGTCAACGAACCGGTAATTTGAGCCAAAAAAATGAAATGCCACAAAACATGATTCTTGTGGTAGAAATCTTTGATGTTTGGGGGATTGATTTTATGGGTCCATTCCCAAACTCTCATGGGAAGGAGTACATTCTTGTAGCAGTTGACTACGTCTCAAAGTGGGTGGAAGCCATAACCTTGCCAAATAATACCGCCAAATCGGTGGTAGATTTTGTCAAGAAAAATATATTTTCAAGGTTTGGGGTTCCAAGAACTATCATTAGTGACAATGGCACCCATTTCAAAAATGCTCACTTCATCGGCCTCCTAAAGAAATGTGGGTGTCTCTTCAAAAGTGGACCTACTTACCATCCTCAAACAAATGGTCAAGTAGAGGTCTCTAACAGGGAAATCAAGTCTATACTTGAGAAGACGGTCAACTCTTCTAGGAAGGATTGGTCTTTGAAACTTGATGATGCCTTATGGGCATATCGAACGGCTTTCAAAACGCCTCTTGGTATGTCTCCTTATAGGCTTGTATTTGGGAAACCATGTCATCTTCCCGTGGAGCTTGAATACAAATCACGTTGGGCTATCTCCCAACTCAACTTTGATCCAACACTTGCGAAGGAAAGAAGACTCCTACATCTTGATGAGTTAGATGAACTCCGGAGGGAAGCCTATGAAAACTCCCGCATATACAAGGAGAAAGCAAAAGTGTGGCATGACAAGAACATTTGTCGGAGGGAATTCCAAGTTGGGCAGAAAGTGCTCCTATTCAACTCAAGACTCCGGTTGTTTCCCGGAAAATTGAAGTCCCGTTGGTCGGGACCGTTCGTCATCACCGAGGTCCGGCCATATGGAACAATGATGATCCAACAAGGTACTAATGAACCCTTTGCTGTGAATGGACATCGTTTGAAGCTCTACATGGAACACCACAACACCTCCGCCACCATCTCTTGCAATTTGGAGGATTGATCACGAAGAACGTCCGGCCAACGACGTTAAAGAAGGCGCTTATTGGGAGGCAACCCAATTTCATATCCTTTTTACTTACATGTTTTACTTTTATTTTGTTGTTATACTCCTATTGCTTGTGGACAATGCAATTCAAGTGTAGGGGGAGAGAAAAAGGCAAGAAGTTTGAAGTCTTAAGCGAAAAGTTGACAAAAACGGGCGAAATAGGTGAAAACGACGAAAGCCGCCCGACCTCTACCAAAAGCCGCCCGGCTTCCATATCAATTCCAGGTATTTCTCTCGCAAGCGAAAGGCGCCCGACTTTCGCCAAAGCCGCCCGGCTTTGGGCGCCGTAGCTTAATTCGCAATTATTCAAATCGAAACCCGCCCGGGTTTCGTGTAAGCCGCCCGACTTACGTGTGCAGGTGCTGCTGTCAAGCGAAAGTCGCCTGGCTTTCGCCAAAGCCGCCCGGCTTTCGGGTTACGAAATTGTTAAAACCGCTCTCCCTTAAACACAAACACACACACACCTTCCAAACTCCGGCCGACGTTCGAGCTCCAGCTGCCATAGCATCCGTTTTCTCCCATTTCTTCTCCAATTTCAAGCTCAAATCAGGTAATATCCACTCATTTTCACTTCTTAATCCTTATTTCACAGCTTTTACATCATTTAATCGATAGTTTTGATTGTTCTTCCCAATTTCGAAATTTAGGGTTCTTGCAAATTGATAGCTATTAGGCCAAATTCATTGCATGATATCTTGTTATTGTTGCCTATATAGCTTGTATGAACCATTATAACCTCTTTTCAAGTTGTTATTTTCAAAAATTTTGAAATTTTTGCTACTTGATTAAAATTGGGGCTTAGGGTTCGAAATTCTTGTTTAAATTTGGGGATTTTCAATTGAATTATTGTGATTAATTGTTGATGAATGAGATTGTGAGTATGTTGTCCCTTGTTGTCCTAAATTGTGATTATAGTCAATTTTTAGGGGAATCCATGTCAAATTTTTTTGAGAAATTGACTATAATCTATTGAGTTTGTAGGTTGAAATGGCTTCAAAAGGCAAATCTGTAAGAAATGAGGCTGGCCCGAGCAACCCCAAGCGGGCTAGGAGCAACAAGGCACCCGCGGCCTCCTCCACTATCTTGCCGGCTAGTCGGTTTGTGAACACTCAATGCTACGAGCGTTACCTCGAGTCTCGGGACAACGACTTTGTGATTGAAAATACAATCTCAGCCCCTATTGATCACGAGTTCCAGCTCACCGCGGCCTTCGCCAATATCAATTGGGAACCGGTGCTACATCTCCAAGGCACCTTCTATCCGGAACTCGTAAAGGAGTTCTTCGCAAACGTTGAAGGGAATTACGCCCAAAAGATGATTGAGAGCCGAGTCAAAGGGGTCAACATTACTATCACCAATGACCTCTTGAGCTCTCAATTTCACATCACCAACTTCGGCACCCCTTTCGCTCCTTCCCAAGCCGGAACAATGGATAGTGATGGGAACTACAACCCCATGGAAGCTATGCAATATTTTGGGTTGCAAGGACTGGATCTAATGATGAAGAACCTCGGCCAACCTCACATCCGGACCCGGCTTTTGATGTACCTCTACTCGTTCAACGTCATGCCAAGAGCGAGCGGCTACAACAAAATCCGAAGTGCCGACCTCTACTTTGCATATAGGATGCACACCGGGCTTGATCGTCATGAGGGGATTCCTCTCTCGGGCATCATCATCAAGCAATTATGGAGCGCGGTCTTAAGCAACAATCAAGATAAGGCCTTCATTTTCCCTATTTTGCTCTCTAAAGTTTTTCAACATTTTGGTGTTAGTTTTAGAGGAGAAGAAGCAAGGGAGATGCACGTCGTGCTTGATGATAGCGTCATGACCCACCTCCGCTATTTCCAACTGCCGCACGGAGGACCATGGAGGTGTGTGGCGAAGTTCCATAGAGTTGTACCGGAGGAGGATGAAGAGGAGATGATGGAAGGTGGGGAACCCGCGGGAGGCCATGAGGAGCACCATGAAGAGGCAGCTCACGTCCTCCAAGCCGGAGCTCCTTACGATATGGACTACTTGACCGAGCAATTTGATCAAATCCGCACGGAGCTTGCGGTGCATAGACGAGACTTGAGAGATCAACGCCACGCTATCCAGGGAATGGGGAGCCATTTGTGGAGCATGAACTACTACTGTCAAGAGCTGGGGAGACAATTCAACATACCACCGCCGCCGCCCTACGATCCAAACTTTTTTTTCCCTTCCCGAGAAGAGGGAGATGAGAACGATGAGTAAAGTTGACAACAAAAGGGAAGTGTACTAAAACAATTCTTATCTAGTCTTGCTCAAACTCTTGTTTATTGTTATTTTGACTCTAATGTTGTCTTTGTGCTATGTGTGTTTAATCTTGCTTTGATTGCTCTTTGTGATCCACATTGAGACATTGTGGAACAAGTGTGGGGGGGTGTTCCTTTAACTTCTAAATTGCATGATTTTTTCTCCTTAATTTGTTTACTTTTGGTCCATATTTTTTCAAAAATATTTTAGCAAAACCCTTGTCCTCCAAAACATTTTTTTTCAAAAGATTTTTTCTTAAGGTTTTAACCTAATAAATCTACAAAAACAAAAAGTTTTAAATTTGCTTGAGGACAAGCAAAGCTCAAGTGTGGGGGTATTTGATAAGCGTTTTATTAACGTAATTTATACAACAATTTATAAACGCTTTTATACTTAAAAGAATAAAACTCTCACACATATGTCTCGTTTTGCAAGAAATACTATAACCGACAATTGGATCAAATACGAGGATGAAAAGACACACGAAGAATCCCGACAAGTAAAGGTCAACCAAACGCATCCCGAGAACAACAGAAAAAAAGGGGAAAATACACCAAAGGGGTGAAAGCCGCCCGACTTTCACCAAAACCGGCCGGTTTTCACCAACCAACCATCCAGTTGCCGTCCGAAGATGAAGGAAAAGCATCCGGAGCAAAACATACGAAAGCCGCCCGGCTTTCATGAAAGGCGCCCGGCTTTGGGCGCCGTGGAAATTATTCAGCAAACCGAACCAAAAGCCGCCCGGCTTTGGGCGAAAGCCGCCCGGCTTTCGGTCCCTGGAGCGGAGAAGCCCGTTTTAAACTCGCAAAAGCCGCCCGGCTTTTGCGAAAGTCGCCCGCCTTTCGCCTGGAGCTGATTAAAACAAGCAACGGTCATCACAATCATTCGGGCAAAACACCAAATCCCATTAAGGAGCTTGCTTCCTTGTCCGAAAATGGCCGTTGAGAACTCAATATTTAAGAGGATTGAAGCCCTCTCAAGAGATTATTCCATATTCTACACACTTTACTTCTACTTTGGCATCCCAAGAGCAACCCCTTGGTCTTGGGAGAAGTTCTACACTTGGGGAAAGCTTTATCCACCATAGCTTTGGAGTTGTGGTATCATTTTCTTATGTATTTCATTGTATTTTATCATTTCAATACTTGTAATTTTATTATGAATTATTCTAGCTAATTTTCTATAGCCAAGGTTAGGGATGAAACTTTACGCACTCTAGGTGTTTGATGTATGTTCTCAACCAAATTATTATGATCTCTCCTTTATATTTTAATGTGTATGACTACGGTGTACAACGTATGATTATATCGTTGGGTTTATTTGAGCAATTAACGTTGAGTTATAAACCGTGCACTTAAAGGTAGACATATTCTAATTGTGGATAGAAATATACCTCAATTGAGTACGGTGGTTTTTATAATGTCCTAGTCTTCAATGGGGTTAATTTTAGATGAATGTGAACCGTGACGGGATTCACACGTATAATTAATCACAATCTCGCTGCCGTAACAGGAGTTAGAATACTTTAGTGACATTCCACTCATAAGAATTGACGAAAGAACATATATTCATCACTAGGAGTCGTTTAGGAGTAATCCCGAACCCTTGGTTGCTTTTATTATCTCTAAAAAAATTCAAAAAGCTTCACTCTTTTCTTAATTCTTTTACTAAACCGCTTTCACTTTTGAATCATATAAACAACGTTTCCTTGTGTTCGACCCGGTATTTTTACCGGAATTTATTACTACATTGGCACTTGTACACTTGCAAGTTTCAGCCGATCATACGCCGACGCCGACGAGCTCCACAATCACAAGAAAGAGGGGGGCCACCCCTCCAAGAAGACAAATCCTTCGCCGGCCAAGGGTCTGTCCCCGGCCGGCCAGGGTGCCCAGGGCCGCCACGGCTCTGGTGGACAAAGTAAGAAAGATCGCCACTGGCGGCCGAGGTTGGAACGGCCGGGAGTTGCCCTCACTCACCCGGTCGGCATCATCCTCGACTATGCCGAGAAGCATGGCCTCATCGAGCAGGCTCCTCGGCCGACCGAGGAGGTCCTTGCCATCCAGCAGGGCGGCACATACTGCTGGTTCCACAAGAACTCCTCGCACAACACCGATGACTGCATCACGCTGAAGAAGGCCATCGAGCGTCTTATTCGTCAGGGGGAACTCTCCCAGTTTGTTAAAGGTGGCCCACGCAAAAACACATGGGTAAACACCGGCAAACAAGGGGGCGAACCCTCTGCGAAGAAGCGGAAGATTGGTAGGCTCAGCGACGACGAGGACTTCGAAGAGCCCCCGCCAAAGAAGAATCACATTCACCTCATTGTGGGTGGGAATACTGGGGGGGACTCCGCCACCCAGAGAAAGAAATGGGCCCAATCCCTCTACATTGGGGAGGTGTCCCACGTTCCCCCCAGCCGAAGAAGCAGCGAACGGAGGCGATCACCTTCACCGACAAGGATTTGCCTCCGGGTACGGAATCACACAGGGACGCCCTCGTCATCCGGTGTGAGATCGGTGACTCCATCATCCACCGCACTTACATCGATACGGGGAGCTCCATCAACGTGATGTACCTGGATACCTTCAGGCAGCTGAAGCTGGACAGAGCTCTGCTGAAGCCGATCAAGACACCGTTATCCGGCTTCACCGGGGACTCTATCGACGCCGAGGGCACGATAGTCCTCCCAGTGGAGGTCGGTGACGGCCCCCACCGCGCCAAAATTGACATGGAGTTCATGGTGGTCCACCTCCAGTGCGCCCACAACCTGATCTTAGGGCGGCCAGCACTGGAGGACTTGGAGGCCATCATCTCCATGAAGCACTTGTGTCCGAAGTTCCCCACCAATGACGGCATCGGCTACGCCAGAGGAAACCAGAGGATAGCCAGAGCATGCTACCTCAAACTGACGAGGCCGGCCGAGAGGGAAGGTCAGAGGATAGACACCATCACGGCAGCCGTTGCCAAGGACGAGGAGAGGCCGCATGCTGAGCCGGCCGAGGAGGTCGAGGAAGTCCCTCTGGATACCTCCCGGCCGGAGCGGGTTCTCAGAGTCGGGAAGCAACTCTCGCAGGACCAGCGGGACGCCATCCTCCTCGTCCTACGGTCGTACGCCGTTGTCTTCGCGTGGGGCCCGGACGATATGCCAGGCATCAGCCGCCAGGTGATCACTCACCGGCTGACCGTCAATCCGGCCTCCGCGCCTGTCAAGCAGAAGCGGCGCTACTTGTCCGCCGACAGGCGGGACTTCGTCAAAGGGGAGGTCGCCATGCTCCTCTCAATCAAACACATTAAAGAGGTGAAGTACCCGACGTGGTTGGCCAACGTCGTCCTCTCCCAGAAACCGCCAACATTCAGAATGTGTGTTGATTACACTGACCTGAACAAGGCGTGCCCCATGGACCCGTTCCCTCTCCCCAACATTGATCAGCTGGTGGACGAGACGGCGGGGTGCGAGTTGATGTCGTTTCTTGACGCTTTCAGAGGGTACCACAAAATCTCCATGCATGAAGACGACGCTGAGAAGACGACATTCATGACCCCAAAGGGAATATTTTGCTACCTCGTCATGGCCTTCGGACTCAAAAACTCCGGCGCCACCTATACTAGGATGGTGGCCAAGATCTTCAAGGCGGTCCTTGGCCGGACGATGGAGGCCTACGTCGATGACATGATCGTCAAGAGCAGGCAGGCCTCCTCCCACGCCGACGACCTCCGGGAAATCTTTGAAATCATGAAGGAGTTCAGGCTCCGCCTCAACCCCAAGAAGTGCGCCTTTGGCGTCCAGGGCGGCAAGTTCCTCGGCTACATGGTCAGCCGGAGAGGCATCGAGATAAACCCGGAGAAGACACAGGCTATTATCAACATGGAGCCGCCCCGCAACGTCAAGGAAGTACAGCGACTGACGGGGAGCCTGGCGGCCCTGAACCGTTTCCTCTCTAGGTCAGCCGAGAGGGCACTCCCTTTCTTCCGGATCATGCGTAAAGCCAACAGCTTCAAGTGGACGACGGAGTGTCAGGAAGCGTTCGAGGAGCTGAAGAGGTACCTATCGTCCCTACCCGTGCTCTCCAAGCCCAAAGTCGGCGAAACCCTCTTCTTGTACTTAAGGGTGAGCACGTCGGCCATCAGCTCCGTGCTCATCCGTGAGGACGAAGGGGTGCAGAAGGCCATCTTCTACATCAGCAAGACACTCAGGGAGGCCGAGCTCAGGTACTCCCCCATTGAGAAGACGGTGCTGACCATCGTCCATACGGTGAAGAAGCTAGGGCACTACTTCCAGGCCCATGCCGTCCATGTGCTGACCCAGCAGCCCCTTGGCGCGTTCATGAGGAGCCCCACTAGCTCCTCAAGGATGGTGAAGTGGGCGATCTTCCTCAGCCAGTTTCAGATTGAAATCAAGCCAAGGCCATCCATCAAAGGGCAATCTTTGGCCGACTTCGTCACCGAATGCACGGCAAGGGAGACAGCCGCTGCCGCCCCCGGGCCAGAGCCTGATGACACATGGATCCTCTTCACTGACGGCTCGTCGGCCGCGAAATCATGTGGTGGCGGCATCGTCCTCATATCCCCTGAAGGATTCAGAGCTTACTACGCCATCCGCTTCAACTTCAGGGTATCCAACAATGAAGCCGAGTATGAGGCCCTTCTCAGCGGCCTCAGACTCGCCGTCGGCCTCAGAGCCCGACATATCAAAATCAGGTGCGATTCCAAGCTGGTAGTGGGTCAGGTTGAGGGCACGTACGAAGCAAAGGAAGGCCGGATGAAGCAGTACAAACAAGCGGCGGAGGAGCTGCTGAAGGCGTTCGAAACCCATGAGATCACACAGATCCCAAGGGCCGAGAACGCCGAGGCCGACATCCTCTCCAAACTCAGCTCGGACACCCCGGAGCACATCTCCCAGCTGGCCAAGATCGAGGAGTTGAGCATGTCCAGCATCCATGCCAGCCCCGTCTTGTGCGTCCAACAGCGACCAGAGGACTGGATCTCCGACATCGTCACCTTCATCACGACGGGGGAGCTGCCCCCGGACGAGGAGAGGGCCAAACTTGCCAAACTCAGGGCCCCAAGCTACACCATTGAAGATGGCAAACTCTACAAACGATCCTATAATGGCACTCTCCTCCGATGCCTGCACCAGGATGAGGCCGACGTGGCCATGGAAGAAGTTCATTGTGGCGTTTGCTCCTCGCATCAGGGCCCTTTCAGTATGTCACGGCGTCTCGTCGTCCAGGGTTTCTTCTGGCCGACAATGGCGCGAGACTGTGCGGACCTGGCCAGGAAGTGTACCACGTGCCAGGTACTCCAGAAGGCCCCTGGTCGGCCAGCCGTCAACTACGCCCCCGTCAGCACCGCAATTTCATTCTCTAGATGGGAGATTGACCTGGTCGGCCCCCTGCCCAGAGCCGCCGGGAACAACCGCTACATCATCGTCGTCGTCGACTACTTCACCAAGTGGGTCGAGGCGGAACCCTTGGCCATCATCACGGGGGCCAGGTGCCAAAAATTTGTTTACAAGAACATCATCACACGCTTCGGCGTCCCCCAGGAGATTATATCAGACAACGGAACCCAATTCGAGGCAGCCCCTTTTCAGGAGCTCCTCCGGGAGTTTGGGGTGAAGCATCATTTCTCCTCCGTCGCCTACCCTCAGGGCAACGGGCAGGTCGAGAACGCCAACAGAACAATCATGGAGGGGCTGAAGAAGAAACTCCAGGCCACAGGAGGTAGTTGGGTCGACGAGCTCCCTAACATCCTGTGGTGCTACAGAACTACGCCGAGGAGGGCGACAGGTGAAACGCCTTTCGCCCTGTGCTACGGCTTTGAGGCAATGGCACCCACGGAAGTCGCCATCCCCAGCCGACGGGTGGAACAATACGAGCCTGACGCCAACGAAGAAAACATGAAGATTGACCTGCACCTAGTCGACGAGAGGCGTGAACAAGCTTACGTCCGAGCAGAGAACTACCGGCGTCAAGTAAAATCATACTATGACGCCAAGGTACGTTCCCGGGAATTTCAAGTGGGGGATTACGTCCTCCGTCGAAGGGAAGCAAGCCAGCCGACAGAGGGTGGCAAGCTAGCATTGAAGTACGAAGGGCCCTACATCGTCAGTGCCATGGTCAAACCCGACACCTACAAGCTTAAACGCCCGAATGGGTCCAATGTACCACGAACGTGGAATGTACACCATCTGGTGAAGTTTTATCAGTAATCCGAAGGAGGTGCAGACGGCGAAGCCCTCACCCCTTAACGGGTTACTGATTGAACGCCACCCTCGGCCTCGAGCCACTTATGAATAAAATCACGCTCTTGATTTTTTCTTTGGAATTTAAAGTAAAAATATTAGCAGGTGCCCTCATCGGCCACCTTAGAGCGAAAGACTCAGGCATGGCCGACATGGCACCTCGCATTCGTAGCCTACGAGCGACAAGCTCAAGCACTCCATTGTATTGTGTATCAGCGAAGGGCTCAGGCCCAGCTGAGAGAGCACATCGTCCTGGCCTCGTAAGCCTAGAAGTGAAACGCTCAGGTATGGCCGACGATGTCCCCAGGACGAGGGGCCCGCAAACGGCCCACGTCTTGAAACGGGAAGCTCACCGCGTCGTCCACGCGCCGGATCGCAGAACGACAGGCCCGAAATCATGGCCGAGGTGACAAAATCCCAAAACTCAGGGATGGGCAACGACAGCCGTTGGAAACCGACCAAAAGTCTAGCCCGCGTCATAAATAGGCGACGGGACCCGCCCTGAGATCACGGACGTTATAAACGAAGTCCGAACCGACCGAAGGACGAGCACACCCTTCGGCCGAAGCCTGAAAGAAGGATACTCCCCTGAAATAGGGAACAAAAAAAAACAACAAAACAAAAAGAGGGAAGCCGAGGACCGCGGGCACTTGCCGGCCTCGAGCAACGAAAAAATAAAATCCCCACAACTCAGGCCAAACCTGGCTAAGTACATATCAGTTGAACACAAGTGTAGTACCACTAACAGGTGACATGGACGATATAGCCACACGTCCATCACAGACAAGGGAATCGTCAAGGACGAAGCATACGCCTATAAAACCCTAACCAGTGGTTGGGTGACACGCGAGTGGTAACCTTCATCGGCCACAGCTCTTTGAAGCACCAACACTTGGTATGAAATAAAGAATTACAATCCTGAAAGATGACCAGGATGAAGCGGGCAGTATCAATCCTGGGGATGACCAGGACGAAGCGGGCAATATCACACCCGCGGAAGAATTAAGCATTCAAGCAACAGTCCCTACCGGCCACAGCATTCCGGATGGCCGTTACAGGCACTGAAACCCAGGCTGTCGGCCAAGCGGAAGATTTGTCCAAGTGTTTACCAAACACTTAGAGAAAATTCCTGAGGAAAAAGGTTCCTTAAGAGAATTCCGACACTTAGAGAAACTCTTGGGGAAAGCAAAAGGCACCCTCATCGGCCACAAATCCAGACCTTGGCCGATGAAGGTAGGGCCACCTCTTGGCCGAGAACGGTACCACAAAGAAGGAACTGTCTTGCATATATACTTAGAAAAATCTATAAGTATTTAAATGGAGAAACTCTAGACGAAGCGGGCACCTGTATACTCGCAGGCCGTTAGCTACCTATGTCTTGCATGTGTACTTAGAAAAATTTCTATGTTCAAAAAACTAAGTTCAAATTACCCAAGGCAAGGAACGAAGACATACAAGGCCGAAGGGGACAACAAACCGCGTACCCTTATCGGCCACAACACAAGGATCCAGGCCGACCTTCCTGATCAGATCAGGAATAAGGGAACACAACGGCCACGAAAAACACTGGGCCGACAACAACGACATCGGTTCAACACTTAGGGAATTTCCCAAGCATTTGTCAACACTGAGGAAAGGCTCAATACCAGGACGATGAGAACACCCACCTACTTGAAGTTGGACACTTAGAAAAATTCTAACAAGAAGAAGAATGGGACAATGCCAAGACGCAGCGAACACCCCAGCTTGCCCGTCTCGGTCAGGACGGAAAGAAAACACCTAAGTGGATCTAAAACACTTAGGAAATTTAAGAATAAATCCCAAGTGTTACGACAGCGAAGAAACACCGGACAGGCCGACAAGGCCACCAGACTAAATGGACTACCTCACGGACGTAGCAAACACTCGCGGGTGACCTAAGTTGTAACTTAACACTTAGACAAATTTCAAAGTTGAAATAGCAAAAGGGAATAAACATACAGGACATTCAAAGCCGAGTAGGACAACAAAACGTTCATTCATCAACAGTTAAGTACATTGGTGGGCGCTTCGGCCATTACATCACATGGGCAGAAATAAAAGGTAACTAATTACAAGATAGGGAACGGGGAGTAGCCGATCAAGTCTCTTGGGCGCCCCCATCATGCCCAGCCTGGGTTTGATCTCCGGCATCTTCGGTTCCCTCCTCGGCCTCAGTCCCCTGGTCGGTGGCAGCTGCAGAACTGGTGGCATCATCCAGGAAATCAAACTCGTCATAGCCCGGCTCGCCGAGGCCGGAACTCTCGATTGGGGCCTCCCTTTCCGAAAGAGGAAGCTTGGCCTGCTCCTCGGGATCCTTCATCAGCCTGGGAAGCCTCAGGTTCCGCCTCACCCATCCAGAGGTATAGTTCATTGCTTTAAGAGCACGCGCCAGCCGCTGGCACAGGAGCCTCTGCATCCGTTCTTGGCCCATGTTGTAGTACACGGACATCTCCCTTCCAAAGTACTCTTGGCCGGCGGGGGAGTTCATTCCCCAATCTTCGAGCTTGGCGGCCACCACTTCATAGCACCAGGGGAGCCGCTCGTCAGCCTTCCATCCCTCGGCCAGGAACTTTTGAACGGCCTCATCAGCGGCCTTCACAGCGGCAGCCTCGGCCTCAATTTTGGCCTTTACGGCTTCATCATTCTTGCTCCGCTCAGCCTCAAGCGCCCTCTGGCTCTCCGCAAGTTTGGCCAGGGCATCGTCCCTGGCTGCAGCTGCCTCATCGGCTCTCTCCTGTAGAGCCTTGGCATCCTCTCGGAGCCGATCCAAGCAGGCCACCGCCTCATCGGCCGAGGCAGCCTTTTGCTCGAGCTCCTTCAGACGAGCAATCTCCCGTTGCTGCCTTTTGTGGCTCTCCATGAGCATGAAGGCACCCTGCAAAACAAAGGCAAACAAAGACTCAAGCAATGACTTCACACAGATGACGAGAAAAACAACAAATAAAAGGAAATGGAACTTACTTGGACGATGAGGTCCATCCCGCCTTCATACACCTTGACGTCCCCGAGCCTCTTGAGGTAGGCCCGATCCTTGGCCGGCATGGCCTGGGCAAGCACATCATGGCCGTGGACGCCATCGTCAAAGACACCCCCCCAACGGGGTACTCCACCATTTTCTGGTAGGTGGCAGCGGCAATCTCCTTGCCAGCCCGCTTCGTCCGAGTCTCCTGACCGAGAGGGAGCGGCTGAGCAACGACGCTGGAAGGAGCAGCGGTAAGATCCACAACGGCGGCAGCAGAGCCAGAACCACCATCGCCCACATTGGGGACGTTCAGAACGCCGACCTCATCGGCATGGGAAGGAGACGGCGCCCTCTTCGTCTTCTTAGCGAGATTCAGGCCAGCCTCAGTCAGCTTCTTCTGGCCGTCAGTGGGAGGCCGCTTCTTCTTTGACTGGGCAGGCTTCGGGGCCGCACCAGCAGTAGCCTCGCCCCCCTCAGCTGCGGCACGCCTTGCCGCCTCAGCCGCCTTCGCAGCCAGCTCCTCGGACGCCTTGGCCTTGGCTATGGACATGATCGAACGGTGATCCATCACAAAGTCTACACAAAGGAAAATGAACAGGTTAGCAAGGCAAAAGAACAAAAAACAAAGGAAGAAAGCCGGAGAAAGTATTACCACCGGCCTCAGCAGGAATGCCCAAATCCGGGCCGTCGGCCTCTTCGAAGGTAGTGGTCATCCTCGGCCACAGTTAGACATCGTCCTCCTTGTCGCCATACACATAGTACCTAAAGAAGCCGAGGGCGGTCATCTTATATTCGGTGATGTAGTCTTTCATGCTCCTCAGCCCCCCGTCCAGGAACGCCTCCACCTGAGCGTCCAGGATCAAACTCTTCGGCGGGTCGTGCAGATTGAACCTCCCAGTGTGGCCGAGAGAGGGAAATTCAGTGTCGTTCTCACCAAGGGACACGAAAACGAACTTGCTCTTCCATCCATGGATGGACGAAGGCAAGTCCGTGAAGCTCCTCTTCTTCGGCAACTGTTGGAGAGTAGCATAGGCCGCACAGTTCTTGTGGCTTCCTCGACCAATCTGATAAAGGTTCATGAACAGAGCTGTCGTCGGCCTGTAGCCCAACTCCTCACAGCGGAGCAAGAACCCCACCATCAACGAGTAGCTGTTCGGGGTCAGCAAGGCCGGAGGGAGTCCCACCATGTCCAGATATTCAGTGATGAAGGGATGAAGGGGAAACCTCAGCCCCTTGGCGAAACTCATCGGGTATACTCCGAAGTACCCCGGTGGCGGATTGAGTACATGGTCTGTCGGCCTGGGTGCCCTAACCCTCCCGAACGGCCCCACGTACATCTGGGCAACTAAGTAATCAGCCGCGCTGCTCTCCGGCTTGATCAGGTAAATATTTGTGAGATCCAGGTAGGAGACGCCTGGCCCACTCTTCGGCCTCCTTACTCTCTTCGGCTTCTCTGCTTCCTTCACGGCAGACACCGGTCTCGGGCACGGAATAGCAGCGGAAGTGGACGCCCCATCCACCACTCGGGACGCACATGCGTCCTCACCTTTTGAAGACGAGGCGGACTCCTCGTCCTCACCTTCGTCGTCCATTGGCTCTCCGGACTTGTAAGGACTTAAACGCTCTATCTCTTCCTCGAACTCCTCAAGCACCTCATAGTCGAGGGACCTAGTGGAGGGCTGGTCGTCGTACGGATAGTATTCCTCGTCTAAGCTCTTCATCATAACAACTATTACGAGCCTAAGGGGAATTACTACGGATCTAAGGCGTTTTGTCCACTAACACTAGATCAAGGCTCAGGGAAGCAAAGTATGCAAAGGAATTGAAGAACAAGTCAAGAACTAACCTTGAAGGTATGAAGAACTCGAAGAACACCTTGAAGACTCTCTCTCTCTCTAGAAATTTGGGCAGCACTTCGATATCTCAAGAATGCAAGTAAGGAACCGCTTCGGAGGATGGGGGGTATTTATAGACACTCTCCGACGGTCACTACACGTGGCACCATATCAATGGCCACCTCAGCGGTCACCTTCCCAGCAGCCGATGAGGTGCCACCCCTTCAGAAATGGGCCGGGCTCGTGAACTAACCTACCGGCGGAATAAAAGCCTACGGATCACACGGACAACGAGCGCCCACAATGGCCTATATGCTTGCCGGCTTCACAAGTGCCAGCGAGCGCCCACAACGGCCTATACGCTTGCCAAGTGCACAAATGCCAACAATAAGGAGATGACAACGTCCAGGAACGTCATGAACGCCCGTAACGGCCACAACACCAAAGGAACAAAGAACCCGCAGCCATCGGCTTTCTATAACGACCCTTGATGATAACTCTTTACAAGCGATCTGCACACAAGGATTCTCCCACAGGGTTACCTTGGCCAGAAAATCGCCATAAGGGTTGGATTCAGGGGCACTACGGAGAGGCCGCTTCAGCCAGGGACTCAAGCAACTCCTTCACCCCTCACACTCTTCGGCCTGAAGCAGTGGGGGACTGGGGGACTACATCGGCCTCAACAGTAATGACAGGAAAAATGCAAACACAAATGTAACCACAAAGCATGGCCACATCGTCCGTGTATCACAACAGCGCCAAGGTTTTCGTGACTCCATCTCCGGCCAGGCACTTTGGACAACACGGCGCCTCGTCGGCCAAAGGCACATTACACCATCAGCAACGGCCAACAGGCCACCTAAGGCAAGGGCATTCATTGTCCTTGCCAACCGTTAATCATAGTGGGCTCTTCGGCCAAGAACACGAAAGCCAATCAGCGACGACCAAAAGGAGTGCGCAAGCATCCTCATCGGCCACCCAAAGGAAAGGACACCATCGTCCAAGAAAGGGAAAACGTGCCTTCAACGGCCACCACCGAAGCAGGACACTCATCGTCCCCAAACGAACACACCAAGGAAACAACGGCCTCCCCGTCCACAACGAGGAGCAGGTAACGGCCAAGCACAGAACAAGATCACCAAAATGGAAACAGCGCCAACGCCGCAATAGCTAACGGCCTGGGAGTGCCCGCATCGGCCAAAAGTGCCAAAGCACGGGAATCTACTCTCCTTCACTTCGTCCACGTCTCAGCTTAGAGAGTGGGGGACTCCTGATGGAGTATATGGGTCTGAGCCCCAGGACCCACATACTCAGAAGAACAGAAAGCACAAGACGCTGAGTGGTGCCCTCGTCGGCCAAGGGACCCCGTCGGTCGGAAAGGTACCAACTCAGAATATGGTCCTGAAGCCAAGGAACCCGGGTGCCCTCGTCGGCCACGCCCTCGTCGGCCACGAAGACCTCACAGAACCGGATTTTACACTTACCCATTTGTACAGCCCATTAGTGGCTTTGTATTCGGCCCAGTAGCGGTCCAGTTGTAAATGGGCCTCCCAAGCCCAAGGCTTGGGAGCCCAGCCCGTATTTTCCCTATAAATACTTCCTATGGAGGTAGTTATCAGGGTTACAAATTCATTCTATTGAAGCATATTATTGCACTTCTCTCTCTAGCTCTCACCTCTCTCTAGATATACTCTATCAACACTATATCTAGGTTAGTTGCTTCACTTATGTCACTGGAGTTACACACTATGGAAGTTACATACTGTTGATCATTACTTACATATACTTGAACTAAAGTTACATACAATTGATCATAAGTTACATTGCTTATATTTCATATCTAATGGTATATGAAACTTACAAATGAAATTTAATTTTTGTAGGACTGTGTCAAAGAAATAATTGCTGTTGCACAGAAGTTCAACGATGCTTTTGTGGAATTCTCAAAACTTCCAGCAACAATTTCTAAAAGATTTCCCAATTCTGATATCTTGAAAAAGATATACTTGAAAACAGCTGATTACTTCTTCAGACAAGCTAATGGCAGTGCCAAGGAATCAGAAAAAGAGAGGTTGGCAGAAAAGTGCACTCTTGATGAGGACGATGATTTTTTCAATATACCAGGGGTAATGGAAGCCCTAGATAGATTAGAAAAAGCTGCTTATCTGAAGTTCTCAATGCCTTCATTTGATCTGGGCATTGAGTTCAGCATGACACAACCTTCTCAAAATGAAAAAAATTCAACAAATGAGAATCCAGTTGCTCAAATGACTGAAGACCCAATAATGAAGATTGCTAGAAACATTGAAGAAGAAAACAACAAAGAAGAAATGGTTGAGATACTTGAAGGGGGAGTGAGGGAAGCAGAATATAGAAATCAAGAGGATGTTGTAACTGAAGAGCAAGAAGATGTAGAAGAAGAAGTGAAGATGACAGCACCTGTGGCAAAAAGGCAGAAGCTGAAAAATGCATCTAAGGCAGTTGATACAGAATGGAAATTCAGGTCACCATATCTCAAACACAACCACAGGCTGTGCAAGGAGATGAGGAAGGAAGAAAAAATGGTGATTGACTATGCATTTTCAAAGGAAGTTGGAAAGTAAGTTGTTCTTTATTATATATATCATTATTCAAGTGATTATGCAAGATGTAACTTCGGTTATACTTTATGCAAAAAGTGTATAACAACTATGTAAGTCGTGTGATGACTTATGTAAATTGTTTTCAAAGATAGAACAGGCTTTAGAAATTGTTGAATTGTATTTATAAAATTTAACTTTTTTATTTAATCATAGAAATCATTTACGAAATAATGTTCACTGTGTTTTTAAAAAAACATGCAAATGCTGTTAATGAAAGATGTAATTGTTATTAAGTTGAGATGTAACTTCTGTTATTTGAGATGTAATTGATGTTAACCTAATATGTAACTTTTGTTTATTGAAATGTAAATGTTGTTAATTTGATATGTAACTGCGATTTATTTGAGATGTAATTGCTGTTGAATTCAGATGTACTTTGAAAAGAACTTGCTATTGAATCAATTGTTTACTAACCAGTGTTATTGTCTTAGTGAATTGCTGTATAATGATGACTCAAGCCTGTTTTTGAACCATGAGGAGTTCCAAACACTTGAAGATGACAAAGAAGTTGACAATTCAGTAATAGATGCATGGGTAAAATTACTGAATGACAGAGAACACACAAACAATCCTCCCAAACGAGCACTGATACTTTCTACATTGGTCTATGTACGTAACATTTTTCTTATTCATTGAATAAATAAAAAAATATTCATTATTCTGATTCATTTCCATGGTTGATAATAAACAGGCACAATTTGCAGTGTTATATGCAAACAAAGAAGACATGATGGTAGAGAGGTTGGAATTTGAAGTTGATAAACAAGGAAATCTCAAAGATTATGATATGGTAAAATGTTATTATTACTGAAAAAGATAAATGAAATGATTCACTATGAAATAATTAACTAATGAATGCTTTTTATGAATTGCAGGTCTTGTTTCCTGTACACAGAAGTCAGCGCTACTATATTTATTGCTTCTATACAAACAAGAATGTAGTTGATGTCATAGACAATAGAATTCTTGAAGACGGGTTGGAGTTTAAAGACAAGTATGAGGAGAGCTTTAACCAACTGGTAAACTTATGTTCATGTATTACAGAAATATCAAGCATTGTTAAATTTATTATTTTGTAAATGTATTAGTGTGATAATGCATATCCTGAAAATAGGTGGAAGGTTTTAAAAAGTACTGCAACAAGATTAAACATCCAGCTGGAAGAATGGCCACATGGAACCCTAGAATTTTGAATATGCCATGGAGGTACAATAGGAATTATGTTGACTGTGGCATTTTTGTAATGCGTCACTTGGAAATATATCGTGGACAGGGAGACAAGTGGGATTCTGGATTCCCAAGTGCATCTAAAGCTGCTGGAATAAAAGCTCAGAAACAAACACTGAAGAAGCTCAGACTTGTCTATGCAGCAGAAATCATAAGCTCAAAATTCAACATGGAAAGGGAAAATGTTTATAAAAGAGCAAAAGACTTCATAAATATGTAAAGTACAATCATTTTTAAGGTGGCAGGTGGAAGGTGGTAGAATATTATGGGTATCTCAAAACATTATTTGTTTTGAGTGGTCTGTTTTTTAAAAGTACATTCGTTTTTAAGGTGGCAGGTCGAAGGTGGCAGAATATTATGGGTATCTCAAAACATTATTTGATATTATTGGTGGAAGGTGGAAGAATATATATTTCCAATAGATTATGAAGTTCTATTAAAACATTTCAAGATTTCTGGTTTGTTATTAGTGTAGTACATTATGCAACTTTCATGTATGATCTATGTCACTTTAGATTATTAAAATTGTGTATGTTATGTATGTTATGAAGTTTGTGAATTATGTGTCTTAGTACGTTACTCAAAACTACTATAAAGACTCCAGAGTGCTTTATTCAAGTGATTATGTAAGATGTAACTTCGGTTATATCTTATGCAAAAAGTGTATAACAACTATGTAACTCGCGTGATGACTTATGTAAATTATTTTCACAGATAGAACTGAATCGCAAAGAACGGGCTTTAGGAATTGTTGAAGTATATTTAATCATTAAAATCATTTACGAAATAATGTTGACTGTGTTTTTCAAAAAAAAATCATGCAAATGTTGTTAATGAAAGATGTAATTGTTATTAAGTTGAGATGTAACTTCTGTTTTTATAGATGTAATTGATGTTAACTTCTGGTTATGTAACTTTTGTTTACTGAGATGTAATTGTTCTTAATTTGATATGTAACTGCGGTTTATTTGAGATGTAATTGCTGCTGAATTCAGATGTAATTTGAAAAGAACCTGATGTTAACTTCAGATTTAAATTCTCTTAATCTCTTAATGTGTTAATAAATTTGAGTTTAAGCATAATAGTAAACAAAGGATAACACAATGTTAACAAACAGCAAAGGTAATGTAAATGCCATAAAAACAAATGTAACTCACATAACCAGAGATGTAACCAAAGGATAACACAATGTTAACAAAGTGTAAAGGTAATGTAAATGCCATTAAAACAAATGTAAATCATTAAATAGAAATGTAACCAGCTACAATTAAATATTTAATGTCTCCAACTTTTACAGTAAAACAAAAACAAATGTATAACATGTCTCTGAAAAACTTATTTCACTAAAACTAATTCCGCATTTGGTGAACTGCATTACATTGCATGAAGTATGGATCTAAAACTTGTGGAGATCCAAACACACTCATCAAAGAAGTCATTCCTCCAACTGGATGAACAAGATAACCTTGTGGAACCATAGAACTGACTGTGTCCTAGAATTCAAGAAGAAAAATAATTGCTTCAGTAAAGGTGAACTAAAGAAGAAAAAACATATAAAAATAAGAAAATACCTGAACAACAGATTGTGCAACTGCTTTTGAATTACTTGCAACGTTTTGAGATTTAGAACGTCGACCTTTGACTATTTTGCACTGTTTTTCAACGATGCTTCTCTTCCGTGTATTTCGCTGACCTTTAGGACGAGAACGTGGAGGATCAAGTATTGTCCTTGGATCAGAACCCAATTCATCTACACCAGAAACATTATTTTGAATATCTAAAAATTGTTTGATAGATTTATACCCTTCCTCACATACTTGCCTAGCTTCAGGTAGACCAACACTTGCACCCAATATGATATTGAATTTTCTAGTCATTTGCACTCTCCAAACAGAATCTTCAATTATTTTACCACACATAAGATCTCTTCCTTGAGTAAAAGGAGGATTAACATGCTGCAAAATAGCAGCCTTTGTCCATCTGGGGAGTATATAAACTTGGGGAATACATTTCACACAATGGATGTTATATATACGCAATATGTGTCTACACAAAATGCCAACTTCTGAAAACATCTTACAACTGCATGTCACTGTGTTGTCATTTCCATTAAAAGTAACGTTGTGCCTAATCAAATCTACACCGTTCAACCAAACATGATACACATAATCATGACAATTCTCTGTCATTAATTTAAAAAAGTGTGACATACCCTTCAAATATTGTTCTTGGAACAGTTTGAATATGTCAAGGGTGTACACATCTCTAGCATGTGACAAAATACTATCTTGCAGCAGTACCATCTCAACGGTGCCTTCTGAACATCTGAAATCTTGACCATTTTCCTCTGACCTCCACTCATCAACAACATCACCAAACATTTTGTAAAAGTCACACAATGTTGCAGTTTTTGAGAGTCTTCTGGATATGGATCTATTTGTAGATTCACTTCTTTGGGAGGATAGAACGCCGCCAGAGAAATTATCCTTTGAAAATGCAGGACACCACTTTTCTTTATGACTATAGAGCCTTTTTAACCATTTATTGTCACTGCATTCATACACTTTGTTCAACCTGAAACCAAGTAAAAAACTAACACAAAGATACATACTAAAGCAACACATGTTACACAAACGCAATGAACAAGTTACACGGAATAAGTAAGAGGTTACATCAAAATACAAATAACTTACTCAGACCAGTAGAAATCAAACTCTGCAACTGTGTCACATAGTTTGACAACATAATCAAATAGAGGAACAAAATTTATCTTCTTCCGTAGAAACATGATGTCTTTTTTCGAATTCTCATCTATATGCCAAGTGCATAGTCGATGTCTTGACTCAGGGAAAACTGATTTTATAACTGCTGCCATTGAAAATGATTGGTCTGTCATAAACGTGATAGGGTGTTTACTCCCCATAGATTTCAAAAAAGTCTGGAATAACCAAACAAAGGACTCCACCTTTTCATTCAACATAAAGCCACAACCAAACATAATATTCTTACAGTGACGATTCATACCAACAAACGGACCACAAATCATGTCATATTTGTTAGTCCTGTAAGTTTTATCATGCACGACTAAATCACCAAATCTCTCATAATCTGATCTCATTTGGCCATCTCTCCAGAAAAAACAACTTAGTACACCTTCATTTACTTCAAAATCAAAGTAAAAATCAGATTCCACTTCAGCCCTTTTCTTCAATATAGAAATCAAAGTGTTAGAATCACTACCATCAAACGTTTTACTCTTTTCAGATTCTAGAACGTTATAAGCATCACGTTTGGTGAATCCAAGAGCACTAACCCCACCTGCCTGTTTTTGAAGCATACGGTGAATATCAGAAACCTTTGTCCCGCTCTCCTTCATCAACATAATAAATTCAAGATACTCATGATCAACACCTCGATGTGATTTGAGAAGGTGTCTTTGACCAATTAGACAAAAAGAATGGTTGTGATCAGTAATATGCTTTGAAACAGTCCATTCACCATCAACACTAATAGAAAACTGCAGCTTTGCTTTACAACCTGAACGATAATCTAATTTCGTATACATTTTGTTTTCAGTGCCCTTTTGTAGTTTCTTCCCTTCTTTCCAACAACAGTAAGACTTAATAATCAAACTTACATTGCCACTCCTAAACCTCTGTTTGCATCTTCGAATACCAAATCCATTTTCAAAAGCATGACTGTTGTAAAGATTATAAGCATCCTTTTCAGATTTAACACACAATCCAACAAGTGATTTATTCTCGGTTGCCTTGTCAATAGTTGCAAATGTATCTGACAATTCATAAAGGTGATATATGAAAAACAAACCACTGTAAAGAAGATACATACAATTGAATACAAGTTACATAGTGTTGATCATAAGTTACATACACTTAAACTAAAGTTACATTTTAATAAACATAAAGCTACATAAAACTTAACTCAAGGTACATAAAATAGTTGCATACATAAAGGTACAGTTCAATTACATACAGTAGAACAAAAGTTACATACAACAAAACAGAAAGTTACATAAGCTTTAGCGCAAGTTACATACATTAGAAAAGAAGTTGCATAGATTTGAATGTAATTTACATATTATTAAACAAGATATTAGAGCATACTGCAAACATAAAACAAAGAACCAAATTACATAAAACTAAACAAAAATTACATACAATTGAAATAAAATGACACGACATCGAACAAAAAATAAATAAAACAAAAATTGAATCCATTTAGAAGCCATTGAACCAGTTTAGGAAAAGTACCTCTACTAAGAAGATGTAACAATTTAGAAGCCATTGAACCAGTTTCATCTTCTCCTGAAAGGAAAACAACAAAATTCAAATAATATGAATACTACACTCCAAATTCTAAAGCAATAAGATAAAACAGAAAACAAAACATATCACAGCATACTGCAAGCATAAATAAGATAAATTAAATCCACAAAACTCATAAACTGTAATGTTTACCAATGTGCTCGATATGAACCGGCTGATCACATTCAAAATTATTGTCAACGGATGAAGGAATCACGTTATCATGTATAGTAAAAGGAATAGAATCTCCGAATTCAATCGATGAATTCACAACAGCTGAATCATCTAGAGAGAAATCCATTGAAGCCTTTGAAGGCAAATCAGGTTCGTAAGCTCAGTGAAACAAAAACGGAAGAAGGAAGCGGAAGAAAGAAGTCGACTGCAACTGAAAACAGAAAAACGAACCTAATTTTTTTTAATGGAAAACGACACCGTTTTGGGACCGGCACACCATGCGCATGGTGGGCCGATCCCACGGTATAATTTGCGAAACCTTCGTAGCAGTAAAAGGAAAAAATCCCCTTTTGCGTGACGTTCTGGGGCTAGTCATCGTGGGGCCGAGCGGCCTTAAAGCGGAGCGGTCAGCCTTCCTTCAGGGGGCGTGACACCAAACCAAGGGTCGTCACGGGGCGACGTGCGGCTGTAGAATCTGTGGACGAACGGCGAGTGAGGCGAACGTCGTCAGCTCGCACGTGCCTTCCCTTCCTTGGGACGTGCGGCATCATCTCGCACAAGACAGTTCAGGCAGAGCGTCGCGAGTCCTTCCCGAAGTTAGGCCGACCGGTTTCATCATTGTGCGTCGTCACAACTAGAGCCCGTGCGTCTTGGATTGGTTGGTGCGCGCGTCTGACCCAGGGGTGCTCCAATTGCGGGTCCGTGCGTCGTCACAACCAGAGCTCATTCTCCGAGGCGAACTGAGTCCAATTGCGGCCTAGGAGACCGGGGTTAAAGCTCTGGGTGTCGAGCTGCGTGCAATAGATTGCACGCCACCTTCCTTTTTGCGAAACAACCTCGTTCTTCCCTTTGGATGTTGGTTATCCAGTTGATTTAGGAAGTCCGTGGAGCAAGTCGAGCGGCACCTGGCAGGTATCAGCTAGCCGACCGGAGACGCCGAGCTGAGATTGAATCAAATGAGTGATTGACAGCATGGCAGACCCTCGTCTCCCCTTGGGTCCCTAAACCTCACGTTTGGGGCTACAACTGTTTTGTCTAGCAGGGCTGCCAGGGTGGGTCAGATCGTGTGTTGTTGATGCTGAAGGCTGGGGCCTATCCGGTAATCTTGAGGCCGAGCTGAGAGAACATTGGGCAGGGCTTTGGGAAACCGAACGGCCAGGGTGAGTGGATGGCGATCGGGCGGTGAGGTGTTTTTCCAAACTTTCTCTGAAGATGTTGTACTTTTCCATGGCCCTTTCAGCTGGATGGTGGTTAAGTGCATCCCACCTAAGGCAGCTGTTTGGACGCAGGACCGGATGAAACTATATTGTTCCCTTCTCATTAATCTCTCCCGCTTGGAAAATAATTTAGGATACACATGCCCTGTTCGGCCAAAAAAGGCCATGCAATATACTTAGGATCCACTTGGTCCACGGGTGGCCCCACCCAAAAATTCAGCCACCAGCCCTGTCAGGTCACAGCAAGGGTGAAAAGACAGCTGCTAGACATGGTGCCGGGTTTGTGAGGTCATCCTGGTTAGGAACTTCGTGGATGTGGATGGACCTGTCACGGTAGCAGCGGTGGAGCCTTCCTATGCGACTGCGTCAGCGGTCCTTTGCCGGCGTCCACCGCCGGTGAACCTCGCTGACCATTCCTTATGAGATTTCGCTATTTCCCCATCTGGAGCCTTCCAAATCCCTGCATATATCTTCCTCTTTCCACGAAAACAGTCCACTTCGCATGAATTTTTTGTAGAGATGCCAAGAACACATGAAATCTTTTTGAACCAGTTTCCTACAGACGGCGCCAATGTTGAGGTTAATTCGCCGCAGCCTGGAAGTTCAACACCCCTTCTGGGAGGGTTTCATGGCTATGGGGTGATCATAAAATATAAACAATGATTTTTACGTGGAAACCCGGAAAGGGAGAAAACCACGAGACTGTTTAGGCTAATGTCCAAGCCCTCTCCTTTTATTACTGCTCTCCTCACCCATACATTATACAGGCTCCATTAATGGAGGATTCAAGCTAACTATAGAGAAGGAGGAAGAAGAGAGAGATCCTTAATAAGGAGGGGAATCCCCCTATTTATAGAGGAAAGGGGGAGGGGTGCTCCACCCTAACGGGTCGAGTGGGCCGAAATGGGCCTCTTGGGCCATGGTGGGCCGAATGGGCAGAAATGGACCCAAAGGCCGAAATAGGCCTGATAGGCTAAAAAGGGCCTTACTGATTGGGTTCCGTACTACGTAAAGTCTTGGGCTCCTGAACAGTAATAGACCGGGATGATATATCCCAACAAATATTATGGGACTTATCGCTTACAATTTTTCCTTACGTCGTTAGGGTTTTGAAAATTTTCCATAGTGTAGGTGTAGCCAAGAGATGGACTGCCTATGTTGCTGGAGCGGTGCTTTTCGCGGCGAAATCGTGTCGTCTTCACGATCGACGAAGCCAAGCAGGTTGGGGGCGATGTCAGCTATGGTCCTATGGAGGAGTTGGTGCATGATTATCAAGGGATAATATTGGACGAAGAGAATGTAGGTCTCATGATGGAGATGGACGAGGGGCCATCAGATGGTGACAGTCTGAGTTCGGCTTTCTCGATTGTCGGTACACTAATTGTGGGAGTTAAACATGTCTTAACGCAGAAAAGTATGTGTATTTTAAGTATTTTTAATTGTTGTTATTTAGTTACGTGTGCATGGTAACCACCCCACTCTTATGCATACGTGAAAGGGAAGGTGGGATGTTACCAGTTCGTGTGTGCGTGCGTTTTATAACTACATGGCAGTATGTGATTGTATATATGTGTTACGTAAGGGGTTTTTTCATCCAACACATCTTGTTGGGTTTTTCCCCTATTATATAAAAGAAAAAAGATTATGTCAATATCTCTTAGTTTAATTCACTTTGATCTTATACGTATGAAACAAAGTGTGTGTTATTTGACTGTCTAAGTGTTTATAAGCCAACAATTTGTATTAGAGCTCTTCCAGGTTGATGATCCACCATGTCACAAGATGGAGAGAGTTCAACAAGCCAAGCAACTAATGCACACGACAAAGGAGATGTTGTTTCATTCAAGTATCCACTGCTCACAAAGACGAACTACGCTGCATGGGTTATCAAAATGGAAGTGATGGAGTATATGGGTCCAGGCCCCAGGACCCACATACTCAGAAGAATAGGAGGCGCAGCTGGCACCCATTGGGACCTCCGTCGACTAGATGGCCCTCCATCGGCCAGAAAGAAGTCGACTTAGAATATGATCCAGAGGCCAATAGAACCGGGTGTCCCCGTCGGCCATGCCTCCGCCAGCCACAGAGAGCTCACAGAACAAGATTTCATACTTAGTTATTTCTACATACTTTGTACTCGGCCTAGTGGCCTCATTGTAAATGGGCCTCCCAAGCCCAAGACTTGGGAGCCCAGCCCACATTTTCCCTATAAATACTCCCCTTGGGGGTACTTGTAGGGGTTCACAAATCATTTATTGCAAGTATTTATTGCACCTCTCTCTCTCTAGCTCTCTCTTCTCTCTAGATAATTACTCTATCATTTGGTGCTCTCGTTGAGAGCTAGAACCATCAAGTTAGCATCCTTCATCGCTACCAAGCACAGCTAACTGAAATGGGAAGAACTAAGTCCAACCTTAACCTCGTCGGCAAGGCGATCCCTGAGACCCAAGAGAACAGGGAACACGAGGAGGATGCCACAGCCGGCAAGGCCGCGGGCGGGGATGTTTTCCAGGAAGCCATCGACCTTACGAATGATCTTCGCAACCAGCTCAACGGCGGCGCTCCCGACGCACGCATCGGCCTGGACAAGAAGCGCCAGGAGAAGGGCGACAATGCCTCGGGGCAACTGACTTCTCCCGCCGTTGACCCTCAGCTCCAAGCCGCACTCTCGGCCATCATCACCAGCCTGGCCCAGAACTCCACCATCCTTAGTGCACTCATGCCAAGGACTGGGGAGAACACTACGCCGCCTCCTCAGCCCCAGCCGTTGGCCATCAAGATAGGTAATGACGAAGGGGTGGTGTCCTAGGACACGTCTTCATCCCACACCCACCCTGCTTCCCCGCTTCGAGCTGGACCGACCCCAACGCGTGGAAAAGCTTCCGCCTTGAATAGGCTACGTGACATGCGTCGTCGGCCTGCTTCGGAGAGGATGGCGGGACGGATTGGTGAACGTGAGACTGGCTCACCAACAGTGGCGGATCCCTTTTATCCAAAGGTGTTCATGTGAACACCCAAAAAATTAAAAATTAAATGTTAAAATATACATATAGAATTGATGTAATAATTTATATGGTGTATTTAATCTTGCATTTAATCTTATTTTCCATTTTGTTGTTGTTGAAAAAGTAATATATATTCATTTGTTGGATCAAAAAATATTATTTGTTCAACATTTTGATGACAAATTAATTTTGAACACCAAACTTTTGAACGCAAGATCCGCCACTGCTCACCAAGGGAAAGCTTGGGGTCGGCCCTGCCCGGACAAAGGCAAAGGAATGTTGCACGAGGATGACACGCGCCACCGAATAAACACGGCTCACGAAGCCCGCGTGCGCAACCAACAAGGCACCACTATGGCCACCAAGGATCCTCGGGACGAGGTCATCACCCAACTGGAAAGGAGACTGGCCCAGATGGAGGCCAGACAACCGGCCGCTATCCCTACGGCCAACACATCCAGGGATCCTGGTTTCAACGCGCTCATGCATATGGTCAGCGCCCTGGAGAGGGAGCTGGCCGAGGGACGAGGTGACCCTATCATCTAGGTGAGGACCAGGACTTCCTTCAGTGCGAAGGTACTCTCGGCTCCCATTCCCGAGAAGTACCGGGGGAATGCCATCAAGCCCTTTGACGGCTGCACCGACCCCCAGGAACATTTCAGCCGCTATCAGAACAACATGCTGATGGTGAACGCGTCTGACGAGTACCTCTGCCGCTGGTTCCTTTCCACTCTCGAGGGGTCAGCATACGAGTGGTTCAACGCGCTTCCTTAAGGGAGCATAGATTCATAACAGGACCTCGCCCACCGCTTCCTCACCCACTTTGCCGGGAGGAAGCGTGCGAAGAAATACTTCATCCATCTTCTCTTCGTCAAGCAGCAAGATGACGAATCACTCCGGTCTTTCATCGATCGGTGGACGAAGGAGACTGATGAGGTTGAAGGGGCCGATGAACGCACCCTCCTTGTCCTTTATCAGGGGCCCCTCCGCAGTACCCCCTACGCGAGGAGCCTCATCACTGACCCTCCGAGGTCATACGCAAAGGCGCTCTAGCAAGGGAACTTATATGCTGACGCCGACGAGCTCCACAGCCACAAGAAGGATGGGGGCACCCCTCCAAGAAGACAAACTCTGCACAGGCTCCAGGTGCACCCTCGACCGCTCAGGGAGGAGAAAACCATCAAGGGTCTGACGGACAAAACAAGAAGGATCACCCATGGCGGCCAAGGATGGAAAGGCCGAGGACCCCTCTCACACACTCGATCAGCTCCATCCTTGATTACGCCGAGGAACATGACCTCATTGAATGAGATCCTTGGCCGGCGAAGGAAATCTACGCCGTCCATCAGGGTGGCACCTACTGCCGCTTCCACAAGAACACCTCCCACAACACCGACGATTGCGTCACGCTGAAGAGAGCCATTGAGCGCTTGATTCAGCAGGGGAACTCTCCCAATTTGTTAAAGGTGGCCCGCGCAAAAATACGTGGGTAATGACGAGCACTTTGTCGTAGTGCGTCAAAATAAATTCAATACTACCACTTATACGTAGTATAGGTGAAGTAGAGTTCGTATCCACAGGGAAAGGAATAATTCTCTTTTTACGAAACTAGTAAATAAAGGGGGGGGGTTGGTCTTTAATGATTTAATTTAATTAAAAACTAAGATGAACAACCTATATGTGTTTTAATTCAAAGATAAAAGAACTTGGCATTGCTACTTTCCACTTGATATATTTTAGTCGATCATTGTTATATCTATATCTTATTCCTTCTCGAATACTCAATCAAGGAGTATATCCAATTCATCGAGGGTAGTTATTAACAACGACCGTTCATTAATAACCCTTACTATTAGTCTGATGGATAGTGTACCCGGGGGGTAGCTTATCCGAGGGGTTATTGTGGAGAATAACTAGAGAGAAGTCAGAGCAAACAAGTAAGAGAGAGAGTGTATATTCGATATGTATTAAGCGTATTTTGCTTCTGGGTTACATATGGGGAAATGGGGTGCTATTTATAGTAGTAATAAATGCTAGGTAAGGACACATGTCAGTTTTCTGGTGGTCGAGGGGTCACCTCGACCGGGGTGGCACTGGCACTCGCATGTGGCCGCATTAAATGCGGTGGTTGGATGTGACATTTGTACTTGGTACGGTGATCCAGGCGCATGTGAAGAGGATATTCTGTCGAGGTGGATGCCTTCGGCTGAAGGGTGCTGGGCCGAAGGCTCTTCTAACCGAGGGCTCCTACCAGCCGAGGGTTGCAGTTGCCGAAGGCTTGGTTTTCAAGCCTTGTTCTCCTATGATGTTTCTGAGCTCGATTCCGTCACTGATAGCCTTCGGCCATGGGGCGAAAGGCACCCCTTTGCGTATTGTGGGCTGCTTAGAGCTCCATTTTGCTGGGCTTGGCCCGCTTGGGCCTGTTGGGCCTGATTGTAGTAGAGGAAGTATGTGGGCCGGGGGTCCCCAGGCCATATACTCCATCAGGAGTCCCCCACTCCTTTTGCCGAAAGGTACTTGAGGGAAAAGGAGTAGCTGTGGTGATTGCCCCGGAGGCTTCCCTGTTCTGTTGGGTGCCTCATTTTCTCAATTCTCCCATATGTCGAAGGCTGAGAGCTTCCTGAAGGGAGTGTAAGTGTGTTGCTCGTATGTGTTTCTTTGTTGTAGTTTGTAAAGTAATGAGAGATCTGTATTTGTGTGCTTTGCCGAGGGCATTTGTTGACTGAAGGCTTTGTGTGGCTGAAGGCATCATGTTGCCGGAGGCATCATGTGGCCGAAGGCATTGTGTGGTCGGAGGCATCATGTGGTCGAAGGCATTGTGTGGCCGGAGGCATCATGTGGCCGAAGGCATTGTGCGGCCGGAGGCATTCTGTAAGCCGAAGGCATCATGTCGAGGGGAGTAGATTGCCGTTGTGATTTTGCCTCAGTTTGCTCTAGCTGAGAAATAGAAAATTTTTAACATTTGCGTGTTTTGCCGAGGGGAGTCCCCCAGTCCCCCTCTTCTTTTGCCGAGAGTTTCTCGAGGAAAACAGGAGTAGAGTGATGCATGCCTTCAGCAGGAGCCGCCGAGGGGTGACGCCTTTTGTTCCATAATGGGGAGATGCCTCGTTAAAAACCTCATTAGGAAAAAACCCTGTGGGAAAAAATCCTAATGCGGGAAAAAGAGTACACCGGATGCCCTCAGAATGAAGCAAATAGAGTGCACCCTTCGGCCTTGATTGTTGAGCGGCGGTTGTATCCGTCTGCTGAGGGGATATCCAAGATCAGCCTTAGATCCTGCATGAAAAAGCTAAGGAGCTGGTAAGGACCCCCCCCCCCCCCCCCCCCCCGTTATCAAATAAAGGTGACGGAGGGGTGCAAGGCCAGGTGGGCTTGTGTTAGAGCCCCTGGCATCAAATACAGATGCCGGAGGGATGGAGACCGAGGGGTCTTCGTGATGGCCCCCGACATCAAATAAAGATGTCGGAGGGATGAAGGCCGAGGGGCCTGTATGATAGCTCCTGGCATCAAAGCAAGATTCCGGAGGGCTGAAGGCCGATGACCTGTGTGATGGCCCTCGACATCAAATAAAGATGTCGGAGGGATGAAGGCCGATGGGCCTGTATGATAGCCTCTGGCATCAAATAAAGATGCCGGAGGGATGTAGGCCGAGGGACCTGTGTGATTGCCCCCGACATCAAATAATGATGCCAGAGGGATGAAGGTCGATGGGCCTGTATGATAGCCCCCGGCATCAAATAAAGATGCCGGAGGGATGAAGGCTGATGGGCCTGTATGATAGCCCCTGGTATCAAATAAAGATGTCAGAGGGATGAAGACCGAGGGACCTGTGTGATTGCTCCCGACATCAAATAAAGATGTCGGAGGGATGAAGGCCGAGGGCTGTTGTGATGTGGAATCATGCTGAAGTCGAGAGCCATTGTTGATGTAGAATCACATTGAGGCCGAGGGCCTTTGGTGATGTGAAATCATGCAAGGCAAAAACCGTTATGACATAGAGTCATGTTGAGGCCGAGGACCGTCTGATTTTGAGGCCGAGGGCCATTGTGATGTCATCACGCTGAGGCCGAGTGCCGTTGTTGATGTTGAGGCCGAGGGCCGTTCTGATGCTGAGGTAGAGGGCCGTTGTTGATGTTGAGGCCGAGGGCCGTTCTAATGTTGAGGCCGAGGGACGTTGTGATGTGGAATCACGTTGAGGCCGAGGGCCATTGTTGATATTGAATCACGTTGAGGCCGAGGGCCTTTGGTGATGTGAAATCATGTAAGGCAAAAACCGTTATGACATAGAGTCATGTTGAGGCCGAGGGCCGTCTGATGTTGAGGCTGAGGGCCATTGTTGATTTTGAGACCGAGGGCTGTTCTGACGTTGAGGCCGAGGGCCGTTGTGATGTGGAATCACGCTGAGGCCGAGGGCCGTTGGTGATGTGAGATCACGCTAAGGCCAAAACCGTTATGACATAGAGTCATGTTGAGGCCGAGGGCCGTCTGATGTTGAGGCCGAGGGCCATTGTGATGTCCTCACGCTGAGGCCGAGGGCCGTTGTTGATGTTGAGGCCGAGGGCCGTTCTGATGTTGAGGTAGAGGGCCGTTGTTGATGTTGAGGCTGAGGGCCGTTCTTATCATGAGGTCGAGGGCCGTTGTGATGTGGAATCGCGCTGAGGCCGAGGGCCATTGGTGATGTTGAATCACGTTGAGGCTGAGGGCCTTTGGTGATGTGAAATCATGTAAGGGAAAAACCATTATGACATAGAGTCATGTTGAGGCCGAGGGCCGTCTGATGTTGAGGCCGAGGGCCATTGTTGATTTTGAGACCGAGGGCTGTTCTGACGTTGAATCATGCTAAGGCCGAGGGCCATTGGTGATGTAGAATCGAATTGTGGCCGAGGGCCTTTCCTTGATAGTTCCGGGAGTCCTTCGGGTGTATGTTCCTTCTTTCAGGCATCGACCGAGGGGGTTGATTCCCCGCCTCGTCCGAAAGGGGGTCCAAGTGATCCGTTAGGGGGTTCGTCTGTTAGTCCCCCGGCGTTGGGCCGTCCCTTGATTGTTCCAGGAGGTCGTATGTTAGTCCTCCTGATGTGTGTTCCTTCTTTCAGGCTTCGGCCGAGGGGGTTGCTTCCCCGCCTCGGCCGGAAGGGGGTCCAAGTGATCCGTCCGGGGGTTCGTCTGTTAGTCCCCCAGCGCTGAACCGTCCCTTGACCTTGGGGGGTCCCGTCGTCTATTTACGGCGCGGGCTAGGCTTGGTCGGTTTCCGACGACTGCCGTTTCACCCCCAAGTTTGGGGATTTCGTCACCTCAGCCATTCTTTCAGGGCTGCAGTTGCCGAAGGCTTGGTTTTCAAGCCTTGTTCTCCTATGATGTTTCTGAGCTCGATTCCGTCACTGATAGCCTTCGGCCATGGGGCCAAAGGCACCCCTTTGCGTATTGTGGGCTGCTTAGAGCTCCATTTTGCTGGGCTTGGCCCGCTTGGGCCTGTTGGGCCTGATTGTAGTAGAGGAAGTATGTGGGCCGGGGGTCCCTGGGCCATATACTCCATCATAGTCAAATATAGAACACCGCCATATACCGACTTGATAGTAACATTTAATCTCTTAACTCCTTGATGAAATCAATTGAGATTGATAACCTCAACACAACGGTTTCGATTTAACCAACAAAATTAATCACTCTTAAGTTTATCAACCATGACCGTGCATTAATAAACCGAAGTTACTTACTTGTGAAACCATCAACGATTAACCATCGGTTCGTCGATCGTTTCTAGTAATAATTAATATATGAAACAAAATTAGTTGATCCTTTAAGTAATGTTCAAAATATTAATATGAAATATGAATAGGAATTAATTAATATTCAAGGAAGAATATTATTAAAGGAGATGAATCCTACTATAATTAATATCAAGATGTTAACTAATTGTCATCTTAGCAACACTCCCCAACATTAATATAGAGGAAGAAAATACTACTCTAACTAATGTCAAGATGTTAACTAATTGTCATCTTAGCAACACTCCCCAACATTAATATAGAGATAGTATTAAGGAAAGAACTAATAATTAATATTCAAGGGAAGAGGTTAAGAAAATAACTCACAACTTTAATAATCAACAAGCTTCAAGAGCACCAAGAATTGGAAGTCTAGCTCCTCATTTGGAGACTAAATATAGCTAAAAATATATAAAGAAATGCTATTCTAAACTGAGCTTAAGAGTATGAAAGAAGGGATGATTTTTAGAGAAGAAAAAGTGTGCTATTTTTAGGTGTTTTTCAACACCTTTGGCCGGGTACCTGACCGGGTCAAGTACCTACCCGACCAGGTCCGATCAAAATCAGATATTTTCCACGTTCTGGTGATCTTCGCACGCCGGGTTGTCCCCGGTCACTTCTCACCCGACCGGGTGAGGTAGTGGGCCCGACCGGGCCAATCCAATTTCCATATATGTTCAGTTTTCACTTCTTACCCGACCGGGTATAACCCTTTACCCGGTCGGGTATTTGCTTCTGGGCAGCCAAATCTTCTTTTTCTTCACTTCAAAGTCTTCTTTTCCAACACCACAAATCCTAACTATACTTTACAACTTATAAATAAAGACTAAAATACAATTACAACTGAAATCACATAAATGTTTACAAACTAAATAAAATGTCAAACAATCAACATAAATCAAACTTAAAACATATAATTATGCACTACTAATTAGTGTGCATCAGGTAAACACCAGCAAAAGGGGGGGAACCCTCTACGAAGAAACGTGAGATCGACAGATTCAGCGATGACGATGAGGACTTCGAGGAGCCCCCTCCAAAGAAGAACCACATCCATCTCATTGTGGGGGGTAATATTGGCGGAGATACCGCCACCCAGAGGAAGAAATGGGTTCAGTCCCTATACATTGGTGAGGTATCTCATGTTCCCCCTCACCCGAAGAAGCAACGGACGGAGATGATCACCTTCACCGACAAGGATCTACCTCCAGGTTCCACATCACACAGGGACGCCCTCGTCATCCGATGTGAGATAGGTAACTCTATCATCCACCGCACTTACATCGATACGGGAAGCTCTGTCAACGTCATGTACCTTGACACCTTCAAGCAGATGAAGTTGAACAAAGCCCTACTCAAGCCAATCCGGACACCGTTGTTCAGCTTCACCGGGGACTCTATCGACACTGAGGCACGATAGTTCTCCCAGTGGAAGTCGGCGACGGCTCCCATCGCACTAAAATTGACATGGAATTTATGGTGGTCAACCTCGAATGCGCCCACAATCTGATCTGGGGGCGGCCAGCCTTGGAGGACCGGGAGGCCATCATCTCCATGAAGCACTTATGCATGAAGTTCCCTACCAGCGGCAGTATTGGCTACGCCAGGGGGAACAAAAGGATAGCAAGGGCATGCTACCTCAAGCTGACAAAGTCGGCCGCAAGCGCCGAGCAAAGAATAGACACTATCACCACCACCGTCGCCAAGGACGAAGAGAGGTCGCATGCTGAGCCAGTCGAAGAGGTTGAGGAGGTCCCCTTGGACACCTCTCGGTTGGAACGAGTCCTGAAAATTGGGAGACAACTATCGCAGGACCAACACGACAGCATCCTCAAAGTCTTGCGGTCATATGAAATCATTTTTGCGTGGGGACCGAACGACATGCCAGGCATCATCCGGAAGGTGATCACTCACAGGCTGTCAGTCAATCCAGCTTCCACGCCAGTCAAGCAGAAGCGGCGCTACCTTTCGGCCGACAGACGAGACTTCGTCGAATGGGAGGTCACCATGCTCCTTTCCATTAGCCACATCAAGGAGGTGAAATACCCAACCTGGTTTACCAATGTCGTCCTCGCCCAAAAGCCGCTGACATTCAGAATGTGCGTTGACTACACTGACCTGAACAAGGCGTGCCCTATGGACCGGTTCCCTCTCCCCAATATTGATCAGTTGGTGGACAAAACGGTGGGATGCGAGCTGATGTCATTTCTTGATGCTTTCAGAGGGTACCACCAGATCTTCATGCACGAAGATGATGCCGAGAAGACGGCTTTTATGACCCTGGAGGGAATTGTTTGCTACCTTGTCATGGCCTTTGGGCTCAAAAACTCAGGCGCCACATACACCAGGATGGTAGCCAAGATCTTCATAGAAGTCCTCGGTCGGACGATGTAGGCGTACGTTGACGACATGATCGTCAAGAGCAAGCAATCTACCACCCATGCTGACGACCTCCGAGAAATTTTTGAGATCATGAAAAAGTTCAACCTTCGTCTGAACCCCAAAAAGTGTGCCTTCGGTGTCCAAAAGGGCAAGTTCCTCGGATACATGGTCAGCCGAAGAGGCATTGAAATAAACCCGAAGATCCAGACCGTTGTTAACATGGAGCCATCGCGCAATGTCAAGGAGGTACAACAGCTGACGGGACGGCTGGCGGCCCTAAGCTGTTTCCTCTCCAAATCGGTCGAAAGATCACTCCCTTTCTTCTAAATCATGCGCAAAGCAAACAACTTCAAATGGACGATGGAGTGCCAACAAGCATTCGAGGAGCTGAAGCAGTACCTTTCCTCCCGACCGGTGCTCTCTAAACCCAAGCCCGGCGAGACGCTCTTCTTGTACTTAAGGGTGAGCACGTCGGCCATCAGCTCCGTGCTCATCCGCGAGGAAAAAGGGGTGCAAAAGGCCATCTTCTACGTCAGCAAGACGCTCCGGGAGGCCGAGCTCAAGTACTCCCCCGTTGGGAAGACGCTACTAGCCATGTCCACACGGTGAAAAAGTTAGGGCATTACTTCCAGGCCCATATCGTCCACGTGTTGACTCAGCAGCCCCTCGGCGCACTCATGCGGAGCCCCACTAGTTCCTCAAGAATGGTGAAGTGGGCAATGTTCCTCAGCCAGTTCCAGATTGAAATCAAGCCAAGGCCATCTATCAAGGGGCAAGCTTTGGCCGATTTTGTCACTGAATGCACGGCAAGGGAGACGGCCGCTACCATACCCGGGCCAGAGCCAGACGAGGCGTGGATCCTCTTCATTGATGGTTCATCAGCTGCTAATTTGAGATTGAAAACAGTTCAAAAGAAAACATCCTATGCGCACAAACAACTCCGACGCCTTCTTATAGAGAGTTCTAAATACCAATGTACCAATTATTGTAATTTTTTCTTGAAACCGCCAATTATTGTAATTGACAAATGTATATATAAAATGTAAGTACGTGTTTGTGTAAATCAAGGTGTGTTTTGACTAGAAAATCTATTACGTAGTAATTAAAATCTGATTGGGAAATCTATTCTAATATAAAAGCAAAAGAAGTTTGAGAAATATTGTTCCCCCAAGAAATATCAACATCAAGTTTTATTTTAATTTTTATTGGATACTTTATTTTTATTAAAATACTAATTTTCTATTGGTCGAAATGGGTGGTGGTAATAGTCAAATACTTAAACCTTATTGGTTGAAATAAGTGGTGGGAATAGTCAAATACTTAAACTTTATTGGTTGAAATGAGTGGTGAGAATAGTCAAATACTTAAACCCTATCTATTCTAATACTCCCTCCGTCCCGTTGGAATGTTCCCGGTTTCACCTACACACATATTAAGGAAATAAACTTACTAGGGGGTAAATTTTACTGTGTTGACACTGTTTCGATACTGTTTGGCACTATTTCGACACTGTTTGACACTGTTTTGCACTGTTTGGCCCTGTTTTGATGTAGGATAACTTTCCATTTAGGGAAATGGGAACTTTCCAACGGGACATCCAAAAAAGGAAAGCGAGAACATTCCAACGGGACGGAGGGAGTATAAAAGCAAAAGAAGTTTGAGGAATAGTGTCCCCCCTAAGAAATGTAAACATCAAGTTTTATTTTAATTTTTATTGGATACTTTATTTTGATTAAAATACTAATTTTCTATTAGTTGAAATGGGTGATGTTAATAATCAAATACTTAAACTTTATTGGTTGAAATAGGTGGTGGGAATAGTCAAATACTTAAACCTTATTGGTTGAAATGAGTGGTGAGATAGTCAAATACTTAAACCTTATTGGTTAAGGCCCGATTGAAGAATTATCATATTTGAGTATTGTTTAAATAATGCCATAACGCACTTTCACATATTTGCACACCCCCTGATTTGCCAATTTACCCGGGCAATTCGTGTAAAAAATGCAATTCGTATAAATGCATAGTCACCATATTACTTGAGATGTTCATACTTAGACTTATTTCAGTCTCAAACGAAACCAAACTTAAACAAACCAAACCATACATGGATATTTGTTGGATGTTTTTGATCTTTTAAGTAATGTTTAGTACTCTCATTTTGATCATAATATTATAAGTGTGTTTCATTTAATGCTTTTATGTATATCAGTATTACATGAAGATTGATGATGTCATCAATTGATAGTGTGATTTGAATCACTAAGCACACATAAATTTGAAAGAAAAATTCTCAGACCATGCATCGCACGGGTGAGTTTATGTAACAATAACCAACTACCAAATCTGATATTCTGATTGACTAGTACTATTATCACATGTTCTATTACAAAGTCAGGGCCACTTCAGTGGTTTGGTAGTAATCCCGCGTCAGAGATGATCACTATATTCGACTACTCGTGCCATACCGGCGAACAAAATTGACTTTGATATCCCTAATATGATTGAAATTAGTACTTGTAATATGATAAAAATATAAGAAAATGATAAATATATTAGACCGATGAAAGCTAGACGAAACATAAGACCATTTGGACCGTCCATATAAAAGTATTTTGACTCTTATTTCTTAGATTCCTGCATCGTCAATAAAATACAATCTGCATTTTTTTACATATCGATTTAGTAAAACATTAATTAAATTATTATAAGTAATGTTATCTTTTTAATTTTTTATCTGAATAATTATGAAATAAAAAATACACATTTCGATATAAAACTAAATAAATTTCATTAATCTTTTAAATATTTTCCGGTTAACAAAAAATGAACTTAGTTCAAGTAAAGTTCGATTGTTGAATATTAAGTTATTTGTGTAGGATCCATAAATTAAAATTTTGTGTTTCTTGTTATTTTAGGTTCAAGAAAAACTTCAACAGTTATAACTTCAGATTTTGTTTTTCATTTTATATATTACATATTGGTGTCATATAAAAGAGTATAAAAAATCATGAATTTTGATATTTTTTTGAAAAATTCGGACAATAAATAAAAAAGTTATACTACCTCCGTCCCAATTTAGTTAGCCATCTTTGATTTTTCCAGTCAAAGATGGTAAAATTTGACCGATTATTTTAACTAACGTATTTTTGCAAAATTTAATAATTTTATACTTTTATGATAGTATTTTTAACAAAGAATATTTTCATATCATTTTCATATTATGAATATTTTCTCTATATAAACATATAATCGGTCAAAGTTAGAAGCCATTGAATTGAAAAGTCAAGTTTATCTAACTAAAATGAGACGGAGGGAGTAAGAGTTTTAAAAAAATTGTGATTTAATGAGGTCAGCATGATGTCATCCAATTGCATCTTATCTCTCCATGGGCACCACTGCGGACCACTCCCAACCCTTTCTTTTTTTTGCCTTCTCCTTCCACACCCTTCATATATACCCTCATCCATTCCCTTCTCCATTTTTACTCCCTCATTTAGCCAATCATAACAATGATTTAGGAGTTCAAAAATTCCACTTTTAACATTTTGGACTTCTAATACCTAACCACTCCAAATTGTCTAATAGTGGAAATATCTTGTGGAGTCTACTCTTTCTTATTGTATTTCATTTATGTCTCCCAATTTTTCACTTTTCATTTACAATTTCCCCTTTTTCACTTTTAACTTATTTATTTCAAAAACAGACTCAATCTCAAATCAAAACCAAAGCCAGAGCAAGAGTAAGCCACGTCGATTGTTACCTCAGCCCTTCGTCCATCTTCACGACCACAGGGCCTCCGGCCTTCGCGACTCAGAGCCAGTGCGCCTCCGGCCTTCGCGGCTCAGTGCCTTCGCAGCTCTGGCCTTCGCGGCTCCGACCTTCGCCGCTCAGCGGATTCGAGGCTCCACTGCTTTCTAGGTCGCCGTTGACTGCCTCGCTGATTTACAGGTATGTGTTTGAGATTTTTTGCAATTTACTTTCACTTTTATTTTCGTTAGAATTCATACAATTAACCTTTATTTCTGGTTTCTTATTAAGCTTTATTTTACTTTCTGCTTAATTTTTGTAACAATTTACTTTCAAATTTAGTTGAGCCTTTCCAACTCATCATACTGTTATTTACTTTCTGGCTTTTGTGTTTTCTATATAGTGAGGTGATGTGTTTTAGTATGTATAGATACATTTGTGGAGAAGGCATATTGAATTGACATTGGACTTCTTGATGTGCTATCAGAATGAATTACATTGTGTGTTCACCTAAAGTTACATTTTCACAGGAGTGTGATTTTGGAAGAGGAATGGACACACCTTAGTTTATTGTAGGAACAAGAAAAGAGAGGTTGGGAAAACTCTTGAAGTTTTGTGTAACACTGATAGGTCTCCAGAGTTATTTTCACAGGAGTTTCACAGGAGTGTAATTAACACTGATAGGTCTCCAAAGTTATTTTCATAGGAGTGTGGTTTTTATCAAGAAAGACTATCTGATCATTTCTACCATTACACCTCTGCACCCCATAAATCACTCTACTAACATTGTACTACTTTTGCTTGATTTTCAGGAAAAAAAACTAATTATTTGTTAATTCTATGAATGTGTGCAGACCATTTAAACAACAATGTAGGTGATGGGAAGACTAGTAGAGTTCAAAAACTAAAGATTGCCATCATTTTTGTACAAACCTTAAAGAAGGGAGCAAATTTTTTACATGATGTTCTTGCTCTCTTTGACTCTTTTTAGGCATATAACGATAGGGCTGCTAACTACACCAAACTTGGGGCATTGCTGAGGGGCTCAAAAAAGCTGAAAAATGCATTGAGATTGATCCTACATTTGCGAATAGTTACACTAGAAAGGGTGCTATTCAGTTGTTCATGAAAGAATAGGAAAAAGCTCTGGAGATCTATCAGTGTGTGAATGATTTGAAATATGTATTCTAGCTAGAAAGATGTGTTTTCTTTTGTGAATTGGGTGTGTGAATGAATTGAAATCTTTAGTTAATTGAATGATGAATATTTGGAAGATGGATTGCATCTAATCTCCTTCTTCTACAATTGGTCTTTCTTCCAGAATTTCTTTCCTCTCTGTGTTTTTGTGTGAACTTGTGTGAACTTGTGTTTTTGTGAATTTACAGTGGATCATCCATATGTATGTTGCACATTATATATGGTACATTTGGTTTGCATAATCATGGAGAGCTATTCTTTACATTTATTTAAAGTTAAAGCCATATGCACCCATACGCCTTATGCCTTTTTTGACCTGTCATCTTCATATTCTCCCTTATGGATTGTGTATAGAGATGCAACATAGATGGACGTAGAAGAACCAAGTCAAATGTTAAAATAGATAAATGTAGTAGATTGAAATATAAATTTGTTGTAAAGCTTTCATATGTTTTTTTGTTGCTTATTGTTATTGTGCACATGTTGCTTTTTGTTGCATTTGTTTCTTTTTGTTGCATGTTGTTTCTTTTTGTTGCATTTTTTGCTTTTAAGTTCATCTTTTTGCTTTTTGTTGCATCTTTTTGCTATTTGTTTCATTGTGTTATTTATTGTTTTTCGTTGTTGATATTTATAATTTACTTAGGTTTAAATTTATCTCAGCTATATATTTGATGGAAAAACACATAATCACGTATACATACGAACACCTAAAATGATAAATTTGAATTTTTGTATGTCAATAACAATATGAAACACCGAGAAACAATAAAAAAAAGAAATGCAAAAAACTCAAAGAACAGTATGTAACAATTATTAATTATTACATTTGTCTAACTATTTTTAGAATATTAAATTAGAAATTTATAAAACTTTTAATTTTTCCAATTTTATTTGTTTTATAATTTCGTTTTTTGATATTTTTGTTTTGAACTTTATACCAATTAATACGTTTTTACTTTTTTTTTGATTTTAAAATTTTATATTTTATATATTTTTACTTATAAAAAATTTATATTTATTTTTTAAAATTTTTATATTTTATATTTTTTACTTATACAAAATTAATAAGTAATTTTATATATTTTTTACTTATACAAAATTTAATTATATGATTTCAATTTCTTTCAAAATATTACATATTTATTTGAATTTTTAAATGCTATCAAAAACTTATATTAATTTTTAATGTTTTCGATGATTAAATTGTATATCTATCAATTTAAAAAAATATACTCTTCCATACAGATTTATAACTACTTTTCATATTTTGAAATGGTTCCAAAATCTTTTTATCTGATTTTACATATTTGTTTATAATTTGTTCTCAATTTATAAGTTTTAAGTTTTGTTGTACTTTTCCCTTTTTATTTTACTTTAGTTTATGTATTTCAAGAACATTTTATTTATTATTTCAGAATTTTATAATTTTTATACATTTATTGTATTTTATATGTGTCAAGTGTTCAACCACCCAAATTTATTAAGTTTCTAATTTTTTTCCTTTTTTCACTTAGTTTTCAAAAATTATGAAATTTTAAGTGTAGTTATAGAGCATAAAGTTGACATATTAATGAATTTTCAATCTTCCTGTGCAATCCGTTACTATTTTTGAATGATGCAATCCGTTAGTTCGTTACTTAACAAGTAGCCGTGTTGGTTATGGTCTATTATTGAAAAGAAAATCAATCCTAATCTATTTTTGAAAGAAAGTTGAAGAAGGAAAAAAAATGATATTTTTTTACTTTTTGGTCCATTTCTGAAAAATTCCCAACATAATACTCTTCCCGTCCCAATATAATTGTCTCATTTTTATTTGTCGTCTGTGTCATTGAATTTGTTCCATAGGAGTATAATTAGTAATATTTATGTACCTCTAATTCATTTTTACTTTATTCCCAACTTATCAATTCATTATCAACAACATAACTTTATTTTTCTTAAAAATCACACAACTTTCATTTGTCCCAATCTTATGATGTTTTGTTTTGTACTGTTTTCAGTCTCATACACAGATCAGACAAAACTAGATCAGACTTCCGTAATTATAAAATACACAGAGACCAGATATTTACCAGTCAAAATCAGACCAGATCATACTAATTCAGATTAGAGCAGACCAGACAAGACCAGCAAATTTCAATCCAAACGAAAGACATCCTTAGGGAACGAAAACAATACTCCTTAATGAGTAAATTAGATGGAACAAATAATTATTAGGGATAAGAGTCAAATTAGACACTATGGTTACATGTGAATCTCATATTGGACACTAAAGTTTTAAATGGACCATATTAGACACTATGGTTACATGTATATCACATATTGGATACTAAAGTTTCAAATGGATCAAATTTAATGTTTTTCTGCTCATTTTTAATCACTCAGCGAAGATTTTTCACATTTGAAAGGTGTAAGTATTCCTTTTTTTCTTTGTTTTATGTACCTAAAAAATAAAAATGACTTAATTCATGTATTTAGATTTAGAATATATAATTGTGTCACGCCCCAGACCGCATCTAAACGCGTGTACAACAGCCGAATGACCAAGTGACGTCACCCGCAAGTCAACGTGACTTAATCATACAAAGCATCTATGAACATAATTCATCCATACTCAGTAGTAAACATACATAACAACATCACATTCAAACCAATGAATAGCAGAAATATTCAACGGTAAAGCATGGGCCACAATCGGCCGAAACATGGGCTCACATGTTCAAAATAGTTTGTAGTAAATCAAATATCCATGAGCAAGTGTTTGGTGATTTTAAAGGAAATAAGGAAGCACGAACCACGGCTTCCTTGAGTTGACTTCACCCATAAGAAGGTGCAGGTAACAAGCCCTAGCTTTAACCTGAAAATGGTGCCCCCCGAAGGTGTCAGTACAAGTACCGAGCGAGTAGCAAGCTAAATGTAGAGTAACTAACGTTTCAAGTATAAGATCCAAACATAGGGTGATACATATACGTATAATTCCTTCCCCCAAGTTATGAAATACATATCAGTATATTTATGCTTGGAAATACCCAACCCGTGAGTCATTATTTATTTGGGAAAATAGTAGTAGTCAATATTCTTGACTCAAATCCCAACCCACCCGTATACCTATGAGTGTATAGGAGTCCTCATGGTCCAAATCAATTATCATAAGGACTTCACTTAGTCTATAATTCATAGTTCATCGTCAATGAGTTTTGAGGACGCTTTAGTCCTTGGGTCCTCCACCATGAGTTTTGAGGACATTTGAGTCCTTGGGTCTTCCACCGTTTTCCCTATGAGTTTTGAGGACATTATAGTCCTTGGGTCCTCCACCATGAGTTTTGAGGACATTTGAGTCCTTGGGTCCTCCACCGTTATCCCTATGAGTTTTGATGACATTGTAGTCCTTGGATCCTCCACCATGAGTTTTGAGGACATTGTAGTTCTTGGGTCCTCCACCATGAGTTTTGAGGACATTTGAGTCCTTGGGTCCTCCACCATCTTACTTTCACTTCTATGATCTACCGCTTATCATGCATAGATAGGGTCTATATCATAATTGTCTATCAAGACTAAACCAAGACTTAGAGTTTAATCATTAGAGATCAAACTTGCCATTTAAATATCATATTCCATGCAATTCCATGCACAATATACTTGTATAGGATGTCCGCGGTGAATACTCCCTTCGAACCGGGCCCGAATCACATTTTTGGCGAAGTCGGAACCCGTGGCAGCAGCTAACCCGGCGCTGGTTAAGCCCTAACCCGACGCCGGTTATGTATTAAATCTCCAAGCCCGGCCAGGCAGTGGCATAACCGGCACCGGTTCACCGTCTGCCCAACGGCGGCGGTCCGTTGACCCCGTATGATCTCTGATCGGTCCGAAACTTTTATACAACGTGTATTCGGTCTTAAACAAACATAATATCCCATTTTAACCATCCAAAACATCACATATGTTTTTATACACATTTTACGCTTTTATTATGCATAATCATGTAGTATCATTCACATAAGCCAAATTACTTTGGCTAATCACATGCTTAAGTTCCTTTAAACATCATTATGAGTACTTAAAACATTTCTTTAGGGAATCTTATACTTAACCCAAGAGTTACAAAATATTAAGCCATCCACTCACCTTGAATGAGTTTTAAGAAGTTCTACCCTTCCCGGTTGGACTCCGGCGAAGCTCTGGCGAACTTTGACAAACTCCGACAAACACTGCGGCGACTCTTTCAACTCCGTGAAAGCTCTAGGAACACCTTAAACAAGTTCCTAACAAGGTTTTATCATCATAAAACCCATATCAATATAAATAACCTCTAAAAGGTTATTTTCCGGGGAACCGGTCATTTTGGCTTCTAAGTCCGTTCTTGGACTTAGAACTACCTTCCAACCCCTCTTTCTACACTTCTAAACATGTAGAAAAATCCTAGGGGTTCCTCATATGATGTATAAAAGGTGGAAGAAAAGATAGTAAAGAGCTTCTGACCTTAACACCAAAGGTTATTCTCTCTTTTTCCATCTTCTTCTTCTTCCTTGGACCTTCTTTTTTGTTGAGTTTGATTCTATCAATGGAGGATGATGTTTGCAGAGGTTCTTCTCTTTACTTAAGAAGCTTGGTCGAAAAATGAGAGGGATAGGAGAGTAGGGATGATCTTTTGTTTCATTGGGCAAATGAGTGTGGATGGGAGGTCCACCTCATGTCCTTTAGATGTATTTCCTTTCAACCCAATTTCTCCCATCCTTCGTCTCTTATTTCAGCCGCCCAAACTTTGATTCTTGTGACAAAAAATCGTGGGTTGGCCCACACATGTGGGAGGTCACCCAATTAAGTCCCGAAGTATACAATCGACCCCGAAAGTTATATTTCTCGGACTGTTTTAATTATATTTTATTTTATCGGGTCAAATAAAATATGTCACACATTCTAAATCACTATGGACCCTTAAAATGAAAATACATCCCCAACTTTAATTTAGAAGTCTCCGAAATCCATTTAAGACTGATATCCGATGAAATTACCAATGCCGGTAATTGGGTCTCGTTTGACCAGCCGGTCAATCCTATGGCCTTCCCATGGCCCAACTAGAATATTCACCACCATATACATATTATCTAGACCAAGATGAATATAATATATGGTATCGGAATTATTGGGTGATCCCCGCTCCCGATGTGGCCCCCCATGCAATTCACTATTCACGCAATAATAACTAACAGGAATTTACAACCTCGTAAATTCATTAATCATTCAACAAGGTTCAATACAATATTCACATGAAAGTAAATATATTTGGGGACGGTAATACAAACTGGATGTTCCAATTATGAAAAAATCTATTACGGAGTATAATGTAATTGAAATCTTTAATATTATTAAATTAATTTAACAAATTGATATTTCCCTAAGTTTCTTAAAAGTCATAAATATATTTTTAACTTGTTAAATATAAGAAGTTATTTATAAAAATCAAATTATATATTCTAGCACCTCAAATTAAATATTTCAAAATTATAAACATCATTTAAATTAGTTTATTTTCACCAAAAATAAGAAAAATAAGACTAACAATTTTTATTAAAAGAAGAAGAGAGTCGTGTGTGTCCAAAATCTATGAATTATGAAACCTTGATGGCTAATATTAGATTCATACGTATCTATAGTGTTCGATTTGATCTATTTGAAATCATAGTGTCCGATTTTGCCCTAATCCCTAATTTTTCCCTAATCCCTGATTATTATGGCTTCCAAACTCCCACTCAACTTTCTCAAGTTATTGTTAGATATGAAAGTTGAATTAAAATAATTCTGTGCAAATGACAAAAAATAAATAAGACCACAAATTTATAACTTTAAAAGTATAAATGGATAATTATAAACTTTTTTGGGAAAATAAAGAGAGAAAGGTGACAAAATGAAATGTATTATGACGTATTTAGTATATTCCTGTATCTGTTTTACGATACGAAATGTTTAATGCCACTTGAAATATCGATAAGATCTTAAACGTATTCAAATTTGTGTTTGCTGGCGAAGAATTTCTTCTCCATCCCTTCTGTTCATTATCACGCTAATAAGTTTCTTCCCGACAAATCTCTAAAGCGACTGAATCTCCATGGATACGCACGTTGCCATCGACCCCACCAGTGGCTATTGCTCTGAAACCAAAACATTCCACAGCCTCCGACCGCCGGTCTCCTTGCCCGCCTCCGATCAGCCACTTTCCGTTGCCCAACACGCCTTCTCCCTGCTTCGTTTGCCCGAAACCGCCGCTTCAGAGACCTTCCTCATTGACGCCTCCACCGGCCTGAAGCTCTCTTACGCCGATTTCCTCCGCCAGACCCGTTCTCTCGCCACCTCTATTAAATCTCGGTTTCCCAAACTTGCTCGGAATGCTGTCGCTCTCTTGGTTTTGCCGACTTCCGCTCACGTGCCGGTTGTATTCTTCTCTCTGCTTTCTCTCGGCGTCGTCGTTTCTCCTGCCAACCCGCTCTCCACGCCCAGCGAGTTGGCTCACATTGTCGGACTCAGTAAACCCGCTCTGGCTTTCGCTACTTCCGCCACTTCTAACAAACTCCCTCAATTGCCGCTTGGAACCGTTCTCGTTGATTCACCCGAATTTACCGAAATGCTCGAGGCCAGATCTTCTAGCGGTGACGAATCGTCCAATCGCGGAATCATGCAGTCCGATACTGCAGCCATTCTATACTCGTCCGGTACGACCGGCCGAGTCAAGGGCGTCGAGGTGACTCACCGTAACTTTATCGCTCTCATCACCGTCCTGTACCACAACAAATTTTCAGACGGAACTTCCCTGGCGCCGCAGGTTGATATAGCGCTTCTACTATTGCCGCTATTTCACGTGTTTGGCTTTTTTATGGTTCTAAGAGCAGTGTCGATGGGGGAGACGGTAGTATTAATGGACAGGTTCGACTTCGGAAAAATGTTGGCGGCGATTCATAAATACAGGGTAACCTACCTTCCAGCCTCACCTCCGCTGGTTGTGGCAATGGCGAAGTCCGATTTGGTGAAGAAGTACGACCTAAGCTCCCTTAAGGTGATCGCCTCCGGCGGCGCGCCGCTCGGGAGGGACATCGCGGAGCGCTTCAAGGCGAGGTTCCCCCATGTGGATGTTATCCAGGTACTCGCACGCGCTTCATTCAATTACGTACTGTATTTGACAGCTTGAATCTCTATTGCCAGCGGTGGCGGTGCATGACTAATTCAAGAGGCTCTTTGTTAACTCTAATTTCAAAGTATTAGCCATTTTTCAGCCATTTTTCTAATCACAGTAACTTTTGATTTAGCACTCTTAATTATGTAAATATATCATTTTTCTAAAATATATTTCCCTTTTGAGTTATCCCAGATTCCCAGCTCCAAAAAAATATGATCATTTTTCTAAATTGGACTTGATAAACTTTTTACTTTACTAAGTTTTCTATTTATCTACTACTTCACCATTTACTTTTTGTGGACTCATTTTATTCTTTCTTACTTTTGAAGGATAGAATTGTAAAACAACCACTTTATCTTTTATTTACACTAAACACAAGCGTGTCTTACATTATGGGACGAAGGTAGTATCTTTTAAATATATTTTTCCCATAAATCAGCAAATTTCGTTGATCCAGTCAATCCAAGTGGTATCAAATAGGCACTACGTTTATATGATACCATTTCTGTTTTAAATTGGAAGGCATCGAAAAAAATGGATTTCACCAAAGTTTTGGTTTGAATATGTTTTCAAAATATGTTCAATTCCAATAAATTTAACACAGAATGGCCCTTTGATATAGGCATATAGCACGATTTTGGTATAGTATTTAAAGTGCCCTCAAATTCCCGTTTGTAGGTTTTTAGCGTTTACACGATTTAAAAAGTCTCCAAAAGTTCCCAATTGTATGTTTAGTATTCCGCATATAATTTTTTGGGGGTTGGTTTAAAAGTTTAAGATTTTTTAGAATCTACTTTGAATACCCACTTGTATTGTCAGTATAATGGCAACTGATTTCTTATCTTAATTGAGATGTCGTTTTTTTCAAAAAAAAAATCTACTTTGAATAAATTCCAAGAAAAAATATACTCCGTATTACTTTTAGCATTAATTATCAAACTTGTTGTACAAAGCATTATTTTATCAAACAACACCATTTTTTTTTACTTTTAAGAACTTTTAAGTTATTAAGAGAGCATCTCCAATGCAAAAATGTGAACACTACATACGTGATACGTGGCATGAGAGTTATAAACATAGACAATCAATAAGTAAAATATTTCTCTCCTTATTTGAACTGTTTCATATAATAATGGTAAATTTTTCTCCGCAATGTCAAACATAACGCCTAGATTTTTGATATCGTGGTTGACATTGTAGAGAAATAGTTACCATAAATAGACAAAACCATGGAAAAAAGATAGACAAATGTCATTAATTTATTTTTATGTGCCTATGACAGATAGCATTGTGCACATTAATAAAAAAAACTTAAAAATACTGAGTATATCTTTAAGGTTAGTTGTGCCCAAATTATATGCATTTAAAAAACTTGCCATATCTTGTGGTAGTTTTTTGATAACAACTTACGGCGTACTGCCATTAGTACTTAGTAGTACTAAAATTAATGTGGGATACCACTAGAATAAGCACCATTTGGTACGATAAATTGCTAGTCTTATTGAAATCTTATACAATGGTGGTACCGAAATATATACATACCCATAAGACTACGTATACTTTATTTTTAATACTCCCTCCGTCCCGCAATTAAGTTACCACTTTCCTTTTTGGGCAGTCCCTAAATTAAGTTCACATTTTCTTACTTTCCTTATTTGGCAAATTATTTACATCAAAACAGTGTCAAACAGTGCAAAGCAAAACAGTGTCCAAACAGTGCAAAACAGTGTCCAAACAGTGCAAAATAGTGCACTCCACAATAAAGTCAAATTTATTTTCTTAATATGTGTGAAGTCAAACCGGGAACTTAATTGGGGGACGGAGGGAGTATTTAGTCACTAACACAAATAGTTGATGTCTACTGTGTGTAATGTGTATGTCTTGAATGTATAATATACATACTTTGACACTTATTCTATTGGAAGCCGATGTATGATGATTTGGGGTTGCATGTCTCAGATTTGAACCATTGAGGGTTTCTGAACTCTAATTCTTAATTGATGTATGATTCTTAAATATTTTATTTCTTAGATTATTTTCGTTCTTTTGTTAAAATTGAGATATACTCATAAAGTATCTTTGAATTTAGTTTCGTGCAATCTCTTAAATGTAAGGGTGAATAGTTTGATTTTGTGCCAATATCGTGCACTATTGTACCATACCATTCCCTACCAAAACTTTGATATATTGAAACTGTGGTACAATGTTAGTTTTGCAAACAAACTATATTTGGTTACATGGTATTGAAGTTTTTTGTACAGTATACCATATACATGTCTATACTACTATTAGTATTCTAGCTAGACCCGCCTAAAACTTTACTTCTACTGTGACTTCCATTCATGCTGCAAAAGTATAATGCTTTCGTTCATGCCACCAGTTTCATACTCTTATTAATAATCTTTTGATAAAAACTTGTAAACCATAGGGATATGGTATGACTGAGACATCAGGGTCAGTTACTGGGATGAAAAGCCCTGAGGAGTCTGTCAGGTATGGTTCTGCTGGCCGACTTCTTCCAACCGTAGAAGCTAAGATAGTTGATCCTGAAAGTGGGGCAGCATTGCCTCCCGGACAGCGCGGTGAGCTGTGGATGCGTGGACCTTTAATGATGAAAGGTAATATGAATGAGGTTCAAGATTACTCTTGTGGTTTTGACTCCTTAGAAGCATTAAGCCACACACATATGTAGTGTGTGCTTTATGACCCCCCTGAGTAAATATGAATTCTATTAAGATTGTGACACAATGGATCATTTTAGTGCCTTCCATTGCTTTTTCTTTTAAATGGTATTATTTCAAGAAGTGCCATCTAATAGGCCAATTTGAACCAGGTCTCGTAACATACAAGGCCATTTTTTAAAAATGTAATCTACATAGTATTTAAATGCTCTCTTATTACAAACCCCCTTTTTAGTGTTTGATTTTGAAGAAATATATTTGAAACATACTTCTAGATTAATACGGAGTATTCTGTATATTTTTGCTTCCTCCATCCCATATGAGTGTTTGCGGTTTGAGTCATGATTGACAAACGATAAGTTAACTCTTTCTTGTGATATCTAAATTGAAAGTAATAGGTAAAATTTGCATATCTTTGAATTACATAAAAAATTGCTGATCCCTTCAAATATGATAAAAGTTATTATTTGTTAGCTTAGAAAATAAAAGAAAGTTAAGTTGGATGCAATAATAGCACATCATCATCATTATCATTACCCCAGTGCCGCAAAGGCTCCCACCTATAGTGGGGTAAGGGGGGGTCAGATGTACGCAATCTTACCCCACAGAGAGACTGTTTCCGGATGACTATGTGCAATAATAGCACATGTGAACTTGAAATTGGGACTGAGGGAGTACCATATACGGCCTTTAAAACGTTTAAGACGGCCTTGATTCCATGTGTATATTAACTGTGAAGAGTGTTTTTGGATAATGACAGGTTATATTGGAGATAGTTCGGCCACTTCTGCTACATTAGATTCAGAAGGCTGGCTAAGAACAGGAGATCTTTGTTATTTTGACTCGGCTGGGTTTCTATATATCGTGGACCGGTTGAAGGAATTGATAAAATACAATGCCTATCAGGTGATTGAACTCGATGTTCAATCTAATGCTGTTTTCCGTTTTACAGGGAGTCAGGGACTTGTCTTCAATTACCAACTTCTGTTTTGCAAGCTAATACAGTGTACTTTAAAAAACAATTTTTCAGGTTCCTCCTGCAGAGTTAGAACATTTACTTCAGTCAATCCCTGATGTTGCTGATGCTGCTGTTATTCCGTATGTTCCAAACCGTTTCATCCCACAGTAAACTGCTATGATACAACCTCTTAAATTATAATCGATAATAGCTTGTATGAAGTACTATATAAGAAATTACTGCAAATCTGAGCAAACCATAGGGGCATAAATAAAGTATCCATATTTGGAATATATGATTCATTCATTTCTAAAGAACAATAAATGTCGTTAAATATTTTTCGGTGTATAGAAAAAAGAGTAGTCAGAAAGTCTCTTCATTTAGGAGTGAAGAAGTGCTTTTAGGACTTCAAAAAAAGTCTTTTTAGGAAAAAACAATGATGGATCTAATTTTAAGAATAAGTTATGGTTTAGTTTTTTTCATTTTCATTTTCATTTACCCCAGTGCCGCAAAGGCTCCCACCTACGGTGGGGTAAGGGGGGGTCGGATGTACGCAGTCTTACCCCTGTACTAAAGCACAGAGAGACTGTTTCCGGATGACCCATAGTGAAAATCGCGTCCAAAATTGCATGGACTGACTGCTGCTTCATAACAAAGAAGCGCAGACAGTTTAGTGAGCCATTTTGCTTTATTCCATCATAATCTTAAGCCAAAAAATAATGAATCTTTGGCTCCATTGCAAATGATAGAAAAAGTTATGGTTTAGTAATATAAGAAAATTTCCCCTATCTATTATCCCCCCATAAGAAAGCTCAAGGTGTAAATCTGGAAAGAAGCTTCAAGTAATTTATCGGAGACACTCTTTCATGTTACAAATGTTTGTAAACCTAATTTACTTGTTAAATTTTCAGTATGCACGATTACTTCGAAATGAAGTAAATGTTGTTGATTTTTGGTAGCTTTTTGGTAGCTGTATTTCCAATTCCAATTTATCAAAGGTTCATAGTTTAGCTTAGCATAAAAAATGGTTCTCCCATGTGTTGCCAAAAAGAGTTCGATATAAGGATGTAATCCTTTTTGAAGAGCATGAATTCAAGGTGCAGTTTTAAGGAAATGTAAATCAATCTGTAATGCCTGAAGAGGTTTGCTCTGGTTTTTGGATGCAATGCTATATAACATGCATTGTGGTCCAAGAGTTTCCAAAAATCCACAAGACCCAAATCTAGAATTTACCGGAACACTGTGACAGAACTCCTAACCCAAGAGTGTTATTACTTAAAATGGTAGTGTTGATAAATCCACCCCTCTAGTAGCCAACAACAACTTGTCAGTTTCTCTTTTGATGGATAGCTTTTACTGGCCATTGCAGATATCCGGATGAAGAAGCAGGAGAGATTCCAATGGCATATGTTGTGAGAGTGCCTGGAAGCAACATCACAGGAACTCAAATTATGGATATTATTGCAAAACAGGTTTGCAAAACTATTATGTTATCCTTATATTAATTAATAAGTATCTTATACAGTAAGTGGTTATAATATGAATGTTAACACACTGGCCTTTAACGAATGTATGGTGAGTGGAAACATGAGGGTTCTCTCGGAATATTACTCATATTTCTCATTTGAGAAATCAGAATGAATGAAGTGTATTAGATCTGAGATTTAGTGAATCTAAAATTACCATAATGCCAAAAAACTGGTGGCGTTTTCGTAATTAAGTGCTTTTTTGCTACAAGAAAAAGGTGAATCGCCGAACAATAAAAATGAAAATTTCTTAAGTAAAGATACTAACTCACTTGTAATATAAGGCTTTAGATGAGTTCAATGGGGTTCACCCTTTAAGGATAAAACAAAAGACTTAAATTTGTATCAGAGCCCAATTAGACTCCAGTAACCAGCTCGGTTCTGGTAACTCTCCACAACGATCCTTGATACATCCTTTTGCGGCCAGAAGCTTTTGGAGTTTTTCTTTGTAGTGAACAAATGTGACAAAGTTCAAGTTTTAAATGATTCAAGCCCCATGTATTGTTGCAGGTTGCGCCTTACAAGAAGATAAGACGCGTCTCCTTTATCAGTTCCATTCCTAAATCTCAGGCTGGAAAGATCTTGAGAAGAGAACTGGTTACGCATGCTGTTTCTGCTGCTTCAGCCAAACTATGATCCATCAGCCCACATATTTTGATGTTTAGGCACATTTTGAAATTTATGTGATTATTTCATTTTACTTTTAATATGATTTGATTGTATGCTGTTCAATAAAATTGTAATAAGTTTTATAAATAATGGAGCACATCCTTCCTCTTGCAATGTTATATATGATATCTGGGCATGGATGAGGGAGTTGCCTACAGACTGTAGGAGTATTGAGGTCGAGGAAATCATCATCTACTTTGTGGCATTTGTTGATGAAAATATAGGTAGGCGTGTTTACTGCTTAGAAATCACCACACTGTGTACAAGGAGCCAGGAAGAAACTTAATAATTGTTTATGAATCTTCATATAGAAAAGGTTTAAACCGTCAAAGTATATGCCATCATCAGGCTTCTTGATTTTCATAACCGTCCCAATCTTCAAAGACATCATCATCTCTGGAGGTAACTATCCCGATTTGGGAGGGCAACTGTTGGGCCCAAGAATTGGTCTTGCAAACGGGCCAATTGGTTAACATGCTCGGATGAGATAAACAGCCCATGATGGAGTCAATCAAGTGAGGATGCAATCCATAAATGATGGAGAGAAAAGGGGGAAGCCGGTTTCAGACTTTCAGTCGGAAGTGGCTACAAATACGGAAGGCAGTTGCAACATGAAGGGAAACAACGTAGAATAAATAGGCTTAGAATATCAAATGAAGAGGTGGAGATTCTTTTTTCCTTAAGATCAAAATCATTCACCAACACTATAGAGAAATCAATCGAATCATCAATTCAATATTTACTTTCGATTATCAATTCTTATCTTATTTTCTTGTACGAGATTCCCCTTCCCACTAATTAATTGTTAGAAGAAATTGTTTATTTCTTGCCTAAACAATTTGACGCCCACCGTGGGGCCTCGTGCAAGGGGAAGATCATCAAGCATGGCCGGAGACAATCCTTTGCTGATTGAGTTCCATGTGCAGCTAGAAGCGGCAAAAGAAGAAATCCGGTGAGAGGCGGCGGAACGAATGACCCACCTTCAACGGGAGAATGACGTTGTTCGTTCACAGGTGCAATCAGTGGTGTCGATAGCTTCAAACTCAATGATTAATCGGAGGAGCGACGCCGGGACTGCTGTCGCGAGACTTGATCTTGGTTTCACCCCGGCGGCGACGGATCCACCTGCAATGACGACGGATCACGTCTCCCTCACACTAGGCCTGTCACCAACCGGAGAACCCCAACCCATCGTCATTTCTCAGGTTACACCCTATACAGTATACACCTCTCGTCCCTGAGACAACTCCCGCTCCCAGCATACCAACTTGTTTCTTTCCGGAGTCCCTTCGTCTCGGATCAAGAACGACAGGCTTACACTCAACCACTCAAAGCATACAGATGGTTTCCGCCATGTCAGCCTCGACGGAGCCCTCAGTCCCTCACTATATAAGAACAAATCATGGAGAGCCCGGTCCGTCCAGTTTCGTGCAGAACCGCAGACGGAATATCTTTGACGACATGCTACCTGAGGTTCAGACACAACGACCACCTAGATTAGTCACTTTGACGGATCAAAATTGTGGGGGGCGACGTCCAGAAATCATATTCATTCCGTCACCAACCCGTCCCGAAGCGACTCAGATGGCAGGACCAACAGTCCCAACAGGAGGACTACTTCAACCAGGTCTGGCGGACACAATGTCTATGATGATGGACCAGCTACGATAAATACAGGAGAGAATCAATGCAATTCCTGGAGTTCCCCCTCCACTTGACATAACATCTCAAACGTGTTATGAAGACTCACTTTTTGACGGTTCGATCATCCGTGTCGAACTGCCAAATAAATTTGACATACCAACCATGGAGCCATTTGATGGAACCACGGATCTGAGAGAACATGTCACACGATATAAGCAAGTGATGTCGACAGTCTCTGTTAGAACTGAACAGAAAGAGGCATGTATGTGTCGTGGATTCGACATGACATTGATCGGTCCAGCTTTGACATGGTTTGCCAATCTTCCGAATGGGAGCGTCGGTTCGTTTGCCGAACTCGTCAATCTTTTCAATCGACAGTTCGCGAGTAGTAAGGTATTGGAAAGACAGACCAGCGACTTGTATCAAGTCACTCAGAGGCATGGTGAATCCCTAAAAGATTATTTGCACAGATTCAACAAAAGGAAGGTGTCGATCCCAAAATGTGACGTCTCTACCGTCATTGAAGCATTCAGAAGAGGTTTGTATGAAGATTCAAAGCTGTATCGCGAACTGACGAAATACCCTTGTCGATCCTTCGAAGATGTTCAAGCAAAGGCATTGGCTTTCAGCCGTCTAGAAGAAGACTTACGATCCCGTCACAGACAAGTTGAGTATGAAGGGAGGCATGGGAAATCAGAATCTCTTAGGAGACATGATTACAAGTCTGGAAAACCTTATTCAAGACCTGAGGAATGAGTCGTCTCGCCATGACGAGATGGACAAGACAAGTTGATTAAAATCTCGGATGGGGGGCATGTCGTCCGACGGTAGATAGTTTCTAAAGAGCTGCAATACGGTACCCTTAAAGTTGTTTCGTTATTAATTTATTACTTTCTTTTACATAATGTCATTACTTCCGTGACGAGTCACTTCCGTGATGAGTCACTCCCGTGACGAGTCACTCCCGTGACGAGTCACTCCCGTGACGAGTCACTTCCCTGGTGATTCACTTTCGTGACGATTCACTTCCACGACGAGTCACTTCCTTGATGAGATGATTAGAATCATCAGACAGGGGGCATATCATATACATATTTTTAATTTATTACTTTCATTTATCTATAAACATTCACTAACTTAAGCATCGGAGGGCCGTTGGCTAGAAGCCAACGACCGACGTTAGTAGATTCTTTTTTACGCAGGAACAATCGACAATTGACAATGACAGGATCCTAACATACATCAAACAAAGCCTTACAAAAGCGTCACAACACAATTGATGGAGGGCTTATAGAATCTTAGGGTAAGAAGTGGAGTTTTCATGTACGCTAAACATGAGTATAAACATCATCGATTCTCTGCATTGTTTTGGCCAAAACTACAGAAATATACAACAGAAGCATGTGCTCCAAGAGCATGACAACACAAGCTCCAAAACTATACATAAAAACATATTCCAATTGACGTTGAAACGAATGACATCGACACAAACGACATCGATACGAATGACATAGTAACAAACAATCATTCTGAAGTTGACGATATTACTCTAAATATACAAACGAAATTTCGTTTAAAGTGTTTGCAGTATACGGTCACACCCACAGAGCCAAACTTGTCGTCACCCTTGTCAACTGAAGCATCAACATCAACCTGGATGAAGTTTCAACTCGTCAGCACTGCATAGTTCTGATCATTAGCACAAATTTGGAGGAAAAGGATAGGAGATCAGCCTTCGTTCTTCGTCGCTTCAGTCAAAGAGACGGATTCGATCAAAAACTACTCGCAAGGAAAGTGACAAGTTGACGAAGCGTCTCGTCATACGGGTGACGGGTTGATGACATGTCTTGTCAAACTAATGACGAGTCTATAAGTGCAGTAGTCAATGATGACAAGTTTGAATTCTTTCAAAATTTCGAAAAGTTGATGCTTATCGGACTGACGTGTGCGCCCGTACGCCTCAACTTCTCGAAAGGGGGCAATTGTTGGGCTCAAGAATGGGTCTTGCAAATGGGCCAATTCGTTAACATGCTCGAATGAGATTAACAACCCATGATTGAAATGAAGATATACTGGAGAAAGGATAAGGATCGATGGAGTCAATCAAGTGAGGATGCAATCCATAAATGATGGAGAGAAAAGGGGGAAGTCGGTTTCAGTTGGAAGTGGCTACAAATACCGAAGGCAGTTGCAACATGATGGGAAACAACGTAGAATAAATAGGCTTAGAATATCAAATGAAGAGGTGGAGATTCTTTTTTCCTTATGATCAAAATCATTCACCAAACTAGAGAAATCAATCGAATCATCAATTCAATATTTACTTTCGATTATCAATTCTTATCTTATTTTCTTGTACGAGATTTCCCTTCCCACTAATTAATTGTTAGAAGAAATTGTTTATTTCTTGCCTAAACAGTAACTGAGGCTGATGATTCCCACTGAGTACATTTTGAATCTCCTTTCACCAAACACAGAAGTGGGAATATTTCGTGATGCTCCTAAACTCACATCGAAGGATTAGAATCAGAAGTACTACTACTTTTTTTTTTAAATCGAAATCAGAATCGGTTGTCAGAAATTGATCTCTCTCAACTACTAACAAACTGTTTTTAAGTTCAATTTGGAGCATTCAGAAGTATTTTTGCATTTTCACCAAAACACTCTAATATTTGTTTCTGCTCTTGAAGAAGTAGAAGCGGATTTAATAAGCAGATCCAAACACCCCTAGCTTGGGATTTTGGGTTGTGTTACACCGGGCAGACCCAATCCACCAAGGGACCGGAAATCATGAATCGTTTGAGATCATAGGCAACACTGCAACTTCATTTAAGAAAAATGAAATTGTGTAATCAATATTAAATTGATAGAATGTGGATAAAGTAAGAATAAATTGCGATCAATCAAAATTAGCAAATATGATATCAACAAACCTAATCGGCTGATTAAAAATGATAAATGAGACAAAGGATATAAGATCAAAGGGCGAGTAGTTGATAATGTCGAGTGAAATCCACATGCTAGTTTTTATGTGGATAATGGATTAAGAGTAGTTGAAGCTATGTTTGTGTTTGCTTATGCTTATCAAAAGTGATTTTTTTAAGTGATTATTGGAAAAGTAATTTATAGTAAAAGTAGGTAGTGTTTGTAAAGAGAAGTGATTTTAATTAAAATGTAAAAGTTGAAGTGTTTGATAAAAAAGTGATTTGTGGTATAGTATATGAGTGATTGAGTGAAAGTACAAAAAAGACCCTTTCAATTACAAGGAGTATATATTTGTAGCACAGTTCTTCTCCTAGTCCTGGACAGCCAAGGATTTGAAGCTTCAACAGTTGCATGAGGTAAGATCAGACAAACAATCTCAAAAAACCATAGCCAAACAAAATTGGGTTTAACAAAATTCTCAAAATCAAGTTCTTTGTACTCATGTTTTGGGAAAATTCCCGAAATAGGAGTAAAAAGTTTGAAAGTTCCAAAATAAGACTGCCATGTTTTTATTCCCAAAATCGGAGTAATTATGCCATGTTTGGAAAATACTGTCATGTTTTAATCGTGCCTTCCTATGATGAGTGTTGCCAGGAAAGCCTCATTCCTGGTCACCTTGGTTGCTCAACCCGCCGAGACACATTCTCGCTCTATGATCTATCCGTGTTGGTACGTCGCCCTCCATATAACCCCGAGGACGTGCCCAAATCCACGGGAATGGCATGACTCAAATGTTCGTGCTCCGCCTCTTGCGTCATAAGCCTCCGCATTCCGTGAGTCAAAGCGTCAATAGCATGGGTGGCCTCCTGGAGCGCCTGCACCCCAACCGGGTTCGTACGCGGAACACGATGGGGCTCGCTTCTGCGCCGATCACGAGCAGCTCGCCCGCTACGAGTACGGTTTAGCATACCCCTCAGGTCTCTAGTATTCGACAATTGGTCCTGCAGGTCTCCCCTTGGCATCGCCTCTTGATTTTCACGCGATGACCGTTGGGTAGCCCGGAGTGCTCGATGTTAATATAAACTCGCTCCTGTCGTGGTGCTCCTGCTAGCTTCCTCTTTCAAGTTCCTACCGAGAAAATGAGAGATATGTTATCAATGAAAGCACCAATGTTGGTAGAAAATAACCTGAATAGAGAAAGTGACAACACTTCAGTATAGTAGAAATGTCGTAGTGGATACATGGGGGTGATGGCCTATTAATAGGCATCCACCACAAGTCCAAATAATAATGCTACGCGGGTTTGGCCCAATTTAATAATTAGTACTGATGCTAATGGGCCAGCAAGCCCAATAAATAAGTAAACAAGCCTGAGCCAATTTTTCGCTAGCCGGGTTGTGTCCTAGGCCTTGTCGGGCCTAAGCTCGTGTGCAATGGGTCGATAGTACTGAACCTGTCCCACTATCCCAATATGAACTATTTTTTGAAACGGCCTAAAAAGAAAATTGAGAACTATTTTACGTGACGGAGTGAGTATCAACGAAAAAAATAAAAAAAAGGAAATAATAAAGTTCGTTAATCGTTAGGGAAAAACGATTAGAAGAGAACAAAAAGATCTGAGCAAAGATGAAAAAGAAATAGTGAATCAACAAAAACTTGAAATCCTCGCCAGAATCAACATATATAGTAATAATAAAAATAGAAATTGCTCTAAATAGGAGTAAAAACGTTTTGAAATTTCAAAATATGAGTTAATGTTTTTTATTCCCTGAATTGGAGTAATTTGACAAGTTTGAAAAAAAAATTGTCATGTTTTAAATAAAACCTAGTAATGCCAAACTTGACAGAAATTTACACATATTCAAGTAATAAAAAACATGATACTCCTATTTCATAATTTCAAAACTTTTTTAATCCTATCTAGGGAATTCTCTCTAATCAAATCCGTGTTGCTGCTGCTAAAATATACTGAGAAGAAGCGGAAGCGTTGAGGAAGAAGTGGAAGAGACGAAATGGAGGAGGGGAAGATGAATCGTATGAAAGATGGGTAAAAAAAGTACTGTAGTTTTTCAAATCTTATATTATCTGAACAGTATAAAAGCATTTTGAAGTCTTAATTATGGAATATAGAACTGTTTTGGTAAGCATTTAGTCATTTACTCTCTGGTAATTCATCCGTTTTCCCTCTTTTCTGTTCATTATTATCTCGCTAATTACTTTCTTCCCGACAAACCGAAAGAAACTGCATCTATCAATGGATACGCATGCAGCTATTGACTCCACCAGTGGCTATTGCTCTGAAACCAAAACATTCTACAGCCTCCGACCGACGGTCTCCTTGCCCACCTCCGATCAGCCTCTTTCCGTCGCCCAATTCGCCTTCTCCCTGCTTCGTTTGCCTGAAACCGCCGCTTCAGAGACCTTCCTGATTGACGCCTCCACCGGCCGGAAGCTTTCTTATTCCGATTTCCTCCGCCAGACCCGATCGCTCGCCAGCTCAATCCAATCTCGGTTTCCCTCTCTCGCTCGGAATTCGGTCGCTCTTGTGGTTTCGCCGACTTCCGTTCACGTGCCGGTTGTATTCTTCGCTCTGCTTTCTCTCGGCGTCGTCGTTTCGCCTGCCAACCCGCTCTCCACGTCCAGCGAGTTGGCTCACATTGTCGGACTCAGTAAACCCTCTCTGGCTTTCACTACTTCCGCCGCTTCTAACAAACTCCCCCAATTACCGCTTGGAACCGTTCTCATTGATTCGCCCGAATTTACCGATATGATCGAGGCCCGATCTTCTAGCAGCGACGAATCCTCCAATCGCCGAGTCAGGCAGTCCGACACGGCAGCAATTCTATACTCGTCCGGCACGACCGGCCGAGTCAAGGGCGTCGAGGTGACTCACCGTAATTTTATCTCTCTAATCTCCGTCCTGCACCAGACCAGATTTTCGGATGGAAATTCCTCGACGGAGAAATCAGACGTATCGCTCCTCCTACTGCCTCTGTTTCACGTGTTTGGATTTTTTATGGTTTTGAGAACGGTTTCGTTGGGGGAGACGGCTGTGATAATGGACCGGTTTGACTTCGAAAATATGCTGGTGGCAATTCACAATTACAGAGTGACCTACCTCCCCGCATCTCCTCCCCTGGTTGTGGCCCTGGCGAAGTCCGATTTAGTGACGAAGTACGACCTCAGCTCCCTCGAGATGGTCGCTTGCGGCGGCGCGCCTCTCGGAAGGGAGGCCGCGGAGAGTTTCATGGCGAGGTATCCCCGGGTGGTTGTGCTTCAGGTATATGCGCGCTTGCACGTGCTTTATTTAATTGCTGAATACCAATTGTCCGAATCTAATATGGAAAAATTGTTTTGATATATCCGCTTTGTCCTATTATTTTAGTTTGATGCAAAACAATAATAAAGGAGATAAAAAATAAAAGTTGTATTTGAGATTTGAATAAAATGAAATAATATGAATCATATTTTTTTTGCTAAAAAGTAAATTAATATTTTCTTTTTGGGTTGTAAGAAAAGTATGACAATTAATCAATTATGATAGTGATGAAACTAAAAGAGCTAATCCCTATAAATGCAGTACAAAATGGATATACTAATACTTCATCATATTAGTATATTAGTATCTTGTTATTATCTTCTTCGTAATCTGGAACAATCTTCATGAGAATATTCCATTTCTCGTGGTGGTATTTAATTATTACCATGGAATAAAATTATGCTGTACCAAAAAACATATGGAGTATTATGGGTACATGTTTTGTTTTGTTATAAATCTCTAACATACTTCGTACATAATTAGATTATATGTATGCCTTGGGTTGACTTCTAATATGTATATTTGTACGATATACAATATGTATAATTTGTGAATTATCCAATTGGAAAGCGATATATGATGACTGAGGGGTGCATGCCTCAGATTTGTGAACCATAAATAAAATCATACTAGTGTATCTAAGACTTTTCTCGTTCGTTTATCAAAATTTTGATGTGCCCATAAATTAACCGGAAAAATAATTAAAATACTCTAAACTTTAAATGTGTGTGAAGTAAGCATCCTAAACTTGCATATTTAAATTAAATATCCCAAACTTTATATAAAAATTATTTTATCACCATGGTCATTTATTATTTCTTTAAAATGTTAATTTTTTGTGTTAATTTCATAAATAATACTACCCCCACTCTATAATTGCAACAAATGTAATTTTGTTTAAATTATGCAATTTACAACATTTTTTTTTGAAAGAAATAATATTCCCTCCGCCCCCTAATATTGGTACGGAAAAGTGTGGTTTTTAAGAAAAAGTAGAATTATGTGGTTGGTAATGAGTTAGAGCCACACAAATGTTACCAAATATGGTATGAGACAATAATAAAGGGACATCCAAAAATGGAAAAATGAGACAATTATAGGGGACGGAGGGAGTATATACTATGGTGCTAAAATAACTTTTTATATAAAGTTTGTGGTATTTAAATTACATACGAAAGTTTGAGGTATTTATCTCACGCTCCTTCAAAATTTGGGGTATTTTTAATTGTTTTCCCCTAAATTACCATTGAATTTAGGTCTGTATGCATTTTGTGCCAAAGCAAGCAATATTGTAAACAGACCATTCCGTACCAAAACTTTGGTCTACAAGAACTTTGGTATAACGTTGGATTTTTTTTTTTGCAAACCAACTTTGAATAGGTAGTAGTGTAGGTATCGAAATTTTGGTACGGTATACGTACCAGACTAAAAGTGTACTTCTACTGTGACTTCCATCAATGCTTGAATGCTTCAAGAGTACGAAGAATTATGCATGGATTCATGCCTCCAGTTTCATACTCTACTACGGAGTACTCTGTATCTGATTAAGAACTTGTAAATCACAGGGATTTGGTATGACTGAGACTTCAGGATCAGTTACTGGGATGATAAGCCCTGAGGAGTCCCTCAAGTACGCTTCTGCGGGCCGCCTTTTTCCAACCGTTGAAGCTAAGATAGTTGATCCTGAAAGCGGAGCGGCATTGCCTCCCGGGCAGCACGGTGAGCTGTTGCTGCGTGGGCCCTTAATCATGAAAGGTATATGAATGATGGCCAACATTAGTCCTGTGGTTTTTATACTTAACAAGTTTTAATGCTCACATATGTAGTGTGGTTTGACAATGTGCTTTATGCCCCCGGACCAAAATATGGATTCTAATAGGGCTGTGATATTGCATTAGGCATCCTAAGGTAGAAGGCCATGAGAAAAATGTGATCTATATAGTACTTAGAATCTCTTTTACTAAGAAACCCCAATGTTAATGGTTGGTTTTGCAGAAATACGACCTTTATATGTAATATGTATGATGTTCTACAAACACATGAAACATATCTCTATATTAAAATTTACTGTATTTGGAAAATGGCAGGTTATGTGGGAGATAGTTCTGCCACTTTGGCCACATTAGATTCACAAGGGTGGTTAAGAACAGGGGATCTATGTTACTTTGACTCGGATGGGTTTCTATATATTGTAGGCCGCTTGAAGGAATTGATCAAATACAAAGCCTATCAGGTGATTAAACTGGATGTTCACTTTGATGCTGTTCTCCATTTTAAAGTGTAATATTCAAGCACCGACTTTTATTTTGCTAGCTAATACAGTGCTTACTTAACTACTTTTACAGGTTCCTCCTGCAGAGTTAGAACATTTGCTTCAGTCAATCCCTGATGTTTCTGATGCTGCTGTTATTCCGTATGTTCCGATCTTCAAACTGTTTTATGCCACAATAAACTGCTATATATATATACACACATATATATACATATATATATATACATACGTATATATCTATATATATATATATATATTCTTGTCCCTTAAATCACATCAATATTATATTATAAGAATTTACTGCAAATCTGTGCAAAACATGGGTCAACTCATGTTCATTCAATCTGAAATTTTGAATAAAAGTAATGAATAAATCTTCATTGAGGAGTGCATATATCATATTTTTAGGGTAAAGATGGTGGTCGTAATTGTGAAAAATAATAACATTCATGAAAATATTTGTGAAATACTTTTAATTTATCCTCTTCTATAAAGTTCGAGGTGCAGATATATGGATTAAATGCTTGAAGTAACTTATCAAATTGCCAACTTTTCTAATGATAGATCACTTTTACTGCTAATTGCAGATATCCTGATGAAGAAGCAGGGGAGATTCCAATGGCATATATCGTCAGAGTACCTGGAAGCAAAATCACAGAAACTCAAATTATGGATATTATTGCAAAACAAGTATGCAAAACTATCATTTTATCCCTTACATTGATGAGAAAACATTTGCTTTTAACGTACTATGTATGTGGTAACATTTGGGTTCTCTCAAAACATTACATTTACCACCTTGAGTTTACTTCTAGCAAATTAGCGTCATTGTGTGTGTTGATTATTCAGGGGTGTTTGGATCTACTTAATTTTTTCTTTAAGAAGCAGAAGTAGATTTTGTAATGTTTGTTGAAAGCGTAGAAGTACTTTTACGTGCTCCAAATTGCTCTGAGAAACATTTTTTAGAAGCTGGGGGAGACCGGTTTATGAAAAACTGATTCTGATTCTATTTTAAATTTTAATAAAGAAGAAGAAACAGAATCAATTCTAAACAGTTACTATCCTCCGTTCCAAATTAGATGCAACATAGCCCAGTGACACCCAAATTAAGAAAGAGCTATAAAGTAACTTTTCCCTATTCTACCCTTCTTCTGCGTGTGTACTCCATAAAAAAAAGTGCAAACAGATGATGAACTATTTTGCTTTATTCCATCTTATTCTCAAACAAAAAAATGTGAGCCTTTACCTCCATTGGAAATAATGGAATTAATGATACACTCGCATATAATAAAATGGCCTGGGGCCCACTAGACTCAACAAGCAACTTGATCATAGTAAAACTCCACAACAAAACGTAGTTCACACAATACATATCCTTTTGCTATTACAATTGCTAATAGCTTTGAAGTTTATTGTTGTAGCAAAGAGATCAGAGATGTGATAAATTACATGTCAATGTATTGTTGCAGGTTGCTCCTTACAAGAAGATCAGACGTGTCTCGTTTATCAGTTCTATTCCTAAATCTCAGGCCGGGAAGATCTTGAGAAGAGAATTGATTGCACATGCTGTTTCTGCTGCTTCATCCAAACTATGATCCATACAGCTCACATACTCTGACTTTGGATCCCTCTTTTTACTTTCTTTTTCATGTCGATGATTGGATTATGTGTTTGTTTTCAATGATGGGGGGCGGATTTTCCTGGAGATTGTGGGAGTATTTCACAATCCATCATCTAATTATTTGGATTGTGGATTGGTTCATGTTTTAGTTTGTATTCGGTGTTCTTGTCAGAAAGTAAAGTTTGAAAGAGTATTGAGAGCTTTGAGATGCAATAAAATCATGCTCCTTAGTTCACAGCTTAAATCTTAAAAGTGATCAATGCCTTAAATGTAAACTCTTATCCACGTTTGACTTTTACAATAAGGACTAAAATGATGGATTTATTAGTTTAGGGACTAAAATAATATGGTGACAATAGTTCAAAAATCATTTGTGCATTATTAGTTTTAAGGTTTAATTTAATCTTTTTCCAAATTATACCTTCAAACATTGCATTATGTTAATACAATATATTTTAAATACTGTATTATTTTTCATAATTTAATAGATTCAGCAAGTTCATTTGTTATTACAATCATTTGTCTCTTCAGCAATTTTAATAGATTCAATTGATTTACTCTATTTGCCATTACCAAAAGGACAATAGTTAACTTGAAAATCCAAAAAATTGCTAGTGGTTGTTGAGTTTCTAGAATTAAGTTAAGTTGTTCCTTACATGTTAGGATCGTATCCGTCTCCGGCTCAGGTCTCCAACCACTCTAGACTAAACTCACACACACCCTCTAGGGCTAGGCCACAACATCTCCCATGTTTACTCACTCTTCTTCACTCCACAAAGGAACTCTCACACAAGGAAAGGAAGAAGGAAGACACTGCTCTCTGGCATTATTTACGCAGGCTTAACTCAAAGGGGCAAACAAAGGACTACAAATAGGCTGCCAAGGGAAGTCATGGGTGAGGCTAATGAACAGGTAGTCACGGGCTGCCAGACAGGAGGTGCAGCGGACAACAACAAAATAGGGGGGCTCACATATTGTAAGTCAACATGCACCAATGAGTGATTTCAACCAAGGGAATCAAAGTGGGTGTAAACATGGGGTGCAAGCCTTAATAATAAAGTGGAAGGGAGGCCTTGGTAGGACCAATACCTCCAACATTCTCCACCTTATTGGTCCTAGGTGGTGTAGAGTAGCAAAACAGGTTGTGAGGAGACTCATCATCGCCGGGTCACCCGTAATATCAGCAGATAAAACGGGCAAACACTTTATTACGCAACCCACAGTTATCCACAGTCAAAGTTTAACACGCGTTTACAGGACAAGTGCTTCTCAGCAGAAAGACACTTGGTACCCATATCCGCAGGGTTAAACTCTGACGGGATCTTGCACAGCTTGAATCCACCTGCATCAACAATATCACGTATGAAATGGAACCTAACATCAATATGCTTAGTTCTATCATGAAATACAGGATTTTTGCAAAGTTGGATAGCCGATTGGCTATCCGAGAAAATGGTAACTCCCTTTTTGAGAAACCCAATTTCAGAGACAAGGCGTTTGAGCCAGATGGCTTCCTTAAACGCTTCTGTGGCTGCAACATACTCGGACTCAGTGGTAGAGAGGGCCACAATAGGCTGTAGTTGAGACTTCCAACTAATGCAAGAGCCACACAAAGTAAAAACATAAGAAGTGGTCGACTTCCTGTTATCTCTATCATTTGCATAGTTAGAATCAACAACTTAACCAATCAATTCAATACCACTAGCACATTTAGAGAAAATTAATCCATGCTTCACAGTAGAAATCAGATATCTAAGCAACCACTTAAGAGCATTCCAATGGGGCAAACCAGGGTTGGACATATATCTACTCAAGCAACTAACCGCATATGCAATATCAGGTCTAGTGCTAACCATGAGATACATCACCGACCCTATTGCACTGGAATAAGGCACATATTTCATTTTCTCAATTTCAGGAGTAGTCTTGGGAGACTGGTCCTTACTTAACACAAAGTGAGATGCCAAAGGGACATTAACAGGAGAAGCAGATAACATATTGAATTTACTCAAAACTTTTTCTATGTAAGAAATCTGATTCAAAGTAAGAGTACGCTTACTCCTATCCCTAACAATGTTTATGCCTAGGATCCTCTTGGCATCACCAAGGTCTTTCATGGCAAAATTCGCACAAAGGCATTTTTGCACATCTTTAATAGCATTCAGAGAAGGACTAATTATCAGCATGTCATCCACATAGAGTAACAAATATACAGGCACAGAGGAAGTATTCTTGAAATACAGGCAATGATCACAAACAGATTTTTGGAACTTCAAAGATATCATGCATTTATCAAATTTGATGTTCCACTGCCTAGGGGATTGCTTCAGGCCATACAATGCCTTCCTAAGCAAACAGACATGCTTACTTCTCGTGGGATCCACAAAGCCCTCAGGCTGGGTCATATAAATTGTTTTGTCCAATTCACCATGCAAAAAAGCAGTAGTTACATCCATTTGTTTCATTTCCCAGTCATGGTGAGCAACTAAAGCAAGCATCATACAAATAGTGGTGAATTTAACAACAGGAGCAAAGATTTCAGCATAATCTACCCCCTCTTTTTGAGTAAACCCCTTCGCAACCAACCTAGCCTTAAACCTAACATCACTAGGTTCTTCCTTAACCTTAAACAACCACTTACACTCAACTACCGAACAGTTGGGGGGTCTAGGTACAAGGGTCCAAGTCTGGTTCACTCTCAAAGAGTCCATCTCACTTTTCATGGCACTAATCCATTTCTGAGACTCTTTGGAACCTAAGGCTTCACGGTAGGTCTTGGGTTCATTCAGCTCTAGGGATTCAAACACAGAAAAAGCAAACATAGAAGTATCATGCACAATGAAAGCATAATCAGGCATACTATCAGCAGTTCTCCTAATAGCCCTTCTACTCCTATCTCTAGTAAGGAGATAATCATGCAAATTATCACTACTAGGCTCCACATGCAACTCATGCAAATTATTGTTGTCATGAAAATCAGATTCAACACCAATATCATGCAAATCATGCTCAGTATCATGCAAATGCTCCACCTCACTCGAGGTGGTGGGACTATCATGCTCAGAGGAATCAGAATCATGCATAACAATATCATCAGTAATAACAGGATCAACAGATAAAGGACTAGCAACAACAGGGACAAACTCCACCTCACTAGGAGTACTATCAGACCTAGACTCAGGATTAGAAACAGACTCGGTCAAGCAAGGAAAATCAGTTTCATTAAACACCACATTTCTGCTAATGACCACCTTAAAGCCTACCTGGTTCCTATCCCATAACCTGTAACCCTTTACCCCCTCTGGATAACCTAGGAAGAAACATTTCTTAGACCTAGGATCCAACTTATCACCCTGTTGATGTGCATACGCTGCACAACCAAACACCCGAAGGTTAGACAGATCAAGAGGCTTACCGGTAAAGACGGCTTCAGGACACTTACCACCAAGAGGGACAGACGGGGACCTATTAACCAAATAGGCAGCAGTAGTAACTGCTTCACCCCAGAATTTCTTAGACAAACCAGAGGTAGCTAACATGCTTCTAACCTTATCCAACAGAGACCTATTCATTCTCTCTGCTATCCCATTCTGTTGGGGAGTATAAGACACAGTTTTGTGCCTTTTTATCCCACAATCCACACACAGCTTATCCATCTCCTTATTACAGAAGTCTAACCCGTTATCGGTCCTAAGGGTTTTAACCTTCCTGCCAGTTTGGTTTTCAACTAGGGTTTTCCACTCCCTAAACTTCACAAACACATCAGACTTGTGTTCTAAAAGGCAAACCCACACCTTCCTAGAGAAATCATCAATAATAGAAAGGAAATATTTCCTACCCCCGTGGGTAGGAACACTGGCAGGACCCCAAACATCGGCATGAACATATTCAAGCACAGACGAACACTTAGACAGATTAGGGTAAGAGGAAGGAGGGAAGCTGACTCTATGCTGCTTGCCTAACACACATGATTCACAGAAAGGCACAGAAGTCACAGAGTCCTTACCAAAATAACCAGCCCTACGCATGACATCTAAACCCTTATTGCTCATATGTCCTAGCCTATTATGCCACAAAGAGGTCTTATCAGAACATACAACATTCACAGACTCAGTAAAAGGTTTAGCATGACACACATAAAGGTTATTCACCTTCTCAGCTTTAAACAACACAAGAGAATTTTTCAAGATTTTCATGCAACCATTCCCCCACTTTCCCTGTAAACCACTACTCTCCAAAGCAGCAACAGATAACAAGTTATGACACAAATCAGGGACATGCCTCACATTCTTAATGGTAAACACAGAGCCACAAGAAAACTTCAGACATATATCACCAACACCAAGCACATTGCATCTCTTATTATCAGCTAAGGAAACGTAGCCACTATCACATAATTCATATGTAGAAAACAAATCTCTAAAGGGGGACATGTGATAGGTACAACTAGAGTCAATCAACCATTCATGCTCAGACAGGGAATTTCTCACAGAATTAACATGGTCACAAACCATCAAAATATCACCGAGGTCACATTTATCAACAACTACACTAGCATGCTCGGTCTTCTTAGGTTTAGGGCAATCCTTAATGAAATGGTCAGCGTTACCACAATTGTAACACACTCTCTTCCTAGATTTGCTCCTCTTTCTCCCAGGCTGACTAGTGTTCTTACTTTGACTATTTTGCTTAGAGTTCTTAGACCTACCCTTAGATCTACCTCTAACAAACATAGCCTCACCGGAGTCCCTGGACTGACTAGCACTACCCCTAGCATGCTTCAGGTCTAATTCCTTACTCCTTAACCCATTAACAACAATATCTAACGAAATCTCATCCCTACCATACTTAATAGCGGACTTAACATCATTATAAGAGTCAGGAATGGCATTAAGTAATACTATGGGAGTATAATCGTCTATGTGTTTATCACCTGCCTGTTTGATATTCTGTATCAGTTTATTAAACACATCCAGGTTCTCATCTATATCCTTAGTCAGGTCAAGCCTAAACCTAAAGAATTTCTCAAGTAAAAACAACTTCCCGGGCAAAGAGGTATCAGTATAGAGACTATCCAATTTCTCCCACAATTCCTTAGCGGACTCAAGAATACCCACTATCCTAAGCACAAAATCAGACAGATTCAAGTAAATAGTAGAACAAGCAGTTTCGTTCATTTCAATTTGCTTAGCCTTATCTTCTGATTCAAGGAAAATACCAGTGACAGCTCTGAAAACTTTTTGTTGTATTAAAACACACTTAATTTTCTGTTTCCAAATATCAAAATCTGTTTTTCCATTAAATGGAAGCATACCATACTGATTAGCAGCCATGGTATCAACCACAAAACAACACAAAGCTAAACAGACAAATTTGACAGAAAATAAATCAACTCGGGCTATAAAGTATTCACTTTAATAACCACGGGCAGCATGCAACAAATAGCAAATATGGACAGTTTGGCACATAAAACAACTCCGGGCAGTAGTTAACATTAATTAATTCTACCCCTAACACCCAATAAACCACCTCTACGCACAAGAATTGAAATTAACAACACTATGCACTTCAATTTAAACAACTAAACAATCTGCCACAAAGGAGAGGGTTTAGCAAACGCACCTGGGGGGTTGGCGGCCGGGATACAAACTACCGGCGGCCCGCGGGGAGGGGGAATAATATTAAATCCGGAGGCACCCGGTGCACCTAGGGTGTTTATAGCCAATTTACCTTAGCGAAACCCTAGGAGAGGGTTTCGACCTTACCTACCCAATTTAAAAAAAAATTGGGATTTTTCTGACTGTTGACCGGCGTTGACCGGCGTTGACCGACGTTGACCGGCGTTGACCGGCGGTCCAGCTGCTCCAGCAACTCCACCAGTCCAGCAGGTCAGTCCAGCGGCCCAACAGCACAGGTCCAGTAGCTTGGCAGCCCAAATCCAGCAAGTCAGCAGCCCAGCTCCAAATCAGCAACTCAGTAGCGCTCAGGCCCAAGTCCAGTAGCCCAAGTTCCAGCAAGCTCCTTCAGCTCCAGAAGCAGTCCACCAGGCCCAAAAAACAGCCCAGCAACTCCAGCACCAAGTCCAAGCCTCTGCGTTCCTTATACGCGAGGAAACAGTGTCACGCCCAAGCTTCGTCACTCTGCCTTCTGCGACCAGAGCGACGAACGACGAACACCCAGACGGAGAAGGCTCCAGAAACGACGGCTCCAGCGGACTTTTCCGTCGATGAATCCGGTCTGTGTCCTCCGGAAATCAACGATGGGCACTCGAGCAGAGAGCTACGAACGAGATTACAAACTTCAGTAAGAAATCGATTTCAAGCTCCAATCGGCGAACATCGGATGGCGGCGGTTGGTGGTGGCGAGCGGCGGCGGACGACAGTTCCGGTCTCTGATACCACTGTTAGGATCGTATCCGTCTCCGGCTCAGGTCTCCAACCACTCTAGACTAAACTCACACACACCCTCTAGGGCTAGGCCACACCATCTCCCATGTTTACTCACTCTTCTTCACTCCACAAAGGAACTCTCACACAAGGAAAGGAAGAAGGAAGACACTGCTCTCTGGGATTATTTACGCAGGCTTAACTCAAAGGGGCAAACAAAGGACTACAAATAGGCTGCCAAGGGAAGTCACGGGTGAGGCTAATCAACAGGTAGTCACGGGCTACCAGACAGGAGGTGCAGCGGACAACAACAAAATAGGGGGCTCACATATTGTAAGTCAACAGACACCAATGAGTGATTTCAACCAAGGGAATCAAAGTGGGAGTAAACATGGGGTGCAAGCCTTAATAATAAAGTGGAAGGGAGGCCTTGGTAGGCTTAATACCTCCAACATTACAAAAAGTTAAAAACTCAGTTTCCATGTTTTATTTTCAACTTTTGTTCTGTTTTGTTCTTTCCAACAAAATCTTTGTTTTTGCTTTCTCGATTAACTAAAAAAATTGAAAAAGAAACCCTAACACAAGGATAACTGAGAGGACGCTAGATCGTTTGCTACTAGAATTACAGGCCTATGCGGGGACAATTTTGCAGAAGGTTTTCTCAAAGGAAGGATGTAGCTTTTATAGCGAGGTCGTGCTGCTGCTTAAACTGCTAGGGAACACTCGAGTGCTGAAGTTGGTAAGACTATCATGAGAGAAATCCAAAATTTGGATTTCGTTACTCTTCTAAAATCAAGCCCGACTTATTTTAGAGACTAGGGGGCTCGTGATAGTAACATGGAATTGCGACCATGACCCAATTGTAGATCGTAGCGAAGTCCATTGTACGAGATTAATAAACTAAGCTCATTAATCGGGATTAATGAATTAATTAATAGAGCCAACTAGACCTAACAAGGGACCGCGACCCGCTAAAGGGATCCACATCCAGCAGAAGGCCTCGAGCCCGGGTGGGATTCTTGCGAGGTCGGATCACCCAGGGCTTATGTGACAAGTCATCCATTGTGCATGGCTATCTCACAATAGTAGGGATTTAACAGAAGAGGCATGGATATAAAGGAGTAATGAATTGAACGTGAAATAATGAGACAAATGTACCGGTTACATTTCCTTAGACTATTGTAGCTCTATGTCTATAAATACTTCATGTACTTACCCTTAAAGGGATCCACACTTCCGAATAATAATAATAATAATAATAATAATAATAATAATAATAATAATAATAATAATAATAATAATTGCAAAACACTTTACCACTTTCCTTTTAAAGCAATGAATTTGTAGTGTTGTTCATTTCTTTTTCCTCTGCACAAACCTCACTCCACCAGTTTTTACTTTTCTAATTTTCCACTTAATTTCAACTTGGCAAAGTTGAGTTAGACGGAGGTAATAGTATTTTCTAGTACAAGTAATTCTATATATATATAAGGGTCTGTTTGGTAACGGTTACAATGGCTGGAATGGCTGAAAAGCCTGAAAAGGCTGAATCTGGTGAAGTGAAAGTGTGGTAATATGTTGACTGAAATATCCGATTGAATGTAAAATTACTATAAAGGGTATTAATTTATGTGTGTTAAATGTATGGATGTGATTTTTGCTAGCACATTTTTTTTGCACAATTAAGTGATTCTAATATTTACTTAATCACACAATTTTGGAAATTTGCCTCTTATCCAAAAGGGTAATAGGCTGTTATATTCTTATCCAAAAGGGTAATAGGCTGTTATATTCGCTACTCCATACTCACCGAAGTTCTACATGCTAACATTAACTATGAAACGAAGAGGATTACATATATTAAAAAATCAGCCCAATTGACAACATAAAAACATAAATGAAAATAGTGGGTTTCTTAAGCAGCGATGTATTCCAGTCTTCCAGGTTTTAAAGTATAATCTTGCAGGAATAAAAGGTTAAGGAGTCTTTGCAATCACCAACAGTCAAATAATAAATATCAGCTCAAAAAGTAAAGGCTTGTTTTTTGAGCTGATAAGAAAAATCAGCCAAAGCAGCCCAATGGATAAGTGTTTGTTTATTTTTCTACACTTTCACGCTTATTAGCCCAAATTTGATGCTCCAAACGGCCTCTAAATTGTTGGTGGTGCTTGTCTGGAGGCTAATTTGTGCCTTTTTAACAAGATATTTTTAATTTGTTAATCACAATAGTAAATCTTTTTTATAAAACTAAACATTAACTTTTGTTTTGGCATGCTGAATTGTGTAATAAGCAGACAAAGTAAGATTGAAGTTACTTTTCTGGCTGTATTGGCTGAAGTTACTGTAGATGATCATTTTAGTTATTTTTACATATAATTTTCTCTTTATTTTATTAATAAAATATATTTTAATTTTTTTTTTCTTAAATCAACAGAATCAACCAATGCAGCGACTTCAGCCAGAACTTCATAAATTTTAGCAGAATCAGCCAAATAACTCGATTTTCGTGCTACCAAGGAGGGGAGTATTATTTAGGCAGAAAGGAACAGAAAGAAAGGATTATTACCCGCGCGATGCGCGGATAAAATTTCACTAAAGTGGGATTAAGAAGTGTATTATAAAAACTCATGATAAATTGAACACAGACTAAAGTGGTACTTAAGATAATAAACGTTTGTAGTTAAAGAGAAATTCTAACATCCCCAACGAAGTGTTAATGTAATTTATTTTGGCATAGTCAAATGTAAATATTATAAGAGAGATAACATTTGAAACTATGAAGTGGGAAGTAAAATAATAAGTGTTCATAGTGAAACTATAAATTCTGAAAGACTTCTTTGTAAATTCTGATTGATAAGCCTGATAAGGCAAAAAAAAAAAAAGAAACAGAGTCACAAACAGATATTGAGTAAAGGTCCATAAAATTTTAATTTGATACTAAACTATTTTTTACCCTTAGTTAATGGAGCGATTGCTTGCCTTTATTTTTGAATTCTCTCTTTTTACAATTATACATATTTTACTGATCGGAAACAATCATATTCAAATCAATTCAGTTATTTGGATTAACTCTTTCCACCAATTAAATCAAATACAACATATTTAGCTTTAGCAAAAGGAGTATTACAATTAAAAAAATTACCTATAACACTTTATGTTATTGATCAGCCAATTTAAAACTTGGAACCACTTATTTTGATTTTTTCTATTTATAACAAAATCGAATTATCATGTAACACCGCCCCCAAGTATACTTAATTTAGTAAACCATGTAATAAACCTTGAATAATGATTTATGAATTTACGAGGTTGTAAAAAATTTGATTATTTCTTTTGCGTGAATAGTAAATTGCATGCGGGGCCCGCATCGGGAGCGGGGACCACCCGATAATCCCGGGACCACATATTATATTCATCTTGGTCTAGATAATATGTATATGATGGTATATATTTTAGTTGGGCCATAGAAAGGGCATAGGGTTGACCCGTTGGTCAAACGAGGCCCAATTACCAGTATTGGTAATTTATTGGATAACAGTCCGAAACGAATTTCGGAGACTTCTAAATAAAAGGTGAGGAATGTATATTCGTTCTAAAAGTCCATAATGATGGGAAACACATAATATATTTTATTTGACTCGATAAAATAAATATAATTAAAACAGTCCGAAAAAAATACAAATTTCGGGACCGATTGTACATTTCGGGACACCAAGGGATGACCTCCCACATCAGTGGGGGCCACCCCACGTTTTTGTGCTCAAATTAATGTGTGTGTGTGTGTGGGGGGGGGGGGGGGGGGGGCTAGTTTGACAAGGGAGCTGAAAATATGCTATTGGCATCTAAGGTACATAGATGACCCCCCTCCCATCACTTATTTGCCAATTAAGACAAAAAGTGAACATCCTCCTTTCCCCTCATCATTATTTCGGCCAAGCTCCCCAAGAAAAAGGAAGAAGAAGCTCTCCCACCTTTCTCCATTGTTGAAATTCGAGCTCAAGCAAGGTTGGTCAAAAGAGGAAGCTTGAAGAAGGAAAACGTTAGGAAAAGTATGGCTTATATAGCATATGAAGGACCCCTAGGGTTGTTCTACATGTTTAGAGGTGTAGAACAAGGGGTTGAAAGGTAGTTCTAAGTCCAAGAATGGACATAGAAGCTAAAATGACCGGTTCGTCGGAAAATAACCTTTTAGAGGTTGTTTGTATTGATATGAGTTTTGTGATGATAAAACCATGTTAGGAGCTTAAATAGAGTGTTTCTAGAGTTCGCCGGAGTTCGCCGGAGTTTCACCGGAATTCAACCAAGGAGCGTAGAACACGCTAAAGCTCATTTAAGGTGAGTGGATGGCTTAATGTCTTGTAACTTTTGGGTTAAGCGTGAGATTACCTAAGAAAATGGTATATGCGTTCATGATGATGTTTAAAAGAGATTAAACATGTGAATAGCCAAAGTAATTAGGCTTGTATGGAATGAACTATCGAGATATGCATGATTTGTGAAATGAAAACGTTTATAAAAACATATGTGATATGTTTAGAGATAAATGGTGCATAATATGGTTATTCATAACTTAATGCATGTTGTGATTAAATTTGACACATGTTGGTCCCGGTTGTACTGGATACAGTCTAGAGGGGGGGGGGAATAGACTGTATTGGTTTTTAACTTTTTCAAGCTAAGTACCAGATTTAACAGAATAGCCTGTTCTGTTGACATAACAGACTGACAACGGATGGGGTTCTGGTAGGGAGTTCTGTTAGTAGCCTCAGAGAAGCAAATGCAGTAGGCCTTCTGTTAACTCACAAGACCAGTTCTGCTGAACACAGATACCAAATCTTTGGAGTTAAGTAGTTTAAATGAAAACTATGAATGTAAAGCAGTAAGTAAATGACACCAGGGCTTTTTATAGTGGTTCAAGGAACAACTTTTTCCTCTAGTCCACTGTTCCACTAAGCTCGTAAAAACTTCCGTTTACAATGCCTTAGCCCTATCACTTAAGAAGCTCTCCACGTCTTCTTCAAGTGTAGATATCCTCTTGGATGCACTTCCGGCTTCCCTAAGACTGGTCCTTTCACTGAGCTTTCCCAGAAGTATCACCACTTCACAGCTCCAGGTACTTGGACGTCCTTCTTGTGAAAGAAGAGGTTCTATTTAGAACAGGGGTTCCTCCAACTTGCTTCGTTACAAGAGATTTGTAAGTAATGAGCTTGAAGAGTTGAAGAACACTTGGAACTTTGCCTGAGTTGGAAATAAGGATTTTTCCAACTTCTGCCTTCTCTTGTAGAGGATGATGAAGTTTTAATCTCAAGGAGGCTTTTTGCTAAGTAGCGTTTGAATTTCTTGTATATGCAGAGTTGTAGCAAAAGTTAGCAAGGTTGTCCAATTGTTCTTCGTAGTGTATCTTTTATACTGAGGTTGTCTTCCCGTTGGAGGAGAAGGAGGACATCTGCATTAAATGAGCAAGCAGTTGACTTGACCAGTAGGACCCGGTAAAGTTGGCGGGTTGCTATTTTGGGATAAAGTAATCCTGACATTGCGGTCAATCATCTGCAATTACTCTACGGAGCATGGGGAGCATTAAATGTGCATTTAATGCGCGCACTGTAGCTTTTCCGTTCAAGACTCCTAGCCGTTGAAGGAATCTTTCAGTTGGTTTCCCGGCTTTGTGGAATTCTTCTAAGTGTCAGGCCTTCTGGTGTCTTTAACAGAGAGTTGATTAGAGAAGGTCTGGAGCACTTCTGTTGAGAGGATATCTAACAGAGAACCAGGAGGGTTTCTGTCAGAGTAAAGATTAACAGAGACCCTGAGGTGTTCTGTTCCGAAGCAGAGAACCAAGGGTCCTCTGTTCAACCAATGCCTTATCAAGGGTCTTCTGCTCTAGAGGTTTTCTGCTAAGTCGATTAAGCTAAGGAATTTTACAAGGGAAAATTCTAATACATTAAGTCTAAAGAGGGGTACTCTAAAGTCCTAATTAATATAGCATCATCAAAATCTAATTACAAATATTCCTTACAATTTCCCCCTTTTTGATGATGCCAAAACCCTTTAACTATTTCCAGAGAAGTGCCTTCACCATAAAGAATTAAAGTTTAAAACTTTCATTAAAATCTTGGTGGGCAACTTGGCATAGGAAAATAGTAAGAGTGCAGTACATTCAGATAGCAGATAATAAAAGCAAACACAGGCAGAAAGCAAAGAGACAGGAATTGAGGAAAAGCCTTACAAAGTGAAAAGGTAGAGATGTGATTTTATTAGATATGGTTTACAGAAATAATTCTTACACATTCTCCATAGTAGCTGCTTGCAGAGCTTCTTCCTCCAATCTTTGAAGCCTTAGCAGCTCTTCATTAATTTCTGCTCTGATTTTAGATAGATTGCCAGAGCTTTGATAAGATGCCCATATGGGAGAGAGCTTGCAATCCAGACAGCTGAGAACTCCTTCATATATTGTCTTGCCAGGGACAATATTCTTCTTGTACCATTCTTCAGCTTCTTCTAAGGATCCCCCATATCTGACTCGTACAACACCATCTTTATCCAGAAAGAGGTTCTGTTGTTGGGTGAGAGTCATTTTTACCTTCATTTCTTCAAATTGAGCTCTGTCAATTCTCTGGGATCCACCCAATCTCCATTCAGTAAAGCTGAGGATTTTCTTCTTCTTAGTGCCTTTCTTTACTGGAGATGGGGTCTAGGTATACCCGCTGCTCTCTTTTTCTGTAAGGCAGCTTCAAAGTAAGGAGCAGGATCTACTATAGGTTCAGCAGAAGATGATGTTCTAGCAGGAGTTCTGGTGGACCGAGACTTAGTCTGTTGAGGGTCCTCTTCCCCCCTTTTGGCATCATTTAGGTACTCTAGCATCATGCTGATCTTCTGAAACTCTGAGGCCTGTGAGGAGGCTATCTGCTCAAGGGCCTCTGGTAGGGTCTGAGTTACAGAAGTAAGGCCTTCTATCAGTCCTTGCTGCTTCTGAATAGCAGAGAAGATGTCCTTGTTGTTGGCTTCAAGCAGTACCATCTTCTGGTATCTGTCTCTGTCAGCACAGAGAAGATGTTGAGCTTGATCTTGGTGAGCTCTGCACATTTCCTCTATGGAAATCAGTTGCTTCTTAGTTGTAGTATCAGATTTTTGCAGAGCCTCAAGATTTTCTAAGATTGTGCTGATGGCCTGTCCTTGACTTAGAAGAGTTTGTTGAAAAACAGAGAGGGTCTTGTGGATACCTACCACTTCTGTTGACAGTGCATCTGTTCTGGCAGAGGAGGAGGCCATGAAATTGTGGAGTGTTTCTGTGAGGTTTTCAAATCGGTCTGAGATAAACTGCATCCCAAGATTGAGATTATCATTCACATGAGCAAGGTGCTCAAAGTGCTTGTCATTTATCTGGATGAGCTTGTCCATGCCATGGAGGACTCGGCCACCAAATTCTTCTGCTATTTCAACAAAGTTGTTGAAGGGAATTTGATTCTCTTGTCCATCAGATTGAGGCAGCTCTAAACCTCTTCCCTTAGGCAAAGGGTGATGCTCTTGGACAGAGGAGAGAGATTGGACAAGAAGTTCATGCTCAAGTTGAGTCAGAGGAGGTGTCTTCTGTCTCCTTGAAGTAGCTTTGTAGGACTTGCTGACCATGAATCCATCCATGTCAGAAGAGTCTTCATACGAGGAGTGGATTGGGATTCTGTTTCTGATTACCTTCTTCTTCTTCTGAAGGGAGGGATTGGGGGCAGTAGAATGCCTAGAATAACCTTGTGGTGCTGAGATGGGCGAGACTGTAGTAAGATCAGAGTCTCTAAGGAACCATTCAGGTTTTAGCTGAGCTACAGGTTGGTGTGGTGGAAGGGACTCTTGTGGAGTGACTTGATGTTCAGACTTGGAAGGTAAAGGGGATTTCTGTTGAGGTGGTGGTGATGATGAGATGATCTGTTGGGGTTGATATAGAATAAGTTGCCTTTGAGAGGGTGGGGGAGGGGAAGGGGATCTGTTCTTTGGAGGGCAGAACGGTTTGCAGGGTGAAGGAGATGGAGATTTGGAGATTGAGGGCTTTTGGGGTGTGGGGGTTTTCTGTTGAGAGGAGGGTTTCTGATGAAGTGAGGAGGTGTTCTGTTGGGGGGGATGGGAGTGTATGCACAGAGGGGGATAATGGAATCAGAGGTTCTGTTGGAATAGGTGCAGAAGGGGTTTTCTGGTGAGGAGATTGGGGTGGAGTGGTAAAGGGAGTTGGCATTCTGGGTGAGAGTGGAGGTTCAGGAAATACCTCAAGTAGAGTTTCATTGAACTGTGAATCTCTCCATTCCTTGACCAGCCTCTCCATGACCAAGGGTAGATCATTTGCAGTGGAGGGTTCCCCTTCTCCATGAGCACTATGTCGAAATTTGATCATATATTCCTTCCTCTTCTTTTCAATCTGAGTAGTTCTGGAAGAGGTCCCACTCTCCACTTCCTCCAAGCCAGAACCCTGATAAATACTTTGTCTAGATCAGAGGGGGTATGCACCTGGGGTTCTGTGGGCTCAGGGGTTCTGTCTTCTTGATGGTGTTCTGATGATGTAAGTATCATAGGTTGATCAGGCAAGGTTGCAGAGGGAGATCTGTGAGATTCCCCCTGAACAGTAGCATCCAATACTACTACATCTTCCTCAGAGTCACTGGACTCAAAAAAAATCCTCTTGCCTTGCCAAGCATTTCTGTTGGCTGGGGCAGAAGTGACAGAATCCTCCAGCTTCTCCTGTACTGCAGGTGTCAGAACCTTTGCCTTCTTTGCAATGGGGGAGGTAGAGGGGGTGCTTTCTGTAGAGACAGGGGAAGGTGCCTTTCTCTTTAGAACAGATTTCTTAGCCACTAACTTCTGAACTTTAGCTGGGGCAACCTTCTGCAGAACAACCTTCTTCACAGGTTTTCTGATCAAAACTTCTTCTTCTTCAGATTCTGAAGGTGTAGAGGGTTTCTGCTGTTTCTTCACAGCCTTTTTGGGCTTGTTGGTCTTCTGTTGGAGTTTCTCCCGGTTAAACTCCAGAGTCCTCAGCCTCTTCTGTTCAGCCTTGAGTGCAACCTTTCGGTCACCAGAGGTATTGAGGAAGAGCAATTTGGTGTAATCTGCGTCAATAGGGTTTCTCAGCCCTATCCTTGCTTTGAGCAGGGTTTCAGAGATTAAGAGGCCATAACCCATGGGGGTTTTGAACAGTCCGGTCTCCTTGTCCTTCTTTTTGATGAATTCAACTAGAGATTTGACTATTAACTGTCCCCAGTTGATGTTCATCCCATGATGAACTGCAAAGACAGCTTTTGCATTGAGCACATTCATGTCATCAGTGGAGGTGCTCTTGCTCCAAACACACCTATGGAGGATGTTCACCAGCTTTTCATAGTCACTTTGAAGGAGGTTCTTCTTCATATACAGTTTGGGAACTCTACCCACTTCAGGTCTGCAGTAGAGTTGGACAAAGTTGTCCACAGTGACCTTGACACTGTCCAGTGATAGGAAGCCTTCAGTCTCTTCTTCTTGAGGGTCCTCCACTACGCCAAACAGGGCGTTGAGAACTTCAGGAGTGAGGGTTATGTTCTCACCATTGACCTTTGACCGGATGGTCTCCCCTTCGTACGTAGCGTTGAGATAAAACTCTGCCACGTCTCTCGTGCTGTAGGAATCAAAGTGATATCCTACTACCTTGTTGAGTTGGGAGTCTTCCATTCCCTTGATGATTTTCACCATCGTTTCATGATTAGCTGCGAGTTCAGGGAGTGCGGAGAGGTCGCAGTTCATCCCAGTATAGATGTTCGAGACCAGGGTGTTGATTTCTTCCTTTGTGAGATCATTGATGTTGATGAAAGCCATTAGAGCAGAGAAAAGTTGCAGAGAGCTTGAGAGCTATGGAGATTTGAGAATTTGAGAGTAATGAAAGCAGTAACGGTTTAGGTTTGCGAAAGAGGAATATATGGGTTCAGGTTAGTGGACGTTTGAGATTATTTACGGTTCCAAGGTACCAATAAATGTAAAAAGGGGCGCAGTAAATATTATGCGGCTGGATACCGTTTTAAGGGTAAAAGAGTAAAAGACCTTTAATAATTTACTAGGTCACCCGGTTTTTCAGAATTTTTCTAAGTCCACAACCATTTCTGTTAGATATAAGAGGAGGTTTTCTGTAGGAAGGAAGAGAGGGTTTCTGTTGCTGAGGTGTTCTGCCAGGGTAAAGATCAGAAGGGGATTAACAAAAGGGGTTCTGCAACAGGTATTCTGTTAGCAGAGATTTTGCAACAGAGGGCCTTCCTTTTCAACTTTCCCTTGGGATTTCATCCATCATTCCCAATTCTTCTCTCAATTTGTTGAATCTGGCCTCAGGAAGAGGCTTTGTCAGAATGTCTGCAAGCTGGTCTTCTGTTGGCACATGCTCCATGCATATGTGCTTCTTTTCAACATGATCTCTGATGAAGTGATGTCTGATCTCAATATGCTTTGTCCTGGAGTGAAGAACTGGATTCTGAGTGATGGCAATGGCACTGGTGTTGTCACACAGCAATTTGATCTCCTTTGCTTGAATGCCATAATCCTTCAATTATTGCTTCATCCAGAGTAACTGAGCACAGCAACTCCCTGCTGCAATGTACTCAGCTTCTGCAGTACTTGTTGAGATTGAATTCTGCTTCTTGCTAAACCAGGAAACAAGCCTTCCTCCTAGCATTTGGCAATGACCAGAGGTGCTCTTCCTGTCTAATCTGCAACCTGCAAAATCTGAGTCAGAGTAACCAATTAGTTCAAAGTTACCTCCCTTTGGATACCATAGGCCTGCATTTGGATTTCCTTTGATATATCTGATGATTCTCTTTGCAGCACTAAGATGGCTCTCCTTGGGCTTTGATTGGTATCTAGCACAGATTCCAACAGAGAATGAGATGTCTGGTCTACTTGCAGTCAGATACATCAGAGATCCTATGATTCCTCTATATGTTGTTGCATCGACATCCTTTCCTTCATCATCTGGACCAATTCCTTGTGAAGTATTCATGGGAATCTTCACTGAGGATTTGCCTTCCACTCCAAACTTCTTGATCAGGTCTCTGGTATACTTCCCTTGATTGATAAAGATTCCTTCTGGAACTTGTTTGACTTGAAGTCCTAGGAAGTAACTGAGTTCTCCCATCATACTCATTTCAAATTGACTCTGCATCACTTGAAAGAATTTCTTGCACAGTTCTGGATTAGTACTACCAAATATAATATCATCAACATATATTTGTACTAACAGAATATGATTAGCAACAGAGATTTGAAATAGAGTTTTGTCAACCTTTCCTTTAGTAAACCCATGGTTCACTAGGAAAAGGGACAATGTGTCATACCATGCTCTGGGAGCTTGCCTAAGACCATAAAGGGTCGTTTTAAGCTTGTAGACACAGGAAGAGTGGATAGGAATGACAAAACCTGGTGGTTGTTCAACATAAACTTCTTCTTCAAGATCTCCATTCAGAAATGCACTTTTGACATCCATCTGGTAGACCTTGATGTTATTGAAGGCAGCATAGGCTAGAAATATTCTGATGGCTTCCAGTCTGGCAACTGGTGCAAAAGTCTCATCAAAATCTATCCCTTCTTCTTGGCAATAACCTTTAGCTACCAGCCTTGCTTTATTCCTTACAATGTTGCCATCTTCACCAGCTTTGTTCTTGAACACCCATTTGGTTCCAATGACATTCTGATGCTTTGGCCTAGGAACAAGTTCCCATACTCTGTTCCTTTCAAATTGAGTCAGCTCTTCTTGCATTGCATTGATCCAATCTGAGTCTGCAAGAGCTTCTTCCACAGTCATGGGTTCCATCTGAGATATATAGCAGGCAAGCATTGCTTCTCTCCTTGTTGAAGCTGTTCTGGTCTGCACACCACTTCTGATATGCCCAATTACTTGATTAGGAGGATGGTCTCTTAACCATGTCAGATCAAGTTCTGTCAGTTGTTGTCTGGGTCTTTCTTGTTCTTCATCTTCTGAGTCTTCATCTTCATTCAACAGAAGGGGGTTTGGTGCAGGAGTTGGAAATGCAGGGTTGTCTGCTACCTCTTCTGTTAGTTCTGGTGTTCTATCTTCTATGCTGACTTCCTTGAGGATCTCTGTTACTTCTTTAACAGAGGTGCTTTCATCAAACTTCACATGTATAGATTCTTCAACATGTAGAGTCCTTCTGTTGAGTACTCTATAGGCTTTACTGGTGTTTGAATAGCCTATAAAGATACCTTCATCAGCCTTCTCTTGAAAGACTTTCAGATGCTCCTTTCCATTGTTAAGAATGTAGCACTTGCATCCAAACACATGAAAGTAACTGATGTTGGGTTTTCTTCCTTTCCAGAGTTCATAAGGGGTCTTCTGGTGATTCTTGTTGATCATGCTTCTGTTCTGAGTATAGCATGCAGTGTTGATTGCTTCAGCCCAATATCTCATAGGTAAACCAGATTCTGCAATCATTGTTCTTGCAGCTTCTTTTAAAGTCATGTTCCTCCTTTCTGCTACGCCATTCTGTTGAGGGGTTTTGGCGGCAGAGAGTTGATGAAAGGTTCCATTTTGATCACAGAAGTCCTTTATGACTTGGTTGACAAATTCAGTTCCTCTGTCAGACCTGATTGTCTTAACCTTCAAGTTCTTCTCAGTCTGAAGTTGCTTTAACAGAGATGGCAACTTCTGAAGAGTTTCATTTTTCTTTGATAGAAAGATAGTCCATGTATATCTGGAATAGTCATCAACCATGACTAGGGTATATTTCTTGCCACCAACGCTTGGAGTTTCAACAGGTCCAAATAAATCCATGTGGATCGGATTTAAAGGACTTGTAGAAAAATCTCCAGCAATGGGTTTGAAATAGTTCTTCTGTTGCTTTCCCTTCTGGCATGCACTGCAGAGGGTCTCTTTCTTGTAAACTATGTCTGGCAGTCCATCAACAATGTGTTCTCTTGCCAGTTTGTTGATTGTTTTGAAGTTCAAATGGCTAAGCTTCTTGTGCCAGTCCCAGCTTAGTTTTGAATCTCCCTTGGCTATCAGGCAAACTCCATCCTTTGCTGTGTTCCAATCAACCACATAGATGTTCTTCTTCCTTGATGCTGTAAGAACCACTTCTTTTGTTGTCTCATGCTTCACATAGCAGAAGTCCTTTGTGAATTCAACAGTGTAGCCTTTGTCACAGAATTGGTTAGCACTCAGCAAGTTGAACTTCAGTCCTTTGACATATGAGACATCATCAATGACTATCTGGTTTCTTGATCAACTTTCCTCTTCCTTTGTTTGACCTTCCTTGTCATTACCTCCAAAGGTAACTCTAGGTCCTTTGCATTTCTGGAACTCAGTTGGGCAACTTCTGTCACCCGTCATGTGCCTGGAGCATCCACTATCAATAAACCATTCTTGCTCTGAGATAGCTCCAGCACACAGTTCCTGCAAGATCAAAAGTAAGATTTAGGTACCCAAGCAATGCTGGGTCCTGGGGGGTCATGGAGTCTGGGTAGTTGGTACCATTTTGGTCTCATCAGGTGAAACCTTGGTGGGTGGTACCCATTGTCTACCTGGTAGTTATAGTAAACTGAAGTGTGATTCACTTTGGGCAGATGCTTGTGAGGGTCATGCTTCCTATTTACATACTTTTGCATAGCTTTCTTTTTTGGAAAGAAGTCCCATATACTATCAAGAGCAGAGGGACGGTTAGCTTTGGGCTTCTGAAGTTGACCAGCCAACCTCTTCTGCCTAAAGTTAACTCTCTCTTGATATTTGCCCTTCTGGTGATCATTTCTGGCACGATTGTCATGAGGTTGTCTGTCAATGAATGGTCTCTTATTTTTGTTATCTTGAAAACCTTTTCTGTTGTTAGGTTTTCTGCCAGGTTCATTATTTTTCAAAACGGGTTTCTGTTGAACCTTTATCTTTCCCTTTTCTGGTCTAACTTCCTCATGAACAACCTTAGTGCCAGATACACCAGCTTGACAAATGGGGCTAGAAATCAGTGGCACTATGACCTTATCTGCCTTAGCAACACTGGTGCTAGGCATTACAGAAGGCTCACCTGATTCTGTTGAGCCATAACCAAGACCAAAACCAGTGCCAATCTGTTGATCAAGTACAATCTTTTCCATGGAAGACTGGGCCTTCTGGTAAGCTTTGTACTTAATCTCGAGAGGCTCTATTTCTCTTATTCTCTTGAGAAGAGAAACATTTTCAGTCTCCAGCTGATCTCTTTCCTTAATTAGAAGATTGACTTTGATCTCAACCTCCTTTTTCAAGTCAAGAATTTCAGCTTTCAGCTTACTGTTTTTTTCTGTTACAGAGGAATAAGTGGCTTGGATGGACTTAAACTCTTCCCAAAATTCTGACATTGAATCAGAATCAAAAGCTAAGCCTACCGAAGAAAAACTAGACGCAGAAGTAAAGGTTACCTCATCATCAGAATGAGCCATGAGGCATAGGTCTTCTGTCTCAGTATCAAAGCAACAGAAGGCCTCATCAGAATCTGAGTCAGAACTGGATTCTGTCTCTGACAGAGGGTCTTTCTCAAGCTGTTCTGTTACAAGTGCCTTTCTCCTTCTGGAGTTGTCTTCATATTTCTTCTTTTCTCCATCATGCCCTTGTTTCTTGGACACTCTTGGATGTGGACATTCTGCTTTGAAATGTCCAGGTTGTCTGCAGTTGTAACAGAGAAGCTCACCACTGCTTTCTGTTGTTTCGACCTTCTGGTATGGCTTTCTGTTGAATGATGGACTCCTTCCATCTTTGGGATTCTTCATAAACTGCTTGAATCTCCTAGCAAAAGCAGTCATCTCTTCTGGTACATCTTCCTTTTCTTCAATCATTTCAAACTCATGAGCTTTGAGATCTGAAATGAGCTTATCAGTGGGATAAGTCTTTACATCCTTGCTGGCTTGGACAGCAACCACCTTCATCTTCCATGCTGAGGGCAGTCCCCTCAACACCTTCAGGTTGATCTCCTTGGTGGTGAGTTCCTTGCCAAGCTCAGAGATCTCTCTAGTGAGAGTGAGGAGTCTGTCATACATCTTGGAGATGCTTTCACCAGAGAGAAGTTTGAAGTCATTAAACTTCTTGTTGGCTATTGTTAGCTTGTTGTCCTTCTCTTTCTCATCACCAGCTCCAATGAGCTCAAGAGTATCCCAGATTTCCTTTGCAGTCTTGCACTTCTTTATTCTGTTGAAGTACCTATCATCGATGGACTTGTGAAGAATGTCCTTAGCAATTTTGTCCAGATTGTACTTCCTTCTTTCTTCAGTGGTCCACTCAGATTTGGCCTTATTGATCATCTGAGGTCTAGTGTTGTCAATAGCATGCTCAGGGTTGACTTTATGGAAGCTTGTGAAGGGTCCTATGTCAAGTACTTCCCACATCTCATCATGAAGAGCACAGAGATGTGCCTTCATCCGGATCCTCCAGTCATCAAACTTAAGATCTGAAAACATAAGATTCTTGGACAAGGAGTGATCCATTATATCAAATAAAAATGAGATAAAACAGAAAAACAAGTGGATCTTTGTTCAGCAAATAACCTAAGAGATTATTAGAACAAGGAGGCTCTGATACCACTTGTTGGTCCCGGTTGTACTAGATACAGTCTAGAGGGGGGGGGGTGAATAGACTGTATTGGTTTTTAACTTTTTCAAGCTAAGTACCAGATTTAACAGAATAGCCTGTTCTGTTGACAGAACAGACTGGCAGCGGATGGGGTTCTGGTAGGGAGTTCTGTTAGTAGCCTCAGAGAAGCAAAGGCAGTAGGCCTTCTGTTAACTCACAAGACCAGTTCTGCTGAACACAGATACCAAGTCTTTGGAGTTAAGCAGTTTAAATGAATTTATGAATGTAAAGCAGTAAGTAAATGACACCAGGGCTTTTTATAGTGGTTCAAGGAACAACTTGTTCCTCTAGTCCACTGTTCCACTAAGCTCGTAAAAACTTCCGTTTACAATGCCTTAACCCTATCACTTAAGAAGCTCTCCACGTCTTCTTCAAGTGTAGATGTCTTCTTTGATGCACTTCCGGCTTCCCTAAGACTGGTCCTTTTACTGAGCTTTCCCAGTAGTATCACCACTTCACAGCTCCAGGTACTTGGACGTCCTTCTTGTGAAAGAAGAGGTTCTATTTAGAACAGGGGTTCCTCCAACTTGCTTCGTTACAAGGGATTTGTAAGTAATGAGCTTGAAGAGTTGAAGAAGTGTTGGTCCCGGTTGTACTGGATACATCCTAGAGGGGGGGGTGAATAGACTGTATTGGTTTTTAACTTTTTCAAGCTAAGTACCAGATTTAACAGAATAGCCTGTTCTGTTGGCAGAACAGACTGACAGCGGATGGGGTTCTGGTAGGGAGTTCTGTTAATAGCCTTAGAGAAGCAAAGGCAGTAGGCCTTCTGTTAACTCACAAGACCAGTTCTGCTAAACACAGATACCAAGTCTTTGGAGTTAAACAGTTTAAATGAAAACTATGAATGTAAAGCAGTAAGTAAATGACACCAGGGCTTTTTATAGTGGTTCAAGGAACAACTTGTTTCTCTAGTCCACTGTTCCACTAAGCTCGTAAAAACTTCCGTTTACAATGCCTTAGACCTATCACTTAAGAAGCTCTCCACATCTTCTTCAAGTGTAGATGTCTTCTTAGATGCACTTCTGGCTTCCCTAAGACTGGTTCTTTCACTGAGCTTTCCCAGAAGTATCACCACTTCACAGCTCCAGGTACTTGGACGTCCTTCTTGTGAAAGAAGAGGTTCTATTTAGAACAGGGGTTCCTCCAACTTGCTTCGTTACAAGGGATTTGTAAGTAATGAGCTTGAAGAGTTGAAGAACACTTGGAACTTTGCTTGAGTTGGAAATAAGGTTTTTTCCAACTTCTGCCTTCTCTTGTAGAAGATGATGAAGTTTTAATCTCAAGGAGGCTTTTTGCTTTGTAGCGTTTGAATTTCTTGTATGTGCAGAGTTGTAGCAAAGGTTAGCAAAAGTTATCCGGTTGTTCTTCGTAGTGTATCTTTTATACTGAGGTTGTCTTCCCGTTGGAGGAGAAGGAGGACAACTGCATTAAATGAGCGAGCAGTTGACTTGACCAGTAGGACCCGATAAAGTTGGCGGGTTGCTATTTTGGGATAAAGTAATCCTGACATTGCGGCCAATCATCTGCAATTACTCTACGGAGCATGGGGAGCATTAAATGTGCATTTAATGCGCGCACTGTAGCTTTTCCGTTCAAGACTCCTAGCCGTTGAAGGAATCTTTCAGTTTGTTTCCCGGCTTTGTGGAATTCTTCTAAGTGTCAGGCCTTCTGGTGTCTTTAACAGAGAGTTGATGAGAGAAGGTCTGGAGCACTTCTGTTGAGAGGATATCTAACAGAGAACCAGTAGGGTTTCTGTCAGAGTAAAGATTAACAGAGACCCTGAGGTCTTCTGTTCCGAAGCAGAGAACCAAGGGTCCTCTGTTCAACCAATGCCTTATCAAGGGTCTTCTGCTCTGGAGGCTTTCTGCTAAGTCGATTATGCTAAGGAATTTTACAAGGGAAAATTCTAATACATTAAGTCTAAAGAGGGGTACTCTAAAGTCCTAATTAATATAGCATCATCAAAATCTAATTACAATTATTCCTTACAATTTCCCCCTTTTATATGATGTCAAAACCCTTTAACTATTTCCAGAGAAGTGCCTTCACCATAAAGAATTAAAGTTTAAAACTTTTATTAAAATCTTGGTGGGCAACTTGGCATAGGAAAATAGTAAGAGTGCAGTACATTCAGATAGCAGATAATAATTAAAAGGCAAACACAGACAGAAAGCAAAGAGACAGGAATTGAGGAAAAGCCTTACAAAGTGAAAAGGCAGAGATGTGATTTTATTAGATATGGTTTACAGAAATAATTCTTACACATTCTCCATAGTAGCTGCTTGCAGAGCTTCTTCCTCCAATCTTTGAAGCCTTAGCAGCTCTTCATTAATTTCTACTCTGATCATAGATAAATTGCCAGAGCTTTGATAAGATGCCCATATGGGAGAGAGCTTGCAATCCAGATAGCTGAGAACTCCTTCATGTACTGTCTTGCCAGGGACAATATTCTTCTTGTACCATTCTTCAGCTTCTTCTAAGGATCCCTCATATCTGACTCGTACAACACCATCTTTATCCAGAAAGAGGTTCTATTGTTGGGTGAGAGTCATTTTTACCTTCATTTCTTCAAATTGAGCTCTGTCAATTCTCTGGGATCCACCCAATCTCCATTCAGTGAAGCTAAGGATTTTCTTCTTCTTGTTGCTTTTCTTTGCTGGAGATGGGGGTCTAGGTATACCTGCTGCTATCTTTTTCTGTAAGGCAGCTTCAAAGTAAGGAGCAGGATCTACTATTGGTTCAGCAGAAAAGGATGTTCTAGCAGGAGTTCTGTTGGATCGAGGCCTAGTCTGTTGAGGGTCCTCTTCCCCCTTTTTGGCATCATTTAGATCTTCTAGCATCATGCTAATCTTCTGAAACTCTGAGGCCTGTGAGGAGGCTATCTGCTCAAGGGCCTCTGGTAGGGTCTGAGTTACAGAAGTAAGACCTTCTATCAGTCCTTGCTGCTTCTGAATAGCAGAGAAAATGTCCTTGTTGTTGGCTTCAAGCAGTACCATCTTCTGGTATCTGTCTCTGTCAGCAGAGAGAAGATGTTGAGCTTGATCTTGGTGAGCTCTGCACATTTCCTCTATGGAGATCAGTTGCCTCTTAGTTCTGGCATCTGGATGAGCTTGTCCATGCCTTGGAGGACTTGTCCACCAAATTCTTCTGCTGTTTCAACAAACTTGTTGAAGGGAATTTGATTCTCTTGTCCATCAGATTGAGGCAGCTCTAAACCTCTTCCCTTAGGCAAAGGGTGATGCTCTTGGGCATAGGAGAGAGATTGGACAAGAAGTTCATGCTCAAGTTGAGTCAGAGGAGGGGTCTTCTGTCTCTTTGAAGTAGCTTTGTAGGACTTGCTGACCATGAATCCATCCATGTCAGAAGAGTCTTCATACGAGGAGTAGATTGGGATTCTGTTTCTGATTACCTTCTTCTTCTTCCGGAGGGAGGGATTGGGGGCAGTAGAATGCCTAGAATAACCTTGTGGTGCTGAGATGGGGGAGACTGTTGTAGGATCAGAGTCTCTAAGGAACCATTCAGGTTTTAGCTGAGCTGCAGGTTGGTGTGGTGGAAGGGACTCTTGTGGAGTGACTTGATGTTCAGACTTGGAAGTTGAAGGGGATTTCTGTTGAGGTGGTCGTGATGATGAGATGATCTGTTGGGGTTGATATAGAATAAGTTGTCTTTGAGAGGGTGGGGGAGGGGAAGGGGATCTGTTCTTTGGAGGAGAGAACGGTTTGCAGGGTGAGGGAGATGGAGATTCGGGGATTGAGGGCTTTTGGGGTGTGGGGGTTTTCTGTTGAGAAGAGGGTTTCTGATGAAGTGAGGAGGTGTTCTGTTGGGGGGATGGGAGTGTATGCACAGAGGGGGATAATGGAATCAGAGGTTCTGTTGGAATAGGTGCAGAAGAGGTTTTCTGGTGAGGAGATTGGGGTGGAGTGGTAAAGGGAGTTGGCATTCTGGGTGAGAGTGGAGGTTCAGGAATTACCTCAAGTAGAGTTTCTGTGAACTTTGAATCTCTCCATGCCTTGACCAGCCTCTCCATGACCAAGGGTAGATCATTGGCAGTGGAGGGTTCCCCTTCTCCATGAGTACTATGTCGAAATTTGATCATAGATTCCTTCCTCTTCTTCTCAATCAACCAATCATCAAAGGCTGCCACCTCATCTTCTGTCAGAGCCTTGACATGCTCTTCTTCTATGACATCAGTGAGCTTGCTCTTGCCTTTGCATTCCCCCTTTTTCTTCTCAGCAAGAACAGATAGAAGAAAGTCCTTGTTGAGGCATAGCTCAACATCTTCTGTGCCAGCCCACTTCAGAGCTTCAACTTCCTCTGTGATAAAGTTGGGAAGCAATCTGAGTAGTTCTGGAAGAGGTCCTACTCTCCACTTCCTCCAAGCCAGAACCCTGATAAATACTTTGTCTAGATCAGAAGGGGTATGCACCTGGGGTTCTGTGGGCTCAGGGGTTCTGTCTCCTTGATGGTGTTCTGATGATGTAAGTATCATAGGTTGATCAGGCAAGGTTGCAGAGGGAGATCTGTGAGATTCCCCCTGAACAGTAGCATCCAGTACTGCTACATCTTCCTCAGAGTCATTTCTGTTGGCTGGGGCAGAAGTGACAGAATCCTCCAGCTTCTCCTGTACTGCAGGTGTCAGAACCTTTGCATTTTTTGCAATGGAGGAGGCAAAGGGGGTGCATTCTGTAGAGACAGGGGAAGGTGCCTTTCTCTTCAGAACATATTTCTTGGCCACTAGCTTCTGAACTTTAGCTGGGGCAACCTTTTGCAGAACAACCTTCTTCACAGGTTTTCTGATCAGAACTTCTTCTTCTTCAGATTCAGAAGGTGTAGAGGGTTTCTGTTGTTTCTTCACAACCTTTTTGGGCTTGATGGCCTTCTGTTGGAGTTTCTCCCGGTTAAACTCCAGAGTCCTCAGCCTCTTCTGTTCAGCCTTGAGTGCAACCTTTCGGTCACCAGAGGTATTGAGGAAGAGCAGTTTGGTGTAATCTGTCTTAATAGGGTTTCTCAGCCCTATCCTTGCTTTGAGCAGGGTTTCAGAGATTAAGAGGCCATAACCCATGGGGGTTTGAACAGTCTGGTCTCCTTGTCCTTCTTTTTGATGAATTCAACTAGAGATTTGACTATTACCTGTCCCCAGTTGATGTTCATCCCATGATGAACTGCAAAGACAGCTTTTGCATTGAGCACATTGATATGCACTAGTTTAAAGTGCATAAACGTATGTTTTTATGTTGATTGAGTGTGGATTTTCCATCACTTTTAGTTAGTTTGTAAGTACTCTTTTTATTTTGTTTGTAATGGTTCTCTCCTTCTTTTCGGAGTTATAGAATAGTGATAGAGTTTGTAGCAAGGAAAAAGGGAGAAAAACTGAAGACAAAAAGACCCAGGAGCACAAAAACCCGACCGGGTCAGACCTTGAACCCGGTCGGGTCAGTTGAAGAACAGATCTAAGAAGAAAAAGTAAGACCCGGTCGGGTCCCTTACCCGACCCGGTCGGGTCAGATATGACCCGGAACACCAGAACATGCTGAAGATCACAAAGATTTGGAAAAAAATCTGATTTAGACCAAACCCGGTCGGGTCCCTCACTTGACCCGGTCGGGTCTGACTTGACCCGGGACAAATTAACGTGCTGGAACAATGAAACGTGGGAGATTATCTGATTTTGACCAGTACCCGGTCGGGTATGTACCTATACCCGGTCGGGTACCCGGCCAAAGGTGTTGAAAAACACCTATAAATAGCACTCTTTTTCTCCTCTAAAAATCATCCCTTCTTCCATACTCTTAAGCTCAGTTTAGAATAGCATTTCTTTATATTTTTCTAGCTATGTTTAGTCTCCAAATGAGGAGCTAAACTTCCATTCTTGGTGTTGCTCTTGAAGCTTGTTGATTATTAAAGTTGTGAGTTATTTTCTTAGCTTCTTTCCTTGAATATTAATTAATAGTTCTTTCCTTAATACCATCTCTATATTAATGTTGGGGAGTGTTGCTAAGATGACAATTAGTTAACATCTCGACATTAATTAGAATGATATTTTCTTCCTCTATATTAATATTGGGGAGTGTTGCTAAGATGACAATTAGTTAACATCTTGATATTAATTATAGTAGGATTCATCTTCTTTAATAATATTCTTCCTTGAATATTAATTAATCCCTACTCTTATTTCATATTAATATTTTGAACATTACTTAAAGGATCAACTAGTTTTGTTTCATATATTAATTATTACTAGAAGCGATCAACGAACCGATGGTTAATCGTTGATGGTTTCACAAGTAAGTAACTTCGGTTTATTAATGCACGGTCGTGGTTAATAAACTTAAGAGGGATTAATTTTGTTGGTTAAACCGAAACCGCTTGTGTTGAGGTTGTCAATCTCAATTGATTTCATCAAGGAGTTAGAAAGATTAAATGCTACTATTAAATCGGTATAAGGCGTTGTTCTATATTTGATTAATAGTAAGGGTTATTAATGAACGGTCGTTGTTAATAACTACCCTCGATGAAGTGGATATACTCCCCGATTGAGTATTCGAGAGGGAATACGTTATAGATATAACAATGATCGACTAAAATATATCAACAAGTGGAAAGTAGCAACGCCAAGTCCTTTTTATCTTTGAATTAAACACATATAGGTTGTTCATCTTAGTTCTTAATTAAATTAAATCACTCAATCCAAATCCCCCCTTTTTATTTACTAAGTATCATAAAAAGAGAATTATTCCTTTCCCTGTGGATACGAACTCTACTACGCTATACTACATATAAGTGTTTAGTATTGAAATTATTTTGACGCACCGTGACAAAGTGCTCGTCAAATTTGGCGCCGTTGCCGGGGAAAGGCAATTAATTTTTCTTTTTATTTTATTTCAAGAAAAATAAAAAAAAATATATATAAAGTTTTCTATTTTTGCTGAGCTTTGTTTGAGTATATGGTAACAACCCGATCCATAAACCAACTCACCTACCAAACAAAACCCGAAACAGAACAAGCCTTCGAGAGGTTCAGGAATCTATTTCCGAATACTTCTTCGGAGGAATCATCAAGTGCTAGTTCTCATTCTAGCGAATCCGAAGAGTCCTTCCACATGGCCCTGGAAACAAGAACGCTGAGGGAGCTGACGGCTCCGAATCTAAATCAACAACCCTTATGTATCACTTTTCAACTCTTGATACGGGGGTCACATTCGAGCTAAAATATGGGCTCATTCATCTACTTCCCTCTTTCCATGGCCTACGAGGGGAAGATCCAAATAAACACTTGTCAGAGTTCCATATTGTGTGCACAAGCATGTGCCCCAAAGGCGTGTTCGAGGAGCAAATCAAGCTGAGAGCTTTCCCATTCTCTCTCAAAGACACCGCCAAAGATTGGTTATTTTATCTTCCCTCGGGGAGCATCAACACATGGGCTCAAATGAAAAAGAGCTTCCATGACAGGTACTATCCCGCATCTATCTCTTCAAGTCTCAAGAAGCAAATCAGCAACATTGAGCAAACGGATAATGAGACCTTATATGAATATTGGGAGCGCTTTAAAAAATTATGTGCTAGTTGCCCATATCATGAGTATTCAGAACAAGATCTCATCCTCTACTTCTATGATGGACTTGTTGATCAAGAAAGACGCATGGTGAATGCGGCATGCGGAGGGGGTATTGTTAACAAAACCCCTTCTCAAGCAAGAGACCTCATTTCGGAGTTGGCTGAAAACTCGAGACATTACAATGGAAGGTCATCATCGAAACGAGTCATGGCAGCAAAATCCAACAACTCGTTGGAGAGTCAAGTAGCCGGCTTGACTTCTTTGGTCAAAGATTTCCTTTTAAATCCAAAAACCCAAGAAGTCAAGGTCTGCGGCATCTGTTCAACACAAGGGCATCCCACAGATTCTTGCCCAACTTTACAAGAGGAGAACTCCGAGCAAGTCAATGCTTTGGGGTTCCACGGCCAAAGGAGGTACGATCCTCACGGCAACACCTACAATCCAGGATGGAGGGATCATCCAAATCTAAGGTACGGAAACCCTCAACCCCCTCAACAAACAAATCCTCCCCCTCCTCAACAATTTAAACAACAAGGCCAAACATCGAACTCAAGCATGTCCACCGAAGACATGATTCGAGCATTAGCCATGAATATGACTACGATGCAACAAAGTGTGGCCCAATTTCAAGAAACCACAAAGTCTAGCATCCACAATTTGGAAAGCCAAATGAGTCAAATCTCAAACGCCGTGAGTAGGCTAGAAGCTAGGGATTCGACAAAACTCCCATCTCAAACGGAGCCGAACCCGAGGAACCAAGCTCATGCGGTCACTTTGAGAAGTGGCAAAGAATTGGTTATGGTTAAGGAAAAAGCAAAGAGCCATGTGGGAGAAGAGGAGGAGGAGATCTTGATGCCAAGCACAAACCCTCAAAATGAAGAAGAAAAGGAGGAGGAAATCACACCTCAAAGAAAGTTCCCACCGCTCAACTCATATGAGCCGGTACCACCTTTTCCGGAGGCTCTCAAGGATAACCGGAAATACAACAATGACAAAGACATCTATGAGACCTTCAGCAAATGTGAGGTAAATATCCCTCTTCTCAATTTAATAAAAGGTGTTCCTAGGTTTGCAAAGTTTTTAAAAGAGCTTTGCACAATTAAAAGGAAACACAAGTTGAATGGCAAGCATAAAATCCAAGTAAGTGAAAGAGTGTCAGCCGTTTTTCAAAAGAAACTGCTTAAAAAGTATAGTGATCCGGGAATGTTCACTATACCATGTAAACTTGGAAATTCTAGTTCTTCTAGGGCTATGTTTGATTTGGGTGCATCAATCAATATCATCCCATATTCTCTATATAAGTCCCTAGAACTAGGACCTTTACATGAGACGGGGGTCGTTATCCAACTTGCCGATAGATCCAATGCCTACCCAAAAGGTGTGGTAGAGGATGTTCTCGTCATGGTGGATAATTTAATCTTTCCCGCTGATTTTTACGTTCTTGAAATGGAGAACGATAAAAATGCAGTCCCAATTTTACTAGGCCGACCCTTTTTGAAAACGGCTAAGGCAAAAATTGACGTTTTTAGTGGAGTGTTAACCATGGAGTTCGATGGTGAAAAAATCGAATTTAATATCTACGACTCCATGAAATACCCCACTGATAATCACTCTCTATTTACGATTGACACTTGCGACACTTGGGTCCAAGATGTATTTGAAATTGAGGGCAAGGATGAAGCACTAAGCGCAATAGAAAACGACATAGAGGATTTTACATTGGAATACTCTATGTCGAATAACATGAAGATTATGGTGGCGGAGTTAAATCAACTCCCACTTTTGCCACCGGGCTCTAAAGCCCTCCCACTAACCATTCCAAGCGAGAAGCCGCTACCATCTATTTTGCAGGCACCGGAGGTGGAATTAAAACCACTCCCTGAAAATATGAAGCATGTGTTCTTGGGTGAAAATCACACCCTACCGGTGATTATTTCAAATGCCCTGTCCCAAAAACAAGAAGAAAGATTGATCGCGGTCTTGAAGGAATATAAATTGGCCATTGGATGGTCTATTGCCGACATCAAAGGCATTAGTCCATCCACATGCATGCACAAGATCTTGCTCGAAGATGAGGCCAAAGCGGTGAGACAACCGCAACGAAGATTGAACCCACCCATGATGGAGGTTGTGAAAAAGGAGGTAATCAAATTGCTTCAAATGGGAATCATCTTTCTCATTTCCGATAGCAAGTGGGTGAGTCCTACTCAAGTGGTGCCAAAGAAGACCGGAGTAACGGTCTTTGAAAACAAGGATGGCGAGATGGTGCCCACCCGAATTCAAAATGGGTGGCGAGTTTGCATTGACTACCGAAGACTCAATTCGGTGACTAGGAAAGATTTCTTTCCATTGCCTTTTATTGATCAAATGCTAGAGAGGTTAGCAGGGCATAAGTTCTATTGTTTTCTCGATGGTTACTCCGGGTACTTCCAAATACCAATAGCCCCGGAGGACCAAGAGAAAACAACCTTCACATGTCCATTTGGCACTTTTGCCTACCGACGAATGCCCTTTGGATTATGCAACGCACCGGGCACCTTTCAAAGGTGCATGATGAGCATCTTTTCAGAATTTGTGGAGGTATTCATGGAGGTCTTTATGGATGATTTCACAATCCATGGCGACTCTTTTGACTCTTGCCTCTATCACCTCACTCTTGTGCTAAAGAGGTGCATTGAATCCAACCTTGTGCTGAACTCTGAAAAATGCCACTTCATGGTAGAACAAGGGATTGTTCTTGGGCATGTGATCTCATCAAAAGGGATCGAGGTGGACAAAGCAAAGATCGATGTGATTCAAACGCTCCCGTACCCCACAAATGTACGGGACATCCGCTCTTTCCTCGGTCACGCCGGTTTCTATAGGAGATTCATCAAAGATTTCTCAAAAATCTCATCTCCCCTTTGCAAACTTTTACAAAAGGAGGTGGAATTTAATCTAAACGATGAATGCAAAGAGGCTTTTGACACTTTGAAAGCAAGATTGGTGACTGCCCCGATCATACAGGCTCCCGACTGGTCTCTTCCTTTTGAGATCATGTGCGACGCAAGTGACTATGCGGTGGGGGCTGTTTTGGGCCAGAAAGTTGGAAGAGCCTCCCATGTCATCTACTACGCCTCATCAACCCTCAACGAAGCCCAAAAGAACTACTCCACCACCGAGAAGGAAATGCTAGCGGTGGTTTTTGCTTTGGAAAAGTTTCGTTCCTACCTTCTTGGAACGAAAGTTATGGTCTACACCGACCATGCCGCTCTTCGATTCCTTATGACAAAGAAAGAAGCAAAACCAAGACTCATTCGATGGGTCCTTCTATTGAGTGAGTTTGATGTGGAAATCAAAGACAAGAAAGGAGCGGAGAATTTGGTGGCCGATCATTTAAGCCGCCTCATTCCTCACAAAGACATCGAAGACCTCCACACAAATCTCATCAAAGGAGAATCCCCGGACGAAACTCTCTTCTCCATCAAAGTCACACAACCATGGTACGCAAATATCGTGAACTTCCTCGTTTCCGGCAAATTTCCTCCACAACTATCAAAATCTCAAAAAGAAAAATTAAAAATGGATTCAAGACTCTATGTGTGGGATGACCCATATTTGTGGAAGCATTGTAAGGATCATATAATCCGAAGATGCATCCCTGAATATGAGATAGCCCACATCATAGAGTTTTGTCACTCTTATGCTTGTGGAGGACATTTCGGCCCGAAACGAACAACAATGAAGATACTTGAAAGCGGTTTTTGGTGGCCGAGTCTATTTCGGGATGCACACGGCTTTTGTCGATCTTGTGACAATTTCCAAAGAGCGGGCAACATTTCCACGAGGAACGACATGCCACAAAACCCCATGCTTTTCTGTGAGATTTTCGATGCATGGGGTATCGACTTCATGGGACCATTCCCAAATTCCCAAGGTAACATATACATCCTTCTTGCAGTAGACTATGTCTCCAAATGGGTGGAGGCCAAAGCAACAAAAACTGATGATGCCAAGGTGGTGGCTAGTTTTCTCAAATCACACATATTTTCAAGGTTCGGAGTCCCTCGAATTTTAATTAGCGATCGAGGCACACATTTTTGCAATAAAATTGTGGGATCCCTACTAAAACAAATATGGTGTGACTCACAAAATTTCTACAGCTTACCACCCTCAAACCAATGGCCAAGCGGAAACCTCAAACAGGGAGTTGAAATCTATACTCCAGAAAACAGTGAACCCGAACAGGAAGGATTGGAGTATACGCATTGATGATGCGCTATGGGCATACCGAACTGCTTACAAAACCCCAATCGGTATGTCTCCTTATAGACTTGTGTTTGGGAAGGCATGTCATCTCCCTGTAGAGCTCGAACACAAGTCCTATTGGGCGGTTAAAGAATTCAACCTCAATCTTGACGAGGCCGGTGTACATAGGAAGCTCCAATTACAAGAATTGGAAGAACTTCGCCTGGATTCTTATGACAATGCAGAAATATACAAAAGAAAGACGAAGGAGTGGCATGATAAAATGATCATACGAAAAGACTTTAAACTTGATGAAAAAGTCCTCCTATTCCAATCACGCCTTCGTCTATTTCCGGGAAAGATGAGATCCCGTTGGACCGGACCATACAAAGTGGTCAAAACATATCCACACGGGGCGGTGGAAATTCAGGACCTGGAGACGGGAGAGGTGCTGAAAGTGAATGGACAGAGATTAAAACCCTTCTTTGAGGGTTTTCAACCCAAAAATGTGGAAGTCGTAGACCTTTCTGAACCGGTCTACGAATGAGGAACAACAGAAGATATCGTCGAGCCACGACGTTAAATAAAGCGTTTCTTGGGAGGCAACCCATGCACGATTTATTTTTCTTCTTCTTTTTTTTTCAGTAGAGTGTGTGTGTAAAATCATTTCAAAAAAAATGAATTTGGAGTATACCCGGCCGGGTATCATAACTCACCCGGTCGGGTATTACAGGAATACAGGGATACCCGCACGGCTACCCGGGTGGGGAAATGAAAAATTAAAAAAAAAAGAATAAACCCGACCGGGTATGTGAGTTCACCCGGTCGGGTATTGCAGACAGACAGAGATACCCGAATGGCTACCCGGGTGGGGGAGCGAGAAAATTGAAAAAAGGAGGAAAACCCGACCGGGTACCTTATTTCACCCGATCGGGTATCAACCACCAGACCTCACTGGTTAAGAACGCAGCTTACCCGACCGGGTCAAATAAGGAGACCCGACCGGGTATCCAGCCAAAAAACATTCTGCCAGCCTCTGGAACGCGACCCGATCGGGTAAATAAGGGGACCCGACCGGGTCAACGACTTTTTCAGCCTATACCAGGTCGGGCCTTTACCTTCTTCCCCATTCCTTCTCCCCAAATTTCGAACCAACCCTCCCCAAACCTCCATTTTCATCCACCAAAACTCCCAAATCTCCCCCATTCCCACACCAAATACATCAAAAAACATCATATTCTTCATCTCCTCACCTCCCTCTTCCACCCTACACCAATTAATCCCTCCAAAATCCCCCAAATCAACCAAACTCAAAAACCCTACCCCAAATTTCGAACCTCTCCATTTTCGGATATTCAAGGTCCAATTTCAAGCCAAATTCCCCAACAAACACCAAAAACCTCTTCTCCTCCTCATCCTCTACAAAACCATACCACTCACCCTCACCAAACCTCACTTCCCCAAAAAAATCAAAAACCATTCAAAAAATAAAAAGGGAGGAAAACAATTCCATGGCACCAAAAAAGGGAAGAGCTTCTTCTTCAAGAGCTCCAAGAGCTATTCCACCAGTCGAGGGGTTCGAATCAGTGGAGTTTGAGACTGAATCACAACGCATCCGCTTCCTTGAGCAATCCGAACGAGAGGTAAAACCCTCCCGCTTTGTATGCCAATTGACATTAACGATGTTCTGGATTCATGACATTATGAGAGATATATTCCAAAGGTGTGGCATGCTTAAAATATTTGATATGCACTATTGGCCATATTCTCGTTTGGTGTATGAATTTTACAGTTCCGTTGAGCATGTGAAGGATGGGAATGATCACACAAATAACACGATCAACTTTCGTTTGCTCAACGAGAACCGCTCACTCACCAAACGAGAATTCGCTGAACACTTCGGTCTACCTTTGCTTGATGACACGGTAGCGTATAGTTCACCGGTGGCCTATGAACTATGGAGAAGAATGACCGGAATTCTCAAGGTTCGTACCTCCCACCTCAATATCAACCATGTCCAACACCCGGTCTTCCGAATTTTCTTAAAATTCTTGGCTAATTGCTTTTTCGGAAGACCAAACAACCATCAAACTAGGGTGTGGGATGTATGCCTCTTAGCACAAGCTGTTCTTCCGGGTGTCGGGCCATATGATGTGACCACAGTTCTTTGGGATCACATCATCAATGTTAAAAGTGGTGGAGGAAAAATTCTGATAGGGGGTCTAATTACCCACATTGCCACACTATATGGTTTTGTATGCAATGGTGCACAAAACCACAGGACCCTTCTTGGCCTTCAATTTTTAAAGAATGCTGACGATGTGACCCTCTCACACATCGAACATGATGGCCTAGAAATCTACAATTGGCACATCAAACCAGGCCAAGAACTATACTACCCCTTCCCTTCCGAAAACCTCCCGTTTAACATCATCGATCACCAAATCGGTGATGGACACCACTATTGTATGCCCGGGGGAATTCCACCACATTTTGCACCCCCAGAAAATGAGGCGGGGGACAATGAAGCCGCCAATGAACAGCCTGCACTTGAAGCACCACCCATCATTCCTGAACAACCTCACCCACAACCTCATGCTCATCAATACTCTCCATTTGAGCAAGAAATGCTAAACAGCATGAATGCTCTTAACCTCAATTACACCCAACTTCGGGAGGAAGTCGGGCTGTACAGAAATGAGCAAAGGCACAGCTTCGAGAGGATTGAATGTTCAGGGAAACTTTTGGGCCTAAATCTACTCCTATCGGCGCCAATTTTCTAAATGTTCAGGGATGCTAAACAAAGGAGGACTTTTGGGCCTATCTACTTGTTGAAGACTATTTATTGTGAATCAAGTTTGTCTGTCTTGTCTGTAATAAGTTAGATGTTTACTATTTCTATTCTGTACTGATTAAATATATCTGTTAGAATAGTATACAATATGGGCCAAGTGTTAGGCCCATACTCAGGCAAGAAGCCTTTGTACGCATACCTGAGCCTCGCCTATAAAAGAGGGAGGAGGACTCAGGTTTGCGGTTAACTTTCGTATCTGCTCAAAATAGCCTTAGCGCTTATCATTCTTGTACGAAAGATTCACGGTATATCAGAGAAGGTTTACACTTGATCTTTCTGTGTTCATCTTTATTGTTAATCTTTCATCTGTATGCCATATTATACTGTTGTTATAGAAAACAGGGACTAAAAAATGGTATCAGAGCCGATCGAGAGCTGATCAGAAGAACTATCTGCTAAAGACTCTGTTTTTGTAGAATAGCGAGTTTATCATCTGTAATCTTATTTCTGCACCAAATACTGTAAAAGTTATACTGTTAGAATCGCGTTTCAAAGACGATCAAGCAGTATATCTTCCTTTTTCATTTCTGCATTTTTTCTTCAGAAGTAAACTCGCACCCATGAACTCGCACCCCTCGTTTCTCTAAGCTCTGTGCAGCTTTTTGACCTGAAACTACTTGGGTAAAAGGATCTCTACTACAAGGGCTACAACCTACCATATTTGTATTTCTGAAAATCTGAAGTTTTATTTTTTCAGGAATTCGCAGCCTAAGGTGTTATTGCATAAACTCGCAGCCTGTAAACTCGAGTTGAGAAACTCGCAGCCTGTAAACTCGAGTTGAGAAACTCGCAGCCTGCAAACTCGAGCTCAAGAACTCGCAGCCTACAACTCGCGGTCAACAACTCGCAGTCTACAAACTCGCAGCCTGCAAACTCGCAGTCTGACCACGAGTTTTGACCCTGCGAGTTTACACCTCGAGTTCTTAGAAACTCGAACTCTTGACCTCGAGTTCATAAACTCGAACTCTCATCTCGAGTTCCCCAGACCTCGAGTTTAGGCTTTGAACACTCAGGAACTCGAGTTCTTGACTTAGTAAATTTTCTGATCTTATTTCTCGAACGGTCAGTTTTCTACAGCAACAGGAATGGCTTCTGAATCCAATGCGCAAGGAAACAGCAGTACTCCTCCATCTCTGAGGAAAGGGGAGTACCAAATGTGGAGAACTCGTTTCTTGAATTTCCTAGAACACAAAGAAAACTCCGACGCAATGCTGGAATCACTCCTGGAAGGACCAGCTGTACTAATGATTGACGTAGGAGGGGACTCAACTAATAATCCACCCATTCCGCCGGAAACAAGACGAAAGAGGCCTTCTGAATACACTGAAGCAGACAAGCTAAGGTTGAGAGGAGACCTCATGGCCAAAACATACCTTCTCCAAGCCATTCCAAATGAAGTGTACGTGATGATTGACAGTATGCAAACTGCAAAAGAAATGTGGGACGAGATTGAAAAATTACTCCAAGGCACGAGCATAAGCCTAAAAACCAAGAAATCTGCTATTTTGATGGCTTATGACTCGTTCAAAGCTGCTCCTGGAGAACCTCTTCACGAGACTCATGCCAGGCTTGTGAAGCTGATGAATGAAATGAGGAAAATCAAAATATTCAGAACCAACCTGGAACTGAATACTAGATTTTTGTCTAGTCTGCACCCATCTTGGAGTAAAACAGTAAAGGACTTGAGACAACGCATTGACATGGATGAAATTGATCTCTTCACCTTGAATGAGCTGCTAAAGGAGTTCGTCAATGACGTTGTATGCACTGAGGAACAATCAAGCCCAAATCCTCTAGCTCTACTGATGGAAGCTCAGCCCAAAAGAACAGCGAAACCTCTGCAGAAGAAGAAGAAGAAAATAGTGGAGGATGAATCTGATGAAGATGAGAGTGATGAAGAAGGAACTGATCTTGAAGCTGAGCTTGCAGATCTCCAGAAGAAGATGGCCCTGCTGGCCAAGAAGTTTGCCAAGAGGAACAACTCTTCAAATAAGCTGCGAACCTCTTCTTCCAACTACAAACAAAAGAACCAGGACCAAAGCTCAGCCAGGAAGGCTACATCAACTGCTAATGCCCCTGTGTGCTATAACTGCGGGAAGCCTGGACATATCAGCAAAGACTGTCGGCTCCCAAAGAAGAGAGATGCAAACTTCTACAAACAAAAGATTCTAATGAATAAACAAAAGCTCTTCTTAGCACAACAGGAGGAAGTAGAAGCCTCTGGCAAACATGCTGAGCTGGTCCAGTGGGCGGAAGATGATTCTGAAGAAGAAGAAGAAGAGGAAGAGAACTTCGCCTTGATGGCAAGGCTGGAGGATGAAGAAGAGAAAAAGGGTGATGCTGCGATCCCCGGAAGTGAATGCTCTACAAGCACTGTAAGTACCTCTAATCACTCTCACACTATACAAACTCAGTCCTTACACAATAAGGACCACCTCATTAAAGAACTGCAGGAGAGATTAGACAATAATTACAGGGTACTGAAACAGAACCTTGACCAAAAATCTTCCTTAAGCGTTCAACTTGAAAATGCCAAAGATCAAATCAAAAGGGTGTCCTCAGACTTTGAAAGCTTTGAACTTAAAATAGCTGAACTAACTAAGAAACTGCAAGACAGTGAAGTTGAGAAAAACACAGCTAAAGCTGACTGTGAATTTTTAAGAAATAAAAGAAGCAGCCTTTTAAGCAAAGTAAAGGAACTTGAGGATGTATGTGTCAGAAGAGGTCAAACCGAACACACAGTTTTTCTAAATCGTATAAGCGACGTTCAGCATTACAACCCAAAAGCTGGTCTTGGACTACCGAACCCGCGTCATTTAAAGAAAGTTGACTGCCGACAGTTGTATGATGCAACTTACTTAACTCTAGACATTGATAAGAAAATGAAATTTGGGAGTGAAGAAGAAACCACTAAAGAAGAAGAAGAGAAAAGGAGTAATCCTAAAATTGAAACCTCTCTTGACTATACTCCTCTGGTTGAGAAAGCTTTTTCTAAAGAAAAGGTAATCTACAACGAGGAGGGGTTTGATATTTTTAATGTCCCAAAAGGGGTTCCATATTACGAAAGTCCAATGGGTCCCACTCCTAAAACTGGAATTTTTAAGTCTGGACAGGACAAGTGCATCTCTCCACTGGTCCAAAAATATGCAGATCTTCAGAAAACCCTTGACAATGAGAGAGAGCGTTTTGAAACTGAAAAGAAAAGTTCTGAAAGCAACTGGCAAGAACTATTAAGCAAATTTGATGAATTGAGTGAAAAATATCATTCTGCTTTAAAAACTGCTCAAACCTCTTTTGATAAAACTAAATTTTCTGAAAAATCTGCCACTCATCACTCTTCTCCTTTTGTCACAGGACAAGAAGTGAAAAGAAGAGGAGAAGAGAAGAAAGAGTGGGAGATGAAGAGAAAGGAAATAGCTGCTGGCAAGAAGAAAGTTTTTGAGAATAAACCTGGTCCTAGATCCAGCTCCATTTTGTACTCTAAAACTAAGTCTAAACCTGTCCATGTAAACTCAGTTTCTAGTAGTTCAGTCTTGTGTCCCAAGCTGAAAAATTCTGTGACATCTTTTGAACATGGCTCTTTGTATAATTCCACTTTGCTTATGGTTATTCTGTTCCAGACCCCCACAATTATGAATGTGATGTGAATGCTGTTAAATCAAAGCCTTTTAGAAAGCTCAAACCTGAAAGAGAAACCAAGAAAGGAACTTCTAAGGGAACGTTTTGTATTCCTGATATAAAATATTCTCTCAGAGTTCATTCAAGGAAACATCTTAATCGGCTTTCTAAAGAGGAGATTTTCAAAACTAAACTGAAGAAACAACCTTTCAATCACAAAGCACCTGTCTACTCTCCTCCTAAACCTAAAATGGAAAGGTGGGTTCCCAAGATAAGACCCACACAAACTGAAGCAGAAAGGTGGGTCCCCAAGATGAGACCTACCAAACCTGAAACTGAAAGGTGGGTCCCTAAGATGAGACCTACCAGACCTGAAACTGCAAGATGGGTCCGCAGACGAAGACCCATCCAAACTGAAACTGAAAGGTGGGTCCACAGACGAAGACCCATCCAACATGAACCTGAAAGGTGGGTCCCTAAGATGAGACATCTCAGACCCACCAAAACTAAAAGAGAAACTGCTAAGTGGGCCCCAAAAATCAGACCCACTGCAAAAGCAGATCTGGCTGTCAGAGAGCCCACAAGAGATAAATCTCTTGTTGAAAAAGCTGCTGACTTTGGATCACAGCTCAAAGCGAAACTTGAATGGATGTTTTTCAATGATGAGGAAGGACCCATTCCAAGATGGGTACCTGAACCTGTTTAATTGTTTTGCAGGACGGTCATGTGTGGCACTTGGATTCTGGATGCTCAACCCACATGACCGGAGTAAAGTACCTACTGAGCAACTATACCACCTGCTATGGAGGCAATGTTAGATTCGGGAACGACGCCTCATCTCCTATTCTTGGATATGGGGATGTCATCTGTGCCAGCGTCACCATCAAAGATGTTTCATTTGTCAAAGGGCTCAAACACAATCTTCTGAGCATAGGACAATTCTGCGACAGTGGGATGGAAGTGAGGTTCTTTGCCAAACAATGCTGTGTTCTAGACAGCGAAGGGAACTCATTATTAACGTGTTACAGGACCTCCAACCTGTACACTATTGATCTGAAAAGCGTTCAATCCACCACTTCCATCTGTCTGCTGTCCAAAGCTTCAACGGAACAAAACAACCTCTGGCACAGACGTCTTTCCCATCTTAATTTCAAGAATTTGTCCATCCTGTCATCGAAGAAACTAGTAAAGGGGCTTCCTCCGTTGAAATCTTCCACAGAGAATCATTGTAGTGCCTGCAAAATGGGAAAAATGACGAGAAGCTCCCACAAGTCAAAGCCTGTCCCATCATCTACTCTACCGCTGCAACTGATACACATGGATCTGTGTGGACCTATGAGAGTCCAAAGCATCAACGACCGCAAATATACACTGGTGATCGTTGATGACTTCTCTCGGTACACATGGACAAAATTTCTTCGTAAAAAGGACGAGGCAGCAGAAATCATTATGACCTTTGTCAGAACAGTCCAGAAACTGCTGCAGCAAAGTGTTCGAATCATCAGAACTGACAACGGTACCGAGTTCAAGAACCAAACTCTCACTGGATTCTATGAATCTCTCAGTATCACACAGCAATTCGCAGCAGCCAAAACTCCCCAACAGAATGGAGTGGTTGAAAGAAAGAACAGGACCCTTGTCGAAGCGGCACGCACCATGCTAATCCAGTCAAGATTGCCACACTTTATGTGGGCAGAGGCCATTAATACGGCATGCTACACCCAAAACAGAACATCTATACACAAACGCTTCGACAAGACCCCATATGAAATCCTTTTCAACCGAACTCCGGATATCTCATTCTTTAAGATATTTGGCTGCAAGTGCTTCGTACTAAATGACAGAACTGATAGAGGTAAGCTAGACGCAAAAGCCTAAGAAGGGGTGTTCATTGGCTACTCCCAGCAGTCCAAAGCTTACCGAGTCTATCTTAGAGACAAACGAACGGTCATTGAGAGTGTTAATGTGACATTCTATGAGATGGCTGACTTCGCAACGGAACACTTACAAGCTGACGCGTCACTTACTGCACCAGTGGACTCTGACACAGTTGAACAAAACCATGTACCTGAAGGTGTGATTCTCAATTCTCTCTTTCAGAACTTCTATGAGAATTCACAATCTTCATCTTCTCCATGCACACCAGCTTCATCGTCAAACATTCCACATCAACCAACTCCTTTCACTGAGATTCCACTCCTTCTCGGACCTGATAATGAACCATCTACTCCGTCAACTCCCCAAACTAATCACGGAGGAGTGGATGATCACGGGTTTGCTACCACATCAGAGTCATCTCCACCGCACGCCTCAGCTGCTCAAGAGTCACCAATCCCCTACCAGGACTCGGATCAACCGATCATTACTCCTAATCCTCTGGCACATGAGAGGAAATGGACAAGAGCTCATCCCACTGAACAAATAATCGGTGATCCGGGTCAAGGTGTGCGTACGAGATCGGCTACTATGAATGAATGTCACTATGCATGCTTTCTAAGCCAGAATGAACCATCCAAAGTCTCAGATGCACTCGCTGATCCAGATTGGGTGATTGCTATGCAAGATGAGCTCAATCAATTTGACAGACTAGAAGTGTGGACACTCGTGCCTAAACCCCCTCAGAAAACCATAATTGGCACCAAATGGGTGTTCAAGAACAAGAAGGACGAAGAAGGCATAGTGATACGCAACAAGGCACGGCTGGTCGCTAAAGGATACAATCAGCAAGAGGGCATAGACTATGATGAAACATTTGCACCCGTAGCAAGAATTGAAGCAATACGCCTCTTTCTTGCGTACGCAGCCCACAAGAACTTTACCGTCTTTCAAATGGACGTCAAGACTGCCTTTCTGAATGGAGTCTTGGAAGAAGAAGTCTATGTCGCTCAGCCCGAAGGATTTGTAGATTCTAGATATCCAAACCATGTGTACAAGCTGAAGAAAGCTCTGTATGGGCTGAAACAGGCACCAAGAGCTTGGTACGATGCCTTAACTGAATTTCTGGTTGACTCAGGTTTCTCAAAAGGGAAGATTGATACTACACTTTTCATCAAGCGACAGAAGTCTGACATCATCCTGATTCAGATCTATGTTGATGATATCATCTTCGCCTCCTCAAATCCACGTCTGTGCAAACATTTTGAGAAACTAATGAAAACTAAGTTTGAAATGAGCATGATGGGAGAGCTTAACTTCTTCCTAGGCCTGCAAGTAAGACAACTCTCTAACGGCATTTTCATCAATCAGTCCAAGTATATTCTGGAAATGCTTAAGAGATTCAACATCGATAGCAAATCTTCCATGCCGACCCCTATGTCCCCCACCAACAAACTAGACTCAGACCCTTCTGGGAAATCAGTCGATGCCACAAACTATAGGGCAATCATTGGATCTTTGCTATATCTCACATCTAGCAGGCCTGATATCGTCTTCTCTACATGCTTATGTGCATGCTTTCAGGCGAATCCAAAGGAGTCCCATCTGACGGCTGTTCGAAGAATACTGAGATACCTCAAAGGCAAAGTGAATCTAGGCCTTTGGTATCCCAAACACTCAGGTTTTGACCTCGTCGGATACTCTGACGCAGATTTTGCTGGTTGCCAGATGGACCGCAAAAGTACCTCGGGAGTTGTCCAGTTCTTGGGCGATAAGTTAGTCTGCTGGTCTTCCAAGAAACAGAACTGTGTGTCAACATCTACGGCCGAGGCAGAATACGTCGCGGCTGCTAGCTGTTGTTCACAAATATTATGGATGAAGACCCAGCTAAAAGACTACGGTTACACTTTCTGCCATATCCCGATCTACAACGACTCACAGAGTGCCATCGCCATCACCAGCAACCCGGTTCATCACTCCCGCACCAAACATATCAACCTGAGATATCATTTCATCAAAGATCACGTGGAAAAAGGGGATATTGACATGTACTTTGTAAGCTCCGAGCTTCAACTGGCTGATTTGTTTACTAAGGCACTGGACGAAAAGAGATTCCAGTTCCTGGTTTCAAAATTAGGCATGTTGAACCTCGAGCCTTTGTAATTCTGTTTCCACTGGTCTGTAAAAGGGGGTGTGTGTGTGTTGGACCTGTACAAAGTGTGCGTGTGTGTGTTTTGTAAATAGTGTGTGTGCGTTGCATGTGTCCAGGGGGAGAAGCCTGAGAAAAATACAAAAATAGTGTGCGTGCGTTTGCATTCATCAAGGGGGAGAAAAAGGTCAAAACGATCCAAAAATAGTGTGCGTGAGGTACATAGAGTGTGTGTGCATTGCATTCATCAAGGGGGAGAAAATTTGAAAAATAAAAAAAAGGGGGCAGTGCGTGTGTTGACTACAGCAAGGGGGAGTACTTTTTGTTGATCAGAAATGGATCATTTCACCCCTAAGGCCCAATTTTTTTTCTTTCCCGGCCCGTTCCTAAAAACTCGCATATTTAAAGCTCAAATCCCCTCCTCCTTCTCATTTTCCTACGCTTCCCTCTCGCAGAAACAAACAGAGCTCGAATTCCTCTTCTCCCTCTCCGTCGTCTTCCCATCTCCCTTCCCTCTCAACAGATCTCCCCAAACTCCCCAAACTCAAAGGTAGCACTTCGCTTCGTCGTTCCCCTTCACACTCTGTTTCCGAACGCTACCTTGAACCTTCCCTAAATCCAAAAACGCATTTTTTTTCAAATAACATTTTCAAAAAGGGTTTTGGTTGAATGTGTATTGTTTTATGCTTTTATAGGTGGTTATCGTCTTTCTGGGCAAAACACGAGTTCTGGAACTCGAGTTCATAGCCTGACGTTTCGAATTCGAGCAGACTGCGAGTTTGTAAACTCGCAATCTGGGCTCGAGTTTGTAAACTCGCACTCTGGGCTCGAGTTTGTAAACTCGCGCTCAGGGCTCGAGTTTGTAAACTCGCGCTCAGGGTTCGAGTTTGTAAACTCGCGCTCAGGGCTCGAGTTTGTAAACTCGCGCTCAGGGCTCGAGTTTGCAAACTCGCGCTCAGGGCTCGAGTTTGTAAACTCGCACCCATGGTTCGAGTTTGTAAACTCGCACCCATGGCTCGAGTTTGTAAACTCGCACCCATGGCTCGAGTTTGTAAACTCGCACCCATGGCTCGAGTTTGCGAACTCGCACTCATGGGCTCGAGTTTGTTAAATGGTGCTCATGGGCTCGAGCTTGTAAACTTGGTGCCAAAACTCGTTTCCTCATCTCTGAAATCCTCCACACCAAAGGGAAATTCATTTTTTGCTAACATGTGCTATTCTTTCAGCTCACTATGTCAGGCACTCAACAAGATACCCCCCAGGAAGATGCACTCTACACACAGCTGTTCCCTAAATACAAGTGGGTTAGGCTACAGGACAACAACTTTCAACTCGACCTAGCTGTCTTCAGGTGCCCTGACCCTGTCATCCCCATCATCCTTAAGGGGCACTATATCTGGCCAGCACTCACCAAAGCCATAACGGTCCCGGAAATCTACCTTCAACAACTATGGGGGACCATGCACATGCCTTCCAAGAAGGACGCATCCAGTCTCAGTGCCACGCTTCACAACAGACGGCTAGCAATAACAGCGTCCACTCTACGAACCATACTGGAGCTGCCTGTCCACGAGACCTATGAACCGTTACCCTCCAAGGCAGAACTGATGCAAGGATTGGCACAATTGGGATATGATGCGCCGCTGCCATTTCTGTCTCATTTCAAGCTGATGAACCTGCCATATCCATGGAAGACACTGTTTGGCCTCGTCAACAAATGTCTATCTCCAAAGCACGCTGGCCATGACAAGTGCAACCTGCAGATCTTCCAAATCTTCCATGGAATAGTCTTCGCAAAAAATTATGATATGGCGCAGCTGTTCTGGATTGAGCTGGTGACTCAAGTCCAGGACAAAGAGGATGGAAAGACAGGCATGACGGTTCCCTACGCCAGATGGTTGGCGCTCATTATTGCTGACTACATGACCGCCCACCCAGGGATCCCACAGCGCAAAGATGAAGACCAGTTCACTGCTCCGAAACTCCAGTACTTCAAGCGCTTCAAGCATGACACTGTGGGGATGACCATACCCGATTATCTGCTGGACCTGGGAAATCCACGACATTCCGCAGTCGTCCAATATAGGGAGAGTCTACCGAAAGATGGCCCCATGGTTCAGTCAAACCCAGCTGAACCTGCCCCGGGGCCTAAGCCGAGAGCTAGTAAGGGTCCAAAGAGAGCCAGTAAGCCACAGAAACCAGTGGTGTGTGTGCCCCATGAAGGGAAGTCTGACGATTCTCTCGAGAGGAATCAGACGGCTGAGGGCGCACGTACAAACGCTGCGGAACCTGCCGATGAATCGTTCAGCCCGGCCCACAAAAAGGCTGACGATGAGGCATCCAATAGCGTGGCCAAAGACGATGAGGATGCTGACAGCGATGATGACAACGACGATAGTGACGGCGTGGAGCACACTTTCGCTCTGATCCGAAAGGGGAAGCTGCCAATTGATTCTCCTCCAAAGAAAGTCACCCCTGAGGATGCAGCTCCTTTTATAGCTGCCCGTCCCAAGACACTAGTCCTCAAACCCGTGAAGGAGACAACCACAGCTACGACTGCTGCTCCCCGGTCACCTAAGACAAAGCCAAAGAAGCAGCGTCCTGTCAGAAAGAGTTTGGTTGCTGAAGAGGACCTACACATCTTCGACGACTGTCTTCCCTTCATTACTATAAGCCGGGCCGAATCCTTAAGTACAGGGGCCAACCTTGTTGGTCCCCGAGTAGAAGCCGCAGCATCGGGCTCAACTGCGCGTGCACCACCCTCTCCCAGCCACTCGTTAGCCTCCCAAAAGGCTAACGTTTCAACATCACGGGACTCACCCACCTCACTGGTTCCCTCCGAACTAGTTGAGCGCTCTAGTGGCCCACCGCCCGAGGCCACAACCCCCTCTTTCTCCACATCGAGTCTAGGTGTCACATTTCCCACTTTTTCCAATTTTTGTAGGACACCTACACCATTCACAGCACATATAGGTGCACACACCCTGGATACAACGACCAGAGTGCAAACAAGGATGGTCGGAAGCCCTGCTGTGCCAAAAATGACTTCATCTTTGCACGCAGGCCACACATCAGCTCTCTTCACTGATGCTGTGACAACAGTTACAACCCCCGTAACTGGACACCTTTCACCTAAGACGTTACCGTTCTCATGAACCGCTACATGGAGTCCACCATCAAACCATGGGTGCAACAAGCATTCACCGTTTGGGCACAGGACTCCAAACCAACCCCAGCGGTTCATAGTGAACAGAGCCACCCCAAACCTCACTCTTCACCCTCTCAATCAATTCCACAACCCACTCCTGTCATCCCTATCACATCCACCAAACCACTTAGCCCTTCACTCTCTCGGGGAACCCACGATACGGAACTGGTATCGCCCTCTGCCTCGACCAATCCCTTCCACCTATCCCGCCTTGAGCTTGCCGATCTCCTGTTTCTTCGGTTGCTGGAGGTCGACACTTGCCACCTTTCACCCTTCGAGCGCGACCTTCTCCAGGTTTTCTTCAAACACGACCGCCCTCAGTACGGCACTTGCCGTGACAGTCCCCGAGGTCTCAAACGTTCCCATGAGGATCCCGATGATTCGGAACCTCATGAGGGGGAGAACAAGAGGCCTCGGACACTTGAGCAAGCAGCCTCTACCAGCCATGAACCCCAGCCAAACACCTCATCAAACCAGCCCACCAACCAACCACCACCTTCCTCGAGCCACAACCAAGCCCAACTCTCTAGCCTGGTCGAGCTAGACGAAACATCCCGAGGCTTATCTCCTAGAGATACTGTCCGAGGAGGGGATGGAAGTCCTGTAGTGGTTACCTCTGGTACATCACAAAGCTCAGGCCATCGATCAGAACACAGTTCAAAATCGATGACAACATCCCGAGGCGTGTCTCCAAAGGATACCGTCCGAGGAGGGGATGGAAGTCCTGACAATGCTATCTCTGATTCATCTGTCAAGTCAGGCCATCAGCCAGAACTCAGTTCTAACCTGATGACAACGGGCAATCCTAGTGAACCCGGTTGTGACTCACGAGAAAAATCACCACAGCTGAGAGTCCCTTACATTCCCCAAGGCAAAGATATTCACGATGCACTCGAGGATGCTGTGGTACATGACGTTTGGCCGAGAAAGTGGACAGAGTGGGATGATCTTAGATGCGAAGCCGAGACAGAGGATATGCAACGAAATTGGTGGCTGAGAGAGTTACTGGCCAAATGCGCAGAAGACATCATACGCCTTGATGAAGAGGAACTCAAAGAAGGGGAGGACTACAAAAAGATACCCAGGGAGCTAGAATCCATCATCAGACAAACGGCAAGCAAGTTGCCCCCAAAAGAAAAGCTCTGGGAAAACATCAGAATAAATGCCCCCTTCCAAGAGGAAATCAGAAAGGGAATTTGGAGAACCGCAGACAAGCTCAAACAGCTAGATGAACTAAAGATCCGTGGTTTGACTCACCTCAAAGGAAAAATGGCTGGCGGACATCTTCACATGCTGATGCACAGATCATCTGGAAAACAACGTCAAGTACTGGAAAGAGATATGAAGTCTAGCATCCATCCTATTGACGCTATCCTTGATATACACAGAGAAGATCATCACACCATCCCGTTCTACAGCTTCAAAGTTCGACGGACAGACTCCAGCATATTCATCTGCCAGGAAAACGACTTTATAATGATGAAAATGGAGGATATCTACCAAATGTTCATGGTAAGTAGGTATCTCCCACTGAGTCGAAACAGGACACACGAAGAAGGCTATGAGGCGATCAAACGGTTTATGCTGAGACAGATCAGATTCTATGCTGCCCATGATCTACAGATGGCCCTGGAAAACAATGCCCGAAAAGCAAATCTGGTAAAGCCAACTCTGAACGGTCCAGAGCTCAAAAACTACAGACCATATCACATCTTCAAGGACCCAGTCTCCATCATATATCTCAATCACGAGGAACAGAAAAGACTCATGTGGGTAGAAGACATTCACAAATACTGTGATGGGACTCTAAAGATCATTCAGACCAAGCTACAAGAGATCAAAGAAAATATAGATCCAAGACTTGCGGACGCCAGCGAGGAAGAGCTCCAAGTATACGAGAAGGTGTGGACCATACTAAAGCCCATCAACGAGCAACTTGAAAAGAGAAGAATGCTAAGACAGTATGAGCATGCGCTAAATTTCAGAAAGCATTACTTCAGATCTCAAAAATAAATGAAAGACGGCACTTGATCACAAAGGGGGAGATTGTTGAAGACTATTTATTGTGAATCAAGTTTGTCTGTCTTGTCTGTAATAAGTTAGATGTTTACTATTTCTATTCTGTACTGATTAAATATATCTGTTAGAATAGTATACAATATGGGCCAAGTGTTAGGCCCATACTCAGGCAAGAAGCCTTTGTACGCATACCTGAGCCTCGCCTATAAAAGAGAGGAGGACTCAGGTTTGCGGTTAACTTTCGTATCTGCTCAAAATAGCCTTAGCGTTTATCATTCTTGTACGAAAGATTCACGGTATATCAGAGAAGGTTTACACTTGATCTTTCTGTGTTCATCTTTATTGTTAATCTTTCATCTGTATGCCATATTATACTGTTGTTATAGAAAACAGGGACTAACACTACTCCTATATCGCGCATCAGGGAAACTTCACCTCCATGACCACTCCTCCTCTGGAACCTTCATGGTACAACCCCACTGAATGGGGTTATTTTGGTGGCTCAACCTCTAGTGGCGGAGGCGGGGAAGACGGATACAGCGGGGATCGTATGGACGAGGATACACAGTATAGGGGCTATGGAGGATTTTTCGATGGCGGAGATGCGGGCGGGCACTAGGGACTTTGCCACGGCCTAGTGGTGGGGGAGATCTTCCCGGTATGTTCACATTCACACTCTTTATTCTTGTTATCTCTAAAAAAAAATAATAAAAAAAAAATAAACGAAAGCTTGTTGAGTTGAAAACCCACAAAGGGCAGCTTAAGCAAAAATAAAGCAAAAATAAGAGTGAGTTTGTGAGATTTGAGAAAAATAAAAAAATAAAAATAAAAAAATGTGGGAAGCTGGGTTGAAAACCTGAAAGGGCACCTAGGCAAAATGAGAGAATGAGAGAAAGTTATTTCTTTTGATTTTGCAGGATCCTGAGGGCGATTACTATATAGAGTTCGGATTTAAATTGAAGACTCATCTTTACTCTTTTGGTTTTGGAGATGCTTTATGTATTTGTTGTAAAAACTTGTGGATGTTGGTGTTGCTACCCTTGTCAAATAAGGACCCCTTGGACAGAATTTGTTTTACTCGAGACTAGTAAAAATTCAAGTGTGGGGGTGTTTGATATGCACCAGTTTATAGTGCATAAACGTATGTTTTTATGTTGATTGAGTGTGGATTTTCCATCACTTTTAGTTAGTTTGTAAGTACTTGTTTTATTTTATTTGTAATGGTTCTCTCCTTCTTTTCGGAGTTATAGAATAGTGTTAGAGTTTGTAGCAAGGAAAAAGGGAGAAAAACTGAAGACAAAAAGACCCAGGAGCACAAAAACCCGACCGGGTCAGACCTTGAACCCGGTCGGGTCAGTTGAAGAACAGATCTAAGAAGAAAAAGTAAGACTCGGTCGGGTCCCTTACCCGACCCGGTCGGGTCAGATATGACCCGGAACACCAGAACATGCTGAAGATCACAAAGATTTGGAAAAAAATCTGATTTAGCCCAAACCCGGTCGGGTCCCTCACTTGACCCGGTCGGGTCTGACTTGACCCGGGACAAATTAACGTGCTGGAACAATGAAACGTGGGAGATTATCTGATTTTGACCGGTACCCGGTCGGGTATGTACCTATACCCGGTCGGGTACCCGACCAAAGGTGTTGAAAAACACCTATAAATAGCACTCTTTTTCTCCTCTAAAAATCATCCCTTCTTCCATACTCTTAAGCTCAGTTTAGAATAGCATTTCTTTACATTTTTCTAGCTATGTTTAGTCTCCAAATGAGGAGCTAAACTTCCATTCTTGGTGTTGCTCTTGAAGCTTGTTGATTATTAAAGTTGTGAGTTATTTTCTTAGCTTCTTTCCTTGAATATTAATTAATAGTTCTTTCCTTAATACCATCTCTATATTAATGTTGGGGAGTGTTGCTAAGATGACAATTAGTTAACATCTCGACATTAATTAGAATGATATTTTCTTCCTCTATATTAATATTGGGGAGTGTTGCTAAGATGACAATTAGTTAACATCTTGATATTAATTATAGTAGGATTCATCTTCTTTAATAATATTCTTCCTTGAATATTAATTAATCCCTACTCTTATTTCATATTAATATTTTGAACATTACTTAAAGGATCAACTACTTTTGTTTCATATATTAATTATTACTAGAAGCGATCAACGAACCGATGATTAATCGTTGATGGTTTCACAAGTAAGTAACTTCGGTTTATTAATGCACGGTCGTGGTTAATAAACTTAAGAGGGATTAATTTTGTTGGTTAAACCGAAACCGCTTGTGTTGAGGTTGTCAATCTCAATTGATTTCATCAAGGAGTTAGAAAGATTAAATGCTACTATTAAATCGGTATAAGGCGTTGTTCTATATTTGATTAATAGTAAGGGTTATTAATGAATGGTCGTTGTTAATAACTACCCTCGATGAAGTGGATATACTCCCCGATTGAGTATTCGAGAGGGAATAAGTTATAGATATAACAATGATCGAATAAAATATATCAACAAGTGGAAAGTAGCAATGCCAAGTCCTTTTTATCTTTGAATTAAACACATATAGATTGTTCATCTTAGTTCTTAATTAAATTAAATCACTCAATCCAAATCCCCCCTTTTTATTTACTAAGTATCATAAAAAGAGAATTATTCCTTTCCCTGTGGATACGAACTCTACTACACTATACTACGTATAAGTGTTTAGTATTGAAATTATTTTGACGCACCGTGACAAAGTGCTCGTCACACATTCATGTCATCAGTGGAGGTGCTCTTGCTCCAGACACACCTATGAAGAATGTTCACCAGCTTTTCATAGTCACTTTGAAGGAGGTTCTTCTTCATATATAGTTTGGGAACTCTACCCACTTCAGGTCTGCAGTAGAGTTGGACAAAGTTGTCCACAGTGACCTTGACACTGTCCAGTGATAGGAAGCCTTCAGTCTCTTCTTCTTGAGGGTCCTCCACTACGCCAAACAGGGCGTTGAGAACTTCAGGAGTGAGGGTTATGTTCTCACCATTGACCTTTGACCGGATGGTCTCCCCTTCGTACGTAGCGTTGAGATAAAACTCTGCCACGTCTCTCGTGCTGTAGGAATCAAAGTGATATCCTACTACCTTGTTGAGTTGGGAGTCTTCCATTCCCTTGATGATTTTCACCATCGTTTCATGATTAGCTGCGAGTTCAGGGAGTGCGGAGAGGTCGCAGTTCATCCCAGTATAGATGTTCGAGACCAGGGTGTTGATTTCTTCCTTTGTGAGGTCATTGATGTTGATGAAAGCCATTATAGCAGAGAAAAGTTGAAGAGAGCTTGAGAGCTATGGATGTTTGAGAATTTGAGAGTAATGAAAGCAGTAACGGTTTAGGTTTGCGAAAGGGGAATATATGGGTTCGGGTTAGTGGACGCTTGAGATTATTTACGGTTCCAAGGTACCAATAAATGTAAAAAGGGGCGCAGTAAATATTATGCGGCTGGATACCGTTTTAAGGGTAAAAGGGTAAAAGACCTTTAATAAGTTACTAGATCACCCGGTTTTCAGAATTTTCTAAGTCCACAACCTTCTGTTAGATATAAGAAGGGGTTTTCTGAAGAGAGAGAGGGAGGGTTTCTGTTGCTGAGGTGTTCTGCCAGGATAAAGATCAGAAAGGGGTTAACAGAAGGGGTTCTGCAACAGGTATTCTGTTAACAGAGATTTTGCAACAGAGGGCCTTCCTTTTCAACTTTCCCTTGGGATTTCATCCATCATTCCCAATTCCTCTCTTAGTTTGTTGAATCTAGCCTCAGGAAGAGGCTTTGTCAGAATGTCTGCAAGCTGGTCTTCTGTTGGCACATGCTCCATGCATATGTGCTTCTTTTCAACATGATCTCTGATGAAGTGATGTCTGATCTCAATGTGCTTTGTACTGGAGTGAAGAACTGGATTCTGAGTGATGGCAATGGCACTGGTGTTGTCACACAGCAATTTGATCTCCTTTGCTTGAATGCCATAGTCCTTCAACTGTTGCTTCATCCAGAGTAACTGAGCACAACAACTCCCAGCTGCAATGTACTCAGCTTCTGCTGTACTTGTTGAGATTGAATTCTGCTTCTTGCTAAACCAGGAAACAAGCCTTCCTCCTAGCATTTGGCAATGACCAGAGGTGCTCTTCCTGTCTAATCTGCAACCTGCAAAATCTGAGTCAGAGTAACCAATTAGTTCAAAGTTACCTCCCTTTGGATACCATAGGCCTGCATTTGGATTTCCTTTGATATATCTGATGATTCTCTTTGCAGCACTAAGATGGCTCTCTTTGGGCTTTGATTGGTATCTGGCACAGATTCCAACAGAGAATGAGATGTCTGGTCTGCTTGCAGTCAGATACAGTAGAGATCCTATGATCCCTTTGGATGTTGTTGCATCGACATCCTTTCCTTCATCATCTGGACCAATTCCTTGTGAGGTGTTCATGGGAATCTTCACTGAGGATTTGCCTTCCACTCCAAACTTCTTGATCAGGTCTCTGGTATACTTCCCTTGATTGATAAAGATTCCTTCTGGAACTTGTTTAACTTGAAGTCCTAGGAAGTAACTGAGTTCTCCCATCATACTCATTTCAAATTAACTCTGCATTACTTGAGAGAATTTCTTCCACAGTTCTGAATTAGTACTACCAAATATAATATCATCAACATATATTTGTACTAACAGAATATGATTAGCAACAGAGATTTGAAATAGAGTTTTGTCAACCTTTCCTTTAGTAAACCCATGGTTCACTAGAAAAAGGGACAATGTGTCATACCATGCTCTGGGAGCTTGCTTAAGACCATAGAGGGCCTTTTTAAGCTTGTAGACACAGGAGGAGTGAGTAGGGATGACAAAACCTAGTGGTTGTTCCACATAAACTTCTTCTTCAAGATCTCCATTCAGAAATGCACTTTTGACATCCATCTGGTAGACCTTGATGTTATTGTAGGCAGCATAGGCTAGAAATATTCTGATGGCTTCCAGTCTGGCAACTGGTGCAAATGTCTCATCAAAATCTATTCCTTCTTCTTGGCAATAACCTTTAGCTACCAGCCTTGCTTTGTTCCTTACAATGTTGCCATCTTCATCAGCTTTGTTTTTGAACACCCATTTGGTTCCAATGACATTCTGGGGCTTTGGTCTAGGAACAAGTTCTCATACTTTGTTCCTTTCAAATTGAGTCAGCTCTTCTTGCATTTCATTGATCCAATCTGAGTCTGCAAGAGCTTCTTCCACAGTCATGGGTTCCATCTGAGATATATAGCAGTCAAGCATTGCTTCTCTCCTTGTTGAAGCTGATCTGGTCTGCACACCACTTCTGATATGTCCAATTACTTGATTAGGAGGATGGTCTCTTAACCATGTCAGATCAGGTTCTATCAATTGATGTCTGGGTCTTTCTTGTTCTTCATCTTCTGAGTCTTCATCTTCATTCAACAGAAGGGGGTTTGGTGCAGGTGTTGGAAATGTAGGATTGTCTACTACCTCTTCTGTTAGTTCTGGTGTTCTGTCTTCTATGTTGACTTCCTTGAGGATCTCTGTTACTTCTTTAACAGAGGTGCTTTCATCAAACTTCACATGTATAGATTCTTCAACATGTAGGGTCCTTCTGTTGAGTACTCTATAAGCTTTATTGGTGTTTGAATAGCCTATAAAGATACCTTCATCAGCCTTCTCTTGAAAGACTTTCAGATGCTCCTTTCCATTGTTATGAATGTAGCACTTGCATCCAAACACATGAAAGTAGCTGATGTTGGGAGTCCTTCCTTTCCAGAGTTCATAAGGAGTCTTCTGTTGATTCTTGTTGATCATGCTTCTGTTCTGAGTATAGCATGCAGTGTTGATTGCTTCAGCCCAATATCTCATAGGTGGACCAGATTCTGCAATCATTGTTCTTGCAGCTTCTTTTAAAGTTATGTTCCTCCTTTCTGCTACGCCATTCTGTTGAGGGGTTCTGGCGGCAGAGAGTTGATGAAAGGTTCCATTTTGATCACAGAAGTCCTTTATGACTTGGTTGACAAATTACGTTCCTCTGTGAGACCTGATTGTCTTAACCTTCAGGTTCTTCTCAGTCTGAAGTTGCTTTAACAGAGATGGCAACTTCTGAAGAGTTTCATTTTTCTTTGATAGAAAGATAGTCCATGTATATCTGGAATAGTCATCAACCATGACTAGGGTATATTTCTTGCCACCAACGCTTGGAGTTTCAACAGGTCCAAATAAATCCATGTGGATCAGATTTAGAGGACTTGTAGAGAAATCTCCAGCAATGGGTTTGAAGGAGTTCTTCTGTTGCTTTCCCTTCTGGCATGCACTGCAGAGGGTCTCTCTCTTGTAGACTATGTCTGGCAGTCCATCAACAATGTGTTCTCTTGCCAGTTTGTTGATTGTTTTGAAGTTCAAATGGCTAAGCTTCTTGTGCCAGTCCCAGCTTAGTTTTGAATTTCCCTTGGCTATCAGGCAAACTCCATCCTTTGTTGTGTTCCAATCAACCACATAGATGTTCTTCTTCCTTGATGCTGTAAGAACCACTTCTTTTGTTGTCTCATGCTTCACATAGCAGAAGTCCTTTGTGAATTCAACAGTGTAGCCTTTGTCACAGAATTGGTTAGCACTCAGCAAGTTGAACTTTAGTCCTTTGACATATGAGACATCATCAATGACTATCTGGTTCTTGATCAGCTTTCCTCTTCCTTTTGTTTGACCTTCTTTGTCATTACCTCCAAAGGTAACTCTAGGTCCTTTGCATTTCTGGAACTCAGTTAGGCAACTTTTGTCACCTGTCATGTGCCTGGAGCATCCACTATCAATAAACCATTCTTGCTCTGAGATAGCTCCAGCACACAGTTCCTGCAAGATCAAAAGTAAGATTTAGGTACCCAAGCAATGCTGGGTCCTGGGGGTCATGGAGTCTGGGTAGTTTGTACCATTTTGGTCTCATCAGGTGAAACCTTGGTGGGTGGTACCCATTGTCCACCTGGTAGTTATAGTAAACTGAAGTGTGATTCACTTTGGGCAGATGCTTGTGAGGGTCATGCTTCCTGTTTACATACTTTTGCATAGCTTTCTTTGTTGGAAAGAAGTCCCATATACTATCAAGAGCAGAGGCACGGTTAGCTTTGGGCTTCTGAAGTTGACCAGCCAACCTCTTCTGCCTAGAGTTAACTCTCTCTTGATATTTGCCTTTCTGGTGATCATTTCTGGCACGATTGTCATGAGGTTGTCTGTCAATGAATGGTCTCTTATTTTTGTTATCTTGAAAACCTTTTCTGTTGTTAGGTTTTCTGCCAGGTTCATTATTTTTCAAAACGGGTTTCTGTTGAACCTTTATCTTTCCCTTTTCTGGTCTAACTTCCTCATGAACAACCTTAGTGCCAGATACACCAGCTTGACAAATGGGGCTAGAAATCAGTGGCACTATGACCTTATCTGCCTTAGCAACACTGGTGCTAGGCATTACAGAAGGCTCACCTGATTCTGTTGAGCCATAACCAAGACCAAAACCAGTGCCAATCTGTTGATCAAGTACAATCTTTTCCATGGAAGACTGGGCCTTCTGGTAAGCTTTGTACTTAATCTCGAGAGGCTCTATTTCTCTTATTCTCTTGAGAAGAGAAACATTTTCAGTCTCCAGCTGATCTCTTTCCTTAATTAGAAGATTGACTTTGATCTCAACCTCCTTTTTCAAGTCAAAAATTTCAGCTTTCAGCTTACTGTTTTCTTCTGTTACAGAGGAATAAGTGGCTTGGATGTCCTTAAACTCTTCCCAAAATTATGACATTGAATCAGAATCAAAAGCTAAGCCTACCGAAGAAAAACTAGATGTAGAAGTAGAGGTTACCTCATCATCAGAATGAGCCATGAGGCATAGGTCTTCTGTCTCAGTATCAAGGCAACAGAAGGCCTTATCAGAATCTTAGTCAGAACTGGATTCTGTCTCTGACAGAGGGTCTTTCTCAAGTTGTTCTGTTACAAGTGCCTTTCTCCTTCTGGAGTTGTCTTCATACTTCTTCTTTTCTCCATCATGCCCTTGTTTCTTGGACACTCTTGGATGTGGACATTCTGCTTTGAAATGTCCAGGTTGTCTGCAGTTGTAACAGAGAAGCTCACCACTGCTTTCTGATGTTTTGACCTTCTGGTATGGCTTTCTGTTGAATGATGGACTCCTTCCATCTTTGGGATTCTTCATAAACTTCTTGAATCTCCTAGAAAAAGCAGCCATATATTAGTCAGATAAAAGTACTGAAGGGTCAAAATCATTTACCTTTGATGTGCTAGCAGTGAGGGCTGTAGTGGTCCTCTCTTCTGGTACATCTTCTCTTTCTTCAATCATTTCAAACTCATGAGCTTTGAGATCTGAAATGAGCTTATCAGTGGGATAAGTCTTCACATCCTTGCTGGCTTGGACAGCAACCACCTTCATCTTCCATGCTGAGGGCAGTCCCCTCAACACCTTCAGGTTGATCTCCTTGGTGGTGAGTTCCTTGCCAAGCTCAGAGATCTCTCGAATGAGAGTGAGGAGCCTGTCATACATCTTGGAGATGCTTTCACCAGGGAGAAGTTTGAAGTCATCAAACTTCTCGTTGGCTATTGTTAGCTTGTTGTCCTTCTCTTGCTCATCACCAGCTCCAATGAGCTCAAGAGTATCCCAGATTTCCTTTGCTGTTTTGCACTTCTTTATTCTGTTGAAGTACCTATCATCGATGGACTTGTAAAGAATGTCCTTAGCAATGTTGTCCAGATTGTACTTCCTTCTTTCTTCAGTGGTCCACTCAGATTTGGCCTTATTGATCATCTGAGGTCTAGTTTTTTCAATAGCATGCTCAGGGTTGACTTTCTGGAAGCTTGTGAAGGGTCCTATGTCAAGTACTTCCCACATCTCATCATGAAGAGCACAGAGATGTGCCTTCATTCGGATCCTCCAGTCATCAAACTTAAGATCTGAAAACATAAGATTCTTGGACAAGGAGTGATCCATTATATCAGATAAAAATGAGATAAAACGGAAAAACAAGTGGATCTTTGTTCAGCAAATAACCTAAGAGATTATTAGAACAAGGAGACTCTGATACCACTTGTTGGTCCCGGTTGTACTGGATATAGTCTAGAGGGGGGGTGAATAGACTGTATTGGTTTTTAACTTTTTCAAGCTAAGTACCAGATTTAACAGAATAGCCTGTTCTGTTGGCAGAACAGACTGGCAGCGGATGGGGTTCTGGTAGGGAGTTCTGTTAATAGCCTCAGAGAAGCAAAGGCAGTAGGCCTTCTGTTAACTCACAAGACCAGTTCTGCTGAACACAGATACCAAGTCTTTGGAGTTAAACAGTTTAAATGAAAACTATGAATGTAAAGCAGTAAGTAAATGACACCAGGGCTTTTTATAGTGGTTCAAGGAACAACTTGTTCCTCTAGTCCACTGTTCCACTAAGCTCGTAAAAACTTCCGTTTACAATGCCTTAGCCCTATCACTTAAGAAGCTCTCCACGTCTTCTTCAAGTGTAGATGTCTTCTTGGATGCACTTCCGGCTTCCCTAAGACTGGTCCTTTCACTGAGCTTTCCCAGAAGTATCACCACTTCACAGCTCCAGGTACTTGGACGTCCTTCTTGTGAAAGAAGAGGTTCTATTTAGAACATGGGTTCCTCCAACTTGCTTCGTTACAAGGGATTTGTAAGTAATGAGCTTGAAGAGTTGAAGAACACTTGGAACTTTGCTTGAGTTGGAAATAAGGATTTTTCCAACTTCTGCCTTCTCTTGTAGAAGATGATGAAATTTTAATCTCAAGGAGGCTTTTTGCTTTGTATCATTTGAATTTCTTGTATGTGCAGAGTTGTAGCAAAGGTTAGCAAAAGTTATCCGGTTGTTCTTCGTAGTGTATCTTTTATACTGAGGTTGTCTTCCCGTTGGAGGAGAAGGAGGACAACTGCATTAAATGAGCGAGCAGTTGACTTGACCAGTAGGACCCGGTAAAGTTGGCGGGTTGCTATTTTGGGATAAAGTAATCCTGACATTGCGGCCAATCATCTGCAATTACTCTACGGAGCATGGGGAGCATTAAATGTGCATTTAATGCGCGCACTGTAGCTTTTCCGTTCAAGACTCCTAGCCGTTGAAGGAATCTTTCAGTTGGTTTCCCGGATTTGTGGAATTCTTCTAAGTGTCAGGCCTTCTGGTGTCTTTAACAGAGAGTTGATCAGAGAAGGTCTGGAGCACTTCTGTTGAGAGGATATCTAACAGAGAACCAGGAGGGTTTCTGTCAGAGTAAAGATTAACAGAGACCCTGAGGTCTTCTGTTCCGAAGCAGAGAACCAAGGGTCCTCTGTTCAACCAATGCCTTATCAAGGGTCTTCTGCTCTAGAGGCTTTCTGCTAAGTCGATTATGCTAAGGAATTTTACTAGGGGAAATTCTAATACATTAAGTCTAAAGAGGGGTACTCTAAAGTCCTAATTAATATAGCATCATCAAAATCTAATTACAAATATTCCTTACAAGAACACTTGGAACTTTGCCTGAGTTGGAAATAAGGTTTTTTCCAACTTCTGCCTTCTCTTGTAGAGGATGATGAAGTTTTAATCTCAAGGAGGCTTTTTGCTAAGTAGCGTTTGAATTTCTTGTATATGCAGAGTTGTAGCAAAAGTTAGCAAGGTTGTCCAGTTGTTCTTCGTAGTGTATCTTTTATACTGAGGTTGTCTTCCCGTTGGAGGAGAAGGAGGACAACTGCATTAAATGAGCGAGCAGTTGACTTGACCAGTAGGACCCGGTAAAGTTGGCGGGTTGCTATTTTGGGATAAAGTAATCCTGACATTGCGGTCAATCATCTGCAATTACTCTACGGAGCATGGGGAGCATTAAATGTGCATTTAATGCGCGCACTGTAGCTTTTCCGTTCAAGACTCCTAGCCGTTGAAGGAATCTTTTAGTTGGTTTCCTGGCTTTGTGGAATTCTTCTAAGTGTCAGGCCTTCTGGTGTCTTTAACAGAGAGTTGATCAGAGAAGGTCTGGAGCACTTCTGTTGAGAGGATATCTAACAGAGAACCAGGAGGGTTTCTGTCAGAGTAAAGATTAACAGAGACCCTGAGGTCTTCTGTTCCGAAGCAGAGAACCAAGGGTCCTCTGTTCAACCAATGCCTTATCAAGGGTCTTCTGCTCTGGAGGCTTTCTGCTAAGTCGATTAAGCTAAGGAATTTTACAAGGGAAAATTCTAATACATTAAGTCTAAAGAGGGGTACTCTAAAGTCCTAATTAATATAGCATCATCAAAATCTAATTACAAATATTCCTTACAACACATATTGGATTTGAAATAGCGGGTCAACTGAGAGTTGTTCGGTGGTTTAGGGGCAACCGACGCCGGTTTAGTTTGTTGCCTATATGTTAATTTTTAATGCATGAATTGCATGGATGAATTTGCTTAGGCCTTAAGACTTGGATTGGTCTTGTTTATTGATTATGATATAGACCCTATGTAGTGTGATATGTGGTAGATCATAGGTTGGGTGGAGTACCCAAGGATCGGGAGGTATCCTCAAAACTCGGTTGTGTCGGGTGGAGTACCCAAGGATCGGGCGGTGTCCTCAAAACTCAGTTGTGTCGGGTGGAGTATCCAAGGATCGGGCGGTATCCTCAAAACTCATAGATTACTGTTTAGTAATTAAGGACCGGCTGGTGTCCTTGTGATTATTTGATTTGGACAGGAGGAGTCCTCTACACTCATAGGTCTATGGGTGGGTTGGGGTTTTAAGTCAAGAACATTGACCACTATTATTTTTCCCAAATAAACAATGACCTACGGGTCGGGTATTTCCAAGTGTATATAAGTACCGATATGTATTTTGTAACTTGGGGTAAAGATGTACAAGCATATGTTTCACCCTATGTTTGGGTCTTATACTTAAGAACGTTAGTTACTCTACATTTAGCTTGCTACTCGCTCGGTACTTGTACTGACCCCTTCGGGGGGGCACCATTTCACAAGTTACTTACTTGTGAAACCACCAACGATTAATCATCGGTTAGTTGATCGTTTCTAGTAGTAACTAATGTCGGAACGTTAACTAATCGTCACTTAGCAACCCTCCACCATTAATATAGAATGAAATTAAGGGAAGAATTAATAATCAAGAGAAGAAGTTAAGAAAATAACTCACAACTTTAATAATCAACAAGGTTCAAGAGCAAAACCAAGAAATGGAAGTTTAGCTCCTCATTTGGAGACTAAACAAGTAAACATGCTATAAAAATATAAGAAATGCTATTCTAAACTGAGCTTAGGAGTATAGAAGAAGGGGTGATTTCTTTTTGAAGAAAAAGTGTGCTATTTATAGGTGGTTTTCAACACCTTTGGCCGGGTACCCGACCGGGTATAGTGCTTACCCGACCGGGTACCGGTCAAAATCAGATCATCTTCCACGTTATTGTGTTTCAGCACGTTAAAATGTCCCGGGTCAAGTCAGACCCGACCGGGTCAAGTAGGGGACCCGACCTGGTTTGACCAAAAATCAGATATTCTCTCATTCCGGTGATTTTTGGCACGTTCTGGTGTTCCGGGTCACATCTGACCCGACCGGGTCAAGTAGGGGACCCGACCGAGTCTAGCTATTTCCTCATGGATTCGGCTCTCAACTCATACCCGACCGGGTTCAGGGCTTGACCCGGCCGGGTTTTGTGCTCCTGGACATTTTTTATCTTCAGCTTTTTTCTCCTTTTCCTTGCTAAAAACACTACCATTATTCTCCAACTACACATGAAAGCTAAAAACAATTACAAACAACATAAAACAAATGTTTACAAGCTAACTAAAGATGATAGAAAATCTACACAAAGTCAATACAAAAACATACATTTATGCACTATAAACTAGTGCATATCAAATATCCCCACACTTGAATCTTTACTCGTCTCGAGTAAATGTAATCCAAGAAATCCTAAAATGATAAGTTCATCAACACAACCATCACAAAGTTTTTCTTAAAAAAAATGATCACAAGGTATCCCCAACATAAAGAGGCCACATCAAGGGGTCTTCCATTCCAATTTCTTCATGCAATGAACCTTATTTAGTCATCACCCTTAGGATCATGCAAAATAAAGAGAACTACTTTCTCTCATTCTCTCATTTTGCCTTGGTGCCCTTTCGGGTTTTCAACCCAGCTTCCGACATTTTCTTTTAATAAATCTCACAAACTCACTCTTATTTTTGCTTAAGCTGCCCTTTGTGGGTTTTTAACTTAACAAGCTCTTTTTTTGGTTTTTTTTAAAGAAACAAGAATCAAGAGTGTGAATGTGAACATACCGGAAAGATCTCCCCCACCGCTAGTCCGTGGCACAGTCCCTAGTTCCCGCCCGCATCTCCGCCATCGAAAAATCCTCCATAGCCCCTAAAGTGGTTATCCTCATCCATATGATCACCGCCGTATCCGTCTTCCCCGCCTCCACCACTAGAGGTCGAACCACCAAAATAACCCCATTCAGTGGGGTTATACCATGAGGGTGCCGGAGGAGGAGTGGTCATAGAGGTGAAGTCACCCTGATGTGCTATATAGGAATAGATAGGTCCAAAAGTCCTTCTTTGGTCCTCTCCATGTCAGCGCCAATCTTCTCGCCTTTGCTCTTCAATCCTCTCGAAACTCTACCTCTTCTCATTTCTGTACAACCCGATTTCCTCCCGAAGTTGAGTGTAGTTGAGGTTAAGAGCATTCATGTTATTTAGCATTTCTTGCTCAAATGGGGAATATTGATGAGCATGGGGTTGTGGTTGAAGTTGTTCAGGAATGACGCGTGGTGGTTCAAGTGCAGGCTTTCGTTTGCGGCGATGTCGTCTTCATTGTCCCCTGGTTCATTTTCTGGGGTGCAAAATGTTGTGGGACCCCCCCGGGCAGACAATAATGGTGTCCATCACCGATTTGGTGATCGATGATGTTAAACGGGAGATTTTCGGAAGGGAAGGGGTAGTATAGTTCTTGGCCTGGTTTGATGTGCCAATTATAGGTCTCCAGGCCATCATGTTCTATGTGTGAGAGGGTCACATCCCCAACATTCTTTAAAAACTGAAGGCCAAGAAGGGTCCTGTGGTTTTGTGCACCATTGCATACAAAACCATATAGTGTGACAATGTGGGTAATTAGACCCCCCAACAGAATTTCCCCTCCACCATTTTTAACATTGATAATGTGATCCCAAAGAACTGTGGTCACATCGTATGGGTCGGCGCCCGGAAGAACAACTTGTGCTAAGAGGCATACATCCCACACTCTAGTTTGATGGTTGTTTGGTCTTCCGAAAAAACAATTTGCCAAGAATTTTAAGAAAATTCGGAAGACCGGGTGTTGGACGTGGTTGACATTGAGGTGGGAAGTACGAACATTGACAAGTCCGGTCATTCTTCTCCGTAGTTCATAGGCCACCGGTGAACTTTACGCGACTGTTTCATCAAGCAAGGGTAGGCCGAAGTGTTCAGCAAATTCTCTTTTAGTGAGTGAGTGGTTCTCGTTGAGCAGACGAAAGTTGATCGTGTTATTGGTGTGATCATTTTCATCTTTCACATGCTCAACGGAACTGTAAAACTCATACACTAAACGAGAATATGGCCAATAATGCATATCAAACATTTTTAACATGCCACACCTTGTGAATATGTCTCTCATAATATCATTAATCCAAAATAGAGTTAATGTCAATTGGCACATAAAGCGGGAGGGTTTTACCTCTCTTTCGGGCTGCTCGAGGAAACGGGTGCGTTGTGCGTCGGTCTCAAATTCCACCGACTCGAAGCCCTCGACGGGTGGGATAGCTCTTGGAGCTCTTGAAGAAGTAGCTATTCCTTTTTCGGTGCCATGGAGCTTGATGTATTTTGTTTTTTGCTTTTGGTGTTTTTGGTGAGGGATTTTCGAGTTTTTGGGGTGGGTGGGATTTGGTGTGGGTGAGTGGTATGGTTTTGTAGAGGATGATGAGGAGAAGAGGTATTTGATGTTTGTTGGGGGTTTTGGTTTGAATTTGGACCTTGAATGTCCAAAAATGGAGGGGTTCGAATTTGGGGGTAAGGTTTATGAGTTTGGTTGATTTGGGGGATTTTGGAAGGATTAATTGGTGTAGGGTGGATGAGGGAGATGAGGAGATGAAGAATATGATGTTATTTGATGGATTTGGTGGGAGAATGGAGAAGATTTGGAGGTTTTGGTGGATGAAAATGGAGGATTTAGGGAGGGTGGTTCGAAAATTGGGAAAGGGAAATGAGGAAGAAGATGTAATGCCCGACCTGGTATAGGCTGAAAATCAGTTTACCCGTCGGGTCTCCTTCTTTGCCCGGTCGGGTGAGCGTTCCAGAGGCTGGCAGAAAGTTTTTTGCGTGGTTACCCGGTCGGGTATCTTTCCTTTACCCGGTCAGGTAACTCGATTTTTCTTAACCAGAGAGGTCTGCTAGTTGACACCCGATCGGGTGAAATAAAATACCCGGTCGGGTTTTTCCATGTTTTTCAAAATTCCGCTCCCCCATCTGGGTAACCGTGCGGGTATACCTCTGTTTATGTTATACCCGACCGGGTGAACTGTGATACCTGGCCGGGTGTATTTCAGGACCATTTTTTTTGTACACACACACTCTACTAAAAAAAGTATAAAGAAAAACATAACGTGCATGGGTTGCCTCCCAAGAAGCGCTTTATTTAACGTCGTGGCTCGACGATATCTTCTGTTGTTCCTCATTCGTAGACCGGTTCAGAAAGGTCTACGACTTCAAAGTTTTTGGGTTGAAAACCCTCAAAGAATGGTTTTAATCGCTGTGCATTCACTTTGAGAACCTCTCCCGTCTCCAGGTCTTGAATTTCCAACGCCTCGTGTGGATATGTTTTGACCACTTTGTGTGGTCCAGTCCAACGGGATCTCAGCTTTCCCGGAAATAGACGAAGGCGTGATTGGAATAAGAGGACTTTTTCATCAAGTTTAAAGTCTTTTCGTATGATCATTTTATCATGCCACTCCTTCGTCTTTCTCTTGTATATTTCCGCATTGTCATAAGAATCCAGGCGAAGTTCTTCCAATTCTTGCAATTGGAGCTTCCTATGTACACCGGCCTCGTCAAGATTGAGGTTGAATTCTTTTACCGCCCAATAGGACTTGTGTTCTAGCTCTACGGGAAGATGACATGCTTTCCCAAACACAAGTCTATAAGGGGACATACCGATTGGGGTTTTGTAGGCAGTTCGGTATGCCCATAACGCATCATCAATGCGTATACTCCAATCCTTGCGGTTCGGGTTCACTGTTTTCTGGAGTATAGATTTCAACTCCCTGTTTGAGGTTTCCGCTTGGCCATTGGTTTGAGGGTGGTAAGCTATAGAAATCTTGTGAGTCACACCATATTTTTTTAGTAGGGATCCCATAATTTTATTACAAAAATGTGTGCCTCGATCGCTTATTAAAATTCACGGGACCCCAAACCTAGAAAATATGTGTGACTTAAGAAAGCTTGCAACCACCTTTGCATCATCAGTTTTCGTGGCTTTAGCTTCCACCCATTTAGAGACGTAATCCACCGCAAGGAGGATGTAGATATTACCTTTTGAGTTTGGGAAAGGTCCCATGAAGTCAATCTCCCATGCATCGAAAATCTCACAGAAAAGCATGGGATTTTGTGGCATCTCGTTTCTCCTTGAAATGTTGCCCGCTCTTTGGAAATTGTCACAAGATTGGCAAAAGCCATGTGCATCCCGGAATAGACTTGGCCACCAAAAACCACTTTCAAGTATCTTCATTGCTGTTCGTTTCGGGCCGAAATGTCCTCCACAAGCATAAGAATGAGAAAACTCTATGATGTGGGCTATCTCATGTTCAGGGATGCATCTTCGGATTATTTGATCCTTACAATGCTTCCACAAATATGGGTCATCCCACACATAGAGTCTTGAATCCATTCTCAATTTTGCTTTTTGAGATTTTGAGATTTGTGGAGGAAATTTGCCAGAAACGAGGAAGTTCACGATATTTGCGTACCATGGTTGTATGACTTTGATGGAGAAGAGAGTTTCGTCCGGGAATTCGCCTTTGATGAGATTTGTGTGGAGGTCTTCGATGTCTTTGTGAGGGATGAGGCGGCTTAAATGATCGGCCACCAAGTTCTCCGCTCCTTTCTTGTCTTTAATCTCCATATCAAACTCACTCAATAGAAGGACCCATCGAATGAGTCTTGGTTTGGCTTCCTTCTTTGTCATAAGGAATTGGAGAGCGGCATGGTCGGTGTAAACAATAACTTTCGTTCCAAGAAGGTAGGAACGAAAATTTTCCAAAGAAAAGACTACCGCTAGCATTTCCTTCTCGGTGGTGGAATAGTTCTTTTGGGCTTCGTTGAGGGTTGAGGAAGCGTAGTAGATGACATGAGAAGCTCTTCCGACCTTTTGGCCTAAAACAGCCCCCACCGCATAGTCACTTGCGTCGCACATGATCTCAAAAGGAAGAGACCAATCGGGAGCTTGTATGATTGGGGCAGTCACCAGTCTTGCTTTTAAAGTGTCAAAAGCCTCTTTGCATTCATCATTTAGATCAAATTCAACCTCCTTTTGTAAAAGTTTGCATAGAGGAGATGAAATTTTTGAGAAGTCCTTGATGAATCTCCTATAGAAACCGGCGTGACCGAGGAAAGAGCGGATGTCCCGTACATTTGTGGGGTACGGGAGCATTTGAATCACATCAATTTTTGCTTTGTCCACCTCGATCCCCTTTGATGAGATCACATGCCCAAGAACAATCCTTTGTTCTACCATAAAGTGGCATTTTTCAGAGTTCAAAACAAGGTTGGATTCAATGCAACTTTTTAGCACAAGAGTGAAGTGATAGAGGAAAGAGTCAAAAGAGTCCCCATGGATTGTGAAATCATCCATAAAGACCTCCATGAATACCTCCACAAATTCTGAAAATATGCTCATCATGCACCTTTGAAAGGTGCCCGGTGCGTTGCATAATCCAAAGGGCATTCGCCGGTAGGCAAAAGTGCCAAATGGACATGTGAATGTTGTTTTCTCTTGATCCTCCGGGGCTATTGGTATTTGGAAATACCCGGAGTAACCATCGAGAAAACAATAGAACTTGTGCCTTGCTAACCTCTCTAGAATTTGATCAATGAAAGGCAATGGAAAGAAGTCTTTTCTAGTTACCGAATTGAGTCTTCGGTAGTCAATGCAAACTCGCCACCCGTTTTGAACTCGGGTGGGCACCATCTCGCCATCCTTGTTCTCAATGACCGTCACTCCGGTCTTCTTTGGCACCACTTGAGTAGGACTCACCCACTTGCAATCGGAAATGGGAAAGATGATTCCCATTTGAAGCAATTTGATCACCTCCTTTTTCACCACCTCCATCATGGGTGGGTTCAATCTTCGTTGCGGTTGCCTTACCGCTTTGGCCTCGTCTTCGAGCAAGATCATGTGCATGCATGTGGATGGACTAATGCCTTTGATGTCGGCGATAGACCATCCAATGGCCAATTTGTACTCCTTGAGGACCGCGATCAATCTTTCCTCTTGTTCTTGGGATAGGGCATTTGAGATAATCACCGGTAGAATGTGATTTTCACCCAAGAACACATGCTTCATATTTTCAGGGAGTGGTTTTAATTCCACCTCCGGTGCCTGCAAAACAGATGGTAGCGGCTTCTCGCTCGGAATGGTTAGTGGGAGGGCTTTAGAGCCCGGTCGCAAAAGTGGGAGTTGATTTAACTCCACCACCATAACCTTCATGTTATTTGACATAGAGTATTCCAAGGTGAAATCCTCTATGTCGTTTTCAATTGAGCTTAGTACCTCATCTTTTCCTTCAATTTCAAATACATCTTGGACCCAAGTGTCGCAAGTGTCAATCGCAAAAAGAGAGTGATTATCGGTGCGGTATTTTATGGAGTCGTAGATATTAAATTCGACTTTTTCACTATCGAACTCCATGGTTAAAACTCCACTAAAACGTCAATTTTTGCCTTGGCCGTTTTCAAAAAAGCCTGCCTAGTAAAATTCGGACTGCATTTTTATCGTTCTCCATTTCAAGAACGTAAAAATCAACGAGAAAGATTAAATTATCCACCATGACGAGAACATCCTCTACTACACCTTTTGGGTAAGCATTGGATCTATCGGCAAGTTGGATAACAACCCCCGTTTCATGTAAAGGTCCTAGTTCTAGGGACTTATATAGAGAATATGGGATGACATTGATTGATGCACCCCTTGAAGCGGCCCTCTTCTCTCTCACATAGGTGATTCTTTCACGAGTATCCCGCATACTCTTCCAATGTTATCGAGTAGATCAACATTTTAGAATCATTAAAGCAAATTTTTTTGCTAACCTCGTGCGGGAGTCCATGTTTTAACGAGGAGTGGGTAGGAGTCCGGGACCCCCACAGTGACCATCCTTCGCTCTATAATTTAGTTGTCCCTTTTGAACCTAGGACCAACTAGGTTGGGTATCCACTATAGAACTTTTCAATTCACGGGCTTTAGTCCCATTCCTCGTGACAACTTCTCCAACAATTCTCTATCCAATGCCTTGGTTAGCGGATCTGCTATGTTATCCTTTGACTTCACGTAGTCAACAGTGATAACACCCGTTGTGAGGAGTTGTTTAATGGTGTTATGTCTACGACGAACGTGTCTAGACTTACCATTGTAGAGATTGCTCTGTGCCCTTCCAATTGCCGCTTGACAATCGCAATGTATGCATATTGGAGGGACAGGCTTCTCCCAACTTGGAATATCCTCGAGAAAATGGCGTAGCCATTCAGCCTCTTCAGTGCACTTATCCAAGGCTATTAGCTCAGATTCCATCGTGGATCTAGCTATTAACGTTTGTTTCGAGGATTTCCATGACACGGCTGCACCTCCCAAAGTGAAAACATATCCACTTGTGGACCTAGAGTCCTTTATGTCGGATATCCAACTAGCGTCGCTATACCCTTCAAGTACACCTGGATATCTTCCACAGTGCAGTCCAAAGTTTTGGGTTTTACGAAAATACCTCAAAACCCGTATTATTGCCTTCCAGTGTTCATCACCGGGGTTGCTAGTATATCTACTTAGCTTACTAACCACAAAGGCAATATCAGGCCTGGTACAACTCATTAGATACATCAAACTTCCAATAATCCTAGCGTATTCTACTTGAGAAATACACTCTCCACGATTTTTGGTAAGATGAGTGTTTTTATCTAATGGCGTCCTTGCCTCTTGATAATCATCCTTATTAAATTTAGTAAGGATTTTATCAACGTAATGGGATTGGCTTAGCGTTAGACCGTCAGGTCCTCTAATTATTTTAATCCCAAGGATTAAATCGGCCAGCCCCATATCCTTCATGTCAAATTTAGAATTTAACATGCTTTTGGTAGAATTAATCATTAGATTATTGCTACCCACGATGAGTATATCATCCACGTATAAACATAAAATGACATAGCCGTCTACCGTGCTCTTCACATAGACGCATTTGTCACTTTCGTTTATTTTAAACCCATTAATTAACATTGCATGATCGAACTTTTCGTGCCACTGTTTAGGGGCTTGTTTCAATCCATACAATGATTTAATTAATTTACAAACCTTCTTTTCTTGGCTTGGAACACGAAAACCCTCGGGTTGTTCCATATAGATTTCTTCGTCTATATCGCCATTTAGAAAAGCGGTTTTTACGTCCATTTGATGAACTTCCAAATTCCGCAAAGCGGCAATCGCTAGTATCATCCTAATGGAATTTATTCTCGTCACAGGAGAATACGTGTCAAAGTAATCATGGCCCTCGCGTTGCTTGTATCCCTTGATTACAAGTCTGGCCTTATACTTATCAATGGAACCGTCTGGTTTCATTTTACGTTTAAAAATCCACTTGGATCCCAAAGGTTTACATCCCGGAGGGAGATCAACCAATTCCCATGTGTGATTTTTTAGGATAGAGTCCACCTCACTTTTGATGGCTTCTTTCCACATAGGACCTTCAGTAGACGTCACGGCTTCCGTATAAGTCCGTGGCTCATTTTCTACCAAACATGTTAGAAAATCCGGTTCATTTTCTACCATACATGTTAGAATATCCGATTCAAATTCTACCAGGTAGGTGAGAAAATCCGGTCCGAAGGATTTTTCGACTCTAGCACGTTTGCTACGTCTGGGTTCGGGTTCTTCTCCGGATCCCTCGCTAATATTTTCCATAGCTACGTCAAATGTTCGTTTTGACGTGCTAGGCCCTTCGTTGGACTTGCATGGAAATACATCTTCAAAGAATGAAGCATTCCTTGATTCAATTATTGTGTTTTTATGTACATCCGGATTATTCGAATCGTACACTAAAAACCGATAAGCACTACTATTTTGTGCATATCCAATAAAAATACAGTCCACCATTTTTGGACCTATTTTTATTTTCTTAGGTGTTGGTACAAGCACCTTAGCAAGACACCCCCACACTTTTAAATATTGATAGGAAGGCCGTCTGCCTTTCCACAACTCGTACGGAGTTTTATCATATTTTTTCCGGGGAACCTTATTTAAAAGGTAATTGCTTGTCAAGATTGCTTCGCCCCACATATTTTGTGGCAAGCCCGAACTTACTAGCATCGCGTTCATCATATCTTTCAATGTGCGATTCTTTCGTTCGGCAACACCGTTTGATTGAGGTGAATAGGGTGCGGTACGTTCGTGTACTATACCCACACTAGCGCAAAAGTCACCAATTGGTGCTTCATACTCACCACCTCGATCACTCCTAACCGTCTTAATCCGTCGATTAAGTTGGTTTTCCACTTCATTCTTATAAAGAATGAATTTATCGATTGCTTCGTATTTATTTTTTAATAAATAAACGTAGCAATAGCGAGTGCTATCATCGATAAAGGTAATAAAATATTTATTACCGCCACGTGTTTGTATTGATTTAAAATCACAAACGTCACTATGAATTAATTCAAGTGGTTCCGTTTTTCTTTCAACCGATTTGAAAGACGTTTTCGTTAGTTTTGCCTCTACACAAACTTCACATTTGTGCTTCACATCAATTGTGAATTTAGGAATGTGCTCCATGTTAATTAATCTACGTATAGAATTAAAGTTAACATGTCCTAGTCTACCATGTCACACATTAGAAGACTCAAGCAAGTAAGCAGAAGGGATTTTATTATTATTTTTAATAATAGTCATTACATTGAGCTTAAAAAGCCCATCACATGTATATCCCTTGCCCACATACATTCCCGATTTGGACAAAACCAGTTTGTCCGACTCAAAAACTATGCGGAAGCCATGCTTGTTCAACAACGAACCGGAAATCAGGTTTTTGCGTACTTCCGGAACGAACAAAACTTGGTTTAGAGTCAGCTCCTTGCCCGAAGTCATCTTCAGGACCACTTTGCCCACACCTTCAACCGCGGAATGAGCCGAGTTACCCATCCACACTTTCTCACCATTTGATGGCTCAAAAGTTGTGAATAACTCCCGGTTTGAGCAAATATGCCGGGTTGCACCGGTGTCCACGAACCACTCCTTGGAATTGGATCCAACGAGGTTGACTTCCGTAACCACAGCCGCTAGGATGATGTCTTCATCCTTTTGCCCACCTTGCACCAAGTTGACTTGAGAGTCCCTCTTCTTCTTGGGTGCCTTGCAATCCGCGGACTTGTGTCCGTTTTTATTGCAATTGAAGCATTTTCCATTGAACTTCGTCTCGGAAACGCCTCCCTTGGGACCGAGCTTGCTCTTTCCATTATTTTTATTTTTGGAGCCTTTAGCATGCTCCACCACGTTGGCCTTGGCGCCATGAACAATTGAGAGTTTCCCATCGTTCTTCCGGTTATCCTCTTCAATCCGTAGACGGAGGATCAATTGCTCCAAGTTCATTTCCTTTCGCTTGTGCTTAAGGTAGTTCTTGAAATCCTTCCAAGCCGGCGGCAATAAATGGATAATTGATGCCACTTGGAAAGACTCACTAACTGTCATTCCTTCATCTCGAATTTCGTTGAAGATCATTTGCATCTCCTCAACTTGACTCAAGACCGTCTTCAAATCCACCATTTTAAAGTCAAGGAATCGACCAACAACAAATTTCTTTGCGCCGGCATCCTCGCTTTTATATTTGTGGTCCAAAGCATTCCATAGCTCCTTAGCCGTAGCTAATTTGCTATAAATGTCGTACAAAGCATCATGCAGCCCGTTCAACACGTAGTTTCGGCAAAGGAAGTCAGAATGCTTCCAAGCTTCAACCGCGTTGAAAGATTGCGCATCCACCTCACCCCCGGTTGCTACCGGCGCATCTTCGGTCAAGAATCTAGCAAGACCGAGAGTAGTGAGGTAAAATAGCATCTTTTGCTGCCACCTCTTGAAGTTTAACCCGTTGAATTTCTCGGGTTTCTCCACAGAGTTGCTTGGCACGGTCACCATAGGGATAGCCCTTTGGTTGGCCAAAGTAGATGCACCGCGTTGTGAACCATTGTTCACCGGTGCTCCACTTTCAGAGTGATTGTCGTTCAGAACATTCTGCCCAACACCAATCTCGTTTTCTTGAGAAGTCATTTTCGTTCTTTAACATTTTTCCGAAAACACAAAAAAATAAGTTCGTTCACCAAAGTGACAAACTTCGTTTAAGATTGTTTACCGGAGTAGAACAATCAACAAATACGTTTTAAGATTGTAGGGTGTGTTTCGGAAAATAAAGAAAATTAATTAAATAAATCAATTAAATAAAATGACTAGAGAAAAACAAGAAAGGAGATGAAGCAGAATTAGCCAAAGCTCGTGCTACGCACGATTTCCTTAAAATGTATTTGTTTCCTCCGGCAGAAGACCCCAACAGAAATTAAACGTTTCGGGAAGAAAACAAAAATTAACCGTATCTCTTGAGAGATAGATATTTGGACGGCATTCGTGTCCGCAGGTCGCCCGCGCACACGAGTCACGGTTTTTCTTCTCCATTTCGGGATTTGATCGGCACCCCCCCCCCCCCCTGCGCGTAAGAGAGAGCCTTTCCCTTTAGGAATCTTAACTCCTTAAAAGAGGCTTCCCTTTATAAGGGGGTGAAAATCCCTTGAGTTTTTCGGTGTGGGATAAAACACACTAGAAACTCATCATTTTTCCCAGTTTTTCCATTTCAACGAGTGAACTTCGAGAATCAATTTCTCATTCACCCGTTATCCGTTTTGAGCGTACCATATATCGAATTGTAGCCCTTAACAAGGACAATCCGAAACCACTTTGACCCGACCCAAATCGGAAGTGAACCCCACTCAAATAATTGCCCCAAAATGACCATTTAATGCCATTTTTAACACATTTTTCCAACAACCAATTCTTTGTCACTTCTCAAAGTGACCGCATGAGCTTGTTGCCTTGGATTCGGCTCCGTTTGAGATGGGAGTTTTTCCGAATCCCTAACTTCAAGCCTACTCATGACATTTGAGATTTGGCTCATTTGGCTTTCCAAGTTGTGGATGCTAGATTTTGTTGTTTCTTGAAATTGGGCCACACTTTGTTGCATCGTAGTCATGTTCATGGCTAGTGCTCGAATCATGTCTTCGGTGGACATGTTCGAGTTTGATGTTTGGCCTTGTTGTTTAAATTGTTGAGGAGGAGGGTTTGATTTTTGAGGGGGTTTGAGAGTTTCCGTACCTTAGATTTGGATGATCCCTCCATCCCGGATTGTAGGTGTTGCCGTGAGGATCGTACCTCCTTTGGCCTTGAAACCCCAAAGCATTGACTTGCTCGGAGTTCTCCTCTTGTAGAGTTGGGCAAGAATCGGTGGGATGCCCTTGTGTTGAACATATGCCGCAGACCTTGAATTCTTGGGTTTTTGGATTTAAGAGGAAATATTTAACCAAAGAAGTCAAGCCGGCCACTTGACTCTCCAACGAGTTGTTGGATTCCGCCGCCATGACTCTCTTTGTTGACCGTCGATCATAGTGTCTACAATTTTCGGCCAACTCCGAGATAAGATTCCTAGCTTGAGAAGGTGTTTTGTTGACTATTCCTCCTCCACATGCGGCATTAATCATCCGTCTATCATCATCGCAAAGACCATCATAAAAGTAAAGGATGAGATCTTGCTCCGAGTAGCCGTGATACGGGCAGCTTGCACAAAGTTTCTTGAATCGTTCCAAGAATTCGTAGAACGATTCATCATCTTTTTGCTCCACATTGCTGATTTGTTTCTTTAGAGATGAGGAGATTGAGGCAGGATAATACCTTTCGAGGAAGCTCTTCTTCATAGCCGCCCAAGTGTCTATGCTTCCCGAGGGAAGATAGAATAGCCAATCTTTGGCGGTGTCTTTGAGGGAGAATGGAAAAGCTCTCAACTTAATTTGCTCCTCGGTAACACCGTTCAGGCACATGCTTGTGCAAACGATGTGGATTTAGAGTTGGGAAGGTGATACATAAGGGTTGTTGATTTAGATTGGGAGCTGTGAGTTCCCTCAGCGTTCTTGTTTCAAGAGCCATCGATATTGGCTCTTCGGACTTGCTAGATTGAGAACTAGCACGTGAGGATTCTCCCGAGTCAGTATTTGAGAATTTACTTTTTAACCGCTCGAGAGCTTGTTCTATTTCAGGGTTTGTTTGGTAGGTGAGTTTGTTTATGGATCGGGTTTTTACCATATACTCAAACAAAGCTCAGAAAAATAGAAATCTTTATATATAATTTTTTTTTATTTTTCTTGAAATAGAATAAAAAGAAAAATTAATTGCCTTTCCCCGGCAACGGCGCCAAATTTGACGAGCACTTTGTCACGGTGCGTCAAAATAATTCGATACTAACACTTATACGTAGTATAGGTGAAGTAGAGTTCGTATCCACTGGGAAAGGAACAATTCTCTTTTTATGACACTTAGTAAATAAAGGGGGTTTTTTAGTGATGAATGATTTAATTAAATTAAAAACTAAGATGAACGACTTATATGAGATTTAATTCAAGAATAAAAGGGACTTGGCTTTGCTACTTTCCACTTGTTGATATATTTTAGTTGATCCTTGTTATATCTATAACTTATCCCCTCTCGAATACTCAATCGAGGAGTATCTCCAATTCATCGAGGGTAGTTATTAACAACGACCGTTCATTAATAACCCTTACTATTAATCAAATGTAGAACAACGCCGTATACCGATATAATAGTAGCATTCAATCATTGCATTCTCTCAAAAGCGACGCCAAAGTAGGGTTTTGCGGAGGCGATTTTTGGTTCTTGAATGACGGAGGGTTCTGCGGTGGTTCTTCCACCGCCGCCACTGCCTGATGGTAGGGTTTGATCCTGCAAATCGTTCGCTGATGTGGTTTCTAATAAGGAATCTCCTATTGCTTACTCTAGGTCTCGTTACAAAGGACTAGCGGCTATATCTTTTCTTGAATCTGACATTCAACAGCTGGCTGATGCTCATAAAAGGTCATTGGTTGGCTACTTTTTCCGAGGAAGGCCTAGTCTTGCGTTGATCAGAAAATCCTTTGAGATCATAGGTTTTAAAGGACCCTTCCACTTGGGCCATTTAGAGAAGAAGCACATTCTAATTCGTTTTGAGTCGGAGGAAGATTATCTCAGATGTTGGAATCGGCAGACTTGGTCTATTCAAGGTAATATTATGCGTGTTACGAAATGGTCTCCGGAATTCCGGCCAAACATGGAATCCCCTGTGGTTCCAGTTTGGATTGTTTTTTAGGGTCTCCCAATTCATTTACATGGTAAAAGAGCCTTATTTGCTATTGCTAGTTTGATTGGTAATCCTTTGCATATTGATTCGGCTACAGCCACTCTGGCTAAACCATCAATCGTTAGGATTTGTGTGGAACTCGACTTGACAAAAGAGATGCCAAATAAAATTTGGGTGAACTGTGGATCAACTGGTTTTGTTCAGCCTGTTCTCTATGAAAACAGGCCGGAATACTGCTCCCTATGTTACCATCTGGGTTAAAACAGAGACCTAGCAAAGATGTTTCCATTATAGAGATCGATAATAAAAGGTACGTATTTGTTCTCTTTCTACCATGAAATGGATATGCAACGTGTCATCAACATGGTCTGTGGCTATATGCATCAAAATTTTCTTCAGTTTCATTTTTATTCTTGATCGGTTGTTGGTTCTTACTTTGTTTTTAATTAGTTAAGCATATTTACTTTAGTCATTGTAGACAACTTGCCTGTTAGTGCTTGTTTTAACCAAATTTCGATAAACTAAAACTAATTAATCAAATTTCGATAAACTAAAACTAATTAGAATATAGATTGGATTTCCTATCAGAACAATAAAGAAAATAACAAGAATAACAATAAGGATGTCAGGTAAGTAAAATAGAGTGAAAGTTTGAGTATTATTCGAATGAATGGTCCGCTTTTACAAGTGAGCTCCATACTACTTATAGGAAGGATAATTAATGTCTTTTTGTCCGTTGTTGACGGTATCGACCGTTATGACGACATTAAAAATCATCATGATATCGTCATTAATGTCGGTCAGCCATTTGGTAACTCCTGCCTTAATTACAATCATGGCTATAATAGTTTGCAGCAATCGTGCTTATTTAGCAGGCAAATCTTTTAGTACGAGTAATTATATATTTAATTTGAGCATGTTATCAGTGTAGATAGCAGAAAGTTAAACAGATCTAATCAAATCATCAAATTAATAAAAACATCCTAACTCAAATGGAGTACTCCGTATTATTTAGGCAGAAATAAACACAAAGAAAGGATTATTACATTCTTTCTAGCTAGGTTGTATTGGATAACATTTTCGGTTTGTACGACGTGAACAAAGCCTTTCTACAATTCTACGTATAGAAATTGCCCTAAATAGAAGTAAAAACGTTTTGAAATTCCAAAATAGGAGTATCATGTTTTTTGGAGTAATCTGCCAAATTTATAAAAAAATGTCATGTTTAAAAGTCTAGAAATGTCAAACTTGGAAGAAATTACTCCTATTTAGAGAATAAAAAACATGATACTCTTATTTTGAAATTTCAAAACATTTTTACTTATATTTACTCGTATTCAGAGAATTTACTCTTCTACATACATCATTTCATCTCTCCTATACTTCATCAACTCTATAAAGTAAGTCAACGGTCAACCATCCACAAATTAATTAACCCCCATATGCTAACCCTAATCTCAGACTCAGCTCAGTATCTAAACGCCATGCAAACCCTCCGCCGTCCATCCTCCACACATCGCACAGAACCACCAATCCGCCGCGCCTGCCGTAGCTCTCCTCTTTCCCGCCGCACCTGACCACCCTCACCCTGCACGTAAGTGCCGCCTCCTTGGTCGCCGGCATCCGTACGCCGTCGCCCAGCACCACCCACGCCGCCGCTCCGCTCTTCTGCCCGACCATCTCCTTGTACGCCGAGTTGGTCCACGTCACTCTGTTCACGTCGTCCGATGTGAGCCCCGGACACGTGTCGCGCTCAAGATTCATCCGCTTCTCTCGGTCACATCGCCCTAGACTGTAACCGTCTATCTGCCACGTGCCCGTCACGCCTTCCACAATCACCCACGACCCCACACCTCGCAACACCGCCGGCACGTGGCATTCTCTCAGCCAGCCCGGGCCTGTCGACCCGGTCCGCTCCACCAAATCCGGTAACGCCGGAGATTCTCTCCGGTCCGGTTTCTCCGGCAGAAGTGGAAGAGTAACCACCGTGGCGTCCCTCTCCAGGCTGGAAACTGACGAACTGCAGGATTCCGTCTTACCGTGGCTGTACTGGTTTTCGATCTCCGGCGCCGGAGATGCCGCTTTGTTTTTCTTACCGCTCTTTTTGTTCATCTTATCGTTTGACGCAGTTGACCTGACATATCTCCGCTTGTTCCGGCGGGTACCCTTTACAGTTTCTTGAAACGCCGGTTCGTCGGGAACAGACCCAGGGGCCGCCGGTTTTGGTGCGATCGGCCGGAATCTCAACATTATGTTATTCACCTTGAACGTATCGTAACCCACCGGCGGCGTATACCGGGAAATACAGCAACCTCCCCTCCGATCCATAATTAATCAGTCTTAAAGAAAAATGAATGTCGGGAAACTTGCCGACTATGGTGGTGGGTGTCCGGAGAGCGGTGGAGTGGTTTATAAAGCCATAAAGGGGAGAAAGTGAGATCAAGGAAGAGATATGATTGGTGGGTGTGTGGGGCCCAGGTATCGGTGAGGGTATGAGTGGCTCGGGGAAGGGCCAATGAGGAGGTGGGAAGTGTCACACATGGCATAGGAAAAGGACACGTAAGGGGTGAGTCAGAGGGTGAGGAAGCGTCGAGAAAAGGGTGCACGTGGTCCAATGATATGTTCTGTGCCACCTAATGGTTTGACGGTAGCTGTCGTGCCATTGCTCCACGTCGACGGCGGATTAGGACGCCAAATCTTTGCTCGGATTCGGTGCTTTGATTTTTCTACTTTTTGTTTAATTCGCCCCTATCTGTTCCTGATTTTTCAGTTTTTCTTTTCCACTTTTAAAAATACGTAGTATATGCTCTATTATCTACGAGTCATTAACCCTTCACGCAGTATTTCTCAATTATTATTTATTTATTTTATTGAAATTATTGAATAGGCTGTTTAAAGAAAATACTATGAAATTTTGATATCATCTCATTTAATTTATTGTACAAAATACAAGAGAGTGTTTATAATTGGTTGTAATTATATTTCTTTTTAAAAATAGAAATAAAATCAGAATAATTTTATTAGAAGTTGGTTCCCTATATTCTAAAAAACTATTTGTAGAAGTAATTTGAGGCATTTAATAGTATTTCTATACTTTCATATAAACTATATACTATATGTCTAGTGGCGGATCCAGAGATTTGTCAGAGCAGGGGCACACTAGACACTAAATTTACTCTATAATAAAAATATCTAATGTAATAAAGATGGTAAAAAGTAAGGCAATAGCATAAATTATACGGAGTAGTTAATTACATACTACGTATTAAATAGTTCATTTTTGCAACTTTGGTAAATCAAGCTTACGAGTTTTCATATTCTGAAAATGTTGTTTAAATGTTGCTTAAAACATCTCTCTCGATTTAGCACACCAAGCAGTCTGTAAGATAATCATCTCTCATCTTGATAATATTCATCGCAGAGAAGGCTCTTTCAACGGTGGTTGTTGCAACCGGTAATACGAAAGTCAACTCAATCAGATGATATACCAAGTGAAAAGAATTATGAACTTTAAGCTCAATTATCTTTTTACAAACTTCACTGATAGTCTGTACGGCAGAAAATAATTCATTTGTTCTCATTTCATATATCCACACCTGGAATTGCTCTTTTAGCTATATTCGATCAACAAATGAAAAATCGCATGATTATAATTCTGTGAGGTTTACTAGCAGGTGCCGGAACAAACTCGAAAGAAACAAAATACAAATAAAGGGGCGACTGGGCACTGCAGTGCTGCAGTGGTAGTTTAGCAAGGCAGCGACAAGCCCCAGAAAGAGGCCAGAGTGTAAACGTCCATGAGGATTTAGTTTTTGGAAGTTTTCCCCTTTTTTCCTTGTAGAGTATTAGTAAGTTATTAGTGGATTTTATTTTTAAACTTTTATCTGTTTTAGATTACTTTTAGTTGGCCGCACATTGGTTACTTTTTACATTTTAACTTTTTTAGTTACTTTTCATTTTTAACCCTTAATTATTTTCTTCTCCTTTTTTGAGAACTTTTATTTTAATTCAGCTAAAATTTAAATATTGTGTATTAACTTTTAATTTATATAACCGTAACATTTTAGTATTTTAATTATTTAATATTGATAATTTTTTGTATGGGTTGGGGGCACTAATATTACCCGAAGTACTAGTAGTGAAATTCTTGACCGGAAGCGGAGACACTGATTTTACTCTAAGTATTAGTAGTGAAATTCCTGACCGAAAGCGGGGCACTTGCCCCTCTAGGTCCCCTAGATCCTCCACTGTATATGTCTATATGGTTGACTATTTCTGCATGAAGCAATATCATCCCAATCATTAATTTCATCACATCACTATTAAAAACCTATGAGCCCCTTCGTCGTTATTTGGAAAAAACAAATAATAATGTGTTCGCAGGGGTCAAGACTCTTTTGTTTTGAACCAATATTGTGATTTACTCCTCTCCAATCTTGTTCCGTCAGGATTTAAGGTGTTGGTTATGATGATTCCTTCTTCAAGGTACATTTGGAGGAGGAGGAGAAAATGACAGTGTACATTAAATTACTAACAGAGTTTCAAGTAACGAAATTATAATTACTTTTCTTTTTGGACAAAACTATAACTAGTCACCGTGTACGAGTAACTGAACAAGAGTCACTATAGTATATTTCAGAGTGATTGGTAACTAGTAACTGAATATGTCATGGAAAAAGGCATAATAATAATAAGGGAAAATGCACAAATATATCTATGTTCTATTTTTCTGAACAAATGTACCCCGAAGTATATGTAATAATGCATATATACCCCGACCTTTTAAAAAGTGCAAAAATACCTCTCATGTTCTTATCGAGGAGCAAATTTACTCTTATTGAGTTTGAATGTTCCTCAATAATATTTCAAATCAGAAATGCATGTGTGTAACAACAAAAACATATATTGTTAAAAACAAAAACATATACTTAAGCAGGGGCGGTGTCAAGGGGGATCAGGGGGTCAGCCGAGCCCCCGAAAGTTTGAAAGTATAGAGTTCTAAAATATCTTAAATTTGATATATTATGATTATTGTAACTCCTTACAAGTAAAAAGTTATGACTTCTGGAAAAAAATCAGTATCTAACTTAAAATGAATAAAATTGGATGCGTAATATGCATTATATATATATATATATATATATATATATATATATATATATATATATATGGGGGGAGATCCCATACAAACTAGGCTTCTGAGCAAACTACAAACTAATGGCAGTCGTTGGATCAGAGGAAACGAACGACTTTCAGGAATGGGATGCATTATTAAGATGGTTCATTGACACGCATTGAATGTTGAAAACCCTAATTTTACGATTAGTATGCAGTAACAAGGTAATCGGCTGCGAATAGCATCAGCAAAAAATGGTAATTTGCAGAGGATCGTTGATTGAAAACATAGTGGCCAACGCATTCTGAGCCTAGAGCAAGGATTTCAGATAGTGTTTTTTAACCGAAGAAGGCAATTTGAACGACGAGTGCAGGGAATGGTTTCGCTACAAATGAAACATCCGTTGTGTGAAATACAAAATGAGCTTGATGAAGATACTCATTTGTAAGCATTGGTTATTTCAATATAGATTCAAAAACATTAATTTAGATGCATGTTTAATTTAATTCGACCATTGAAATGCATCTTATTGAGAAATTTAGGATGAATACTGTCAGATTACAAGTTAGGATTGCATTGTAGCTTTGGATAGAGGGTTGAGAAATGCATCTTATTGAGAAATTTAGGATGAATACTGTCAGATTACAAGTTAGGATTGCAATGTAGCTTTGGATAGAGCTTTGTCAGATTACAAGTTGGGATTGCAATATTGTGGAGAAATGTTGCATTCTTGTAACTATGGTGGAATGCAGTTAGATGTATTTATAGGTGCACTGACAGGCAGGGAATAAAAAACCATATGCACGAGTTTTAGTGTAAGATGCAGGGGTTTTGGTTCTTGGAATTGGACTTTCATATAGATTTAAGATGCAGTATTTTTAGAAGTAAGATGCATGGGTTTTGGTACTTGGAATTGAACTTTGAAATGGATGTAAAGATGCAATAATTTTAGATTAAAGATGCAGAAGTTTTGGCAATAGGAATTGGATTTTCAAATGAATGTAAGGTGCAGGACATGTAGATGTAAGATGCAGTAATTAAAGATATTATATGCAAGATTTAAAAGCATGTGACTTGTATTTGTGGAAAAAAAAATGCTTGAGCGTATGATACAAGATTCATTTATTTAAAGTAGAATGAATATGAAGGTCTCAGATTTGTGTAACACACAGTATTGGTTAAATATATTGATTGAAAGTGAATACAACCTTATGCATATTTTGGTTGTTGTATGTGTTTACTAAAAGTCAAGTGTTATGATTGAAACCACACATAACTGCACTTGTATATTTGAGTTCCGTGTATGCATAAAACTTTGTTATAAGATGCAAGACTAATATAATCGCAATGCATTATTACAAGTCTATAGGGAAATAGTCATTTGTGGATTTGTTTCTATGAAAATAAGCTAAACAATGACATGTCCGTATAATAGAAAATGGAGAAGAGCAACAGGTAGTAAGGAGCGAAAAGAAAACAAGAATGTGTATCATCAAGTAACACCAAACAGAACAAAAAGATCAAAGGGGAGAGAAAAAAGATAAAAGGTTAGACAATTTTTTTTTTTGCATATGAGACGCTTTTCAAAGTCTGTAAGTCTAAATTGAATAGTGGTCATTATATTAAAAGTAGATGTTCCATAGGTGCAAACAATGATGAAATATACAACATGATGAATTCCAAAGAGCTGAAGTGAGAAGCAAAGACAAAAAAAATAGTACAAGGTTTCAAGAAAAATGAAAATAGATTGAAATTTAATTTGTTATGGAGTTTATTTTCATAAAATGCATTTGTTATCTAGTAATGCAATGATGTTGTGGTAACTATGCAGGCGTTGAGATAAGTAGAAAAGATAGTGGAAGACTGGAACTATGCATGAAGAGAAGGAGAACTGGAAGAAGATGTGAAGACAAATAAATCAGAGAGGTTGAATGCACCATATGAGAGCTGATTCAGACAACATGTGTTTTTGTTTACATTTTACTTGACAAAAATACTATGACATATGTTATTGTGTGGGTGAACATCTATGGAAGTTTTTACTTGACATTAGTAATGAAACATCATTCACGACATATCGTATTATGTTGACGGTTTGTATTGTGTGAATGTGCAATACAAACACTTATTTTGGTTGAATGAAGTTTTGGTATGCGTTTACTTGCATCTTAACAACTTGTATGATGCACTGCGATGAGCAATGTATGCATCATTATACGTTTGAGATATATAACATAAAATAGAACTATTGTGTGGGTAAAGACCCTGAATTTCAAAAAGTATCAATGTATATGAGCATATATTTCATTGTGACATGTGAATATATTGTGACAATGAAGTTTGAAAGCATTTTTCAATGTCAGTTTATTATTGTTGAAGTGGTGTATGAGCATCTAAGTTTTAGATGTAATTAAGTGTTATATGAGTTCATATGAATAAGTTTAGTCAACAACGTTAACACATTGGGAATAGATAGTGAATTATGCATTAAATAGAATATGACGATGCACTATTGTGATGTATAGATGCATTACAAATTAACATACTTACTACATTTATCCTTATTATGCAAAGAGGCGGTCTATAGAATGCAACCATACATACTATGAAATGCATTCACTAATTTCATAAACAATGATATAACACATAACTATTTGATACAAATAACAAAAGAAAAAATGTCCTCATTAGTGGAGTACGTTTAATAAATAGATGAAATTATTATACATATAAATGCATTTGAGAATGCATTTCAATGTGCTTTAAAGTGCAAACTGTAATACGAAAACGGATGGCAGTCAATGAATCACATGTGCACATATTGTACAAAACATAAAATACAATGAATAAAAAGTAAAAAAAAAAAGATTCATTTCGCAAATTTGTTTACATTTTACATATCAATATATGAAAAAATAACAGAACTATATATCTAAATAAACTTATTCATATCATGAAATCCTATTTATTTAAGAGGTAATTCCTGCTATCATTATGGGGCAAACTACAACTGCAAACTCTTTGTAGAACTCGATGTCTGCATCTATATCATAAAAAATCACTCATTATGGGGAATCGGCTGCATAACCTACTAATTGACCTTGGACCTCCTCAAGCATCGCACCCCTCCCTTTAGAACAATTATGTGATGAAAATGTCTATAAACAAGATCATCTCTTCTCTGTGTCCCTAAAAATTGTTTAGAAATTGCATAGTCTTTGTAAAAACTCAATAAGCCAGCATTTAGATTATGAAATATCATCCTAACAACCGGTTTCTCTTCGGGTGAACATTCGAAAAGAAACAATTCAAATCTACATAAACAACATACGATAGATAATATTAAACATGAAAGAAAACCAATATTAAACAAATACACCATAAAACAAAAACAAATGCATAATACATACTTTACCTTGCAGAAGACAAAAAATGAAACACAGAGAAATTTTACAAAACATTGAAATAATCATTTTCTCCCTTCACGTTAATGGTGATGTAGTTCAGTTTCATTCATAATTTAAATACAATAGAGTTCACACAAGAAAAACAAACCTACGAAATGAAGGGAGGTAACATTATCAACTTTTAACTGTGGAATTCGTTTGCGAGAAGACACAGGATAACATCAACATGTTATGCGAATCAATTAAATTAAAAAATGCATGACCAAGAAACATGAACAACAACAAAGCATAATATGTCTAAAGTTTTTTGTATTAAAATAGAGTTCATCAAAGATATAGGGATACCTGATTCCTTGGGGTTCGATGATAATGCTCGGAGATGAATTCTAGCAATTCATAATCTCGACGAGGAAGATAAGCGCACAGATGAAACTATTGATCGATTGGCCGGAAAGATGAAATGAAAGAAGAAACGGAAAATAGACGCGTGATTTTTGTTCCACTATAAAAGACAAGTAATTGACCAAAACACTCTTACTTTTGATTAGTCCGAATTAACATGAAACAGGCTCTTAGAATGTAGGGTGTAGTGGTTTGTTCGCATTATATGTTACTACGTTGTTTGACATTTTGGCTTTTTTTGACGTTCAAATTAACAATGCAAGTGAACTAAATGCCTCTGTATGTTTGTAAGATAGTGCAGAACCATATTTGTATCATTTTTATTTTTGTATCCCGAGGGAAGGATATATATATCAATTAACAACATATAATGAGCAGGTATAGTTCCTTATTCTAATACACAAGGCGACCACTCAAAGCTTGGAAGGTCCTTTGGTGCTGGGATGATGGATAACAATATGATTGTAAGCATCCAAAGTTAGAAAATCATCCAAAGTGGAAGCTGTGCTTTGCTTGGTGAACATCTTGCTTGCTTCCTTGTACTTTCCCTTATTAAACTTCTCCTTTCCAACTTCCCTCTCAATCCTCCCCATCTCCTCCTCCACCACCCTCCCAAACACTTCCTTGGTCACCTTCACCCCGACCCCGTCTCCGTCGAGCTCCGCTGCGTATCTCAACCACTGCCAGTTCTGGACGCGGCTGATCTCCGCCGTGGCAGCATCCTCCATGAGGTTGTAAAGCGGGACCGATCCCGTCCCGGCCAGCCAAGCTGCTAGATACTGAATCCCCACTCTTGTGTTCAACCTTAGGCCTTCCATGGTTCGGACGCCGCGTGGAGTCTGTAGGAGGTCCTCCTCCGTGATGGAGGAGGCGTCTTCGCGCTTGGCCGTGTCGATTTGGTTCGGCGCGTTGCTTCCCATGTGGTCGGTGAAGACTTGCATGCAGGCCGGGATAAGCCCTGGATGCGCCGCCCATGTTCCGTCGTGCCCGGCTTTCACCTCCCTCTGTTTATCCTTCTTTACCAGCTCTAAAGCTGCCTCATTTGCCACTGCATCATCTCGGATAGGGATTTGAGCGGCCTGTTTACAATTCAAAGTAATGTAAAATCATTACACTACCTTCCATCTGATCTCTCCTTAAAAATTTAACTTTTTATTAATATCCATCCTCCATTGTTAGATAGGAAACTTTGACTTTTCCGTTCTAGAATGTTAAACTTTGGTTGATAATGGAGAGTATATTTGTGTATGAGTTAAATATGTACTCCTATTTGATTTAGGGCAATTTCCTAGTTAAATTGCCATAAATATGAGTAAAAAGGTACTGAAAATTTCAAATAGTTCTTTCTTCCCAAAATATCCAAAATCTTAGCAGATTTATTCAATTTAATAACTCTAATACTAGTATTATTAAACTTATTTTTCATATCTGATGAAAGAAGATGGATGATACTTATAGGAACCGGTTGTATTCAGTTAGTCACCGACTCACTCTGTCTTATGAAAGATTTCGGGTTCAAAAATCAAAACTTCAGAGAGACAGTTTCAACCATGTATACCCCAACCTTCCCTAGCCTCGAGTCCTCGACCCCATAAAATAAAAATAGATGGATGATACTTACCATGCCTCCCATGGCATGGACACCACGCCTATGGCAGGTGCGTATGAGCAAGTGGGAGTAGCTGGTCATGAAGTGTTGGGTCATGCCGACCTGAACCCGGTCAGGGAGCAGGCGGTCCGGGTGAGCCTGGAAGGTCTTGACATAGCTGAAAATGTAATCCCATCTTCCGCAGTTGAGGCCGAGCGAGTGATCTCTCAACTCGTACAATATCTCATCCATCTGAAACGCCGCTGGAAGGGTTTCGATGAGGACGGTGGCCCTTATGCTTCCTTTCTCCACCCCACTCCATTTCTCTGCCCTCTCAAACACATTGTTCCATATTCTTGCCTCCCTGCCAATCATTTAGTTTACTTTGTTAATTTATCATAAATCACATTATATACTTCATCAAATGTGTAATTGTTTTAACCAACTTCACATGCTTTTCTATAAAGATCTATAATCTATTCATGTAAGATTTAATATCTAGTGACACGTCACTTTAGTCTGATTTTGATACTTGTGTGCGTTTTTATTTCTTCAAATCATACTCTTCCGTTCAGAAATGAAGTTCTGGGATTGACTTATACACATATTTATGTAAGACAAATTTTTGTTTTGACATTTCAAATATACCTTTGTTTTGAAGTGTTGATTTTACGATTAAAAGTGCTTTCTTTTTATAGTAATGAAAACATTTTTTTGAAACATTTATAAAAGGAAAGCTAGAACTTCTTTTCGGGCAGAGGTATTAGATTATTGAAAATTTGAACAAATTTGGAAACTTTAAATACCTAGAGTGCTCCATCTTGGGGAGGTAGAAGAAAGGGCCATAACCCTGGCCTATGTTGTTGCGGAAGTTGGAGAAGTTGTGGAAGAAATAGAGGCCGAAATCCACGAGGCAGCCAATAGCGGGCTCGCCGTCGATGATGATATGAGACTCCGGCAAGTGCCATCCCCTCGGGCGGACAAAGAGCTTTGCAATCTCATCATTCAGCTTGTACACCCTGTTTCTGGCTTGGTCATGGAAAGTTATGGTTCCATTAATGGCGTCCCTCAAATTAACTTGCCCTCTTATCAAATTCTCCCAGGTTGGTGAAAGTGCATCTTCAAAATCAGCCTACCACAATCAATTCAACTCAACGCCTAGGCCTTACATTTTCAAATTTCAATTTAGTTCTGAATATCTGAAAGTATAAAAAAACTTGCATGCCACAACTATGGGCAACAAAATTTTTTGTTAAGATCTGAAGTGAATCGTGTTACCATTCACTTATGACTTATCATGATTTTTTCATTAGGAGCTTATGAGTACTTTTGGTAATACTCGCGCTGATATGGGTGATCATATTCACAATAGTATGGAAAAATTATATTTTAAATATAGTTTATTAATAAAATAAACAAAAAATTAGGGAGAACTATCAAATAAGCCCTCGAACTTTCGTAAAAAAGACAAATAAGCCCTTTTACAAGAGGCTTTGTCCGTATGTCACCGTTTAGGGTGGTTTACGGTAGAATTTTTTTATGAAATTTTTTAAGCATCTTCTTCATTAAGTCTAGTTTACCCATACCAAATTTCAGCTAAAAAATCAACCGAGAAGGCAGTCAAATGATTTTCTGAAATATACTGCGATGCCTAACTTCGTAGTTATCTTCAAAAATTCATTTGACTGCTTTCCCGGCTGAAGGTTTTGCTGGAATTTAGTATGAGTAAACTAGACATAATGAAGAAGATGCTCAAAAAATTTCATCAAGCAATTCCACCGGAAACCGTCCAAATGGCGACGGCCGGACAGAGCCTCCTATAAAAGGGCTTATTTGCACTTTTTATGAAAGTTCGAAGGCTTATTTGGTATTTCTTCCCTAAAAATTACACTACATATAATAAAATAGTGATAATGTTTATTATTGTAACTTCCGAACAATTCAATTAGAAAAATAACTTCAATTTTATTTATTTAATTATAACTCAGAGCATGAAATCGTAAGTTACATCGTTATGTGTAGAAAAGTAATTGCATCCTTATGTGAATTCATAAGTTATGTGTAGAAAAGTAATTTCAACTTTATTTATTTTTATTACTTCAACATTTCATGTAAAAAAAATTAATTACTCCGTAGAATTCAACATGTGTAATCATAAATCATAAGTTACGTGTTTCATAAAAAAAATTATTGATAAATTGAAAATATAGATGATGCGTACATCGAATTGGTTCTTATACCATTTCAATATCTGGACTTCTTCCTCTTTGTTTATTTTAATTAGCTAATTTGTGATTTGTACTACCTCCATCACATTAAAATTCAAACATGAGAAAGTAATGTGATTATTAAGAAATGTGAGTTTGTGTGATTCAATTGATAAAATAAGAATGATTTAAAACCACATAAATTTACCAAACTTGGTATGAGACAATCTCAGTGTGTTGGACCGAAAAGGAAGGGTAGGACAATTTTCCTCCAAAAAGGTTAAATCCCCGACCCAAGGACCCCACGCTCCGATCTGACATATGAAAGGTTGTAGATAAGGTGACTCAATCAGCCCAATGATGATATATTATATTTTATACTCGTGCGCATCAGAGGTTCAGTCCGGCGCAGAGAAGCTATATACCTCTACACTAGCACTACGAGTTTTTATCCTTCGTTATTCCTCCAACTTTTCTACAACTCGATCAACTGAACTACCCGTGTAGGTAAAATGTTAGGACACTGTTTTGTATCACCCCAATCCTACTATCCGGAGTATTTTACTTTGTGATCATACTTAGAGAGTGTTTGCAATTACTTTTGTTTTCTAAAATGATTTTGGAAGAAATATGTCTAATAATAAAACTTGGTGGTGTTCGGGAAAAAATTGATTTTGAAAAGTAAAAGTCAGTAGTGTTTAATTTGATAAATTACGTGCTTTTTGTGTAATACGAATAGAAAAAATAGAAAACAGATTCTACATTCTAGCTTTTAAATGTTTAATTTAAGTAGAAGTTAGACACTTGAAAACATTATTTTCAAAATTTTTAAACGAACAGCTCAGAAATTATTGTTTTTAAATTTTTGCAAACACTCTTAAATAAGTTCAACAAGTACTCATTATTTTACCGAGACAGATAATTTAACTGTGTTACATTACATTACCATGAAAACTTTAGCGCCAGAATTGAGAGCGTTGATGATCATTTTCCTTTCAACGGGGCCGGTGATCTCCACCTTCCGGTCCGCCACAGCCGGCGGAACAGGAGCGCAACGCCAGTCCCCTTCCCTGATGGATCTAGTGGCGGGATCGAAACCGGGGAGGGCGCCGCCGTTGTATCGCGCCTTGTCGGAGTTTCTGCAACTCATGGCGTACTTAACATGGCCTCGGAACTCTCTGTGAAGATCAGCCACAAACTGCAGAGCACCTCTGCTCAGGATTTCGGCGAATTCGGGATCGAATCTCCCCCTAATGTCTACGCCGTCTGCTTCATCGTACGCCGCCATTACTGCACTTTTCTTCTCTTTAATTTTTTGTACAATTACAGAATGAAGAAGATGATCAAAACGTAGTTTTTGATGGTGGAATATATATTTTATATAGAGAGAGGGGTTGATGTCAGTGGCTAAGCTTCGTTATCCTAACCCCCATCTCACTCACCACAAACGAGGTTAGGACGCCCAAAAGATAATTACTAAAATATTGCTCATCATCTTCAATTATTAGAAAAATAATAATCATAGTTCGAATATCTCCAATTAAATATCTACAAAATTGCATAAGTGTAACCGAGCTTGTTTTTTAGAAAAATTGATTATTCATTTATTCAGCACAGGGTCTCTATTTTAAAGGGCCCCATATCTTTAAAAATTGATTAGTATTTGATGGATAGTGTACTCGGGGTAACTTATACGAAGGGTTATTGCGAATAATAACTAGAGAGAATCACAACAAACAAGTAAGAGGGAGAGTTAAATGTATTAAATGAACTCCGCCTGCTTTACAAGGTGAATAAGAGCTGCTATTTATAGGAGTCATAAATGTGATGAGAGTACACGTGTCAACAATCTAACGGCCGAGGGGTCATCTCAATCGGGGTGGCACCAGCATTCGCATGTGTACCGCATTAAATGCGGTGGGTGGATGTGACGCCGCATTAAATGCGGTGGTTGGACGTGACGTTTGTACTTGATGCGGTGATTCAACGCATGTGGAGAGGAGATCCTGTCGAGGAGGATGCCGTCGGCTGTCCCTTCTGGCCGAAGGCTCTATGTGTCGGGGGCCTCTATGTGGCCGAAGGCTCTATGTGCCGGGGGGCTCCATGTGGCCAAAGGCTCTATGTGTCGGGGGCCTCCATGTGGCCGAAGGCTCTTTGTGTCGGGGGTCTCCATGTGTTGAAGGCTCTATGTGTCGGGGGCCTCCATGTGGCTGAAGGCACTATGTGCCGGGGGCCTCCATGTGGCCGAAGGCTAGGAATGTCAAAAAAACCCGACCCGCAATGACCCGCCCTGGCCCGAGACATTTGGGGCGGGTCCGCCCCGCCCCGTCTTGCAAATGGGGCGGGTCCGGGTATTAGAATTGACCCGTGCCGCCCTGACCCGCCCCGACCCGACCCGTTGAATATATAAGTATACATACTTTTTCTTAAATTATAGTATTACAAATATACTTCAACATATATATGTGTATATACAATAAATCATAAATTCTTTGATCTTATAATATATGAATACGGAGTATATATTATAATGAGATGCACGACAGATTATCAATGTCTTCTTTATATATAGAATTTTAATACATATATTCAATTATTAATATAACTAATAAGATTAACTATTCAAGTTTGAGTAATTTTTCCTTAATTTTTGAAATTTTTAGCGTATCATGAATTTTATTTAATATATTGATTTTTAATTAATATTTAGAGATAAACATTATGTAGATAAGTAGATTCAATTGGTAACAACTTCCCACAAAAAAATACATACTAGCTAATTAGGTTACGGCGGGGCGGGGCGGGGCGGGTCATGGGTCAACAAATTTGGACCCGTGCAGGTCACGGAACGGGGCGGACCCGCCCCGCCAAGTCACAGAGCGGGGCGGACCCGCCCCGCCAAGTCACGGGGCGGACCCGCCCCGCCAAGTCACGGGGCGGGTCCGGGTCTTGCAATACCCGCCCCGCCCCGACCCATTGCCATGCCTACCGAAGGCTCTATGTGTCGGGGCCTCCATGTGGCCGAAGGCACTATGTGTCGAAGGCCTGTATTTTGAGTCTTGTTCTCCTGTGATGTTTCTGGACTTGATTTCATGAATGTTAAGCCTTCGAGCATGGGGCCAAAGGCTCCCCCTTGCGTATTATGGGCTGCCTGGAGTCTTGTTTGTTGGGCTTGTCCCATTTGGACCTGTTGGCCTGATTGTAGTAGTGTAAGTATGTGGGCCGGCGGTTCTGGGCCATATACTCCATCAGTATTATATACGTAGTAATATTATATAAATAGTATAGATACTAATCAGTAAAATATACTACGTAGTTAGTAAGGAAGAAAAATATAGATCTATAAGTTGTGTTGATTAAAATCAAGTATCAAGTAAGTTTTAGATTTTTTTTCATTATATTATTTAATGAGTAATCAATTGAGTATTAGTATTAGTATTTGGATTGAGATTTATTTTATTTTTTATATATATGTGGGGTCTCGATTTTACATTTTGAACCGGTGCTTCCAAATTCAACCTGAGAGTAATCGATGTCATAAACGTATATTGTTGGCCTATCTAATAGATCTTTTCTATTAATAATACTTAACGCCCTACCCAACTGTCTATTAATATTGTGTGGTGTGTGATTGTTCATACCTTGTTAGAATAGGCAAATTTTGGGATGTAGTTTGTGGTCATCCGAAAATAGTTTCTCTTCACTATAAGGATAAAGCTTCGTATATCGAACCCTTCCTTACTCCATCATTGATGAGAGCTTTTGCGATAGTGGGGTAATGTTGTTGTACCGAGCCTTAAAACTAAGCGAGGATATCCCTCATCTATTCGTGCATCAACTTTATGTCCATTGTAATTCAAATGTGAAAAAGAATTGATTTGTAATGAATTGAACATTTTACACTATTAATTTAATTTACTGAAAGAAAGAAACCTTATTGCTAGGTGCAAGACTTACAATTTTGTCCAAACCTATATTTAAACGTGGTGAAAATAGTACGAAAATAGTACTCCATGATGATGATGATGAATTAATGCAGTAAACTCTTACTAAAATTAGACAAGGGATTGCATTGTGTGTGGCATGAGAATCAGGAGATAAGTGATAAGGGGAGTGGTGGGTCTATCTTTTGTTGTCTTGCACACACTACCATAGTACCATACCACTGGATAACGAATTATATTTGCTAAAATCCAAAACTAGGAAGGATAAAGTTTAGAACCGCTTCGTGTACACGTCGGTCAAATTATGAAGAAAAAACCGATTTTCACATAAACAAAAATAAAAAGTTGTGTATCACAAACATTTTAAGGGAGATTTTTTCATAAAATGTCTGTGATACAGACAATTTTAAAATAAAATTTTAAAATATCTCTTATACGGATTTTTTTTAGTTTGTCTATGTGAAAATCGGTTTTCTTCACAAACGACGTTCAAATTGTCTGTACACAGACAATTTGACCGACATGTACACCGTCGTGTAAAAACTGTCGTGTACAAAAGGAATTTACGTTACGATCCTGCCAGCCTCGAAGTCCATTCGGCCACTAGAAACCTTTAACCCACCAATACTTCAATAAAAATATGAAATACTTTACTAGTTTACTACATAGATGATTATTTTTTCATAATATCTTAATCACGTAAATTTATTTCATTAATTAATGCCAATCAAATAAAAGTTACGAAGTAAAAACTTATAATCAAATGATATAATGTAGGTAACTGTCAAACTGAAAAGAATTTATATTTAAGTTAAAGAATAACTATTGCATCCATAAGTTCAACCAAAGAGCATATTCCCTTACCTAAAGGTAAGTATGAATATTGGGCTAGGAGTGGACTCGGGCCGGTTCGGGCCCGGTTCGGGCCTGGGCCCGGCCGGGCCTCGGTTCAAGAAGGGGAGGCCCGGAACCGGCCCGGGTAAACCCCGGGTCCGGGCCGGGCCGGGCCGGGCCTCGGGTATTTTTTTTTTTTTTGGGGCTTTTCCTAGTTAACCCCCACCCCTCCCCCTCACCCCCAAACCAACCCTAACCACCTCAAATGGCCCAAAATAACCAGCCCAACCCAAAAACTCAAAAAAAATTCAAAAACAAAATTAAAATTGGCCCGGCACGGGCCCGAACCGGCCGGGCCGGTTCACCTTTTGAAGGGCCCGAGCCCGAACCGAGAATCCACCGGGCCGGGTGGCCCGAACCGCCCAACGAACCGGTTCCCGGGCCGGTCCGGACCGGGACAGTGGCGGGCCGGTCCGGTTCCGGGCCGGTTGGCCCGGCCCGAGTCCACCCCTATATTGGGCCAACGGACTTGGACTGATCCAAGATCATTTTCTTGACCGTGAGTACCCCGTGGTTGCACAAAGGCCTATTTTGAGCGCCTGATGACAAGTTCAAGGCGAATAATCATCAAGCCCAATCGAATTGGAGGACACGGGGATTCTCGACCCCCGCGATATCGAGCAGCACCCCTAGTGTGAGCTTGCCTAGTATGAGCTTTTGGTCCCAACACAACGCCTAGGATGCAACCAAAGGGGCGAGCTGCATCAAGCTTTGGCGGGAAATTAGGAAGTGGCAGTAAGAGCATTTAATGTAAGAATTCTGCAGGATTTGAAGCGAGGAAAACTGAGGGAATGGGATAGCGGGAAGTCACCCTTCACAACTATCATCTCCTAGACTCCTACTATAAAAATTCCTCTTTTACCGAAAAGGGATCGCATTTAATCTCTTATATCCTTAACACCTTGATAGATCATAGATAGAGCAAAGTATAGGATTTATATCTATTCTGGAGTGTATTACAAGTGTTCTTCCATAAATACAATCAGTATACATTATTATATTGACACAGAGATAGAGGAGCTGTTTTTTTGTTTTTGTGAAGAGGTAGGGGTCTAGGGGATGGCTTATTCAAGACAACCTAATTAGAGAAAATTCTTTTGTGTTAATGGAAATATGGAATAAGTCATACTTGTTCTTGGAGTGCCTAAATTTATATTAATTGAACTATGTCAGTATTTTTTTTAAAACTGGGTTGTTTTTAGGGCAAACGGTTCTATTCCATTTGAAGTACATGTCTCATACAATACTAATTTATGATTATAGCACAAGTTAACCTAGCTAACAAAGGGCCAACCAAATTAGTGCATCATCTTTTCAAGTGGATTTTGCATTAAACTATTTGAATTGCGATCCCAAAGTGGGATTCAAAATCATTGATATTTTAGATAACTATTTAATATAAGAGAAATAACCCACTCAAAGCACAGGGTGGGCGAAGTTAAATTTCAAAGTATACATGGGGTAAACTTAATTCTCGAAGAGCATATTGCCACCTGTGTGAATTGACACAATACAAATAAGCGAAAAAATGGTATTAATAACAAAGAAAAGAAGATATGGTGGGACAAACTATAAAATCAATCCAATATGAAAATCTCTGGTAAGTTTAATATAAACAGCAGGTCTTAGTGCAAACCAATCTCTTAATTGTGAATAGAAAGGACAAAATGCAAGCAGTGTGGTTGTCATTGCTTCATCCAGTACTGATAAAGTAGCTCTCCTCCTCCTAGGGCTGCTGGGTAAATTAATGTAAAACACGGAAGGCTCATACGACTTAGGCAATCCTTAAGCAATCGTTTGCACTGCTCTTTCAAAATTTTCTTCTGCAGATAATGTGCGTTTGACGAGCATGTGGTTTGGATGAGACAACTTCAATTGGCTGCAAGATTTAGTGGAAATGAACAACACAGCAATTTTTGTAAAGAAATTGTAATGAAAAAAACGTACAATGACAACATTAAGAGACTAAAAGCAATCCTTCTTAGCCAGAGAGCTAACTTGCTAAGCACGTGCAGTGTACAAATTTATATCAATAGTTGCTAAAAGAAATCCATGTACTTTCTTGCTGAAGGCAACTGGAATGTGAAAATCATGCAACCAAGTTTCAATGGCATAGCCTTCTTTTAAATGAAGATTATATTAAGTCTACCAATAACATATTGCTCTGTGTATTTCACTTTAACTGGTCTTTTTCCATTTCATAGCTTAGTCTTGAAAGCTCCTTGAATAGATTTTATTAAGGGTACACCGACAAACCATTAATACATATGGAAAATTAGTTCATTCTTATTGCACCAAGTAAGTAAGCATATAAACTAGTTACTGAAATTTGCACAAAAACAATAATTAATTACTAATGCTGTTAGTATTAGCACATAACATATACAACTTTAAATAAATATTCCAACGAGCACATCACTAAATAACGTGGGGTACATGGTTGGTTTTACACCCCCCCCCCCCCCCCCAAGAAAAAAACAGGACTGCCTTAAAATTTCATTTATTATACAAGTTAATGTAATAAACTTGATTTGGCATTCAGTTACTAAAATTCCAATAAAAACTGACTAAAACAACTGAGGTACTCCCTGAGGAAGAACAGTGGGTCAGCAAACGCTCAATGACCTATTTCATGCTTCATTTGGGGATTTCTTTTTCTTTTGATAATGTTTCAATCACCATTGATTTAACTCAACACTACAAGGGGAAGTTCTGAGTGAATGAGTCAAATAGCATACGGAAGCTCACCAACGGTTTTGGTTGGCTATTGAAGACCTTTGGTAAGCTTTCATTGGGCACAAAGAATTATACTCCTTAGCTAATTCAAGGAATTTATTAGTCTAAACCTCTACTGAAGCTCCCCAATGGTTTTGGTCAGCTATCGAAGACCTTAAAGTAAACTTTCATTGGGCACAAAGAATTATACCTAATTCAATAAATTTATCAGTCTAAACCGCTAAGGCCTAGAAGATGAGTTGGCTATCGATTCTGGACATGAAAAAATGTTTATCAATATTGGACTCGCCAGAATATACTCCACCAATATAGGACACAAAATTTTCACAGCGTTTATTTACTCGCTAATGAAATGTGATGTTGCGTTTCAGATAAATAGTAAATATATTCGTGATAATAAAAATATAATGATAAGTATATAATACGTATAACATTAATAATAATATAAAGGCATCTGCCATAAGTCTCACTTTGAAGTAGGCAAACTAATATTTGAGGTGGATCGAAAGTTTTTTCCTACTCCAGATTAAAAAAACTCATCACTCTGAAGCATGAGGGTATACACCTAGTTATGTCTAAATGGTGTATACACGATTATTCGATACTCTGTATTATATTTCAGTGATGAACATCTTATAACTACACAAAACCTTGTTGCATTCTATGAGAAATTTGAGATTGAGTATGTGACTTTGGTGGATTAAGCTTTGAGATCTAGATGACCCAGAGGCCAGTGCCTATTTGTGTGCCGTCTGGTATGAACTCAAATTGGGCTAGTCTTCTGAACTAGACACAGTGGGGGAACCGCAATAGAAGCAGGCAGTGTGCTGGAGATTGTGGCCTTGTTGGAGATGTTATTGTGTCATTGTAATCTTTTGCTTCTTGGTTTGCGAGAATGGAAAGATAACAGATTAGATACTGTGGGGGTTGGGGAAGATGAGCAAGCTGGTTGGACCACAAGGATAAGAGTTAGCGACTTGTATATATCTGTTACTGTCGTTTATCCAACTGGTACAACATCAGCTTTTGTCACAAGCCAAATTAACTGTTAAATTTTTGAAACTTGTATCAACAGATTATCATCATTCAGCTAGCAGAATAGCAGATTCATAAAAAATTATCCTTCAGGTCCTAAATGGATAGGCAATAGCTGCATTAATTTATGGTTCTTTGCATCGACAAAATTCCTTGATTCAACCTTGGACAAAAAGTTACAGAGCCAAACAATAGTCACCCCATGGGTTCTAAGTCCTAAATTATTTCATAAACTCAGTAACACATTACACACTTATGTAACTAGCACAAGGGATTCGATGAACAACTGAAACTATTCAAGATTATTAACTGTTCTTATTTTATTAGAATAACCTGAGATAGCGTGAAGGTGATTTCCCAAGGTGAAGGCTGCAAATCACCAGATTTGCCAGTGTTTCAGGATCCTTAGCATCCTGCATTATGATACAAAAAAAAAACTCACATTGGCATAATATTGGAAACTAGAGCATATACCAAGAAACCAAAGTGATTATCATGGACACGGGGGCGGATCTGCAGGGGGGTGCCCCTGCTTCAGCAGTACGGGATAGGTATAGGGAGGGGTAGGGGGCTGCCGGGCCCGTCCGGGCGATTCAACGTGGCTGTCAGGACTGCCCGACTGAAAGCTCGGCGAACTAGAACAAAGTGGGTGGCTGCTGAGTTATTTTTTATAGATAGGAACGACGTCGTTTGGGTAAGCATACTTAAAAAAGAGTCAGCCCAAGGCTGATGGGGCCAAGCCCCAACAGCCCAATTGCCCAAAGCAGAAGACTGCAGCCCTATAAGCCTGACACCAGTCCTGCTCATCAGTGATTCACCACATCGCAACTCCCAAGCAGCAGTGCCGCTGCAGCGCCACACCGCCAGGAGCCCATGACTCCCGGAACCAGCCCGCCGGAGCACGCATTTCTCGCCGCTGACCACTGTATTCGCCAAATCGCCGCCCCGCCCGTCCGGTAGGTTTTTCTATTTTTGCCTTTCTTAATAAAATTATTTTTATGTATTTGATTGTTGAATTTTTACAATTCATAAATCTTATTTGAAAAATATGTAGTATAAAAAAGTTAATGATTTAGTGTGTATTAATGTATAATATTAAGATGAATGTAATGACTATGTATTAAATTATAATAGTTGAACTAATTAGTTTTGTTTTCACTACTTTTCCCCGGAGTAAAGTACTGGTGCCCTCCTAAAATAATTTTCTAGTTCCACCACTGAATAGACTAGTAGACATTTCTAAACCAAAGATAAAATCAACATGCTTTTTGAGTTTGATCAAAACCACATAGGACAGAGAGAAATAATAATGTAACTCTTAAAGGCTTATGGCAAGCAACAATACAAAAATCACCTTGTTTAAGGCTTCAACCAATAATGTCTCGGCCTCATCAAAGTTTCCCATATGCATGCAGCAAACAGCCTTGCCATTCAATACCAAGCTGGTCATAGGATACTTCTCAGAGAAATCTTGGTAGATAAGATATGCTTCTTGTATCTTCGATCCACCCTGATTAAATGAAGAAAGAAAATCAGCACACTAATTGGGCCTTCTTTATTTATCAAGACAGCAGTGGCAAGTAAGTAAGAAGTACCACAGCCAAGTTTAACCATGCATTTGCAAGTTGGGTCAATGTATGGTCTTCATCAACTTGCTGCATGATCCTCAGTTGCTTCTCTGCATAATCTGATCTATGCAGCTTAATAAAGATCTGGACATTCAAAGCATGCCTACAGAAGCAGCAAACGTATTGAGTCTGGAAGCTGATTCCCAAAATGATGGCTACAATGTTACATACACTAAACTTCTACTACATGCAGTGTAGGTAACCTGGTTCAGGTCATGCATCCCTACAATAAAAGGATATGCAAGAAAGTGCAAATAAAGACTCACAATTCCATAGTTCCTCCGGCATTTGTATGCTTCAAAGCTTCATTGTAATCCTGCTCATGCAAGAAAATAATCCCAGCAATGAGCCGTAAGACAGGATTGTTTCCAACAGCCGGATCTCCTAACAACTCATGAAGACTTGAAATCACAACTTCCTACACAACAAAAGAAGACAGTGATTTAAAAAAATGTACATGGCCTCTGCATCCAATATGGTTGAAATTATAAGAGATTTATAAATGGTTATTAGAACAAAGAGAACTTTGTTTGGCTATGATAATAACGAATAAAAACTATGGATCTTGCTCTACCCCACTACAACAAGCTGAGAATAATGCCCTTGCTCTATTGAGTACATAGCAATCAGAGGTTGATAAGCAGGGTAAGAAAATCAGATTAGGCACTTCTAAACTATGCATTTAGCCAAATTAATAAAAAAGGAACAGTACTATGTTATCATACTGGTGACTTGCACCTTCAGAATAAGATGGGCGAAATCCTTCTAGTACAAATTTGAATTACTACATAACATTAGAAAAGCTTAGTTTTTTCTTAATATGTAAAAATGAGATCCTATTTAACTTAAAGTGGCCTCCCATTTGAACAATAATATAATTACAAAAGAACAGAGACCTTAAATTTCGTTAGATTACATAGAATAAGATCTTAAAATGAAATTACAGAGATATAGGCATCGATTTGGGGCAAAAACACGACGAATTTGAAAGGATATTAACCAAGTCGAACTGCACCACATAAGTTAAACCTAAATTTTAAATTTCCCATGCGGATCCACAACGAAGAAAGCGATCGAGCTCGAATCAACGTATGCGTGTGTGTGGGTAGGTGTGGAGGGGGGATCGAAACAACCTTCTTGTCGGGACCGGAGAGATAAATAGCTAGCAATTTGACGGCTTGGAGAGGTGTAGCAGCTGAGTCGTCGATCTCGTTAATAACTAGCGGGTAGCTGCCGAGGGCAATGTAAGATCTGAAGACGAGAGCGTCCCTCTCAATGGCGTCTTCCGGTGAGAGATTCGGGACCTCGCTGTTGTTGATGGCGGCTTGATATGCCCCCAAGTAAAAATTGTTTCTCAGTGAAAATAACGGGTCCGGTCCTGCTGCTGCCATTGTTACTCTGGTGAGCGATTGGAAACAGATCGCAGATTTGGAGACTTGGAGCTCTGAGCAGAAACAAATCCAAACAAAAATGTTTCAAGGGGAGCGTTAAATTACAATTTCATCCCTCAATTGCCTTATTCTATGGTTGTTGTTAATTACACGGTAGTATGAATGTATGATCGACAATTTAATTACGTTTTTATTTTTTCATAGGGCTTTAAAAACATGTTCATCCTCAAATTTAAAGGTTACTCTTTATGTCCCATAAAACTGTTCATGCTTATTTTTTTGCAATGTCCCATAAAATCTTCTCATTTCTTTGCGTAGAAATTTTGTTTTTTAATTGTTTCTTACTCAAATGAGATCCAAATCAAATCGAGAAGAATTAAATAAGTTTAAGGGAGTAATATTTTAACACATTTTGTATCATTTATATCTTTCGGTTAGGACTGTATTTTGCTTGACAAATTCAAAAGACTAGATTTTTTAGTAAATGTTGCCTTTTTAATGTTGAAAAACATGTAAATGAAAACGCATGTATTTGCCATATTCTTGTTAGATGTAAACATCTTTGATTAGAATAGTTTCGATCATGTGACCACGTCCTTAGAAGTGTTCCACTTACATCATCAAATTATAAGGTACTTGACTTTTTAAATTGTCAGGTTAATTGTTGTAAGTAGTTGGAGTAATAAAATTATAATAGTGGGTTTAAACAAACATTATTAATTGATTAGAAAAGATTATAGATATTAGAAAAAATTGAAATTAGTTCAAATAGGACTAAAACTATGGCAAAAACCTAAAATAGAACTTGCTATGTTTTTATTCCAAAATAGGACCATATGAGTCATATTGGAAACATACCTATTTTTGCATTCCATTCTTACCCTTCCATTAAATATGAATTAAAAATAGTCAAAAGTCATAATTAAATGTTTAATTCATAATAAATTCGAAAAAAATTCAAAAATTCGTAGAAATATAATTAAAAAATTTATAAAATTTTTATAAAATAAAGAATTCAAAAACTTTTTTTTTAAATAATTTTATTTTTAAAAAAATTAATAAAAAATAGTAAAACTCCGTAAAAAAAATTTAAAAAAATATGGATGCCTTTCCCACCGCCTGTACTACCTCCCAGCACCACCACCTCCGGCCGATGAAAAAAATGCCATTTTCCCAGAAAAATGCCATTTTTTCTGAAAATGCCAAAAAAGTGGCATATTTTTCTTTTCGAATGCCAACATTTTCATTTTTTTCTGCCATAAATATGCCATTCGTAATGAACTTGGCATTTTTTTCCCTGGTGACTGGAGGTGGTGGTGCTGAGGCGGCAGAGGCGACGACGATATTTTTTTTGAGTTTTTATTTTTTTTAATTTTTTTTTAAAATTTTTCAATTTTTGAAAAAATAAATAAATAAATTTTTAATATCGAAATGTTTTTCTTAATTTTTTAGTATTTTTTACGAATTTTTATTATTTTTTATTATTTTATCAGGAATTAAAACATTTTAATAGCTATAAGGGTATAATTGTCCAAGGTACACATAATGAGTCATATGCAAACATAGTTCATTTTTTGGTCCTATTTGTGAAAAGTGAATGACTTTTAGTCCTATTTTGATAATTAACTCTAGAAAAAATTGATAGCAATGATCTCTAAGTATTGTCTTCAGTTTATAATAAGAAAAATTCATTCTAATAATAATCTCAATTATAGATCATCGTAGAATACTCACAGACCAATTTTAGGGAACTTCCATCAATAATAGTCTCATGTGACTGGTTTCGTGTTCAATCAATAAAAAAATAAATATATTATTATTAGAATCCGAGCTATGGTCTTATCAAAAAAGTAATTGAAATTGTCCATAAAAAAATAAAAAATGGTGAATCAATATCATAGATAATTATATGAACTATAATTAATTTTTAAGGTAGTTTATGGAATTAAAGAATATAAAATATAAAATTATAGAATATGGCGAAACTTATATAAATTTCAGAAAAAAAATATAATATGTAAGATATTATAAATGTATAAAAAATATAAAAAATAAACATAAAGATTGTAAATAAAGGTCAATATAAAAACTTTAAAGGAAAAGTTTGAAATTCTAGATTTTTAAAATCAATAAAGTGAAAACAATTATAAATACTTAAAAGCTTAGAAAGCTAATCATCTTAAAATATCAAATCATTTTAAAAAAATTTCAAAAACAATACAAAGTCATTAAATGGGGTCCCGGGACCCCGTGGGACCCTTAGTGGGTCTGCCACTGCCGATATAATACTGTACCGACTCGCTACCCAACAATTACTTTTAATTCTAAAATATTGTAAAAGTACATTACAAATTTGAAGCCCAAAATTAGTACTTACGTTGGTTACAAATACGTGAATACAAAAATAAAGGTCCAATTTTCCAAACTCACTATAACCTTTTAGGCTTCTTCTACTAAGTAACATTCAAACAAACTGACCCTTATGACTAATGAGTAATGTACTAATGTCCATAAACAAGTTCATCTTGTTCCAAGAGCTTGAGAGTCGCAATAACTGAGTCGTTGAATAGCTGACGAATGAAGAGGAATCAGGAATACACTTATGTGACGAGTGTATCTACATAGGGATCCCACGAGTTAAGACACACAACTTTGCCTGAAAGTCTTATTCAAGTAGTTTTGTTAAATTATAAAAATGACTAAATACACAGTATCATATTAGGAATAAATGATTTTATTTACATGTTGTTTGAATAATTTTATTTATTTTTGTTAGAGATCACTATTGATTTAATTATATCTATATTGTTCAAGTTCTTTTTAGGAGTATGTGTTATTTTTTATTATGTGGCATGTTTAAATGCTTAAATATAATAATAATAGTTATTATCGTTCAATATTGAATATGACATCAATAGATTATTAATTGTATTTTGTAACATTTTAATAATGGATTAAATATGTCGCTAATAACACTGATTTAATATATTTCGTTAGTCTATGATAATTTGTTGAAAAAGAGTACACCGGATGCCCCCAAAGAAGAAAAAGCAAAGAAAGAGATCTGGAAAATCCAAATCTAAGATTTCCTAGATCCGAGCCGAAGCCACCTATGTCGCCGCCGTCCATGGCATCGCCCTACGCCATGTGCTGAAGCTCGCCACACCAGTGGAAGTTTGCACGCTGTTCCCAGGAGGCTTTATCGTCACTCCGGCCGCCGTCACGTGCCATTGCGGAAGATGGCCGCTGACCGGAGACATCATCGCCGGTACGCCCGCTATCACGCGCTACAGCGGAAGCTGACTGCCTGCTGAAGGTCACAGGCCTAGCCACGCGCCATCTTCAGCAAATATTAGAAAGGAAGGAGCTATCCAGATCTGTTCCGGTGAGGAGAAAAGGGATTTCGACGTTACAGCTAACACCTTGCCACCACCGCTACCCCCGAGGGCCCTTCCTGGTATGGGCCATCTCCAACACATCTCTGTCTGCCTCTCTCCTAGTTGCTCCGTCACCTCCCTTGCGCCAACGTCACTTGATGGTAGCGGCTCGTGAGGAAGTATGGCTCAAGCTAACTAGCTAGGTCCAGCGACGCTACCCCCCAACTCCTAAAACCCGAGGTCTTGGCTGCTTCACGAACCAGTGCTTTAGTCCTTCATCAGATGGATGGAGGCAATGGGGGGCCAGGTCAAACTCCAATGGGACAAGATTCATGGCGCAATCAATTTTTTCAAAAGGCCGCCAGTAAAACACTCCATTTCAGCCCAAATAAAAAGCTAAGTACTCTTAAACTATCTTCATACAATTAATATATGGACACATTTGATAAGATGATTTACAAAAAAATCGTAAATGAAATATTTTAATAATATAGCATCAAACTTCAATCTCAAGGGGCGAGTCATCCGTGAAAAGACCCGTAAATAGCGTCTATTATTAATTATATTATTTCCACCACCATTATGGCGGGTTAAAAACCCCCGAGGTGGTGAAGACCATTATGAGGGATTAAAATTTCCCGAGGTCGCTAATGATGCATTATTATTGGCATTACTATTTTTATCATCGTCATTAGAGCGGGTCAAAAAACCCCAAAGTGGTGGACCCGAGCTCTAGTCTACTGAACATCTTTATTTGATGATTTGAATTATATTTAGGTCCATCGACCTACCCTAGTCACCTTTATTTGGTGACTCGAGCATCTGAAAATGAGAGCCGCTACCGCCCGCACATGGCATTATGCCCGAGAGCGGTAAACGGTACACCTCGTTCTCCGAGACGCTAATCGCGTCGCCCAAAAGCCGTTGCCATGAACAACGCACCTATTGTATTCCGCTTATTTTTTGGAAATGTAAATAGAAGATACCACGTGTCGTATCGGCAGCCTTCGAGCGAAAGGCTCAGGTCTACTCCATTGTATTTTGTATCAGCGAAGGACTCAGGCCTAGCTGAGAGAGCACATCGTCCTGGCCCCATAAGCCTAGAGTGAAACACTCAGGTATGGCCGACGATGTCCCCAGGACGATGGGCCCACAAACGGCCCGCGTCTTGAAATGGGAAGTTCACCGCGTCGTCCACGCGCCAGATCGCAGGACGACAGACCTGAAATCATGGCCGAGGTGGCAGAATCCCCCCACTCAGGGTTGGGCAACGGCAGCCGTTGGAAACCAACCAAAAGTCTAGCCCGCGTCATAAATAGGCGACGGGACCCCCTGAGATCACGGATGTTATAAACGAAGTCCGAACCGGCCGAAGGACGAGCACACCCTTCGGCCAAAGCCTGAAAGAAGGATACTCCCCGAAATAGGGAACGGAAACGGAAATAAAAAAAAAAAAGAGGAAAGGAAAAAGGGAAAATAAAAGAGGGAAGCTGAGGACCGCGCGCACTTGCCGGCCTCGAGCAACAAAAAATGAAATCCCCACAACAATACTAAGTACATATCAGGCAAATACTACACATTATGGACGAAGCAAGACCATACATGCGGATTAGACGAGCGCTCAGCGCCGTCCCTCATCTTAGATGAGCGCCTAGCGCCGTCCTCCATTTGTAGACGAGCGCCCAGCGCCGTCCCTCATTTTTTAGACGAGCGCCCAGCGCCGTCCATCATTTTCAGACGAGCGCCCAGCGCTGTCCCTCATTTTCAGACGAGCGCCCAGCGCCGTCCTTCATTCTTAGATGAACGCCCAACGCCGTCCCTCATTTTTTAGACGAGCGCCCAGCGCCGTCCATCATTTTCAGACGAGCGCCCAGCGCCGTCCCTCATTTTCATACGAGCGCCCAGCGCCGTCCATCATCTCAGACGAGCGCCCAGCGCCGTCCATCATCTCAGACGAGCGCCCAGCGCCGTCCATCATCTCAGACGAGCGCCCAGCGCCGTCCATCATCTTAGACGAGCGCCCAGCGCCGCCCCTCATCTTAGACGAGCGCCCAACGCCGTCCTTCATTCTTAGACGAGCGCCCAGCGCCGTCCTTCATTTTCAGACGAGCGCCCAGCGTCGTCCATCATCTCAGACGAGCGCCCAGCGTCGTCCATCATCTCAGACGAGCGCCCAGCGCCGTCCATCATCTCAGACGAGCGCCCAGCGCCGTCCATCATCTCAGACGAGCGCCCAGCGCCGTCCATCATCTCAGACGAGCTCCCAGCGCCGTCCATCATTTCTCAGACGAGCGCCCAACGCCGTCCCTCATTATAGGACCGGCTCTTCATCGCCATTGTCCTCACATCACGACCGGCCCCTCGGCCTCGGCGTGATCATCTATCTCAAGACCGGCTTCCTCAGCGCCGCGAGTTTTGAGCCAGCGATCGGGCTCACCATCCCTTCCTGGATGGTGACCATCGCCTTTATATGACGATCAACTTCATCAGTGCCTCGTCATCGTATTATAGGACCGGCTCCTCATCGTCGTTGTCCTCACATCACGACCGGCCCCTCGGCCTCAGCGTGATCATCTATCTCAAGACCGGCTTCCTCAGCGCCGAGAGTCTTGAGATGGCGATCGAGCTCATCATCCCTTCCCGGATGGTGACCATCGCCTCTATATGACGATCAGCTTCACCATCGCCTCGTCATCATTATTTGGACCGACTCCTCATCGTCGTTGTCCTCACATCACGACCGGCCCATCGGCCTCGGCGTGATCATCTATCTCAAGACCGGCTTCCTCAGCGCCGCGAGTCTTGAGCCAGCGATCGGGCTCACCATCCCTTCCTGGATGGTGACCATCGCCTTTATATGACGATCAGCTTCATCAGCGCCTCGTCATCATATTATAGGACCGGCTCCTCATCGCCGTTGTCCTCACATCATGCCCGGCCCCTCGGCCTCGGCGTGATTATCTATCTCAAGACCGGCTTCCTCAGCGCCGCGAGTCTTGAGCCAGCGATCGGGCTCACCATCCCTTCCTGGATGGTGACCATCGCCTTTATATGACGATCAGCTTCATCACCGCCTCGTCATCATATTATAGAACCGGCTCCTCATCGCCGTTGTCCTCACATCATGCCCGGCCCCTCGGCCTCGACGTGATTATCTATCTCAAGACCGGCTTCCTCAGCGCCGAGAGTCTTGAGCTGGTGATCGGGCTCATCATCCCTTTCCGGATGGTGACCATCGCCTCTATATGACGATCGGCTTCACCATCGCCTCGTCATCATTATTTTGACCGACTCCTCATCGTCGTCGTCCTCATATCACGATCGACCCCCTCGGCCTCGACGTGATTATTAATCTCGAGACCGGTCTTAGTCATCCCTTCCCGGATGGCGACCGTTGCATGGATCTTCGGACCGGCCCCTCAGTGCCTTCGTCCTCATATCACGACCGGCCCCCTCGGCCTCGACGTGATTATTTATCTCGAAACCGGTCTTAGTCATCCCTTCCCGGATGGCGACCGTTGCATGGATCTTCGGACCGGCCCCTCAGTGCCTTCGTCCTCATACACGACCGGCCCCGTCGGCCTCGACGTGATTATTTATCTCGAGACCGGTCTTAGTCATTCCTTTACCGAATGACGACCGTTGCATGGACTTTTGGACCGGCCCCTCATCACCGTCGTCCTCACATCATGCCCGGCCCCTCGGCCTCGGCGTGATTATCTATCTCAAGACCGGCTTCCTCAGCGCGGAGAGTCTTGACCTGGCGATCGGGCTCACCATCCCTTCCTGGATGGTGACCGTCGCTTTTATATGACGATTGGCCCATCATGGCCTTGTCATCATTTATTGGAACGGCTCATCATCGCCGTCATGCTCACATCGCGGCAGACCCCTCGGTCTCAACGCGATCTTGAGCTAGCGACTGGGCTCACCATCCCTTCCTGGATGGTGACCATCGCCTCTATATGACGGCCGGCTCATCATTGCCCCGTCATCATATTTCGGATTGGCTCTTTTCATCGCCATCCGCGCATCACGACCGGCCCCTCGGCCTCGGTGTGACTATCTATCTCAAGATCGGCTTCCTCAGCGCCGAGAGTCTTGAGCTAGCGATCGGGCTCGCCATCCCTTCCTGGATGGTGACCATCGCCCTTATATGACGATTGGCTTCATTCTTGCCTCGTCATCATATCATTGGATCGGCTCATCATCTCCGTCCGCACATCACGATCGGCCCCTCGGCCTCGGCGTGATTATCTATCCCCAAGACCGGTCTCAGTCATTCCTTCATCGGATGGCGACCGCTGCTTTGACTTTTGGATCAACCTCATAGTGGTGACGACCTCGCATCACGATCGACCCCTCGGCCACGACGTCACACCCTATCCCAACACCGGCTTCATCAGCGCCGAGTGTGTTGGGCTAGCGATCAGGCTCGCCATCCCCTCCTGGATGGTGACTATCGCCTCTATATGACGATCGGCTCCATCATCGCCTCGTCATCATATTTCGGACTGGCTCCTCATCATTGTCATCCGCACATCGTGATCAACCTCTCGGCCGCGACGTGATTATTTATCTCAAGACCGGCTCCCAGCGCCGAAGTCTTGTTATAGCGATTAGGCTCGCCATTCCCTTCCTGGATGGTGACCGTCACCCCTATATGACGCACGGCTCATCATCGCCTCGTCCTCACATTTAGACCGGCCCCAGCGCCAAAGTCCTTATCTAGCGACCAGGCTCTCCATTCCCTTCCTGGATGGTGACCGTCGCCTTCATATGATGCATGGCTTATCATCGCCTCGTCCCCATATTCGGACCGGCTCACCAGCGCCATCGTCCCCATATTCAGACCGGTTCGTCAGCGCTGTCGTCCTCATATTCGGACCGACTCATCAGCGTCGTCGTCCTCGTATTCAGACAGGCGTCCACCGCCTCGTCCCCCTATTCAGATATAGCGAACATCTTGCGGTCTCCGGCCGAAAGGCTAAAGGAACCCAGAGTTCAGCCATATATCGCTCCGTCATCTTTATTTGATGACGCAAAGCTCATTTGCAGGCCCATCGGCCATATATCGCTCTGTCATCTTTATTTGATGATGAAGAGCTCATTTGTAGGCCCATCGGCCATATATCGCTCTGTCATCTTTATTTAATGACGAAGAGCTCATCTACAGGACCATCGGCCATATATCGTTCTGTCATCTTTATTTGATGACGAGGAACTCATTTGTAGGCCTCTGAGCCACATCTTGCTCCGTCATCTTTATTTGATGACGCGAAGCTCAGTTGCAGGCCCATCGGGCATATATCGCCTCGTCATCTTTATTTGATGACGCGAAGCTCATTTACAGGCCCATCGGCCATATCTCGCTCCGTCATATTTATTTGATGACATGGCGCTCGCATATAGGCCTCTGAGCCATACATCACCCCGTCATCTTTATTTGATGATGTGGGGCTCTCATGTAGGCCTCTCGGCCATACGTCGCCCCGTCATCTTTATTTGATGACGTGGAGCTCTCATATAGGCCTCTCTCGGCCATACATCACCCCGTCATCTTTATTTGATGATGTGGGGCTCTCATGTAGGCCTCTCGGCCATACGTCGCCCCATCATCTTTATTTGATGACGTGGAGCTCTCATATAGGCCTCTCTCGGCCATACATCGCACCGTCGTCTTTATTTGACGACGTGGGGCTCTTATGCAGGCCCCTCGGCCACACCATCGCCTCGTCGTCTTTATTTGACGACGTGGAGCTCTTATGCAGGCCCCTCGGCCGCACACATCGCCCAATCGTCTTTATTTGACGACGTGGAGCACTTATGCAGGCCCCTCGGCCGCACCATCACCCCGTCGTCTTTATTTGATGACGTGGAGCTCTTATGCAGGCCCCTCGGCCGCACCATCACCCCGTCGTCTTTATTTGACGACGTGGAGCTCTTATGCAGGCCCCTCGGCCGCACCATCGCCCCGTCGTCTTTATTTGACGACGTGGAGCTCTTATGCAGGCCCCTCGGCCATACATCGCCTCGTTTTCCTTATTCGACAACATGGAGCTCTCGTACAGGCCTCTCGGCCCATCGGCCTTACGTTCTGGTCATCTTTATTTGATGAACCAGACATCATATTGTGGACGGTCGCTCGACCCATCCCTTAGTCATCTTTATTTGATGACTAGGACTACTGATCATGATGAGCTACCCACATCTAGAGATCGGCCTCGACCATCGCCCCAGCAGATGGGCACCGCTGCAGCTCCATCTCCAGGCCGAAGGGTTCGCACCTTTTGTTTCATTTTGGGGGCATCCGGTGTACTCTTTTTCCCTCATTAGGATTTTTTCCCACAGGGTTTTTCCTAATGAGGTTTTTAACGAGGCATCTCCCCATCGTGGATCAAAAGGTGTCAACCCTCGGCCCCCTGTTGAAGACATCATCCGACACGCATTACTCTACTCCTCTTCACCTCATTACACTCGCCTCAAGGAGTGGGGGACTGGAAGAGCGGGGGACTTAGCGCCTCCGTTAACCAAAGAAGCAGAAATTCAAATTTTTGTTCATGAAGTTTACTCACCAGACGGCGACAGATCAGCACACAGTTCTACTCTCTTTCGCCTCGAATACTCTCGACTCAGAGAGTGGGGGACTCCTGATAGAGTATATAGACTCGGACCCCCGGGTCTCACGACTATTGGGCCCGGACAGCGGCCCATACACATCTTACGGATATCATTTGTATTATTGTACTGCTTATATGTCATTTGTATGTAACTATGTACTAGATTAGTCTTTTATGTAGTTGGGCTACCGGGCCCATATTAGCGGCCCGGCCCATTATTTCCCTATTTATACTCCTCTTGGAGCCATTTGTAACTCTAGAACATTACTCATTCACACTCTACTATTCATTCATCTTCTTCACTATCTTTAGCTCAAATCTCTCCTAATTATATAAGATTGGATACCCTATAATCCATCAGGGAGACATGCATGGTAATTTACCGATACCATACCGTTACCGAACCGAAACTTCGGTATATCAAAATGCGGTATACCGAAACTTCGGTAAGGTAACGGTATATAAATTTTTCATACCGAAAGTTTTGGTATGACAAAGGTATGAGAGAAAATATTCGGTATACTGTACCGAACCACCCCTATGTGCGACACAATTTTGGTCATTTTTTGCAATTTTCTATAAATTCAGTCTCTTTTCATCTTCTTTTAAACATGAGTTTAGAGAGATAAACTCTAAAATGAAATTTTGAGAGCTTTTTAGCCTGGGATTGTCAAGATTTTGGATTCTTTGCAAGTTCAATTATTTTATATAATGACAATTAATTCTTTCCTTCTCATATTTTTTGTTAATTCAATTATGAATTGTGAGTAGTTTTAATTAAGCATTTGGAATTGATGAAGGGGTTAATAATGATCTAGAGTTAATTTCTTGATGGTTTAATTGCATGATCTTTATTTAATTTGTGTTTGAATAATTTAATTGAAATCTTTTGTAACATAGAGTAAATTAAGATAGACCTAATTTATTCTAGAACACTTTCGTACACACCTAATCATTCGCTAAAAAATTAGTAACGGTTAGGGAGCCGTAAGCTCGCTCGTTTTGGCAATAATTTAGGAACTTGTCGCATGAGAGATTAGCCTAGTTTTCAAAATTATTATACTCTACGCTGCGAGAGCATGTGTTGCTTATAAATAATTTTTAAATTATTATACTCTACGCTACGATAAGAACTCAGTATTGACATGTGTTGCTTATAAATAATTTTCATGCGATTAAGCATGATGAGCCCTGAAATCTAATTTCCTCGTAGTCAATACATGTTCCCTTTCATCATTAATTAGATAGAACCTTTAATTTAGCTATTTATTCGGATTAATTAATTTTTAAAAAATCCAAATCTCGCACATTCGAATTTATTTTATATATTTTAAATCGCTGAATTTAATTAATATTTGAATCTCTTTTTCCGTACTTGTGGAGATGATACTCATACTAAAAACCTATATTACTACGGAGTATATCTTTTTAATTAAGTGCGAGAAAACTTACATCAGGATTTGGCGTCGTTGCCGGGGACGTGTCGATTTTAAGGGTTGATTATTTTCAGCGACTAGTTTTAGTTTGGGAAACTTCCCGAAATAGAACTAAAACCGGTTGAAAGTTTCAAAATAGGATTGTCATGTCTTTTATTTCCAAAAAATAGGAGTAATTACTGCCAAATTTAGAAAATACTGTCATGTTTGAAGTCTGGTACTGCCAAACATGACAATAATTAGTCCTATTTTGGAATAAAAACATGGCAGTCATATTTTGGAATTTTCAAACCTTTTTAGTCCTATTTCGGGTAATATTCTCTTTTAGTTTTTATTTTTTTCGTTGGATTTTTCTGTCTTCTAGCCATGCAAGTTAGATTTTTATGCATACTCATTTTAAGAGGGGAGAACCATTTGTCTCTCTTAATCTTGAGATTGAGGAGCTAGTCAGACAGAACATGAGAACACAGAAAGAGAACAAAAAAAGTGAACATGAACGCTTCCTCATCCGGTACAGCTGGGGTATCTGGTGTCTCAATCACCACCACCCCAGCCACCACTCATCCTGACTTCTACGTCAACACCTCTCCACAGGACACTCCACCACTTTCATCACTGGTGGAGTGCCCTCCTCCTAACTTTCCTCAAAACCTTCAAACTGCACAATTTAACCTTCCTACTCTATATCAGCTTTTCCAAAATACCACCACTACTCCAGAAATTCCCTTCCAAAATCCAACCGCTGGATTACAAGGAGCTGGCCAAAACGTCAGAACCCGAACTTTCAAAATCTTAATTTGCTAAATACGTAGCGTCTGCCCACCAATCCTTTCCATAATCAGTACCAAATTTCTCACATGCACCAGACACCACACCATGGGCCAAGACAACAACCTCCCCCACTCCAAGCCTATATCTCGCACAACAGCTCTCTCTACCAAGGGCAAACCATAGCAGAATACCTTACGTCTAAAGTTTCAGAGTATGATAGCATCTCATCATCCATGTAGCTGGCATTACTGCTAACAACTCAGAGATAAAGCCGGCGGTGATTAGCATGGTCTCAAACAACCAATTTGGAGGAGGGCCGACTGAAGACCATGTGGCATACATTACCCGATTTCTCAGGATGTGCCAGACTTTCAAGATTCGAGGGGTCGCTGATGATCAAGTGAGGATGATGCTTTTCCCGTTCTCATTGAGGGATGATGCACATAGATGGTTGGGTATAGGGGTGGGTCAGAGAAACCGAACACCGAAAACCGAATTGAAAAAACCCAAACCGCAACCAAAACAACGAAACCACAAGAAAACCGAAACCAAACTCAAAAAACTAAACCATAGTTGTTTGGTTTCGGTTTTGGTTTTCACATCTCAAAACCAAACTGAAGCGAATAAACTGAACTTTTTAAAACTAGTTGATTTATTTATTAATCATTATGTATAAATTTTGTTTGGTTCTTAATTCTTAATTCTAGAAAATTAATGTTTGATACTACATTTATTATGATTTGATATTTATATTTAATATTTATGGTTTAATTAAATGAAACAGTTGTACTTACACTTAAGTCTATTGATATAATACTAATATTTTGATATTTTAAATTTTTATTTACATTTTGTTTGTTGTTGCATGACAATGATATTTTGTTGAACACATATGTATTTAATATAAACTATACTTTAAACAACATCGCAGAAAATGTGAAACTTTAGAGTATAAATATCTTTTTCTAAAAGGAAAGTAGAATGAGTTATTTACTAATAAAATTTTAACTTGCGAATACACCGTATATAATTCACAAATAAACTCACCCATTTAATTAATTTAGAAAATATTTAAATCGGTATACACGTACTCTCTAATTCATTGCTTGGACGTGCATTTGTTTCTTCTCTTTTTTTAATTATGTATGTTTTTGTATTGCATAACTATTAATATTAGTTTGATATAGTTTTTTTTTGTTTTTGTTTCCCAATTACTATTTTTCTAACCAACAAAAATATTTTGGTAAAAACCGAAAAAACCGAAACCGAATTGAAATAAACTGAACCGAACAAACCGTGGTTCCAAATTTTTGAACATAAAATTGAACCGAACCGAACTTTTTACTTTGGTTCGACATTTGGTTAGGTGAAAACTGAACCGTTTGAACCGAACCCACCCCTAGTCGAATAGCAATCCACATCACCATCTCCAGACTTTGGATCAGCTGCACAATGCCTTCATTAAAGAATACGAAGTATTTCTTAACATCAAAGGCATTGAAACTGAAGAAGCAACTGCAAGAGTTCAAACATGGATCATTGAAGTCTCTGTCTGAAGCATGGAAGAGGTTCAAGGTGCTGAGAAAAGCTTATCTTCAAGGTAATATGAATAATTGTGAGATCGTATCTTTTTTCTACAGTGCTATCAACGATGAAGGGAAGATGATGTTGGTTGCTTCTGCAAATGGATCTTTTCCTGATCTGCCAGCTGAAGGTGCAGAAGCACTGATTGAGAAGATATTGCCCAACAATGCATCCTCGTACAATTCCAGGAGTTCTGCCCAGCTAAAATCCTCGGGCCTATATAAGCTCAGTGAAAGTCTAGCCTTGTATGCATGAGTGGACACTTTAACGAGCGTGATGAAGAAGCTCACAACAAGTATGAAGGATTTAAAGAAGATGCAACTTTTTTGTCCAATTAGTCCATCTTGTAGTTTCGGTGGGGGTCTCCATTGGTCAAGATTTTGGAATTATTTGTAAGTTCAATCTTTTTAATTAATGATAATTAATTCATCTTTCCTTCTCAATTACATTGTTAATTCAATTATGAATTGTGGGTAGTTTTAATTAGGGATTTGTGATTGATGAAAGAGTTAATTACGATCTAGGGTTAATTTCTTGATGGTTTAATTGCATGATTTTTATTTAATTTGTGTTTAAATAATTTAATTGAAATCTTTTGTAACCTAGAACAGTTGCAAGGACTATAATTGCACATAGAGTAAATTAAGAGATTAGTAACGATTAGGGAGCTGTAAGCTAGCTCGCTTTGGCAATAATTTAAGAACTTGTCGCATGAGAGATCGTCTGGTTCTCTAAATTATTGTACTCTACGCTGCGAGAGCGGTAAGAACTTATTGACATGTGTTGCTCAATTAAATAATTTTCATGAGATTAAGCCTAATCGGCCCCGAAATCTGATTACCCCGGAGTCAATCTTTTTTTCCTTTCGTCATTAATTTTTTTATCATCAAAACAGAATAATGTATTAAATCAACATATCGTTAGCCAAATGGCTAGCAATACAATGAGGAACATCATCATAATTAATCCTCTGATCTGAGATACCAACATGCGCCCTTGCCAGAGTATGAGCAGCACGATTCACAGACCGTCTACAAAAAGAGATGATAAAATTACTCTTTGTTTCAAGAATTTTCCTAATATCATCAATAATAAGATGCAAATATGAAGATCCCTCTCCCTTTTTTATTCCTTGCACATCCGATAGCGAATCCGTCTCAATCTCAACCTGCTGCTAGCCCTCCTCCACTATTGTCACCAAAGCATCACGAACCCCCATAGCCTCTGTCTCAGGCATAATTAGTTAAATACGGTACGAGAATTAAACGAGGTTTAATACGTACGCGTTTTATTCGGTAACATTAATGAAAAAACGGTCAAAATACGTTCAAAAAAACGTTGACTTTTAAAAAAACGTGTTCATACGTATATGTGTATAATACGGTATCTGTTACAAAAATTCGGACAAAAAATACGGGTACTATTTTGAACATTTAAATTATATACTTCACAAAATAACATATATAGTAAAAAGAAATAAAAGTTTAGACATATTCAAGTTGAAAATCTCATTACTACATACAAGAATAATTCTTAATTGCATAAGTCGATGATAAAAATAAAAATAGTAATTAAGTCCAAGACATAATTTTGTCAACAAATAAGACATAAAATATAGATTAAGCCTAAGTTAAAATGTTTATCTTTATATGATCATCAAATTACACTCAATTTAAATTCATCATTTTCATCAAGATGACGGATGACATATGCGCGCGACTGCTACGCACGCTTCTTATTATTTATGTGTAAAAGTTTATAGTAAAAAAATGTCAGGTTTAGAATAACTTTAATTTTGACATGCTTATTTGGAAAAATATCAGAAATCTAATACTCTGTAGTATTTTAAGTTTTAGTCTTTAAGAATGTTAGCTTTAGCCTCCATGCAATTCATTTTAGTATTTCATATTTGTATTTTAGCAATACAAAAACATGAGGTCACATGGAAGAGCTTTTTTTTTCTTTTAAATTATTGTTGATCCCCTATATATTGATTTAATGTGTTCATTCAATTCATCAATTCATGTTTTTATTTTTTGTAAATTAGGGATGCAAGCTTAAGCCGCCATGCAATTAATTTTTGTATTTAATAATTGTATTGTATTTATTAATTTTTGGTTTTACACTATTGTTGATCTCATATGCATTTAATGTGTTTATTCAATTGATCAATTCATGTTTCTATTTTTAGTAAAATACGGGAAAAATACGTTTTATATGGGAAGCATGAGTTTTTTTCCTTTTTAAACGGACCGACATTATTTTTCGTTTTAAACGTGTTTTTTTGTTCAAAAAAATGGTACGCGTTTAAAACGCGTTTAAAATGGGAAAAAGCTAACTAGGGACTCTCAGCCACACTCTAACCAGCCGTGTGGGTAGCTCCTAAAGCTTTAATGAAGTCACCATATTCATCCCTAGTCATCCAACTCCACACCCTTCTATTCCCTTCCTAATTGACAACTCCATACACATTTATTTTAATAGCCCCGACCCCGGTCTCACCCATTTATCATTGCTATTCCCGACGGGCCCCACCTTCCACTCCTCGGTCACCTAACCATCCTTCTAGCTAGCTAACATTCCAGCTGCCGCATTTAAAACATTCGTTGACTCATGTACCTGATTTTTCCAAACCGCAGTATTTCTCCTTTTCTAAATACTCTAGAGAATAGCAACAAAACCCGCCAGACAAAAAATTTAAATTATGGTGGAACCTTACAGTCCCATAAATTCTTCCATCCTTTCCAGCCGCTCACTTGGAATTCTCCCATTAGCAGCCGGTAGCAACTTTTTACCGAAAAAAGATCATTGTTCTCTTTCTTCCACCAATACCCATCCTTTTTGTCTTGTGAAGAGCCGCCACATTCATATCCCTAAAACCCTTTGGAGGAGTAGAACTAATTTTCCTAGACCCCTGCCCAGGTAACCATGCATCCACCCAGACCTGAACCTTAATGACATTCCCAACACGTCTTCTTATATTATTTTTTAAAATTCCATGGGTCTCAAAAAATACTTCTCCATATATAGGAATGATTATTACCCAAATTTGCATTAAGAAAACTTGAGTTAGGAAAGTACCTCGCCTTGAGAACCCAGCTCATAAGACAGCTCTCATCTGTGACTAGCCCCAACCTTGTTTGCCCAACATGATGGTCCCGGATAGGGTAAAAGTCTAGAGGGGGGGGGGGGGGGTGAATAGACTTTTAAATCTTTTCGACCTTTTCAAATATTTCCCTCTAGAAGAGTTGATCTATAATCTTTTGAGATATTAATAGATGCACAGCGGAAGTCTTTACCCTTTATGTAATGTGTAACAGCTTTCTGTGATGGATGAAATCTTTGCGTATTGGTGAGCAGTTGGCTAGGCAGTTGGCTAGGAAGCAGGGAACTGCTTAGTCGTCTGCTTACCAAATACTTGAAGTATGATGAGGGTTTATTTAGAATCTTTCTTAGAGTGGGAGGAGCTTCCTGATGATGTGCTGAGGTGGATTGATAATCAACCTTAAATGAGAGCAGTTGTCTCAGCAGTTGGGTGGAAACCAGGGAACTGCTGAGGCACTTGCTGAAGTAATGGTGAAGTTATGGAAGGTTTGATTATATGGCGTTGCTCAGGATGATGTGGGCTTTCTGAAGATGTGCTTTGGGCCAAGTAAGTAGAGGGTTTTACTTAGGCAGTGGTCTTAGGCAGTTGGGTGATAGTGAGGGAACTGTAGAGGTACCTGCTGGGTTATCACCCTGAATCACAGAGATTATTTTGAACAGACTTCTTAGAGATAAAGATGTAAAGGTCTAGTAATGTCAAGATGTTCACAGGAAATACTTTTGTGTGAGCAGTGGGCTCAACAGTTGTGTAGTCCTTAGGAGACTGTTGAGGCAACTGCCATGCCTTAAGTGGTATTTCCTGAAAACTTAATGAAACAGACCCTTTTGTTGTGATATTGTGAAGCTCTTGTATCTCAAAGAGAGTGAGTAATTAAGCAGTAGGATAAGCAGTTGGGTCAATTAAGACAACTGCTTAGGATGCTGCTGGCAAACTCCAATCTTTATGTGAGAAGTGTTCAGTGTGTGCTTTGTTGACCGAAAGTAAATCAACACACAATATATCCTGGTTCAGAGGTGGTGTAATCCTCCTACATCCAGTCCCATCCTATTTCAAATGGATTTCACTAATGTATTAAGCCCAATACACTTAGTGCCAATCTAGCCTTGACAACTCTGGCCTAGATTGAAGGTGTTTCACGAGGAGTACAACACCACTCCAAGCTACTCAATCCTTTAGTTTTTTCTCAATTGATCCAGTGGGGATCAAAAGGTACTCCTGACCTATCTAACCACACTCAGGCCGGGAACAACTGTCCTCCTGAAGTGTTTTACAACACCTTGTAATATACAAGGAAATTCTAGTCTCCAACTATGAACTAAGCTCTAAAAGTATGACAATGATGATCTATTCTAAGAGCTTAGTGAAGCATGAGTCAAAGCAGAGTTGCTAGATATTCTTTGAATGCTTATGGAATCTCTCTGCTTTGAGCTCAAAAACTTAGTCGCTTTAACTCATGCTTCGGCCTTCATTTATAGGCATCTCCGGTAGATTAATCTCATCCGTTGGTTGAGATGATTTAATCTTGTTCGTTGAATCTTGATCGCAGAAGATAAACAACTTGTTGTTTATCTTCCTCTTCGGAGCCGATAAAACTTTTTGTCTCTTTCTGCCTAGCTGCTGCAGTTCTCCTGCGTTTATCCAATTAGACTGCACTTCCCAATGCTTTGTACGTCCTTTGCACCCATGCTGGATTTTTGATTGGCTCTGGATTAAACACGAGGCAATGTGTTCGAACAGAATAATTTTTAGGTCTAATAAAATTATACTGGTAGGATTTAAATATCCTATTAAAGGTAAATAAGTTTACCTTATTGCATTTTTATTGTCCAGTAATAATTTTATTAGTACTTAAAAATTGTACATTTATTTGTTCTCAATGACTCAGGAAGAAATATGTTTTTGTGATAAAAGAAAATATATATACCGGTAGGATTTAAATATCCGTTTTAAGGTAATAAATTACCTTATTGCATTTTGACTTTTCCGGTATAATTTTCTTGATACAAAACATTTTGCTTTTGTCTTTCGGTCACTTCATCTAGTATTTCGAACAAACTATTTATTTAACTGGTAGGATAACAAATCCTTTTAAGGTAATAATTATTACCTTACTGCATTTTGTGTTCCAGTTTAATAAATATTTTGTTCGAGATGTTTTTGTGTTATTTGATGTATCAAAGATATGTAACTGGTAAATCCTTTTAAGGTAGTTTAAATATTACCTTATTGCATTTCATTTTATCCAGTCAAATTGCTTTGATAATTGATGCTTTGATCTTAACACATTTAAACAATACTTTACTAGTTCAGTCAACTGCCGGAATACATGATAGCTACCAAAGATGAGGGGGAAATAAAAGAGAAAACTATGGCATCATCAAAATACTAATTCCAAAATCTAGGGAACTAACACAACATGGTCAAATTAAATTTTCTTAACCTTATGAAACCCAATCCTCCCACTTCCTTCGGCTTACACAACCCATTTCAACTCCTCCATCTCAGCCCTTTTTTATCCAACTTGGAACCACACCACCAGAACCCATTCATCAATTTTTCTATATCATCACATAACTCTTTTGGCAACAGGAACACATTCATTGCATAGTTGGGCATTGCATGCACCACATTTTTCAATAACACTGCCCTACCAGCTCTAGACAAAAACCGATTATTCCAGCTTTTAATTCTAGAATGAATCCGGTCACGGAGGTACCCGAGAATAGCTGTTTTATTTTTCCCCACCAAAGCCGGTAGACCTACATACTTCGATTGCCACCATCCCGTGGAATGCTTAAAATTCGGAAACATTCCTGTTTATTTGGTTCACTTACATTCGAGCTGAAAGACAGAGAAGATTTAGAATAATTACCTACCTGGCTAGACAACTGCTCATAGCCCTGTAGAATCTCTTGAACCGCCGTACATTCACCTCTAGTAGCTTTAAAAAATAAAAAGCTATCATCGACAAATAAAAGATGGGAAATTTTTGGTGCACCTCTACTATCCGCCACTCCATGTATATCACCTTAAGTTGCGATTCTTCTCAACAAAGCACTTAATCCTTCAACCACTAAAATAAGTAAATAGGGTGATAGAGGGTCACCCTGGCGCACACCTCTCCCGGAGCAACCGGTCCAATAAAATCTTTATCAAACTGAACATAATAATTAACTATAGAAACACAAGCCATAATCATATTGATCCATCTCTCACTGAAACCCATTTTAATCATAATGGATTTTAAAAAATCCCAACTTACCCGATCATAAGCTTTGCTCATATCAAGCTTAAGTGCCACAAAACTTTCCTTCCCGTATTGTTTCCGTTCCAGATAGTGCTGAGTCTCGAAAGTCACTATAATATTATCAACAATCGATCTCCCCAGAATAAAAGCACTCTAATTCTCCCCAATCAGCTGGCTCAAAAATCCCTTCATTCTACTAGCTAGCACCTTAGAAAAAATCTTATATACCATATTACAAAGAGCAATTGGTCACCAATCACTCAAACTATATATCTGGTCTTTCCTTTTTTGGAATTAAAACAATATTAGTAATATTTATTTCCTTAGGGACAACACCAGATTCGAATATACCTGAACATAACCGAACCACATCAAGTCCAACTACATCCCAAAATTTCTGAAAAAAACCGGGTTCATCCCATCTGAGCCAAGGGCCTTCTCAGGATGCATCTAAAAAATAGCAGCTTTAACCTCATCCGGGGTAATTGGTCTCAGCAACCTTACATTCTGTTCGGCCGAAACCTGGGGGAAAATTCCACCATCCCAGTCTTGTAGCAAATTGATATGCACTAGTTTATAGTGCATAAATGTATGTTTTTGTATTAGCTTTGTGTGGATTTTCTTCCCTCTTTTGTTAGTTTGTAAACATTTATAGTTGTAGAATAGTAGTAGTGTTTTTTAGCAAGGAAAAGGAGAAAAGTTGAAGATAAAAATGGCCAGGAGCGCTAACCCGGTCGGGTCATGCACTACACCCGGTCGGGTCATGCACTACACCCGGTCGGGTCTGAGTTGAGAACCAGATGCTTGACCCGGTCGGGTCCCCTACTTGACCCGGTCGGGTCGGATGTGACCCGGAACACCAGAACGTGCCAAGGATCGCCCGAATAAAGAAAATCTGATTTTGAGTCAAACCCGGTCGGGTCCCCTACTTGACCCGGTCGGGTCTGACTTGACCCGGGACATTTTAACGTGCTGAAACACAAAAACGTGGGAGATAATCTGATTTTGACCGGTACCCGGTCGGGTAAGCACTAAACCCGGTCGGGTACCCGGCCAAAGGTGTTGAAAAACACCTATAAATAGCACACTTTTTCTTCACAAAAAATCATCCCTTCTTCCATACTCTTTAGCTCAGTTTAGAATAGCATTTCTTTATATTTTTCTAGCTATGTTTAGTCTCCAAATGAGGAGCTAAACTTCCATTCTTGGTTTTGCTCTTGAAGCTTGTTGATTATTAAAGTTGTGAGTTATTTTCTTAACTTCTTCTCTTGATTATTAATTCTTCCCTTAATCTCATTCTATATTAATGTTGGAGGGTTGCTAAGTGACGATTAGTTAACGTTCCGACATTAATTACTACTAGAAACGATCAACGAACCGATGGTTAATCGTTGGTGGTTTCACGAGTAAGTAACTTCGGTTTATTAATGCACGGTCGTGGTTAATAGACTTAAGAGGGATCAATTTTGTTGGTTAAACCGAAACCGTTGTGTTAAGGTTATCAATCTCATTGATTTCATCAAGAAGTTAAAAAGATTGAATGCTACTATTATATCGTTATACGGCGTTGTTCTATATTTGATTAATAGTAAGGGTTATTAATGAACGGTCGTTGTTAATAACTACCCTCGATGAATTGGAGATACTCCTCGATTGAGTATTCGAGAGAGGATAAGTTATAAATATAACAAGGATCGATTAAAATATATCAACAAGTGGAAAGTAGCAAAGCCAAGTCCCTTTTATTCTTGAATTAAACACATATAGGTTGTTCATCTTAGTTTCTTAATTGAATTAAATCACTCAAAACCAAAACCCCCCTTTTTAATTACTAGTTTCATAAAAATAGAATCATTCCTTTCCCTGTGGATACGAACTCTACTACGCTATACTACGTATAAGTGTTTAGTATTGAATTTATTTTGACGCACCGTGACAAAGTGCTCGTCAAATTTGGCGCCGTTGCCGGGGAAAGGCAATTAATTTTTCTTTTTATTTTATTTCAAGAAAAATCAAAAAACAATTATATATAAAGTTTTCTATTTTTGCTGAGCTTTGTTTGAGTATATGGTAAAAACCCGATCCATAAACCAACTCACCTACCAAACAAACCCCGAAATAGAAAAAGCTCTCGAGCGGTTAAAAAGTAAATTCTCAAATACCGACTCGGGGGAATCCTCAAGTGCTAGTTCTCAATCTAGCGAGTCCGAGGAACCAATATCAATGGCTCTTGAAACAAGAACGCTGAGGGAGCTCACAGCCCCCAATCTAAACCAACAACCCTTATGTATCACCTTCCCAACTCTTGATGCGGGTGCTACATTTGAGTTAAAATCCGGACTCATACATCTACTTCCATCTTTCCACGGGCTAAGAGGAGAGGATCCGAATAAACATCTTTCGGAGTTCCACATCGTTTCCACAAGCATGTGCCCGAACGGTGTTACCGAGGAGCAAATTAAGTTGAGGGCTTTCCCGTTCTCCCTCAAAGACACCGCCAAAGATTGGCTATTCTATCTTCCCTCGGGAAGCATAGACACTTGGGCGGCCATGAAGAAGAGCTTCCTCGAAAGGTATTATCCCGCCTCAATCTCCTCATCTCTAAAGAAACAAATCAGCAATGTGGAGCAAAAAGATGATGAATCGTTCTACGAATTCTGGGAATGATTCAAGAAACTCTGTGCGAGCTGTCCGTATCACGGCTACTCGGAGCAAGACCTCATCCTTTACTTTTATGATGGTCTTTGCGATGATGATAGACGGATGATCAATGCTGCATGTGGAGGAGGGATAGTCAACAAAACCCCTTCTCAAGCTAGGAATCTTATCTCGGAGTTGGCCGAAAATTGTAGACACTATGATTGACGGTCAACAAAGAGAGTCATGGCAGCGGAATCCAACAACTCGTTGGAGAGTCAAGTAGCCAGCTTGACTTCTTTGGTTAAAGATTTCCTTTTAAATCCAAAAACCCAAGAAGTCAAGGTCTGCGGCATCTGTTCAACACAAGGGCATCCCACAGATTCTTGCCCAACTTTACAAGAGGAGAACTCCGAGCAAGTCAATGCTTTGGGGTTCCAAGGCCAAAGGAGGTACGATCCTCACGGCAACACCTACAATCCAGGATGGAGGGATCATCCAAATCTAAGGTACGGAAACTCTCAACCCCCTCAACAATCAAACCCTCCTCCTCCTCAACAATATAAACAACAAGGCCAAACATCGAACTCAAATATGTCCACCGAAGATATGATTCGAGCATTAGCCATGAATATGACTACGATGCAACAAAGTGTGGCCCAATTTCAAGAAACAACAAAGTCTAGCATCCACAACTTGGAAAGCCAAATGAGCTAAATCTCAAATGCCGTGAGTAGGCTAGAAGCTAGGGATTCGGCAAAACTCCCATCTCAAACGGAGCCGAATCCAAGGCAACAAGCTCATGCGGTCACTTTGAGAAGTGGCAAAGAATTGGTTATGGCTAAGGCAAAAGCAAAGAGCCATGTGGGAGAAGAGGAGGAGGAGATCTTGATGTCAAGCACAAACCCTCAAAATGAAGACGAAAAAGAGGAGGATGTCACACCTCAAAGAAAGTTCCCACCGCTCGACTCATATGAGCCGGTGCCACCTTTTCCGGAGGCTCTCAAGGATAACCGAAAATACAACAATGACAAAGACATCTATGAGACCTTCAGCAAATGTGAGGTAAATATCCCTCTTCTCAATTTAATAAAAGGTGTTCCTAGGTTTGCAAAGTTTTTAAAAGAACTTTGCACAATCAAAAGGAAACACAAGTTGAATGGCAAGCATAAAATCCAAGTAAGTGAAAGAGTGTCGGCCGTTTTTCAAAAGAAACTACCTAAAAAGTATAGTGATCCGGGAATGTTCACTATACCATGTAAACTTGGAAATTCTAGTTCTTCTAGGGCGATGTTAGATTTGGGTGCATCAATCAATGTCATCCCATATTCTCTATATAAGTCCCTAGAACTAGGACCTTTACATGAGACGGGGGTCGTTATCCAACTTGCTGATAGATCCAATGCCTACCCAAAAGGTGTGGTAGAGGCTGTTCTCGTCATGGTGGATAATTTAATCTTTCCCACTGATTTTTACGTTCTTGAAATGGAGAACGATAAAAATGCAGTCCCAATTTTACTAGGCAGACCCTTTTTGAAAACGGCCAAGGCAAAATTTGACGTTTTTAGTGGAGTATTAACCATGGAGTTCGATGGTGAAAAAGTCGAATTTAATATCTACGACTCCATATTATTACCCCACTGATAATCACTCTCTATTTGCGATTGACACTTGCGACACTTGGGTCCAAGATGTATTTGAAATTGAGGGAAAGGATGAGGTACTAAGCTCAATAGAAAACGACATAGAGGATTTTACATCGGAATACTCTATGTCGAATAACATGAAGGTTATGGTGGCGGAGTTAAATCAACTCCCACTTTTGCCATCGGGCTCTAAAGCCCTCCCACTAACCATTCCAAGCGAGAAGCCGCTACCATCTGTTTTGCAGGCACCGGAGGTGGAATTAAAACCACTCCCTGAAAATATGAAGCATGTGTTCTTGGGTGAAAATCACACCCTACCGGTGATTATTTCAAATGCCCTATCCCAAGAACAAGAAGAAAGATTGATCGCGGTCCTGAAGGAATATAAATTGGCCATTGGATGGTCTATTGCCGACATCAAAGACATTAGTCCATCCACATGCATGCACAGGATCTTGCTCGAAGACGAGGCCAAAGCGGTGAGACAACCGCAACGAAGATTGAACCCACCCATGATGGAGGTGGTAAAAAAGGAGGTGATCAAATTGCTTCAAATGGGAATCATATTCCCCATTTCCGATAGCAAATGGGTGAGTCCTACTCATGTGGTGCCAAAGAAGACCGGAGTAACGGTCATTGAAAACAAGGATGGCGAGATGGTGCCCACCCGAGTTCAAAACGGGTGGCGAGTTTGCATTGACTACCGAAGACTCAATTCGGTGACTAGAAAAGACTTCTTTCCATTGCCTTTCATTGATCAAATGCTAGAGAGGTTAGCAGGGCACAAGTTCTATTGTTTTCTCGATGGTTACTCCGGGTATTTCCAAATACCAATAGCCCCGGAGGACCAAGAGAAAACAACCTTCACATGTCCATTTGGCACTTTTGCCTACCGACGAATGCCCTTTGGATTATGCAACGCACCGGGCACCTTTCAAAGGTGCATGATGAGCATATTTTCAGAATTTGTGGAGGTATTCATGGAGGTCTTTATGGATGATTTCACAATCCATGGTGACTCTTTTGACTCTTACCTCTATCACATCACTCTTGTGCTAAAAAGTTGCATTGAATCCAACCTTGTGTTGAACTCTGAAAAATGCGACTTCATGGTAGAACAAGGGATTGTTCTTGGGCATGTGATCTCATCAAAGGGGATCGAGGTGGACAAAGCAAAGATTGATGTGATTCAAATGCTCCCGTACCCCACAAATGTACGGGACATCCGCTCTTTCCTCGGTCACGCCGGTTTCTATAGGAGATTCATCAAGGATTTCTCAAAAATCTCATCTCCTCTATGCAAACTTTTAAAAAAGGAGGTGGAATTTGATCTAAATGATGAATGCAAAGAAGCTTTTGACACTTTGAAAGCAAGATTGGTGACTGCCCCCATCATACAGGCCCCCGACTGGTCTCTTCCTTTTGAGATCATGTGCGACGCAAGTGACTATGCGATGGGGGCTGTTTTAGGCCAAAAAGTTGGAAGAGCCTCTCATGTCATCTACTACGCCTCATCAACCCTCAACGAAGCCCAAAAGAACTATTCCACCACCGAGAAGGAAATGCTAGCGGTAGTCTTTGGTTTGGAAAAGTTTCGTTCCTACCTTTTGGAACGAAAGTTATTGTCTACACCGACCATGCCGCTCTCTGATTCCTTATGACAAAGAAAGAAGCCAAACCAAGACTCATTCGATGGGTCCTTCTGTTGAGTGAGTTTGATGTGGAAATTAAAGACAAGAAAGGAGCGGAGAACTTGGTGGCCGATCATTTAAGCCGCCTCATTCCTCACAAAGATATCGAAGACCTCCACACAAATCTCATCAAAGCAGAATTCCCAGACGAAACTCTCTTCTCCATCAAAGTCACACAACCATGGTACGCAAATATCGTAAACTTCCTTGTTTCTGGCAAATTTCCTCCACAACTCTCAAAATCTCAAAAAGAAAAATTAAGAATGGATTCAAGACTCTATGTGTGGGATGACCCATATTTGTGGAAGCATTGTAAGGATCAAATAATCCGAAGATGCATCCCTGAATATGAGATAGCCCACATCATAGAGTTTTATCACTCTTATGCTTGTGGAGGACATTTCGGTCCGAAACGAACAACAATGAAGATACTTGAAAGCGGTTTTGGTGGCCGAGTCTATTTCGGGATGCACACGGCTTTTATCATTCTTGTGACAATTGCCAAAGAGCGGGCAACATTTCCAGGAGGAACGAGATGCCACAAAACCCCATGCTTTTCTGTGAGATTTTCGATGCATGGGGTATCGACTTCATGGGACCCTTCCCAAATTCCCAAGGTAACATATACATCCTTCTTGCAATAGATTACGTCTCCAAATGGGTGGAGGCCAAAGCAACAAAAACTGATGATGCCAAGGTGGTGGCTAGTTTTCTAAAATCACACATATGTTCAAGGTTCGGGGTCCCTCGAATTTTAATAAGCGATCGAGGCACACATTTTTGTAATAAAATCATGGGATCCCTACTGAAAAAATATGGTGTGACTCACAAAATTTCTACAGCCTACCACCCTCAAACCAATGGCCAAGCGGAAACCTCAAACAGGGAGTTAAAATCTATACTCCAGAAAACAGTGAACCCGAACCGAAAGGATTGGAGTATACGCATTGATGATGCGATATGGGCATACCGAACCGCCTACAAAACCCCAATCGGTATGTCTCCTTATAGACTTGTGTTTGGGAAAGCATGCCATCTTCCTGTAGAGCTCGAACACAAGTCCTATTGGGCGGTTAAAGAATTCAACCTCAATCTTGACGAGGCCGGTGTACATAGGAAGCTCCAATTACAAGAATTGGAAGAACTTCGCCTGGATTCTTATGACAATGCAGAAATATACAAGAGAAAGACGAAGGAGTGGCATGATAAAATGATCATACGAAAAGACTTTAAACTTGATGAAAAAGTCCTCCTATTCCAATCACGCCTTCGTCTATTGCAGGGAAAGCTGAGATCCCGTTGGACCGGACCATACAAAGTGGTCAAAACATATCCACACGGGGCGGTGAAAATTCAGGACCTGGAGACGGGAGAGGTGCTGAAAGTGAACGGACAGAGACTAAAACCCTTCTTTGAAGGTTTTCAACCCAAAAACGTGGAAGTCGTAGACCTTTCTGAACCGGTCTACGAGTGAGGAACAACAGAAGATATCGTCGAGCCACGACGTTAAATAAAGCGCTTCTTGAGAGGCAACCCATGCACGGTATATTTTTCTTCTCTTTTTTTTTATTCTGTTTTTTAGTAGTGTGTGTGTAAAAAAAAGGAGAGTGTAAAAAAAATGTTCCGGAGTATACCCGGCCTGGTATCATAGGTCACCCGGTCGGGTATTACAGAAAAACAGGGATACCCGCATGGCTACCCGGGTGGGGAAGCGTAGAATTGAAAAAAAGAGGCAAACCCGATCGGGTATATTATTTCACCCGATCGGGTATCAACTACCAGACTCTGTGGTTAAGCAACACAGCTTACCCGACCGGGTCAAGGAAGGAGACCCGACCGGGTATCTAGCCAACAAAGCTTCTGCCAGCCTCTGGAACGCTGACCCGACCGGGTAAATAAGGAGACCCGACCGGGTCAACGAATTTTCAGCCTATACCAGGTCAGGCCTCTCACCTTCTTCCTCATTTTCTCTTCCCAATTTCGAACAAACCACCCCAAAACCTCCATTTTCATCCACCAAAACTTCCAAATCTTCCCCATTCCCCCACCAAATTCATCAAAAAACATCATATTCTTCATCTCCTCACCTCCCTCTTCCACCCTACACCAATTAATCCCTCCAAAATCCCCCAAATCAACCAAACCCATAAACCCTACCCCAAATTTCGAACCTCTCCATTTTCGGACATTCAAGGTCCAATTTCAAGCCAAATTCCCCAACAAACACCAAATACCTCTTCTCCTCATCATCCTCTACAAAACCATACCACTCACCCTCACCAAATCCCACCTCCCAAAAAAATCAAAAATCCTTCACAAAAAAAGGGAAAAACAATTCCATGGCACCAAAAAAGGGAAGAGCTACTTCTTCAAGAGCTCCAAGAGCTATTCCACCCGTCGAGGGCTTCGAATCGGTGGAATTTGAGACCAAAGCACAACATGCCCGCTTCCTTGAGCAATCCGAACGAGAGGTAAAACCCTCCCGCTTTCTATGCCAATTGACATTAACGATGTTCTGGATTCATGATATTATGAGAGATATTTTTCAAAGGTGTGGCATGCTTAAAATGTTTGATATGCATTATTGGCCATATTCTCGTTTGGTGTATGAGTTTTACAGTTCCGTTGAGCATGTGAAAGATGAGAATGATCACACAAATAACACGATCAACTTTTGTCTGCTCAACGAGAACCGCTCACTCACCAAACGAGAATTCACTGAACACTTCGGCCTACCCTTGCTTGATGACACGGTAGCGTATAGTTCACCGGTGGCCTATGAACTATGGAGAAGAATGACCGGAATTGTCAATGTTTGTACTTCCCACCTAAATGTCAACCATGTCCAACACCCGGTCTTCCGAATTTTCTTAAAATTCTTGGCTAATTGCTTTTTCGGAAGACCAAACAACCACCAAACTAGAGTGTGGGATGTATGCCTCTTAGCACAAATTGTTCTTCCGGGGGCCGGGCCATACGATGTGACCACAGTTCTTTGGGATCACATCATCAATGTTAAAAATGGTGGAGGAAAAATCCTGATAGGGGGTCTAATTACCCACATTGCCACACTATATGGTTTTGTATGCAATGGTGCACAAAACCACAGGACCCTTCGTGGCCTTCAGTTTTTAAAGAATGCTGGCGATGTGACTCTTTCACACATAGAACATGATGGCCTAGAAATCTATAATTGGCACATCAAACCCGGCCAAGAACTATACTACCCCTTCCCTTTCGAAAACCTCCCGCTTAACATCATCGATCACCAAATCGGTGATGGACACCACTATTGTATGCCCGGGGGAATTCCACCACATTTTGCACCCCCAGAAAATGAGGCAGGGGACAATGAAGCCGCCAATGAACAGCCTGCATTTGAAGCACCACCCATCGTTCCTGAACAACCTCGCCCACAACCCCATGCTCATCAATACTCTCCTTTTGAGCAAGAAATGCTAAACAGCATGAATGCTCTTAATCTCAATTACACCCAACTTCGGGAGGAAGTCGGGTTGTACAGAAATGAGCAAAGGCACAGCTTCGAGAGGATTGAAGAACAAAGGCGAGAAGATTGGCGCCGATATGAAGAGGACCAAAGGAGGACTTTTGGGTCTATCTACTCCTATATCGCACATCAGGGAAACTTCACCTCTATGACCACTCCTCCTCCGGCACCTTCATGGTATAACCCCACTGAATGGGGTTATTTTGATGGCTCGACCTCTAGTGGTGGAGGCGGGGAAGACGGATACAGCGGGGATCATATGGACGAGGATACACAATATAGGGGCTATGAAGGATTTTTCGATGGCGGAGATGCGGGCGGGCACTAGGGACTGTGCCACGGACTAGCGGTGGGGGAGATCTTCCCGGTATGTTCACATTCACACTCTTTATTCTTCTTGTCTTATTAAAAAATAAAAAAATAAAAAAAAAAGAAAGCTTGTTAAGTTGAAACCCACAAAGGGCAGCTTAAGCAAAAATAAAGCAAAAATAAAAGTGACTTTGTGAGATTTATATAAATAAAAAAAATAAAAATAAATAAAAAAAATGTGGGAAGTTGGGTTGAAAACCCGAAAGGGCACCAAGGCAAAATGAGAGAATGAGAGAAGTATTTCTTTTTATTCTGCAGGATCCTAAGGGTGATGACTGAAAAAGGGACATTGCATAAGAAATTGGAAGGGAAGACCCCTTGATGTGGCCTGTTTCATGTTACAGGGTATACTGTGTAATTATTTTTTGTTCAACAAACTTTGTGATGGTTGGGGTGATGAACTTATCATTTATGGATTTCTTGATTACATTTACTCGAGACGAGTAAAGATTCAAGTGTGGGGATATTTGATATGCACTAGTTTATAGTGCATAAATGTATGTTTTTGTATTAGTTTTGTGTGGATTTTCTTCCCTCTTTTGTTAGTTTGTAAACATTTATAGTTTTAGAATAGTAGTAGTGTTTTTTAGCAAGGAAAAGGAGAAAAGCTGAAGATAAAAATGGCCAGGAGCGCTAACCCGGTCGGGTCATGCACTACACCCGGTCGGGTCTGAGTTGAGAACCAGATGCTTGAGAAAATAGCTAGACCCGGTCGGGTCCCCTACTTGACCCGGTCGGGTCGGATGTGACCCGGAACACCAGAACGTGCCAAGGATCGCCCGAATAAAGAAAATCTGATTTTTGAGTCAAACCCGGTCGGGTCCCCTACTTGACCCGGTCGGGTCTGACTTGACCCGGGACATTTTAAAGTGCTGAAACACAAAAACGTGGGAGATAATCTGATTTTGACCGGTACTCGGTCGGGTAAGCACTAAACCCGGTCGGGTACCCGGCCAAAGGTGTTGAAAAACACCTATAAATAGCACACTTTTTCTTCACAAAAAATCATCCCTTCTTCCATACTCTTTAGCTCAGTTTAGAATAGCATTTCTTTATATTTTTCTAGCTATGTTTAGTCTCCAAATGAGGAGCTAAACTTCCATTCTTGGTTTTGCTCTTGAAGCTTGTTGATTATTAAAGGTGTGAGTTATTTTCTTAACTTCTTCTCTTGATTATTAATTCTTCCCTTAATCTCATTCTATATTAATGTTGGAGGGTTGCTAAGTGACGATTAGTTAACGTTCCGACATTAATTACTACTAGAAACGATCAACGAACCGATGGTTAATCGTTGGTGGTTTCACGAGTAAGTAACTTCGGTTTATTAATGCACGGTCGTGGTTAATAGACTTAAGAGGGATCAATTTTGTTGGTTAAACCAAAACCGTTGTGTTAAGGTTATCAATCTCAATTGATTTCATCAAGAAGTTAAAAAGATTGAATGCTACTATTATATCGTTATACGGCGTTGTTCTATATTTGATTAATAGTAAGGGTTATTAATGAACGATCGTTGTTAATAACTACCCTCGATGAATTGGAGATACTCCTCGATTGAGTATTCGAGAGAGGATAAGTTATAGATATAACAAAGATCGACTAAAATATATCAACAAGTGGAAAGTAGCAAAGCCAAGTCCCTTTTATTCTTGAATTAAACACATATAGGTTGTTCATCTTAGTTTCTTAATTGAATTAAATCACTCAAAACCAAAACCCCCCTTTCTAATTACTAGTTTCATAAAAAGAGAATCATTCCTTTCCCTGTGGATACGAACTCTACTACGCTATACTACGTATAAGTGTTTAGTATTGAATTTATTTTGACGCACCGTGACAAAGTGCTCGTCACAAATCCATCACTGGAGCAAATAAAATAGAGAAATAATCTCTAATAATCCCTTCGAGGTGTCCTCTATTAGTTATCCACGATCCATCCTCCTGCCTAAGACCTCCCATTTTATTTTTCCTTCTTCGTTGTTTAATTGCATTGCCAAAAAATCGAGAATTAATATCTCCTTCCTTCGGCCAAAATTCTTTAGCTCGCTGCCTCCAATACAGATTTTCTTTTTCATAAGTGAATATAACACCACTCTTACTCGAACAAATTCTGCTAGACTATTCGCATCATCCCGCCCTCTCAACCAAGCTAATCTTTTTTGTACGCTTGGATCTGATGTCGGAACCCTTTCGTCTTTAATTAGAAAGAACCTTTATTAATTCCAAAAAAATCCAAATCTTGCACATTCGCATTTATTTTATCTATTTTAAATCACTGTATTTATTTAATACCTGATTCCCTTTTCTGTCCCTGTGGATGCGATACTCGGACTAAAATCCTATATTATTACATCTTTTTAAGTGTGAGAATACTCACGTCAATATATAACCGGGATCGACGAACATTTCACTGAGTGGAAATAAAAAAAACAAGTCCCCGTCTCTATTAGTGTTTAAACATTCTTAAGTTCAAAACAGTTTTAAAACCTCCCTTGTTACAATTTCATGAAAGAAATATATATTCTTTTGCCTACGAATACAGTCATTACTTCACTATACTAAGCATACGTGTTAGTATTGAATATTATTTTGAGGCAAGGCCATCTTTTAGGAGCTGTAATATGTGCTTGGCACCGGGGCCAACTCCTGTAAGTGGGCCTCCAAAAATTTAGAATGTAGTATTAGTTATACATTTGATTTTTATAGATGTTATGTATTGTTCAAGATTTTAAAAGGTATATAAATTTAAATTCTCTAATTTATGTACTTTTAACATCATAAAATTTATATTTCATTGGACTGTCTAATATATTTATATTTTATTGTTAAATTTTATATTTTTTCCTATTTTAGGAGGTCTCAATTCGCCATTTGAAACCGGAGCCTCTAAATTCATTAGACGGCCTTGTTTTGAGACACACAACGACTTTAGTGTCATCAAATTCCTTGCAAGTATTTATGATGTTTTTATTTGAACTGGAATTTTCTTGTCCTATGATCTTCCATGGTCAGAACTGCTTTGGTTTGGTAGATATCTGGTCTCTGTATTTTATAAATATCGAGCTCTAATCATTTTAAGTCTTGTCTGGTCTTATCCGTCGAAGTATGATCTGTGTGATTCGATTTGGGATTTAAATAAATCCAAGTAAAAACATCTTTACAAACTAGAACGATTTCATGCATAACTTTAAAATTTTTATAGGACATACGGAAAGCATGATGCATGTCCTCATTTAAAGAGGTAAAATTTAAATTAAAGCCTCTGAGTTAAAGACACTAACAACTATATATCCACGTAAACACGAAATTTTAATTAATTAACTAAATAACAGAATAAATAACAAAACAATAATCTCTTTAGTTAAGGAACTAATTAACTAAAAATGCCTTGGCCAAATTCCGATCAACCCCTGCCTGACCTAGCTTATTTGGTCAGAGCCATATAGAGTAGACAAATATTCGAAGTTATCATATGTAATTATTACTAACAAAACGCAATGAATAACTAAATCCTAGACACAGTCCAGATTCGTAATGCATACAACTATGAATAGAACTTGTAATCTTTGGCTTGCAATATTATCTGTCTTAATGCACCTATTGGAGCTACCGTCATTAGACAAATTCCAAGTACAATGCATATCTAGCAAACAAAAGAAGAAAATGAGTTAATAATGTATATGTGTGTGTAATTTGTGAAGTTTATTATACGTACCAAAAAGAGTATTATGTACACCACAATTATAAATGATGGAAATCAAAAGCTTACTATGTTTATAATCCATGTCCAGCTTAATATCTTGGGCTTCTTGATCTTGAGCCATATGATGCAAGGAAGCTGCAAAATTTAGAAAACAAATCACACTTTAGTTAAAACGATGTTGATTTTCAAATTTCAAGACTGCATAGTGCATATATACATCAAGTGAGATGTGTGCTTCCTCTGTTCATTAATACTTTTCCGTATTTTTAAGGATATTTTTATTTGAACTCGTTTCACTTTCAGATCAGACCAGATTTGTATAAACAATATACTAAAGATGTTAGTATAACCTATATACGAGCATTTACTAGAATAAAGATGTTATACTAGACCGGAAAAATTCAGTTCAAGTGGAAACATCCTAATTGCATCAACTTTTATTTCTCGTTTCTTAGTTTAAAAAATTATGTGCTTGGTATTGCTTGATTTCTTTACTAAGGATGGTTTTAATTTGATTTGTTTATGTTTGGTATGATCTAGTCTAATTCTGTAAACGTCCAGTGTATGTGTTTTTATTAGTATCTAAGCCAAGTCATATTCCATCTGATCTATTTAATTCTGAACTACTCTAGACTATTCTATTAAAGTCTGGTTTTTGGTCAGACATTAAACTGAAGTTAGCCAAATAAAAAAAACATACTCCGTATATCCTATATAGTAAAGGTTAATCGCTTAATTTATTAGAAATTGCTCTAAATAGGAGCAAAAACGTTTTGAATTTGCAAAATAGGAGTATCATGTTTTTTATTCCCTTAATAGGAGTAATCTGCCAAGTTTGGAAAAAAATGTCATGTTTTAAAGCCTAGTAATGCCAAATTTGGCAGAAATTTACTCATATTCAAGGAATAAAAAACATGATACTCCTATTTTGGAATTTCAAAACCTTTTCACTCCTATTTAGGGAATTCTCTCTTAATTTATTAGTAAACGATAGGTTAGTGGTGTAGCTAATAAGTGTATCCACATAAAATACTATTAGTAAACGAAAAAATCACATTTTAAAACTCTTTTGCTATGTTTAAGAAATCGGACCGGGGAGCGACCCGGTCGTGTGACCGGGTCACGGGTCAATCCGGTCCCAGTTGGATCAACCCGATCAACGCTATAAAACCGGTCAAGCTTTGGGAAAAGGTGCAAATAAGCCTTCGAACTAACCGAAAAAGTGCAAATCACCTCTTTTATAGGAGGCTCGATCTCTCTGGCCGTCGCCATTTGGGGTGGTTACCGGTGAAATTTTTTGATGAATGTTTTTGACAATCTTCTTCATTAAGTCTAGTTTACCCATAATAAATGTCAGGTAAAAGTTCAACCCGGAAGACAATCAAATGATTTTCTGAAATATACTGCGATGTTTAACTGCGCAGTTATGTTCAAACATTTATTTGACTGCCTTCACGATTTAAGTTTTAGCTGAAATTTGGTATGTATAAGATAGACTTAATGAAGAAGATGCTCAAAAAAATTCATCAAAAAATTCCACCAGGAACCGGCTCAAATGGTGACGTCCAGACAGAGCCTCCTATAAAAGGGATGATTTGCCCTTTTTCGGTTAGTTCGAGGGCTTATTTGCCCCTTTTCCCTTAATAATAATACTTACTAAACACTTGAAAGTTAAAAAAGTCTCATAGTATTCCAAAATACTATTTTGATCTTATTAAAATATATAAATATATTATTTTTAGGGTATTTAAATTACAATTTTATTGGTTAAAAGTACTTCAAGATTAAAAAAATGGAAACACAACCAAATTAAAACCAGGCTTTTCTGGTTTTATCGGGTTTTCCAGGTCCGAGTTTGGACCAGGTTTTGCCAGGTCGGCCGGGTTTTTCCAGTTTTTGACCATTTCCGAGTTTTTAATTAACCGAACCGGGTTTTTGCCCGGGTCACCGGGTTCCGGGTCGACTCGGCCAATTTGGGTTGGTTTTTTAAACATAGCTCTTTTGAGCGAATATATTACACATTCTTATACAATGGTCATTAACATGGTCAATTTTATCAGCCCGTGGGCAAATTACTACAGAAAAAAGGTTCTCCATATGATCCGATGCGAGTAAGTAAATAAAATTACAATTCACAAATTTAAATTACAATATCAAGGAAAGGGGGCAAATAAGCCCTCAAGAGAGAGCCTCCTATAACTGTGCAGTTAAACGGGGCATTATATTTCAGAAAATCATTTGATTGTCTTCCCAGTTGAATTTTTACCTGAAATTTAGTATGGGTAAACTAGACTTAATGAAGAAGATTATCAAAAAAATTCATCAAAAAATTCCACCGGTAACCACATCAAATGGCGACGGGCAGAAAGAGCCTCCTATAAAATGAGTGATTTGCATTTTTTCGATTAGTTCGAGGGCTTATTTGCACCTTTTCCTCAATATTAAATAAGCAAATCTTCTTATAATTTACTAAGTAATTCTTAATAATTTTCAGGAAAATGTGATCTGAAATTTTATACAGATGCAATATACTGGTATAATAGTTTAATAACATCAATAAAAATGCATACAAATGCTAAAGATAAATTTATGACTTACGAAGTAGGTGGTTGGTGCAAAAGCAAAGCCTCCGAAAAATCCAAGCAACCCACCAAAGAACGGGAATGTGCAAGCCAAGAATAAAGTTAATACTGCATGCGCATAAAAAACAAGGAATTAAAAACGTAATTAACAAAATGATTAATAATAAATAAATTGTAGTACAAATAATCATATCAAAATAAAAATCTTATAATCAAATCATAGTTTTAAAAAGTTCTGTAATTATATTAACTAATTACTCACCCACATAAGTCGTACGTGTAACGAACCGAAGCTTCCATGTAGGCTTAAAATGCATTGACCTTACTAGCCAGCTTTCTACGGTATCAAAGAGCGGCATTGCAAAAACCTATGTACACAAAAATGCATTATAAATATGGAGTACACATAATACACATACCAGTAATAATAATAATAAGGGAAAAGGGTCAGATAGGGTCTCTCGAACTTACAAAAAAATGTCAAATACGGCTTTATATAAGAGGTTCTGTCCGACCAACGTTATTTGGGTGGTTACCGATGAAATTTTATAATGAAACTTTTTTAGCATCTTATTCATAAGTCTAGTTTACTCATACCAAGTTTTAGCTAAAACTTCAATCCGGAAGGCATTCAAATAAATTATTGAAGATAAATGTGCAATTAAAAGCACAGTTATCTTCAAGAATTTATTTGAATTCCTTCCGTATTGAATTTGTAGCTCAAATTTGGTATGCGTAAATTAGACTTAATGAATAAGATTCTCACAAAATTTCATTGAAAAATTCCACACGGAACCTCCCTAAATGGCGTCAGCAGGACAGAACCTATTATATAAGGCCTTATTTAACATTTTTTTGTAAGTTCGATGCCCTATCTGACCATTTTCTCTAATAATAATAATTGTAATCCTTCACACATACACAGCAGTAGTAATAGAAACAATGACATAGGTTTTTACTAAAATAAAAAATATTTATAAATATGACCATTTAAGAAGAACATATCTACAACTCGACCGAACCCCTATATATACATTTTAAAATCCTACTTCGTATATGAAAACGTTTAAAGTATGAGTGAAACATAGGGAAAAAATTAAAATAGTATTATGTGTTTGTTCTTCTCCAATTATAGGATTTATGTAATCCTATTAAAAAAAATGGAATGATAAAAAATTCCTAAATAGGAGTGTAGAAGTCCTGTTTTGGAAAGAAAATAATGGTATTCCTATTTGAGAAAATTTGTATGTTTAACTTCTGTTTAGGAAATTTTCTAAAACTTTATCTACAACCATATCTATTCATATAGGTAATATAAATTGATTTTGTTTTTATATATAAGTGTACGCTTATACTTGAATAAAGAGAAAAACATGATTCTTTCCCAATATCTAGACGAGATACATATGGAGTCAAATAAGAAAAAGAAAAAGAATGATATGTGTAATCATGTGTAAGGAATGATGCATGGGAGTCATTTTGGAAAACATAAAATTAAGAAATTGCTTTAAAAAAGAGTACAGATATTTGTAATTACTTAAGTAGGAGTAATTATTATCATATTTTGGCATTATCGGACTTTAAATGACACGACAGTATTTTCCAAACTTGAAGGTAAGTACTCCTATTTAAGGAATAAAACATGACACTCCTACATTAGAATTAAAAAAGTCTGCTCCTATTTTGAGAATTTTCTCTAAGTTTTAATCAAATTATTTTCTCAAAAGCAAAAGGTGTGTTATGGCATTTTTTTCAAGAATACACACCTGATAGCTCCCAATGACATGAATGACTACAAACATGTTAGCCGCGGCGATAAGCCAAGCAGGTTTTTCGAGGGAAATCAGAATATTGTCCTCCACGGCGTTTCCGAAAGCCCAGTAGCCGATGAAAGCCACCGGAAAATAGCAAAGCAGGACGACGGCGTAGGCGACCCAGACGCCCTTCATCATGGGTTTCTTCGAGGGAGTCTCGGGGCTGGACGGGATGCCTGCCTGAATCTCCAAAACAACGTTGTGGCCGGCATAGGCAAATGCCACGTCACCCAAAGCGCTGAAGAATCGGAACACTTTCCCGGCGGTCGACGGCGCCCTCAGTGAGTAGTCAATGTCCGGTCGGGGCCCTTTGTGGGCTGATGCTACCCATGCTATCGTTGAATAACTGTCACATAAACCACACTTTAATTGCTTAATTACTCATTTTCAGAAACAATATGTGTAAGGATTTTTTTTGAATGGTGAAGCACTTTTTCAAACCCTAAAAACCATATTTTACTCGTAGAGTACATGCCTATGGATGTACTATCGTTAAATAATAAAGTAAAAATTTTGTGGTCGAGGTTTGTGCAGAGGATAGAGAGTTGACAAGGACCACAAATTCTATATTTAAAGGGAAAGGGAAAATTCTTGAAAATAGAATTAAAAAGTTTGAAATTCCAAAATATGATTGTTATGTTTTATTCCCAAAATAAGAGTAACATGACAATACATATATATTGCCATCTATGAGTCATTACTGCCAGAATAGCTGCATAATTAGCCTTAACATGGCAGTCCTTATTGTCATTAATGAAGTATTTTTTTAATTATGGTAGTAATGACTCATATTTTGGTGAAAAAACATTGTAGTTCTATTTCGAACTTTCAAACGTTTTTACTCCTATTTAGTACAATTTCTCAAAAAGAAAGTAACAAATTTAATGAGACAGCTAACAAAGAAAGAAAGTTGACAGACTTATAAGAACACACACTCGAATGCATGGAAGTATTGGGAGTATATGTTTTATACCTCAATGACATGATTGCGGCCGCAAGAGATATCACAGCGATAGAGTTGTAGTCTGGAAGATGGGAGAGGACTAAGTGAACAGATCCAAACATCATGATGAAATATGTCCTCTTGAGCGGTTTGCAAGTAGGGCAAACAGTATTATAGAACTTCATCAAGGATGTGCCTCCGGTCACCATGTAAACTATATTAACTCCGATTTGTACCACCAACTGTTGTGGCACCACGATATATAGCCCTCTTTTCTCTCCGAATGCGTATTGCCCTAACTCGTGGTACCGGTTCAGCCTCTTCCCCGTACCCTCACCTTCCGGCTCATGCATCTCCACCATTTGCCACAATGTGTATAACGTGATCACCCACGACAAAACCAGTACTGTCACTCCCGGGCCCCTGTCATTTCACCGCTCAATACTTTATAGGAGTATGTCAATTTATGTGCTTAACATGTTCATAATTAAAATATTTTAAAAGAACAGAATTTAAAAAGATTCACCTTTCTGAAAGAAAATTTTCTAATGCATTTATCGTTTAGTCATTCCAAACCAGAAATATATACATATAATGATATAAAACTTTGAGGTGCTCATATTGGAACCCTAAATTTACACTTCTTATATTGGTAACCGTCAACAACAAAGACGGACTTTAAGTTTAGTATGCTATACGGAGATATACATGATATAAATTCATGTATAAAGGGTTAGGCTACAAAATTACAAATAATTATATTGAGTTTTCATATAAAGTTATAGTAAAGACTGATTGTTCAGATCTCTTTAAAATCTCACTCGAGAAGAACATCACTTATTCAACGGAGTCTAGATTAAAGATTTACACTAGTTTATATATATAATAAAAGATTCCTCAAAAAAATTCAAATTTTTGGACGAATTGACAAGTCATGTGCTTTGTAAGATCGTCCAAAAATTTGAATTCTTGTGCTTGGCTGAGTCCCGACCCGACAGAGCACATGGGTGGATGTATGAAGTAAGATGAACGATGTATACATACCATCCTAACTCGGACATGGCATAAGGAAGGCCGAGCACGCCGGCGCCGACCATGGCGGTGACATTGTGGAAGGTGGAGTACCACCACGTGCCCTTCCGGGAACCTGTGATGGGAAGCCATTTATCGAGATCCGTCTCCGATGAGGATGACACCCTCCTATCAGCTCCATCCTCCATACTCCCGAATACAATGTTCTTGTTTTGAAAGATTCTCTACTCGTTTATCTGATCTTGTTATATATAGAAAGATCTCTATAATATAATAATGAGCCTTGATTATTATTTTCGTGATGAAAACACAGGTTTATACTTTTGAAGCGTGGTTGAATTGAGTGTTCCACTCAAATTGGGACACTAAAGATTTAACAAACGAGGACGATCGCGACTACTTTTTTGCGTTTCTATTCTACTTAATTTTTTAAAATCGTTAATCTAACTCAAAAAATAAGTTTTTCAAAAAAAAAAAAAACTCAAAAAATAAGTTTTTTAAAATTCTTTAACAATTAATTAGATACACACAAAAATCAGTAAATATCGGTGGGGCAGACTTGACTTGGTCGCGTTTAATTACTTGGCCGCAATCCTGTCTAAGAGCAAACTTATCTCTTTTTTTCGGTAAAAAACTAATTACCGAATAAATCTGGTGTATATATACTTTGTACTATATAAGTAGGATTAGGAATCTACGATTCTACGTACATAGTCCTCTAACGCTCAAACACATTGATTGGCTAACTAGCAAAAAAGAATAAAAAAACTAACGAACGTTAATTGTCTATTTAAATATCAAACCACATAATTGGTAATAACTAGTGCGGAGTAATAATTAATAGGATTAATTATCAAAATAGGACAAAAAAATAAACTATATTTTCATAGGACTAATTATGGGTGTCTTGGACAAATATACCCTTATAGTTATTGAAATGTTTTAATTCATAATAAAATAATAAAAAATAATAATAATTCGTAAAAATACTAAAAAAATAATAAAAATATTTCGATGATAATAATTTATTTTCAAAAAATAATAAAAATACTCAAAAAAACCAAAAAAAAAAAAAAACGCCGCCTCTGCCACCTCTGCACCACCACCTTCAGTCATCAGGGGAAAAAATGTCATGTTCATTACGAATGTCATATTTATGGCAGAAAACAATGAAAATGTTGACATTCTCAAAGAGAAATATGCCGTATTTTTGCATTTTCAGGAAAAAAATGGCAACTTTTAGGAAAAATGGCATTTTCTCACCGGCCGGAGATGGTGGTGCAGGGAGGTAGTACAAGCGGTGGGAAACACATCATTTTTTTAATTTTTTTAATGGAGTTTTACTATTTTCAATAATTTAAAAAAAACAAATAAAATTATTTTTTAATTTTTTATTTTATAAATATTTTATAAATTTTTTAATTATTTTTTCTACGATTTTTTGATTTTTTTTGAATTTATTATGAATTAAACATTTAATCAATTCATATTTAAAGGAAGGGTAAGAATGGAATGAAAAAATAGGTATGTTTCCAATAGGACTAATATGGTCCTATTTTGAAAAGAAAAACATAGTAAATCCTATTTTGAGTTTTTGTCATCGTTTTAATCCTATTTGGAGTAATTTCTATAATTAATAAGTAGAATTTCATAGACAGTATTATGAGGAAGAAAGGTAAATTGGATAATAAAGCTGAAACAAATCTTATTGAAAATTAACGTTTCAAGTGGATCAAATACACACCAATGCAATATGTAGTAATAGCGGCGGCGACAACGACGACGATGATGAAGACCACAACAACAAAGTATTTTTAACTTACGTACATAAATTATTAAGAAATATAAAGTAGTTTTTCAAATATGTATTTTTTTAAAGTCACAGTGTTATAATTAACTTTTTTGTGTTTGCTCTAATTTATACAAAAAAATACCAAAACTTATAATTTTTTACGATATTTCATATGACACCAAAATATGTAGTTCTGTTAAATATAATATAAGTCTGCTAACAAATGAGGGGAAATATTAAATATATCATATGTCGTGCTTTTAGGTATAAGGTAAACCGGCTAACAATTGAGTGAGCGAACTTTCTCTCTCATATGTAGAGCTCGTTTGGTAACACTGAACTTGGCTGAATTGGCTGATTCTGGTGAAATTTATGAAGCTCTGGTTGAAGTGAGGCTGTATTGGCTGATTCTGCTGATTTACGAAAAAAATATTTAAAATATTTGTTATTAATAAATAAAATAAAAAATATATGAAAAAGTAGCTAAAATGATCATTTACAGTAACTTTAGGCAATAAAGCAAAAAAAGTAACTCTAACCTTACTATATATTTTAATAAATTTTTATTACAGGCTTTTCGTGGAATTTTTTAATAAATTTTTTTATCATGTTTTTCATGAAATTTAGTTTATTCACACAAAACTTCATATTAAAATTCGATCAGAAAGTCAATTAAATAAATTTGTGAAACATATTGCGCTTTATATATACATAAAGCATATTATGTTTAAAAATTTATTGAACTGACTTCCAGATTGAATTTAAGCTGAAGTTTAAGGAGATAATCCACACTTGATGAAAAATATGCTCATAAAATTTTATCAAAAAGTTCAACCGAGAAAAGCCCCAAATGCCCTTGGTCGGAAGGTGATTTATGTGTGGACCGTCTGAGAAGATTATTTCTCAAGATTATAATCAAAGTGAAGCTTATCATATGGGATGAAGCTCCAAAGACACACAAACATTGTTTTGAAGCTGTAGATAGGACACTAAAAGATTTGCTTAGATTTCACAATCCCGATAGCTTGAAACTTCCATCTGGAGGGAAAGCTTTCGTTTTTTGTGGTGATTTCAGGCAAATACTCCCAATCATACCAAAGGCATATAGGCAAGAGGTTGTTCGTGCTACTATTAATGCCTCATATAGTTGGAGACATTGTCAAGTTCTCACTTTAACAAAAAACACGAGGCTGCAGTGTGGTTTTTCGCATTGTAATATTGAGGAATTGAAAAGATTCTTAGAGTTGGTGCTCAAAATAGGAGATGGAAATATTGGAACTGCCGAAGATGGAGAGGTCGCCATTGATATACCTGATGATATGCTTATTACCACCTTAGGTGATCCTATTGCCTCAATATTTGCTAGAACTTATCCGTCATTTCTGGAAAATATGACTGATCCATCATATTTTCAGCAAAGAGCTATTTTGACATCCACAAATGATGTTGTAGAGCTTATAAATAATTATATGATTTCATTGATGCCTGGAGAAATGATGACATATTTGAGTTTTGACAGCCCATGCTCGCTTGAACGAAACATTGGCACTGAATCTGATGAAGTGCATAATCAAGAGTTTCTAAACACCATCAATGCATCCGGAATACCGAACCATAAATTGGGACTAAAGGTTGGTGTTCCCATTATGTTAATGAGAAACATTGACCAGTCATCTGGCTTATGCAACTGAACTCGCCTGATTATTACTCGGTTAGGTAAATTTGTTTTGGAGACGACGGTTATCACTGGAAAAAGTATTGGTCAAAAGGTTTTGATTCCATGACTATCACTGGTCCCGTCAGATATCAGAATTCCTTTCAAATTTCAGCGCAGGCAATTTCCAATAATTGTTTCATTTGCCATGACGATAAACAAAAGTCAAGGACAATCTTTGGATCAAGTTCCAAAATCTGTCTTTACGCACGGTCAATTATACGTGACCATGTCAAGGGTTACCTCAAGGAGCGAGTTGAAGATTCTTATATGTGATGACGAGGGCCACGCTATCAACAACACGAATAATGTGGTATATAAAGAAGTTTTTTAAAATTTGCGAAACTTTTTTTTTCATTCTCAACACATATGACTGTTTCTCTATCTTATAAATTTTAATGAGACATAGAGTTCATTGATTTTTCACTTAGATCTTATGGTTACACATTATCATTTATTTTAATTTTCTTTTCATTTTTTCATACGGTTCAAATTTTCTTACTACTACGACTATGTATATAATAAAAGTTACAACATATAAACTCTATTTTTTTATTTGTCAAAACTAACACATAATGTACCATGATAAAACATAATTTTAAATAAGTTATTATCCAATTTTAGATATACCCCGTGCATCGCACGGATACTTTGTCTAGTCTTATTGAAAATTAACGTTTCAAGTGGATCAAATACACACCAATGTAATACGTAGTAATAGCGGCGGCAGCGACGATGATGATGATGAAGACCACAACAACAAAGTATTTTTAACTTACGTACATAAATTATTAAGAAATATAAAGTAGTAAGAAATATAAGGTCATGATAATTTCAAATATATATGTATTTTTTTAAAGTCATAGTGTTATAAGTTTTTTGTGTTTGCTCTAATTTATACAAAAAAATACCAAAATTTATAATTTTTTACGATATTTCATATGACACCAAAATATGTAGTTCTGTTAAATATAATATAAGTCGGCTAACAAATGAGGGGAAATATTAAATATATCATATGTCGTGCTTTTAGGTATAAGGTAAACCGACTAACAATTGAGTGAGCGAACTTTCTCTCTCATATGTAGAGCTCGTTTGGTAACACTGAACTTGGCTGAATTGGCTGATTCTGGTGAAATTTATGAAGCTCTGGTTGAAGTGAGGCTGTATTGGCTGATTCTGCTGATTTACGAAAAAAATATTTAAAATATTTGTTATTAATAAATAAAATAAAAAATATATGAAAAAGTAGCTAAAATGATCATTTACGGTAACTTTAGCCAATAAAGCAAAAAAAGTAACTCTAACCTTACTTTTTCTTATTATTACATAATTCAGTGTGTGAGATTAAAAGTTATGTGTTTGGTGAAATAACTGATTGATAAACCTGATAAGCCGAAAAAAGAGGTCACCAAACGGGCTTGTAGTGATTTTATGTATGAGAAGATGAGCTTGCTAATAATTGAGCGGAAGAATTTTCTCTTTCATTTGTAGTGCTTTTATATATTAGAAGATAAGCTTGCAAGAATTGAGCAGTGAAATTGAGGAGGGAGATTTTAGGTATAAGATAAGCCGGCTAACAATTCAGTGAGAGAGAATTTTCTATCTCATATCTAATGCTTTTAGGAAATAAAATTTAAAAAACAATGTCAAACTTGCTAAAAAAAGTCACATATACATTTTATGCATTACCTTCCTCGAAATAATACTTTTAGAGGTCGGTCATATCAATTTAGGTATAAGATACTCAAACTAACAATTGAGCGGAAGAATTTTCTCTATCATGTATAGTGTTTTTAGATATAAGATAAGTCGAGCTAACAATTGAGTGAGAAAATTTTCTCACTCATATGTAGTGCTTTTAAGTTTTACTACTATGAAATACTCCTAGAAGATAAGCTTAGTAACAATTGAGTGGGAAAAATTCTCTCTTGTATATACTTCTTTTATGTACAATAGTATAAGATAATCAAACTAGCAATTGAGGGGGAGAATTTTCTCTATCATTTTACATATATAGTGCTTTTAGGTATAAGATAAGTCGACTAATAATTAAGTGAAATAATTTTCTCTCTCATGTGTAGTGCTTTTAACTATTACTATGGAGGAGAAGATAAGTTTGCTACTAATTGAGCGGGAGGACTCTCTTTCATATGTAGTTTTTTTAAGTATAAGATAAGATAAGATAAGATAATTCGGCTATTAATCGAGCAGGAGAATTTTATTTCTCACATGTAGTGGTTTAGCTATAAGAAAATAAGCTTGTTAATAATTGAGTGGCGAAACTTTCACTCTCAATGTAGTGATTCTAGGTATTAGAAGATAAGTTTGCTAACAACTGAGCATAGAAATTGAGCAGAACATTTTTTCTCTCATGTGTAGTGCTTTTAGGTATTAAATAACCTGGTTAACAATTGAGCGGAAGCATTTTCTCACTTGTATAGTGCTTTTAAGTATTACTACGGAGTAGAAGATAAGTATGCTAACAATTGAGCGAGAGAATTTTCTCACTCGTATGTAGTTATTTAAAGTACTCCATATAAGATAAGTCAGATCTCAATTGAGCGGGATAACTTTCCTTCTCATATATGTAGTGTTTTTACGTATATGGAAATAAGATGTTAAGCTTGCTAACAATCGAAAGAGATAATTTTCTCTCTCATATGTAATTCTTTTTTAAGTATGATGATAATAATTCAACTAACATTTGACCGGAGGAATTTTTACTCCCATATATAGTGCTTTTAAGAAGATAAGAAGATAAGAAGATAAGAAGATAAGCTGACTAACAATTGAGCGGGAAAATTTTCTTTCTCATATTTAGTGCTTTTAGATATAAAAAAAAACTTCTTAATAATTGAGCAGAAGATTTTTGTCTCTCATATGTTCTGTTTTTAGGTATTATAAGATAAACTTGCTTACAATTGAACGTGGGTTTTCTCTCATATATGTAGTTCTTTTAAGTATAAGATAAACTGGTTAACAATTGAGCGTGAGAATTATGATTCATATTTAGTTCTTTAAGATAAACTAGCTAACAATTTTACAAGATAATTTTCTCTCGGGAAAACTATCAAATAAGCCCTCGTACTATACCGAAAAAGTCGATTAGGCCATCGTACTTTACAAACACTCAATTAAGTTCTCGAACTATTAAAAAACGTTCAATTAAGCCCTTTCGGTCAGTAAGTAACCGGTTTCCCGGTTAAATGTAACCTGTTTCCCGGAAGGCGTCGTTGCTGGGGTTCGAGCACATCGTCGCCATCGTCGTCGTTTAACCGGGAAATCGGTTACTTACCCACCAAAAGGGCTTAATTGAACGTTTTTTAATAGTTCGAGGACTTAATTGAGTGTTTGTAAAGTACGAGAACCTAATCGCCTTTTTCGGTATAGTACGGGGGCTTATTTGATAGTTTTCCCTTTTCTCTCTCATATGTTAGCATTAATTTAGCCATGACCACGCAGCTGCGGACTCCCCCAGCCGCTTTCCCAAATCTTCCCGCAGGTAAGCCATGACCACGCACTCGAAGAAGAACAGGAAGAACAGAGGCCATGTGAGCGCCGGCCATGGTCGTATCGGGAAGCACCGGAAGCATCCATCGGGTCGCCGTAACGCCGGAGGAATGCACCACCATCGGATTCTCTTCGACAAGTACCATCCTGGATACTTTGGAAAGGTCGGTATGAGGTATTTCCATAAGCTCCGGAACAAGTTCTACTGCCCTACCCTCAACATCGATAAGCTCTGGTCACTCGTCCCTGAGGAAGTCAGATCCAAAGCCTCCAAGGACAAAGTTCCGATGATTGACGTCACGCAATTCGGATACGTTAAGCTCCTGGGTAAGGACGTGCTCCCGAGCAACCAGCCTGTTGTGGTGAAAGCCAAGCTTGTGTCGAAGATTGCGGAGAAGAAGATCAAGGAGGCAGGTGGGGCTGTTCTTCTTACAGCTTAGATTCGTTACAATTGCTTTGAGTTTTTATTATTATATGTTGTCTTGGTCATTACAAGCTTTATGTTTTTTTGACCTCTTTGGGAAAATGTATGAACTTGTAGAACACATTTGCTGCAATTTGCCCACATTTTGGAGTTTAATCTGCAATATTTTCATGTTAAGAAAATGTTAGCACTAATTTAGCTCATGAGTAGCAACTAGCAAGTTCTTATTTAACTAATATCGTTAATTTTAATATTTATTGTATTCACTTAAATTTTATGTCACTCACTTATTGCACTCACTTTTTTAGAACAATATTCAATTTAATATTAACTTAATCATGAAAATTAATAAGTACTCCGTAGTAAATTCTAATGAGTTGTATCAATTAATTTTCTCTAATATACTCTTCATCGAATATTTATAGTATATGCTTATACTTTATGGTATTAGCTATATTTTTCGAAAGTGTAGAATCCTATAAAAATATTTTTATTTTAATATTTAATTAGATATAAAAATATATGCACCAACTGCTTTTTCCCGTACGTATGTACAAATATTATACTACTGTGATATTAAAAGCATGCGTTGGAAACTAAATTACATCGGCTTTCAGTTACGTGTCCAGGCCAGGCTCCAGGCCGAAACTGGACAGGCTCTAGGCCCAAAACCATCAGGCCTGGTACCGGCCCGAGTTTGTATCGGGACCGGGTCGGGCCCAGCCCGAGCCCTAATTTTTTTTTTAAATTTTGTCTAATTCTAAATAACTCCAACCCCCCAAGCCGCCCAACCCTACCCACCTAGTAGCCATCCCAATGGGAAAAAATTAAAAAAAATAAATAACTGGGCCCGGCCCGGGTGGGTCGGTCCATCGAAATAAGAGCTATTTCTTCTACCGGGTCAGGTCCCGGGCCTGAATAGTGGCGGGTCAGGCCGGGTAGCAAGCCCGGTAGACCCATCCCAATCTATCCTTACTATCAGTAGAAACGTCGACCAGTTCTAATGAAGCACTGCTAGTTAGCTTTTGTATACAGAGTATAATACTTCGTACTTCCTCCATTCTTAAATAAATGCAACGGTCTTCATTTCACACTTGCCGAGACACAACTTTGACCATTAATATAAATGATTTTGTATTGGTAAAAAAATTAAAAAATTAGATTATGAAAATTTACAATGAGATAAGTTTAACAATATTTTTTTCATAAAATAATATTATTACATTAATAAATAAAATGTAGTCAAAGTAGAACATGTGAATAGTGTAAAAGTCAAAGTGTTGCATTTATTTAAGAACGGAGGTAGTATATTTCAATGTTAAATTCCACGACAGGGAACCACTAATAAATAAGGCACAATACATTTCGACATGTAAAATAAATAAGGGCGAATTCCCTAAATAGGAGTAAAAAAAATTTGAAATTCCAAAATAAGAATATTGTTTTTTATTTCTTTAAATAGGAGTAAATTTCTACCAAGTTTGGCATTATTAGACTTTAAAACGTGACATTTTTGAAACCTGACAGATTACTCCTATTCAGAGAATAAAAAACAATAAAACATGATACTCCTGTTTGGGAATTTCAAAACGTTTTTGCTCCTATTTAGAGCAATTTCTAAATAAATAAGTTTTTTTCTTTATTACTTTTATTATATCATTCTTTGGGCATTTCAAAATTTTAATTCATGTACAAAGTAAAACATGTAGATAAGCCTCTCAAGTATTTTAATTCATACTAGTATACAAAAAAACAATACTAATACATGTAAATAAGCCTTAGAGTAATTCAAATAGCAATATAGCATTGTACAACAATTAATTAATCACAACTCTAAAGTCAAATGCTAGACATGAGAAAAATAATAAATCATCAGAACAACTAATACTGAGTATCTCTTATTATTTTCAAAGTAAAACTGAAATCCGAAGTGGAGACTCGAGAGGCTAGGGAGGATTGAAGTCTTTGTATGGTTAGGCCTAATTAAATTACATAACAAAAAATCATAAAATTAAATTACTGAACGCATTTGTACAAGTTAATAGAAGTCCCCCAGAACTTATTCTTTTCCGCTCCCTATACCTCTCAAACAACATTTCTTCACTATGTTGAAGCCTAACATACTCGTGCATGTCGAACTTTGGAGGAACTTCACGTTCGTAGTTTTCTTCATTGTCAACTCTTTTACTAAGCTTGCTCATTTCGTGGTACTTCATAATTGCAGGACTGTAACTCCCCTGACTGCTGGGGGAATAACAACTATGTTCCTGAAAAGTAGGAAGATTATCATGCTCTCTTTTTCATGAATCTAAAGTGTGAACTTAACGCAAGCAATTGATTGGGATTAAAGCGATGATTGAAATTACCTGTTTTGCATCCCAGAATACTGACTTTCGACTAAGAGTCCTTACTTCAGTCTTGCCTGACGAAGAGCCATCATTGCTCGTCTCCCACTTTAACCAAGGTAAAATAACACCATCCATTTCACCTCGATGAATATCGGATACTTCTCGAATCTGGTAAGCTCCGGGTTCCATGCAATTTATGCCATCCCATGCCTTCATCATCCCTCCTAAAGTGGAGCTTCCATCACTCCTTTCTCCATCAAAAGAAGATATATCTGTATCTTCTACATTTGTAATGAAATCCTCAAAATATTTCTCAGCTTCAACAGTCAGTTGCCTAGACAGTGTGCCTGGGTCATTACTCTTCTGAAAGAAGTATTGAATTGAAATCATAGAAAGCATTAGGAATTTAGGATAATAGGAGGAGAAAGTAGGAGAAAACATTAGGACAAACTAAATCAGTTTGTAATTACAGTTTGCTGCATATTACAAGGGTCAATCAAATTTTAAAATGTCACTCAGCAATTGTGAGCATTCCACGTTGGTTAAGTACAGCATGTGACGTAAACCTCACCTTTTGAGGATCATTTTGGGGCAAGTTAGACCCAATTTAAAATGACACCAGAGTTTGGTCCGATAGTGTTTTGTGAGGCATCTGCCTACTATGGTTTGGGCAGCCCATTTGCGAGTAAGTTTAAGCTCATTGGTCCACACCCTTTTGGTTGCACAGATTGGCTTGGACTGTGGGAGTATCTACATCGGTTGTCTAGTGGACTTGACTCTACTATAAACTTGTAAATTTGTCTATTGGGCCTTTAGGGTTGAGGTACAACCACTTTAATATCAAAACTCAACAATCTGCCATTTAATTCGAGTCTTGAGAACACATACCTTCCTTGTTCGTGATGGTTTAACCACTGGTGCCGAATTTTCTGTTACAATTCTAGAAAGCTCCCTGCCCTTTTGATCCTCCAACAGTATTTCAGCAAGAAGGTCTTGCTTTCGCATTTCAGACTGTTGATTTCACATGTATAAGATCCCCAATTACTGATTGGTTTGGTTCAAATTGCAGACTTGCAGATATTCGACGAGTATTTATTCATGGTGATAAAGAAACATCCAGGTAAACTGTATGAATTTTGAATTAGGTAGCTAGAACTACTGGTATTAAAAAAAAACTGCACAACCATGAAGAATGGCCTCTTCCACGCCACTCCCAGAAGTATTAACAACATAAAAATAAAATGGGTAAGCTTGAAGAAAACACCTCTTCCAACTTTGCCACATAACTATTTCTAACTGCAGAATCCAGCTGAGAGTGATTGCCACTCTTTCTTATCATGCCCTGTATAAGTTGCAAAGTATTACACTGTATCTTATTAAAAGACAAATATATGATTGGCAAGTATGAGGAATGGTCTGGTCAGTCCGGACTGACGGGAACCGCCGACCGGCCAGGCCCTCTAACGGGCTTGGCCGGACGGCAGTTCTGGTCAGTCGCGCTCGACCAGATCTCTACTCTGGCAAGTATAGTTCTGTTTGGAAAACATTGTTTAGTCAAGTGTCATACTGAACCAGACCTGTTCAAGTTCAACTTTGATTTCTTCGACAGCGTATCTAAGTCCTTTCTTCATTGCTTCATATAACCCACTATTTATGTCATCTTCAGTAGGGTGCTCCGCCTGTGAAAAAAAAATAAGCCAAAAACACACCATACCACACCACTGTCTGTAAATTGGACTGTTCTAACCTGTTTATGGGAATAAACAGCTTGTATGATTTTCTCGTTCACATTTTTACCATGAAGGTCCTTCAATTCATCATCTGTTAGGACAGAAGAGTGACTCTGAAAGGAAACAAAGCTAAAATTGGATCCATGATTATGTAGGAAGGTGGAAATTGATATTCAAGGGATGACATTATATGATAAGAATTTTGTCAGGTATGACATTTCAAAAGGTCAGCTAATTGAGGTTAAAAGCTTGCATTATAACTTCTAAGAAAGTACTCAGTTCTTAGTTCTTACAGAGTAACCATCATGTAGACGTGAAAGCTCTTTTTGGTTCATTGGCCTTCTTGGTCGTGCACAGTTAGCAGCTGCTGTTTTGTGTGAAGAAATCGCATTGTTTGTATTGCCGAGACTCTTGATAGTAATTTCTTGTTTGCGAGAATGATCTGCATCACTCTGTCATGCAATAAATATAAACTTTTTGTCAAAGAGTGCATCTCTTTTGCTAAAGGAGAAGACACAAGGGATGTTAGTATGTATCAACTTATAATTGAAATTTGTTTTTCAGAATAAGTCATGTTTAAGAACTCAATGTTCTGAACAATTTTGTGGATAAAAACATGTTCACTTTGCTTTCCTTTTATCCATTCCTAAAATTGACTCCCTGAGTGCTATTATTCATACTTCCTATGTATAAATTTCACCTACATAGCTACGATTCACTTACAGTTAAATTAGAGACCAATTGACCAAGCCTTTGTACTCAATATATACATTTATCTTTTAACTATTTATTTTCTTTTGCAATTAATCTATCTTAAATATGCACAGTTGTTCCATACATTTTGAGGCAATAGAGAAACGCACCAAAAGAGCGTATAAAGCATCTCCGGAACCTCAATGAGGTATACCATGACGTTAAATTTGGGAAGTTTGAATTTAGTCCCAATTATGGACAATTTAGTCGTTTTGGCCAAGGTTATAAGCCGAGCATGTAAGCCGGTACGAATATATATTTAATACATGAAATATACATTTTATTACAATAATAATCTGTATTATCTCATATGAAGTCATAAAGTTATAACTTCATATCTCCATAGTTACCCTTCATATCTTGTGCAACCCCATCATTACCTGAACCACTTAAATCACAATAAATGCTCATACTTTCTTGGGTTTTTTCTTCTCTATAGTGTTTTTATATGCGTTTATTTTATCCCCCCAACTTGGATTTCTTGGGTATCCATGGTGCATGATGTTTGCCGGTGATATTGCATTGATTGATGAGACAAGATTAGGTGTTAAAGCGTAGTTGGAAATATGGCAACAGACCCTGGAGAACAAAGACTTAAAACTGAGTATATGGAGTGCAAGTTGGTGATATCAGCGGTCACAGTAGGATTACATTGGATGGCAAGGAGATCCTTGTTGCCATCTTGCGGATATGTTCCATTATATGGACTTCATAATTCCAAGGAAGGGAAGTGAGCGTCAAGATTTCTATGTGATCGAGGTATGCCGATCCCAAACTCTTTTAGAATTAAAGCTTGGATGTTATTGTTGTTGGAGGAGGGGAATGCAATTAAGGAGAATTTCTATTTATTTTGTTTTATAGGGCGAAGAATCATGCACTTATACCGAAGGAAATGGTAAGAACATGTACTCGGATCATTCTTTAGTAATTGCACTACTTTGAATTTTACACTAATACATGCTCTACAACTATACTTTTACTATATTTCTTTCATTAATATAATTAAAAATCACATTTTATTTGTATCAATGTAAAATTTCAAAAACTGGGTTTTTATAATTTTTACTAATAGCTGATTGAATATATTAATGGTCAAAGTAGTGTGTTGTCAAACGTGAAAGTCAATCCATTGTAACTAAATAAGAATGGGAATAGTGTGATTTAATTGCTAATTTCGGATGTATTCCCTGCAACAGTCTTCCCCTATTATAGGAGGAGAGAATAGATTTCTTTCCGCATCAGCATTAATCTTTAGGTTTTTCTTTCTCAATTAGGCTACTTAAATTACGAAAAAACAGATGGCTAGCCAGGTCAAATTCGATTTTGAGAAAAAATCAACTCTAGGTACCGCCAAGAATGCCTATTTGACGTCTAAGCGACACCATTAAATGTTCCTCGCTCTTCAGGCAAGGCGAACTGCCCTCCACTGCCTGAAGGCTCAAGTGCCGCCTAGACGACACCAGGACAACTACGAGGGAAAATAAATGCCTGATCATGATAGAAATAATGATGACATAAGTGAGATAAAAAAACACAATGATAAAAGATAGAAGATTAAATTCACACGTTCTGCACAGCTATGCAAGAGCAGACTCAGTTTAAGTGTTTAATCAAACAAGCAAACACGTTTAGAAAGCTGCCTTGTAGATGCAGATCAATGGTTTACTTTACCTTGATTAAAGCACATATTTATTATTAACAAGATGACTTCTCTGATGTGCAAGTGGTAGTTAAGAAAGTGGGATCGAATGAACGTTCAAACTATGTAGGCCTTGCCAATTGGTTTTATAAACTTGGTAGAACTTGGTAAATTTTAACACTTATACTAGTATTACACAATTGAATGGCAGCAAATGATTCTAAGGAAATATTCTCATGAGAGCAATCTGAAACACAATGGTCAAACAAATTATGGTATTATAATTTGGTGAAATATGTGGCGCGATGGTGATGGCGGTAATGGCATCATCATTGATGGAATAGTAATATAAAGATGACGCAAGCAAATCTCTAATGGATGTGGTGTTGTAATATCAGAAGTAGTAGTAGAATAGTATGACAAAGACTGATAAAGTTGTTGCCGCTGACAGCTGCATTGACTGGGACGGCGATGTGTTTGGTGGAAGCTATGGTGAGGATGGCTGTAATTTTGGGATGAGGGACTAAGGGCTTAAGTTATAGGTGATGAAGGTTAGCAATGGTTGTTTTGTCGAATGTGGCAGCAACAGGTTAAAAAACAGACATATACTCAGATCTTTGCACAATTTTCCTTTGGCTTAATTTCATTACAATGTAAAACACTTGATAATCCGGTAAATTTTCTAAAGCAGTGCAATTTGTCTACTTAGGTAATTAGGTAGTGTAACCGTCCTTGAGCTTAGCAACATGGCCAATTTGAAATTATCTATGCTCTGGCTCTTTTGGCTAGAAATGATCTGGTTTTAGACTTCTAGTTATACATTATGTACCTAGTTTTTAAGCATAGAATGAAATTCAAACTCTATGAAGAAGAAAAAAACCTGACTAATCTACCCATATAACACTAACCAATGGGTTTTTCCTTAAATGTGAGTATGATCATGTTCTTCTATCCAATGAGTGACCTTCTTAGTTTAATTAATAATATTCATCTATGACCAAATATGTACCAAGAAATACATAGTGGTCATATTTGAAAGAAAAAAAAATCAGTGGGCAATTATTTCAAACGACCTCACCTCGGAGTCGCTAATCTGAAATCTAACTGATGAAACCGACCGCCGCCTCCTCGAGTTAATCTCGGGAAGTCCAGTGTTGACTCGTGAACGGTCAGAGACAATACTCTTTCTATCTCCATTAGTCTTCGAACTCTGCCTGGAGACTGACCTCCCACGCCTTTGAGATGACGCCGTTTCACTTGCCCAACGACCAATGTCCGAGCCGCGTCTAACGGAGCGACTGCGGTCGGGATCACTGCTATCTATCTCCTCATCCTTTCTGCAAAAAAATTCCTGCGCGAGATCATCCAGGCTGATCTCAGGGAACACAGAGCCTCTGGCAGTATTCACGAACCTTCGCCTGGGAGTGGGCTCAAAACCTGAGCTTGCAACAGCCTCTGCGGGTTCTTCACCGAACGGGAGCCTACGTGAGAACCGACTGAGACTCCTCGACCGGCGAGCAGCTCGGTTCCCGGAGGATGAGCTGGAGGAGGAGACCTCGGCGGAGCCGCCGATGGGAGCTCTTTTGGTCGTCGATTTGAAAGCCGATGTCGCCATCGGTGTGAATTATCAACGCATTAATGGCTTAAAACAGAGCTCAGCGGTTGCAGCAGTCGTCAGAGAATTTGAAATTGGTAATGGTGAAGAGGATAACTTGGCGGAGGGATCAAAGATTTCTGCAGAATTTGAAAATACGGATAATTAACCTGACGAATAATTCTACCCGAGTTTAATTTGCTGCGTGTAATTTTCGCTGACTGTTGTTTTGAACGGTACGTTACCCGTTTGGGCTATTAAATTCCAATTTTGGGCTTCCTGAAGTATGAAATTTTGAATAAGGTTTTCAACTTCATTTTTTGTAAAGGTATACTTCTTCCCTCTCGTCAAGATTGTCTCATTTTATCTTTTTGAGATATCCCACTAAGATATTCGCATATCATATTTGGTAAAGTTTGTGTGATTATTAATCATTCTTACTCTATCAGTTCAATATCAACCACATAAATTCACTTTTCTTAATAATCGTGTCACCTTCTTCCGTCCCAATTTTAGTGGGACGAAGGTAGTAAATCAAATTGCCGCTTATTTAATCTACTATTTTACATATACCAAATTTCAGTTAAAAATTCAACCTGGAAGATAGTAAAATGATTTTCTGAAATGTACTGCGCTGTTTAACTGCGCAATTATTTTCAAGAATTCATTTGATTGTCTTCCCGATTGAATGTTTAGCTTAAATTTGGTATTAGTAAACTAGACTTAATGAAGAAGATGCTCAAAAAATTTGATCAAAAAATTCCACTGGAAACCACATCAAGTGACGACGGGCGGACAGAACCTCCTATATAAGGAATGATTTGCATTTTTTAAGTTATTAAACCTATAACCTCTTTTGACCATTTTCCCTTATTCAGATCTCTAATCTATGTTGCACCAAAATGGAACTATGGAGAAATCAGAAAAACATTTTTAATGCATTGGCTAACTATGTCACGATTTCAACAATTTAACATGTCTTGTGGTTTTAAAAACTTTAAATAAGACTTACAAAATAAGCTTTATATCTCAACTTGTAAATGAACTTTTTGGTTGTAACAGTTAACTTGTACCTTTAAATAAGAATTACGAAATAGTCTCTATATCTAACTGAAGTATTAATTAACATATATACTACGCCACAGTATTTATTTAGTGTTTTACATGAGAATTCTCCTAAACTGTTGGGAAAATAGAACGTATTATGCAGAAAAAACGAAGATAACTACGTTTGTTACAATTTTACAACTTTTACTATGCTCGTTGTATATTAAAAATATTATTATTTTTCTTTATGCTTATTTATATTGGATATCTTTATCTTTCTAAATATAAAGTAACAGTATTTGGATAACAATTGGAGAGAAAAATGAAGCCCAAATTAGGGTCATAAAAGACAATTAATGCATAAAGTTATATAAAAGAAAAACGACATGTATGATAATTAAAGTTTTGATATATTATTAAATTGGAAAAAAAATCTATTAATCAAACTTACCATATATTATATAATGAAAGACACTTTTATAAATATCGCACATGCATGCATGTCTAGAAATTCCCTCCCTTAACTTTTAATAATTCTCACCAAATTAGCACGTAGCCAACATAAGTGTAATGTATTTGAGAACACTAGTGTATTTACTTTTAGGAGCTTTTACCTTAATAGGATCAATACATGGTTTTTTTCCCTCAAAATAGGACCAATTATTTAAACATCCTTAAATAGGACTTTTTATTTGTGCTCGACCAAAATACCTTCACTGTGGCCCCTGGATTGCAGCCGCCGATGGAAATTTTCCAGAATTTTTTTGGTGGCCTGCTAGCATTTCCGCCGCCGGATTTCGCCGTTGCCTCCACCACCAGACTGCACCCGCTACCAACAGACTGTCTTGATTGTGCAAGAGAACTAGGGGGCAATTAATTGAGTTATTTAAATAATTAATTCATTTGGGCTAAAAATAAAATAGTTAGTCCTATTTAGAAAAAAAAACAAACATTAGGTCCTACTTTTGGAACAAAGCTATGTTTTAGTCTATGAATAACAATTTTCTCTTACTTTTGTCGACATAATGTACAGGAAATATTAGTAATTATTTCATAGTATATACGGCGATATTCTTACCCAAAATATTATGTCTCATCTGCACATCACTAAATAATAATAATGTTAGTACCCAATTTTGATAGATTTTGATGATGCCAATATACTTAGCACGTGTACATTGTTTCTCAATATTGTTCGTATGTTAGCACTGAAAATAATGTGACAAAAATAAATGTACAATTTTTGAGTCAATTTGAATATTACCGGAAAAATAAAATGCGATAAGGTAATTTTATTTTATCTTAATAGGATATTTAGATCCTACCGGTACATATTATTTTAGCTCAAAAGTTAACTGTTTGTCACATTATTGAAGAAAAGAAGCTCAGAAACTATATACATTGAATGTATATAACTGAAGACAAAATTGACTAGCATTGAAGAGGCACATATGGAATTGTCGTTGAAGAGATGTTTCAGCGGCTGAATAATGCAGGACAAAGAAATAACCCGGAAATCAACTCCAGCACAAGAAGACGAACGTACAATTCGTCCTTGTAAGAATTTCAACGTCAGAGATTAATTCATCCTAACCAACGGATGAGATTAATTCAAAGGAGAAGCCTATAAATATAGGCTGAAACGAAAGTTTCTAACCAAGCTTTGAGCATCCAAAGAGAGAAATTATATCACGAGCATTCACGAGATATCTAGCAAAAGAGAAAGTGTTATTCTAAACTTTACTCTCTGCTTGGACTCTTGCTTCACTAAACTTCCAGTTTACAAGCTTTTCATTATTAAATCATAGAAGTTTAGTTCCTAGTTGGAGGTTAGAACTTTCTTGTAACAAATCACATATTGTTGTAAACACTTAGGAGAACAATTGTTCGGATCATACAGTGTAAGTAGATAGATAGAGTACTTTTTGATCCCCACTGGTTCATTAGAGAAAAGTCTAAGGACTGAGTAACCTTGAGTGGTGCTATACTCATCGTGAAAAACCTTCAATCTAGGCTTAAGCGTTGTAAAGGCTAGATTGGCACTAAGTGTATTGGTTTAATATTTTAGTGAAATCCATCTGAAAGAGGGTGGGACTGGACGTAGGAGGATTACACCACCTCTGAACCAGGATATACTGTGTGTTGATTTACTTTCATTCAACAAAGCACACACTTAGCACCTCTTACAAAAAGATTGAAGTTTGCCAGCAGAATCCTAAGCAGTTGTCTTAACTGACTCAACTGCTTATCCTACTGCGTAATTACTTACTTTCTTTGAGATCACTCTCATACAAGAGAAGTGCACCAATGTCACCAAAAGGTCTATTCTTATATTTCAAGAAACTCATAGCAGGTGCCTCAGCAGTTCCCTGGAATCCACCCAACTGGTGAGCCCTTTGCTCATATATACTTGTTTCATGTCAACATTTCAAACATCACCAGATTGTCACTAACTCATCAAGAAGTTTGCTTAACCCAATAAAATTTTGACCCAAGCAGGTGCCTCAGCAGTTCCCTCTCATTCACCCAACTGCCGAGTCCACTGCTTCAGCAAAAAGCTAGTCTCTTTTCATTTAAGCATACTTACCAAAAGGCCTTACCATACTCATCAAACAACTATCCTTACCTTCATCATACACTCTGCATTTCCTGAGCAGTTGCCTCAGCAGTTCCCTACTCTTAGCCACCTGCTAAGCCAACTGCTAGCATTCTAAGCCAAACACTCTCCAAGTTAGAAAGTGGCTAAACACTCATTACATAAAGGGTAAATACTTCCGTTGTGCATCTATAAATATCTCAAAAGTTTATAGATTAACTCTTTTAGAGGGAAAACTTTCAAAAGTCGAAAAAGATTTAAAAGTCTATTCACCCCCCTCTAGACTTTTACCCTATCCAGGACCATCAAATAATATTAATAATAACAACATCTCAATTTATACTCCTCAAAAAGTAGCAAGATTTCTACTCGTATAATTTTTTGAGACAAACGTTGTCTTCCGTTTTAATATTACAGTTTCCTATAAAAGTTAATCCTACACAGACACCTATACTATATACGAGTGTAGTTAAGGAGAAAACCTAGGCCATGATACAGGCTAAATTAATTTTAAAATGTCTGAAATATAATTGTTGTAAAATATTTTGTATTAAATATTTTGAAAATAAAATTTTGTACCAGCTCAGTCCAATTTGAGTGCATGCATACGCGCCTAAGCCATTGTCCAATACTTCATGTTTCGTACTAGGTAAGTAGGAGTTGTATTAGTTACCTATTATCAGTGGCGGAGTCAGAAATCTATTATTAAAGGGGTCGTTCCTTTAAAAAGTTACATTGCAGGGGCCCAAGTTTAAAATATCAACATATTTTATATAGATTAAAAGTGTTCATACATAATATATACTTAAAAAAAATATTTTGTGTTGTTAGTATATATGACCAATTTACCACTAGGGTTGAGTTCAAATGAGAAGATATCTTAACATGTAAAATAAGAATTAATTTCAGTCGTCCAAACTTTTAATGTGATGCACAATAACCCTTATCTGATGTGCTTTTGAATAAACCTTATCTGATACAGTTTCGGTATACCGAAATTTCACTTCGGCTCGGCTCGGTGTTACCGAATGAACACCCATGGCTCTGATACCATGTAAATGTATGGGGTTCCATCTTAAAAAGTCAGTGTGATAAAAGGAGTAGCCCAAGATCTTAATATATACTATCTTCGTCCCTTGAAATTCTTCCCACCTACCTTTTTGGGATGTCCCTACAAAATCTTCTCAATTCCCTTTTTGGAAACTTTTGTGTGGTTATCATTCATTTACTTTTTACTTACTCAACTACAACCATACATTTCCACGTTATTCTCACTTTCTTAAACTTCGATCCAAGTCAAACCGGAAAGAATTTTACGAGACGGAGGGAGTAGCACTTTATTAGTTTATATTTTATCGTTGTGGGAAATACTTTAACAGTAAAAAAACTTGTAAAAAGATTTTTCCTAAGAAATCTCTATAGCGACACATCCCAATATATCTTTCTGTCTATGCCATTGGAGTCGTATATGGCTCTTTAAAATTTTTGATATAGTATGGGGTTATTTATTATGTTTGATGACTAAATTAAGTTATATTCAATACCCTCATCATTCTTTATGGATAGTAGCAATCGAGTCAGTTATGATTATTCTCTCACCAATTAGATTTTACACATGTCATTGTATTACTTGATTAGTTTTTTATTGTCCACGTAGTTCATTTCACAGTGTAAATATCACCTTCCAACGTAACATGTGGTAATGGATGGTAATTCTTACTATTACATTGCCCGTTTTCTTAATTAATCGATACTTAGCAACTTTTTGGCTCTCTCTCTATTTATGCTACCCTAGGGTCGGCATCATCACATATACACTACAAAAAAAATCGCTTGTAGTCACGGACCGTAGTCACGGATTTGGTCTGTGACTAGTTAGTCACGGTTGTAATCACGGTTTAGTCACGGATCGTTTTAAAAAAAATAGTCACGGATTTGTCCGTGACTACGTCCGTGACTATGGTTAGTCACGGATGTAGTCTGTGACTAAGGTGTTCCGGCCAACCCAATTTCACCTCCGGCGGGGTTTATTTTAAATTTGAAATTATTCATGGACGGTTCTGTGACTAGTTCCGTGACTATGGTTGGTGACGGATGTAGTCCGTGACTAAGGTGTTCTGGCCAACCCAATTTCGCCTCCGGCGGGGTTTATTTTAAATTTGAAATTAGTCACGGACGGTTCCGTGACTAGTTCTGTGACTATGGTTAGTCACGGATGTAGTCCGTGACTATGGTTATGTTGGTGGAATTGGCCGGGTAAACCTGCAAAAAAGCGTTAGAAAATAAAAATATAATAATATAGTTCTAGTCGCGTAAACGCTGTCCTCAAGAAAGTATTTCCGACTAGCGAAAACCTTTCCCGAAGATAAAACGAGCTCTTCGGCGTAAACCGGTAACAGAACAACGAGAGTATAAAATATTAATCCAGCAGCATTGTAATATATTAGGGGTTGTTGAACTCAAAAGATAATAATTTTTCTTCTTCCAAACATTCTGGCCTTGCAAAACATATATATATAGGTGCACAAAAGAACTGTTGTTGGCCAGATTAGAAACGGCCAAAATAATAACAAATTAATGTCTACAAAACTACTGAAAGAAACGTTCCTATAAGTGAAATATATTAACGTTGAGTTGTAAAGTAACTCCCATGTACATTGAAGCACAATTATATCATTTAATAACAATAGAAAACTAGGAGCTCACATGTTGAAAACAGTTCAGATTTTGAGGACAATTTATTTGAATAATTAAATGATAGAATATGAATTAAAGAGATAAAATATTTTATTCATTTGAAATACTCCTATTTTTCCAACAATCCCCCACATATTTCAAATGAATATTTTGAGAATAGTTTAGAAGAAAATCTGATGGATTAAAGGAATGAGACTTTAAATTTGGTGTCCGTAGACTTGAAACCAAACCGAGATGATTAAGTCTTAATAAACCGAGCTTATGGTGAAACCTATAGTTTCTTGAAACCAACAAGCTACTATTGGTAAATCAGGGTCTTAACGGTCGTGTCTCACCCTGCACAATTTCTCATTATTACGCCGTTGTGCGCCGTAAGGTCATGCGCGTGCTTGGTTTTCATGAGTGCTCTAGAAGTTTTGTCATGCTTCATGGAGGCGGCCCCACCTCACACTCATATAGGTGATATCATCAAGTGTGTACCGCTTTTTTCACACCACCCTAAAAGTAAGGGCTATGATAATCATTAAGAGTTGTTAGCTCACCCTCTCAAAGAATGTGGTTTCTAGCATATATCTCCTATCATGGAAATGGGCAAGTTTAGTTAGGCTAGCAGAACTAAATAGAAGACTTGTTATTACCCATTTGAACTTGCTTCATGGGATCTCCAATCACACAAGTTGGGTTCCCATCCCCATTCGTTTCAAAGTGACATTAGTCCCATTTCCTTCGATGTTTCAATTATCAATTTTCATCCTAGGGCTTTTGTCAAAGGAGTAGCTAATTCCTTCCGACTTCACAAAATTAATGGAAATAATTCCATTCTCAACCATCATTGCACCACTTTTAAGGGTGAATGGATATCCACTATTTTAATTTATCTCATGTGAGTATACTCAGATGTCGTCGTTGTATCCCGGCAATACAACGGATAATTCTCAATAAAATATAACATCGATGTGACCCGCTAGTACATCGGATAATTCTCAATAAAATATATACCATCATTGTATCATTATAGTACAATGGATAATTCTCATATAGCATCATTGTACCACTCTAGGACAATGGATATTTCTCAATAAAACATATCATCATTGTATCAATAGATTACAATGGATAATCTCAATAAGAAAATACCATAATTAATGGTACCTCTCAAATATCTAAATAACCGCCTCAACGCAGTCCAATGATCCCTACTTGGGTCATGAGTATATCGGCTCAATCTTCCGTCAACACAAACTATGTCGGGCCTAGTATAATTTATAAAATGTAATAAACATCCAATAATTTGGGAATACTCATATTGAGCCTCACGATCGCCTCTATTTTTTTTAAGTACATATGAAAGTCATAAGGGATACTCACGGGTGTGACATTAAAATGTCCAAACCTCTTAAGAAGTCTATCAGCATAATGCAATTTGAGATAATATAACACCATCATCCTTCCTTGTGACTTTCATATATACCCAAAATCACTTTTGTTACCCCCAAGTCTAGCTTTCATACAAAAAAAAATAACATATCAACCACATATACAAGCAAATAATAATGCACACACCATTTCACATTTAGTGTATGTACACTTTGTGTTCCTGACCATTAACCACATGACCCTTCGGTTGCACCATATAAATTTCTTCCTTTCTCACCATTTAAATACACAAATTTATCATCCATTTGATGAATAAAAAAAAATTGTAGATAAACTCGATTTCAGTTTGTATGGCCTCACTCCAAAAAGTTTTTTTTTTAATTTGTTTTTTTTTAAGAAACATTTCCAAAGGATTTCTCTATCCTTGGCCTCTTACTTCTTCTCAAAGGAGAAGATTCGTCATTAAAAGAATGATTTTCTTTTAATGGATCACTATCACTAGAGGGTTCATCATTAAAGGTTTTATTTCCTTATAATGGATCACAATCACTATATGGCGCAACGATCTTGTGTTCAATTTTTCAAAGGAAACACATTCTCAAAAAAATCTAGCTTTTTTTTCCAACAACGTATAAACAAATAATCATACATGCATCATTTAGTGTGCACACATTCTCCAAAAACGGCCACATGAATATCAGCAATAACATAGCTTAAAGTATTGCACATTAGCACACCATTTCTTCAATTTAAGAAAATCATATATGTGCTCCACCGTTTCAGTTTATGCAAAAGCAGCCAAGAGTTATAAAGCTCATTTTCACTCAATGAGGTAGCTAATAAAAATATAGCTAAACACCCCCACAATTTTAAATATTTAAAAACTTGTGCATAGCCCTTCTAGAATTCATAGAGAGACAATTTATATCTCAACCTTTATTTGAACACAATGATTTTATCAAAACTCATCTTTTATATTTAAATAACATAAAATTTACTTTATCTCGAAAAATCACCAATAGATGTGAAAAAAGAATTTTTACCACCTCTAAACACAATGTAGAAGCTCTAATAAAATTTATATAAATTCATCAAATATATCACAATTTTATAGAGGTGCTCCCATATCACCAAATATCAATCTTAAGATATTTAGGAGTTTCATAAATAAAACAAAATTAAAGACCAACAAAAAATTGCCATGTAAAACGCCAAAACTATTATATCACATAATACAATAATTAACCAACCGTAAGTACACAGAAGCATTATCATGCAACATTTCAAAAGTACTAAGCACAAAAAATTCATTCTTACAATAGCCATTTCCCACAAGAACATCATTTTTGGTCATAACAAAATTGTCACAACCAAAAGAAACTTTAACCCCAACTTTTCCCAAGAGAGAAACGAAAACCAAATTAGTCCAAATTTCGGGCACATGAAACAAATCATTTAGTGATAAAGTTTTCCCGATGTGAGCTTCAGAAGAACTTTCCATTTTCCGTGTACCTTAACGGTTTTAGAGTCCGCTAGGTACATGAGCTCTTCACCATCCCCTTTAATAGTATAGGAGGTAAAAGCATTTTTGTTTTTACAAATGTGCTTGGTAGCCCTAGAGTCTACCACCCACTCATTCACATCACTAGTTTTACAACTTTAAGAAACAACCGCAACAAAATTATCATCACTACTAACCAACTTTTAAACTTGATTTTAGTGGGTTGTTTGTCATAGTTGTCATTTTACCACTAAATAAAATAATAACATTTTTCTTGAAAAATGGAGTTAAAGTATGGCTTATTGTAAGTAGGAAAGTGGAGAGGCTAACCATTATTCGTAGAAAACTTTTGTGAGCGTTTATCCGATTAATACGGTTCCCCATGCAGGCGTATCACAGCCTACTTCGCAGCGCACATGTAGAGATAACATAGCTCCGATGAGTGCGGCGGCAACACCTTGTGAGATCATATGTGCAGGCATATCCAACGCCAAATACTTTCTTGAGATTGTTGGTGGAATTGGCCGGATAAACCTGCAAAAAAGCGTTAGAAAATAAAAATTTAATAATATAGTTCTAGTCGCGTAAACGCTGTCCTCAAGAAAGTATTTCCGACTAGCGAAAACCTTTCCCCAAGATAAAACGAGCTCTTCGGCGTAAACCGGTAACAGAACAACGAGAGTATAAAATATTAATCCAGCAGCATTGTAATATATTAGGGGTTGTTGAACTCAAAAGATAATAACTTTTCTTCTTCCAAACATTCTGGCCTTGCAAAACATATACTACGTATATAGGTGCACAAAAGAACCGTTGTTGGCCAGATTAGAAACGGCCAAAATAATAACAAATTAATGTCGACAAAACTACTGAAAGAAACGTTCCTATAAGTGAAATATATTAACGTTGAGTTGTAAAGTAACTCCCATGTACATTGAAGCACAATTATATCATTTAATAACAATAGAAAACAAGGAGCTCACATGTTGAAAACAGTTCAGATTTTGAGGACAATTTATTTGAATAATTAAATGATAGAATATGAATTAAAGAGATAAAATATTTTATTCATTTGAAATACTCCTATTTTTCCAACAGGTTAGTCACGGATGTAGTCCGTGACTAAGGTGTTCCGGCCAACCCAATTTCGCCTCCGACGGGGTTTATTTTAAATTTGAAATTAGTCACGGACGGTTCCGTGACTAGTTCTGTGACTATGGTTAGTGACGGATGTAGTCCGTGACTAAGGTGTTCCGGCCAACCCAATTTCGTCTCCGGCGGGGTTTATTTTAAATTTGAAATTAGTCACGGACCATTCCGTGACTAAAAGTTTTATATATGCAGCCCCCGCTTCATTCAACAAAATCACATCATCTACTCCAGATAGAATTTCAGATAGAATTGAAGGATGTAATCTACCCATCTCATATCATTTTTCCTGTTTAAATTAAATGCATTTAAATGCATTAAGTAATTAAATAAAATACTTAATTAATTAACGAAATAAATTCCTTAAATTTAGTTACGTTAAACGTAGGTGTAATTTAAACATAGGGTTAATTAAATTGTATTTAATTAAAATTTCGTAAATTAGTTAAATACATGTAGATGATATTATTAATATTAGTTAAATTTCGTAAATGACTTTATATTTGAATTGATTAAATATAAGTGTATGATTTCTTTATTAGCAATTATTGTTAAGGCGGCCTAATTTAGGATTAATAATGATTTAAATTAGGATTAGTTAATTGAAACATTACTTAATTAAGTATGATGATTTATGATTGTGAATTACGTAAATTAGTAAAAAAAATTATAATATTAGTTAAATTTAAGTATTATTTAATTTAAATGAGTTTATTATATATATATGCTCAAATTATTGGATTTGCTCATATTATTTAATTTAGTAAATTGTTAAATGTGCATTATTAATAAGATTAAGATGTTATTAATTTTAGTATTGTGGATTAAATGCCATTAACGTATTGTGCATCTTTATAGTTTAATAATATTAATTATTTTACGTTAGTTAATTTTAAGGGAATTAGTTAATTTTAGTATTGTGGATTAAATGCCATTAACGTATTGTGCATGTTTATAGTTTAATAATATTAATTATTGGACGTTAGTTAATTTTAAGGGAATTTTAGTGAATTTTAGTGAAATTTAAGAAAATTAGTTAATTTTAAGGGAATTAATTAATTTTAAGGGAATTTTAGGGAATTAGTTAATTTTAAGAGAATTTTAGTGAAATTTAAGGAAATTATTTAATTTTAAGGGAATTAGTTAATTTTAACGGAATTTTAGGGAATTAGTTAATTTTAAGAGAATTTTAGTGACTAGGTCCGTGACTACAGACGAATATTTTTGTAGTGATATATCTTTTGCCTGATCTAATGTGTTTAAGTCTTGTTAATTAAGTCAAGTTTGAGGCTGAAATTAGTCCAAGTGAAAACACTAAGTAAATATGTTATGAAATAAAATTGAGATGAGTTTGGCTCATGTTCTGTTCAAGTTTAAAATTGACCGATCTCAAGTCAGAATGTGACCGACGATTTATAGATAGCTCACTAGCAGTAAATGAAGCACTATTTGGTTGAAGAGTAGATATCTTTCGGCTAATATATAATTATGAGAAAAATCGCTAGACAAGACTGAAACATGCACATAATTCATGCATGAATAAGAACATAATTATTTTCTTCCTAAAATATACTCCTCCGTCCCTTAAAACTTTGTCATCTTTCCTTTTTGGGACGTCCCAAAAAACTTTGCAACTTTCCCTTTTAATCAATTATTTTGTGGTTTCTGTTATTTCTCTCTCCTCGCACAAACATCAACCACAAAGTTTTTACTTTATTATTCTCCGTGCCGATCAACTTTGGCAAATTTTTAAGGGAGTAGTAACTCTTTCACTTCAAATGGATAATGTTTTATTCTATTAATAGAACATTAGAATCAAATGACTCCTAGCTATATATTTTGCAAATAAGACATAATTACATATCTTATTTGTAGAATGCAACTTTTAATTTTATGTAACTATTGCTTAATAGAAACGATACTTGAACGAGCACGTAGTTGACTGACGACGATACATTCTCATTAGTGTATTATTCTAAAATTAATGAAAGGAATTGGACGAGCTAAGAAACGAAAAGCTTTCTAGCTTTAGCGAAGCTGCCGCAGTAACCGGAAAGATGTTTCCCTGTCGTAGAATTGTTCATGGTTAACTTTTAGTAATTGAAAAGATTTGATTTTAAAAAATTGTAACAGTTTGATAAAAGATTGTTTATTTAGTTCTATCAAAAATTCCTTTTGTACACCTTCTTATACACATCAGTACACGTCGTGTCTGTGAGAGTTTTTTTGTTTGTGAATCTCAGTCCATAGACAAAATCACAGACAAAACAATATAAGATGTAACATTTGAATATATTATTAAGAAAAATATATAGACATAAATGTGACTTACTATGAGTAAGTTTTATAGTAACTACGATGTAATATTTGAATACAATTATAGTCACTAAAGTTAATAGAGTCGTATTTTTTATCACTGATTTTATTTTGATTATATAATTGAAATACGGAGTAATTTTTTAATTTTGCCCTAGTTCGCTTGCATAATGGGCAGAAAATTTATAAAAAATCCGGCCCGAACCCGTTTTTGTGCAGATCTAATAATTGGGTCAGTCCGTTGATGACAGGGCTGTCCGGTCGCTGCAACATACTGGTGGAGGAAGCATTCTGGAAATTTTCAGTGGATTCTAATGGACGGCAGTGGCATATCGGCCGGCGGTGTCATATGAGCCGATGACGGCGCTAGCAGCAACTACTCCGGGGTAGTTTTGTCCAAACTTCAATAAATATTCCTATTTTGGGAATTTTAATTAGATATCCACTTTTATATTTTCACTTTCTCCATAATTTATTTAGATTTGGGAGATTATTATCTCATAAAAATACACCATCATTTTGTAGGGATTTGGTTAAGATGAATGTATTAACGAGCAAGATTCTTTATAGACATCCCATATGTTAAATTAGGACGTCATTAATTCAAGTTTGGATTTATAGATCGGCCAATTCCATGTGGAGGGCAGCCCAAAATGGAGAATGGGTAGGGCTCCATGTGCGTATAGCCGGCCTTGTCGGTGCAGGGTACATATATCCCAACATGGGTCTTTGTAGACTGGATATTAGCATGTTATTATTCGGCTACACTTTTTGGAACAGGGAGGGCAGATACGTTTGGTGGCGCTCATTTAAGGACTTGTAAATCTGATTAGCTAAGGGTGTCCTTATTCATGGAATTTGATAGCATTTGAGATTTTATATAATTCTATGTACTCTTGATTAAAACTTTTGTCCATTACAAATAAATTTTTAGGTAAGATTATGCAAATATCTTTGTTTGGTCTCAAGTATATAGAATCATCTAATCTGAAATTTTATATATTTATGTTCGGACACTCATATCTTGCTGTGTGTTTATCCGTTTGGAGCGTATTATATCTCGTTGGAAAGATAGATCGGCGCGCTAAAGCTATTTATTGGAATTGAGTGGACCCTTGGGGATAAAAATGGAGGTTCCCATTTCCTTAGCAATCTTCAAAAAAGCAATAACAATAATAGCAATAACAATAATAACAATAACAATAATAACAATACCATCTAGTAAAATTTTATATTTATTTTTTAAGTCTAGGTCGAAGGTTGGTCAAATAACGTTTAATATCGATGTCACCGTATAGAGATAAATTGTTAGCAGTTTAGGATGAGTGATGAGAGCTTGAGCGATCTCTTTTGTTACCTAGGCTGTTTTGACCCAAAGATTGCCTTTCTGAAGAAGCGGGAACTATGTCCTTATTAGTTATGAGGTGCTCTTTGTTGGTTCAAGGAGACGGGTTGAGATTTTATAGATCGTAAGTTAGAATGTTTTTACTTGAACTTGAATTTGCTAGTCTGGTCTCATCTAATGTAGTCGTGTATGAACTGCTCTGGTCTGGTAATGTCTGGTCTCTGTGTATTTTTATAACTATCCAAGTCTGGTCTGAACTGGTCTAGTTTGTTCTGATTTGATCTGGTATGATCTTATCTAAGACTGAAAACAATCCAAGTAAAAACATCCTTAGATGCTCTTCAAGAGGATCGAATTTGCTTTAGATGAGACTTATTTCGAAATTATTATTAGAAATTGCTCTAAATAGGAGCAAAAACGTTTTGAAATTCCAAAATAGGAATATCATGTTTTTTATTCCCTGAATAGGAGTAATCTGCCAAGTTAGAAAAAAAATGCCATGTTTTTAAGCCTAGTAATGCCAAACTTGGCAGAAATTCACGCATATTCAAGGAATAAAAAACATGATATTCCTATTTTGGAATTTCAAAACTTTTTTACTCCTATTTAAAGAATTTTCTCAATTATTATTGATTGTATGCAAAATGTATTTTATATTTTTATTAATACTGCAATCTGTTATATGAAGCAGTTTGAAAAATGAGTTTCCCTCGTTTTAGAAAGTTATCATTTTTATGTTTGACTATTACGTTTGACGGTGTTATTTCCCCTCTTATACTGGCGATCATATTTTTTCGGCTATACTTTCTGGTTTTCATATAGCATCCGCCCTGTTAAATGCAACATTATGGATTGGAATGAGTTGAGAACATGTGACATCATCTTTGGGAGTGTTAGAATGATGTCATTGATTCACAAGATGCTTGACATACCACGTATCATATTCTAATCAATCTATAAATAATACCGAGTATTATATTCTTCGAAAGTATTTCCTTCGTTTTTGTCTTTCGAAATATAATAATTATACCCTGATTTTGAGAGAATTTCCCAAATAAGAGTAAATCATAGACAAAATGCAAAAATAGGAGTAGCATGTTTTGAATAGGAGTAACTTTAGTGTTTGGATAAGTATACCCCTACCCAAGCCTCAAGCTTCAACAACTTTCATTAATAATTAAAACATAAAAGAAATACTCCGTAAGATTAATTAATTTATAATAAAATTGTAAAAAACAAAAAAAAACACAAAGAAATATCAAATAAAATATACTCCGTATAAAATAAAATAAAAAATTATTAAAATAAAAAAAATAAAAACAAAAAACTAAAAAAATTTAAAAAAATTAAAAAAAAATGTAAACAAAATATGTAGGGGTCCGCCGCCGCCTCAACAACCTCCCAGCAGTATCAGCTCCGATCACCGAATAAAATGCCAACATTTTCCCGAAATGCTATTAAGATGACAGATTTTGAGAAAATTTGGCATTTGCAAAGAGTAAAATTGCCATCTTTATGGCATTTTCAAAGAAAAATTGTAGTTTTTACATAAAATGGCATTTTTCGCCGATTGGGGGTGATGTTGCTGGGTGATGACCGAGGCTGCGAGAAGGGCCTGCATAATTTTTATATATTTTTAATACAGTTTATCTATTTTTTATTTATTTTTAAAGTTTTTTGTTTTTTCAAAAATAACTTTTTTAATTTTTAATATTTTAATATTTTTGGGATGAACTTAGATTATTTTTAAAATTAAATGACCTACATACAGGTATCGTTTCTAGTGAATGAATATAGATTTTTTTTAATAGGATCAAATAAGTAATATTTTAGAATTAACTAGGTTAGGGATATTAAGGGTACAAAATTAATGTTTACTCCTATTGAAGGAAGTTTTAAGTTTTACTCATATTTGTACAATTATGTTTGTGTTTATTCCTATATTGGGCAATTTCTCCTTGATTTTCTATGTATACAAAACAAAAATAAGGGAATGAGATAATTCATGATTGCAAAAGAGATCCGTTCAAATGTTCAATTAATACTCGCGCCGCATGTCCCCCCAATTAAGTAAGAGTATATTATATCATAGTTATATGTATGTGGCTATGTGGCTATGTGCACCCATAACAAAAGATGCCCCCATAAACATAAATTCGGGACCCATAAAATACATGATTCAATTTGACATATTCATTGGATTTGATGAAATATGTATTGAAAAAATAAACGATTTATTTACTAATAATAATTTAAGTGTTATGAAAATGAAGAAGATGAAGACTAAATTTGAGAGATAGATATATTAATAAAGTTCTAAATATCTTCTTCTTAACATCTGAGAATTTCTGAATTTCTGAATTTCTGAATGAATTTACAATGCCTCATCAAGCTCCTATTTATACTGTTTGAACTTGATGATTAGTCACTTAAGGGATGAATCTACAGATTTGGTGGCAATAACAATTTGAGCCATCTGTTCTAACTAGGTTACAAGGATTAAACATAATTTCTGGATTGATGACAAGGATGAACAATTCACACTTGTCATTTCCAGGATTTTACAACACTCCCCCTTGAATGTTCATCCTTGAATAGTTGTCTATTATTTTAAAAACTTATTGTGAAAATTAAGGGGTAAAAATTACAACTTATAATGTCGTTGTATTTGGATATACTGTCTCGTTAAAAACCTTATCAGGAAAAACCCAGTGAGATAAAAACCTGATGAAGGGAAAAAGAGTGCAGTGCATTCAAATACTCCCCCTGAATTTAGTATAAATTATGAAGATGTCGCATGCCGATTTTCTGTACAAGTTCCATGAACTTCTTCGGGGGTAAAGATTTGGTGAAGAGATCGGCTGGATTTTCACTGGATTTGATTTGTTGAATGTTGATCGTCCTTTCTTTCTCGAGATCATGAGTAGAGAAGAACTTTGGTGATATGTGTTTTGTTCTGTCTCCTTTGATGTAGCCTTCTTTAATCTGAGCTATGCACGCAGTGTTGTCTTCGTAGATCACAGTAGGATGACAAGTAATAGATTTCATACCGCATTCATTTTGGATGTGTTGAATCATAGATCGTAGCCACACACATTCTCTTCCGGTTTCATATAGTGCAATTAACTCAGAATGATTTGACGATGTAGCTGTCAATGTCTGCTTCATAGATCTCCATGAGATTGTGGTGTTACCATAAGTAAATACGTACCCGGTTTGTGATTTCGCCTTTTGAGGATCTGATAAGTATCCAGCGTCTGCATATCCGATTAAAGCAGCTTTTTCATCTTTGTGGTAGAATAAGCCAAGATCAACTGTACCACGTAGATAACGGAATATGTGCTTGATCCCGTTCCAATGACGTCTTGTTGGACATGAACTATACCTAGCTAATAAATTTACGGAGAATGCAATATCTGGTCTAGTATTATTAGCTAAATACATTAAAGCTCCCATAGCACTCAGATATGGTACTTCGGGACCAAGTATTTCTTCATCATCTTCTCGGGGACGGAATGGATCATCGTGTATGTTGAGAGATCGAATCACCATTGGTGAAGTCAAAGGATGAGCTTTGTCCATATAGAATCTCTTCAAAACTTTCTCGGTGTAATTGGATTGATGGATGAAAATTCCATTCTTCAAATGCTCAATTTGAAGTCCGAGACAAAATTTGGTTCTCCCTAGATCTTTCATTTCAAATTCTTTCATAAGATATTTTGCAGTATTTTCAATCTCATCGTGAGTTCCAATAATATTTAAGTCATCAACATATACTGCAATTATGGCGAATCCCGAATTTAATCGCCGGATGAAAACACATGGACTAATTGGATCATTCTTATATCCTTCCTTAAGAAGGTATTCACTGAGACGATTATACCACATTCGTCCAGATTGTTTTAGTTCATACAATGACTTTTGTAGTTTAATGGAAAACATTTCTCGAGGTTTCGAGCTATAAGCTTCAGGCATTTTAAATCCTCCGGGAACTTTCATATAAATGTCTGTATCGAGTGAACCGTATAAATATGCAGTTACTACATCCATTAGGCGCATTTGCAGCCTTTCAAAAACAGACATGCCAATGAGAAACCTTAATGTAGTTGCATCAACTACTGGAGAATAGGTTTCTTCATAATCAATTCCCGGTATTTGAGAAAAACCTTGGGCAACAAGTCGGGCTTTATATCTTACGATTTCATTTCTCTCATTGCGTTTACGCACAAATACCCATTTAAAGCCCACTGGTTTTACGCCTTTTGGCGTAGGGACTATCGGTCCAAAAACATCACGTTTTTCAAGTGATTTTAATTCAGCCTGAATAGCTTCATTCCATTTTGGCCAATCGTGTCGTTTCCGACATTCTTCAATTGATGTTGCCTCATTGTCATTGTTTTCATTCATAACATTTGTGGCAACGGCATAGACAAATATTTCATTAATATCAATATCTTTACGATTCCATTGCATTCTAGTAGAAACGTAGTTTATTGAAATTTCATAATTATCAACATTTCTATCATTATCTAGAATATTTTCCTCATTTAAGGAAGTTGGATCGTCATTTGAGATATTTGTTTTGTCAATAATATTTTCTATGCCAATATTTTCAAATTGATCATTTTCTTGTTCAGAAGGATGAACATCTTTGGCATCACAGATTGATTCATGTCTTTTAATTTTTCTTGGTTTTATATCTTTCGATCCAAGTGGCATGCCACGCCTTTTGCGTATAGAAGAATCATTTGCAAGAGATTTTTCAGAATTCTCTGCTGGGATTTCGATTCTGGCAGGGGCATTCATGGCAGGAATATGTGACTTTGTCACTTTCTTTGTGTCTGTGAATGCATCAGGCAACTGATTTGCAACGTTTTGTAAATGGATTATCTTTTGCACCTCTTGTTCACATATATTTGATCTTGAATCAAAATGTGATAATCATGTTGCATTCCATGTAATCTCTTTCGTACTTGGGTTGAATTTATTATTTTCTCCCCCTAAGGTTGGGAACACTGTCTCATTGAAATGACAGTCTGCAAACCGTGCTGTGAATAAGTCACTAGTCATCGGTTCGAGATATTTTATTATTGAGGGAGATTCAAATCCAACATAAATTCCCAACCTTCTTTGAGGACCCATTTTTGTACGATGAGGTGGAGCAATTGGAACATAAATAGCACAACCAAATATTTTTATGTGTGCTAAGTTTGGCTCTTGTCCAGTAACTAATTGCATTGGGGAATATTCATGATATGCAGTCGGTCTAAGCCGAATTAAATTTGCTGCATGTAAAATAGCATGCCCCCAAGCTGATGAAGGTAAATTACACTTCATTAATAATGGTCTAGCGATTAATTGTAATCATTTAATCAGAGATTCAGCAAGACCATTTTGTGTATGAACATGAGCAACAGGATGCTCCACATCAATCCCAATCGACATACAATAGTTGTTAAATGATTGGGATGTAAATTCTCCTGCATTGTCAAGTCGGATTCTCTTTATAGAATGATCCGGAAAATGAGCTCTTAATCGTATGATTTGAGCAAGGAGTTTAGCAAATGCTAAATTTCTAGTCGATAAAAGACTAACATGTGACCAACGTGTTGAAGCATCAATCAACACCATAAAATATCGAAATGGTCCACATGGTGGGGCTATCGGCCCACAAATATCTCCTTGAATCCTTTCTAAAAATGCAGGTGATTCAGTTGCAATTTTGTTCATAGAAGGCCTGATGATCATTTTGCCAAGAGAACAGGCCTTACAAGGAAAATCACTTGATAATGGAACCCTGATATTCTTTAATGGGTGTCCAAGTGAGGTCTTAATGATTTTATGCATCATTACTTGGCCTGGGTGACCTAAACGGTCATGCCACAACATGAATGTTTTCTGATCATCTAACTTTGTGTTAGAAACCAAATTTATTTCAAATGAACTAATATATGTGAAATATAGTCCTGAGGAATATGCTGGCATTTTTTCACAAATATATTTAGTGCCAGATTTAGTTGTTGTAAGACAAATATATTCCTTTTGGTTTTCATTCATGGTTTCTATGTGATAACCATTTTGACGCATATCTTTAAAACTCAATAAATTCCTCCGCGATTTGCTGGAGTATAGAGCGTCATTTATAATTATTTGTGTCCCGTTAGGGAGCATCACATATGCTTTCCCAGAGCCTTCAATGAGCTTTGCAACACCTGATATAGTATTGACTTTAGCTTCAACTAAAATCATTTGAGAAAAATATATTTTATTTCTCAAAATGGTGTGCGTTGTGGCGCTGTCTATCAGACATAGCTCTTTATCATTTGTGTGATCCATATCTTCAATATGTGTAAATAAACATAAGCTTGATCACAAATTGTACATATAATTTAACACGAAGTACATATATTACACACATTTATTTAAAAACAAAAGAAAAAGGGGAAGAAAGAAAAAATACATAAAACTAATATGTTACAACATAAGGATTAGAGTCTAATATTTTATTTTGTGACATTTTGATTTATTGCAAAAGCATCGTCCATAATGGCATCATTCACGAAAAAGTCGGACACATCGAATTTTGGCAGAGGTGGAGTTGTGTCATTGACATAATTGGCTTCCATATTTTTGCCTTTGTTCAAATTCATGGAAGCTTGAAATAATTCCACCAGATGTTTCGCAGTACGGCATTTGTTAGCCCAATGCCCCGTCATGCCACATTTATAACAAGTCGTCTTTACCGAGGTTTTTGGAGGGCGATTTATTTGATGGGCCTTTTGTTTGCCCTTGCCCTTATAATTTGGTCTATTGACCTGTTTATATTCTCGATGTGACTTGTTTTTATGACCATTAAAATGCCCATGTTTAAAATGCCTTCTACTGCCACTGTATGTTGCATTTGATTCAGTGGCTAAATTATGGCCAGATGGACCATAAACCGAAGGATTAGAACCAGTGGGTCTCAGATTATGATTTTTCATCAAAAGGTCATTATTTTGCTCAGCTACCAATAATACTGATATTAAGTCGGAGTATTTTTTAAACCCCTTTTCTCTATATTGTTGCTGTAGCAGCATATTAGAAATATGCATTGTAGAAAAGGTTTTCTCCAACATATCAGCATCAGTGACTTTTTGTCCGCATAACTTTAGTTTAGATGTTATTTGGAACATGGCAGAATTATAGTCACTGATTGATTTAAAATCCTGGAATCTTAAATTGATCCAGTCATACTGAGCTTTTGGCAAAAGTACCTTTTGTTGGTGGCCATACCTCTCCTGTAAATTGTCCCATAATTCTTTTGGGTCATCAATCAAAAGATACTCAGATTTGAGACTTTCATGGAGATGATGACGGAGAAAAATTATAGCTTTCGCTTTATCCTGGGAAGATGATTGATTAATAGCCTCAATAGTGTCCTCAAGACCATTAGCCTTTAAATGTGCTAGAGCATCAACTTTCCATTCCAGGTATTTTTGACCGGACAAATCAAGAACGTCGAATTCTCTTTTGCTTATGTTTGCCATACTACAAAATTATATAAGCGTGAATTCATCATTAAACATATCACAAACTAAACTTTGAGATGTTATCTAATTGAATATAGATAAAGCATTCGTAATATGTGAACGAACAACTTGAACTATTGCCAATTGTTTGTACTACTAGTTTCATGAATATTTATATATGAACACTAACTGTTTTAATTATGTACTTATATTATTTAAAAGTATATTTGAGTTTATCTCATTGAGAAAGAAACAAAACTAACCTGCCAAGTTATTTTGTTTTGATAGGGATGACTTACACATGTTAAGCTATTATCGGTACTATTTTATTAATGAAAATTAAGAATTAAACTAAAAGTCTACAACTATTTTTGAATTGAAAGCAAACACATAACGTGAGTATGAGCTAGCTAGCCTGGTATCATTAAATATATTTGTTGTTTTGCATGTCAATAATTAACAAAATGACAAATAAAAAGTGCAGCATGCATATGAGTTGCTTTTCCCATGCATCAACCTGTGACTTGGGTCTGATGTATGTGGTACGTGTCTCTCCTTTAAATGAACAAAGAATGTATGTTTGAGTATTAGCTGATCTAGTGATCTTTTCAATCCTCTAGTTTTTCTTACAAAGTATTTCTTGCTCCAAGCCTCCAACCATTCTCTACTTTTATTACTCACATACGGTTCTCTCTATACTTCTATCAAGTCATCAATAGTAGTATGTATATGAATTGAAGCTAAATTGAAGAAAATATTTATTCTTGTTCCATCAATTCTTTTCGCTCTATGGTACGAATAAAGAGAGCATTGAGATGATAAAAATTGATGCAGAGTTTGTTTCAAAGGTATGTTAGCATGTTATCTAAATTTTCTTTCCGTATATCACAGAAAATTTATTTAAGAGAGAGAATAATTTTCAAGTTTGAATACTAAAAGAAGATAATAGATATTGATTTTAATACCTGCAGGAGATGATGATTTCTTGAAGGTTTTGAGCAGATTCGTGCTGATAACGTGTTATGAAAATGAAGAAGATGAAGACTAAATTTGAGAGATAGATATATTAATAAAGCTCTAAATATCTTCTTCTTAACATCTGAGAATTTCTGAATTTCTGAATGAATTTACAATGCCTCATCAAGCTCCTATTTATACTGTTTGAACTTGATGATTAGTCACTTAAGGGATGAATCTACAGATTTGGTGGCAATAACAATTTGAGCCATCTGTTCTAACTAGGTTACAAGGATTAAACATAATTTCTGGATTGATGACAAGGATGAACAATTCACACTTGTCATTTCCAGGATTTTACAACATTAAGAAAATTAAAGGCTCGATAAAAATATGCATGGACTTCTCAATCCATGATCTCAAAAAGTTTAATAAAGTAAGGCAATTTCTACGGTACCTGGTACGGTACCATGTACCAATAAAAAATATCAATTGAATAATTTAAATGTAAATAAAATATGAAATATTGAGTTGAACAATGAAATGCGGGAAAATTTTACAAATAGGACCTAATCATAATAAATTTCCAAAACTAAGACCAACAATTACCGTAAGACTAAAACATGCCTACTTTGACCATAATACCCCTAATTTTTAATTAGATAGCAAATGCCTACTGAAACATGCCGCTGCAAAATTCCGTGCAGATCCTGGCTTGCAAAACGTCGGAGTATGCCTGCGAAATTCCTCAAACGCCTCCAGTCCTGCGTCCTTCGGAGCTTGATAGGAATCCCTCGAACGCCGCCAGTTTTGTGTCTTTGTCACTTGGAGGTGCTACCCTGAGTCGCCCTACTTGCCGGTAAGCATGCCTGTCGGCGGTGCTCTGCTCCGTCTGGAGGACGAATCATTCAAAAGTCACCCCAGAGATCACACTTCATTGCGAAAGTAGAAGAGATTTTGGAAGCTACACAGATGCGGGTGTTGAGGGCTATCTTTCTTGGGAATTGGTATTGGATTATGAAGATAATTGACATTTTTGGCCAAAGTTCAGCTTCAAAATTGGAGCTGCAAGTTTTCTTTCAAAATTCTATACTTTTGAGCTCTAATTGCATTCTTGGTGATCAATTTCTTCTTCTTAATAAAACGTAGTTGCAGAGAAGGCTGATGTAGAAGATGAATTTTATATCAAGGCACCATGATTTCACAAGAGAAATAGAAAAAATCAAATTGATAAAGAAGATGCAAGCTATGTAGCCATGTTGGGCTGATATTTAATATTAATTTAATCACAAATCCTATTTGTTATGTATGTCTATATTTTATATTAAAACACACATGATTTTGCAGGGAAATTGTGGTACATTTGTCATAAAGTTCGTTGAGCTTCTAATGCTGGATAAAAAAGTAAGTGAAGTTTTGAAAGAAGACTTGGATAAGTACACGAAAAAAACAATAAAGCTACTGATCTATGCATACCGAAGGAAGCAGGTGGATGAAGACAGCCTGTAATACAAAATAGTATGTGGTCTAAGATGCAATGTAACAGTTAAATTATTGGAAAGAAAAGTCTATGTAAAACTTTCTTCTTTTGATCATTAAGTAGTGTGATTACACATTAGTTACATTTGGTTTTGAAATATGACAATGTATTATATCCTCTTTTTCATTTCAAAAGAAATGATTGTTCATTGTTACTTTTTATTTCATGATGTGATCACTATAAACTCTGATATAGTTATGGAATAAAGTCCATAAGTAGTCAATAATAGGTCATTAATAAAACAAGTGTAGATATTAAATGACTACAACTAAAGTAAGTACACAAGTCAGTTACAACTATATGTAAAAAGCTTATAAAGTAACAATGGAGTTTGATATATTGATGAAATAAATTTTTGATACAAGACACTTGAAGTAAATATGAATGTGTTGTTGTTAAATGCGGTCACCGAAACACAAAACTTTTCGTGCAAATAACTGCTACACATGCATATTCATCAGAAAACTTTAGTTGCGGGCTCGTGAATAAGAGAAGAAGCAAGAAGAGCACTGTGTGAGCAAAGTAGGCATGTTAAATGGATTTTGATGTAGGCAGTAAGTACGTACAAAAGATACAGTCAGTAAGCAGACAGTAAAAAGACATTAATTTCAAAGATGATGTCTGCTAGTTCTGAAACAACTACTACATATTATTCAATGAACTTGAGTTTGAATAATAAAATAACATAATCTCGGGTGTCAATAAATCATGGCAAATAATGTAAAATTACATTGCTAGTAAACCATGTCAATTTAAAAGTGCGGGGAAAAAACTACAATTCTCACAACTCTCATTGGACGCAATGAAATGAAATTGATATGACATTTTGAGTTTAAGAACTACGGACTGGAATAGGATCCCTATAAGGTTTCTTATTGTGCCCGCATTTTTACACCATGAACATTGTTCTCGCTGTCGGGGAGAAAATTCTCCAATCGAAGATGAGCGCTTCTTTTAGGCCTACTGAGTTGGCATGTGAGGCTTGTAGTTGGGTTGCGCATAATCCGGAAGGTCTCAATCAAAGCGAGAACCAATAAGGTGAACCACCCCACTATAAATAGCAACCCGCTCATGTGTAAAGTAAACCTTTGAGATGTAATCATAACACGATAATCTTCAATGTTGACCCACAACCGCAACACCATGCACAGCTTCTAGGTGTTTTGTCCACCACCCCAAGCTTAAATTTAATAGCAGTCTTAACTTAAAATAGCATTCACATAATTAAAAGTGTTAGTCATTAACTGAAACACAAAAAATGATGACACTTAACATAAATTGCAATGCCAACAAACCGTGGCAGTTAAGAATAGCGAGAGAAAAAAAAAGGAGTCTTATAAATGTTATTCAAGGAAATAAAAAACTGAATCCATAAAATATTATCAAACTAAGAACTACAGATCGGGATAGGCCGGATTCCTGCTAGTACAAGCGACTCCCCACAATGGTACCAAATTGTTAATAGCTTTAATACCTAGGAAGTTTTTCAGTAAGACATCCCACAAGGCAGTATCCCCCGGTGTGAACCAACAATGCTATATCTTCTTCTTCCCCAAATATGAAGAAGTACTTAAAACAATTATCTGCACCAATGACATGAAGAAGTACTTAAAACAATTATCTGTACCAACATCTAAGGACATCATGGAACCATGATGTTTGCTTTTAAGAACATAAGCAATGGAGGGCGTATAGTAACAATTGATATCTCTGCTCATATGAACCCGTCAATTTTTCTTGGGCTTTCTTATTTGCAATCAAATCATACTTGAATAACAATGTAACTCATAAGTTCTAATAACAACTCAATAGCAGACAATACATAGACAATAAGTAGTCATTAAACATACAATAAGTTCTGATAATAGCTCAATAGCAGAGCAGGTAACGTAAAACAATATATATATATATATATATACACACACACACACACACACACAATTCACTATATGTAATGATGAATTTACATCGAGAGGTTGTCGAAAACTCCACAACGAAGTAGCATAGGTAATCTAGCATCCTATCTAGCATCCTTTATGGTGCACCTGTAAAGCTGGAAGGCTTCTATTTGGTTTTCGAAAATCAGAGTGTCATTGGAGTCGTAGGTGTCGATTCTGCAATGGCAGACTCTGAATCGAAGATCCTCCAGAATGTAGCCGATTCTGTTGGTGAGGCCATGTCGATCGATTTCAAGCTTCCCGATCTACAGAGTTTATGGAAGTCGGTCTGTATTTTTATTTTTCAGATGGAGTACTCAAGTCAAGGGTAAAAATGGAAAGTAAAAATATGATTTCCTAAAATGGGACCATATAAATCACACACGAGAAAAAAAAAATAAGTTCTATTTTTGTAAGCTTTCTATCTTTTAGTCTCATGTGAAGCAATTTACTCATGAAATGCATGCTAGTTACGGTACCCTTGAATTTTTGTTGGGTACCCCATCACTCGCCTAAAATTAAAACATCCGTAGAATCAATTTAGGTCCAAATGATTGAAGATTATTGTCCCGGGCTTAACCATCTTATTTTTCTCTTAAAATTTTTTAACAAATTAATTTTGTTATGAGTCAACATTAAAAATCACAAATTGTAAATCATTTCGAAGTATGTTTTTTCTACTAAACAATAATTTTACGCTAGCATTTTTATACCTCTGCTTATTGAGATGAGCATCGAGGTACGAATCAGTGTCATATATGGTATCTAATTAAGTGATCTAACACGTGCGACCAACCAATATACAAATCACGTTAAACTGCCCTATTATTAGTGTATCTCGAAAATCTGAAAAATAAATAACTAATTAAATAATTATGAAAAATCAGAAGCGTACAGAATTGTAGAGGATTGAACCGAGTCCAACAAATGCTTGTTGTTTCCTTAAGACAAATTTGCCTGCATCAATTATCTTCCAGAATAGAATGATTTTTCGTTCCCGAAGGACTCCGGCGAACCAAATGATGCACTAAAGTAGTGAAATTTGGATGCAGAAGATTAAGAAAAGCTTTGAGCATTTTCGAACTTCTATCTGGTCAAAATCGTAAACCTCCTTATGGGATTGATAGTGCTCTGGCCAGGAGACACAATCCCAAAAGGTGTCTGTTAAGAAAAGGTAGCGACCCTTCACTTAAAGTTTCTTTTATCCGAAAATAATTTGTGCAAAAAATAATGTTTAAATCTTAAAGCCACGTGAGTACTCATCTGTACTCGAAACCCGACTCGACCTGTCCAGCCGGACGGCGACGGCGGCCTAGGACAAGTCCTACATGAACATTGCTTCGGAGAGAATTTCGGGATACAATTTCTCATTCATTTCAAAATGATTTTCTACAAATAATATATAATTCGTAAAATCATTTTTCCAACAACATATATTGCAAAAACATGTCTAACTATACTTATACAAATCACATTAAAGCGTCTCACCGAGACTAATTCGAATACAAAAATTAATTCATGCTCAATATTACAAAAACAAAAACAATTCGTGTTGATTCTATAAATACGTCGTACTGCCGTAACACTCTGACAAAGTTTCATATATAGGACGTATAATGTAAATTCTATGAAATTCTAAATAAAATTCGTTTTTCCATAAAATAATGAATTTCAGACAACATCTTTATTTGATTATTATTGGGGCTCAACAGTCGACACAACATGAAAACCGTGTTTAAAGTCATAAGTACTTGATTTGGAAAAAAACGTGACTGAAGGCTGAAGCTCAAGTTACTCGTATACACTTTCAAACTTGGTTATGTGATAATGTTTACGACATATATTGACGTTATATTTGGCACAATTAACTGAAAATATATTTTGTAAGCTTTTTAGTAATTGTTAGCTTTTAGGGAGTGAAAGAATTATTAAAGGAAAATGTGATAGTTGTTTGATGAAAAGCTGATTGTTTGATTTAGTTTTGTTTGGTATATAAGTTGTTGAGACTAATTAATGCTAAAAGTCACAGACTATTTTCATATGATACTCCATGTATAATCTCAAAAAAGATCTTTTATTTTTCAAAAAACTGTTTAAAATTGTCATGTCAAACATATAGCTAGATGTTTTTTAGACTTTTTGAATATTATAAAAACTAGAAGACAAACCCTTATGTGTGACAGATGTTCACACACATTACATATTGGATTTTTTCTAATCGAATTTCGAGTATTTTATACTTTTTCCAGTCAAGTTTGAGCTTGAATTGTTACTAGTTAATGAGTTCTAATAGTCCAAAAATATTCAAATGAAGCTCAACTATTTGACTTCATTCGGCTCGATCGCCCCCAAGTTGAGTTATACTAAGTAGAATCCGTTTGGTGACCCATTTTTCGGCTTATTAGGTTTATCAGTCAGCTTTTTCATCAAACATGTAACTTTTTATTTCGAACGCTGAATTTTGTAATAAGTAGAAAAGGTAAGGTAGAAGTTACTTCTGGCTGTATTGGCTGAAGACTGAAGTTACTATAGCGGATCATTTTTGCTATTTTTTTGTATATTTTTTTACTTAATTTATTAATAACAAGTATTTTAAATATAATTTTTTTATGAATCGGCAGAATCAACCAATACAGTCACTTCAGTCGGAACTTCATAAATTTCAGCAGAATCGGCAATTCAGCCAATTTTAGTGTTACCAAACGGGCTCGTAATTACGTATGAAATAATAACTTTACTCTTTATTTTAAAAAAATTCCATCATTTGCAATGAAGCCAAAGATTCATTATTTTTTTGCTTGAGATTATGATGGAATAAAGCAAAATGACTCACGAAACTGTCTGCGCTTCTTTGTTATGAAACAGCAGTCAGTTCATGCAATTTTGAACGAGATTTTCACTACGGGTCATCCGAAAACAATCTTCAGTGCTTTAGTACAGGGGTAAGACTGCGTACATCCGACCCCCCTTACCTCACCGTAGGTGGGAGCCTTTGGGCACTGGGGTAAATGAAAATGAAATGACTCTTTATTTTAAAAACTGTCTTAGCTTGTTAAGGAGTACCGTATAATTTAATAAAATTAAGAATATACATCCACCGTTATATATTTCAAAATAAGTCAACTTATTGAACAATGAACATGTTTATATATTACAATTAAGTCCATTCTAGTGCAATCTTACTAAATCCAATTCATCTCATCATGTTAGACTAGTTTTGTCATGTATTGGTTTATGGTGTTTTAGAAAAACCATTTGACTTTTATGCCATGTACTTAAAGAGAGTACTACAGGTACAAATGTACAATGGTACATATTAAGTCCGTTTAACCATTTTAGTCACCTAAGAGGAAATTAATTTGAGTTTCTAATATTTCATTTTATTTTCTTGCTTCTACAACATTGAGTATTCTTTACTCAATCACCGAACAAATTAAGCAAGATATCATCAAACTTAAATAAATTAGACTATTGGTCAAACTTGAATTAGACAATAATAAAATAAAATAATGACAAATATCCAACTTGAGTAAAAGTTAATGGATTGTAAAATGTGATTAATTTTTAAATTTTATTGAATATAATATTAACTTTACCAAAATTTAGTGTGTTGAATGTTACATATAGAGTCCGTTTGGTAGCATGAAAATCGACTGTTTTGGCTGATTCTGCTGAAATTTATGAAGTTCTGGCTGGAATGGCTGCATTGGCTGATTCTGCTGATATAAGAAAAAAATATTTTTAAAATATATTATATTAATAAAATAAAGAAAAAATTATATGTAAAAATAGCTAAAATAATCAGCTACAATAACTTCAGTCATTACAACCAGAAAAGTAACTCCAACTTTAGTTTTTCGGCTTATTACACAATTCAGCGCGCAAAAACAAAATTTACGTGTTTGGTAAAAAAGTTGGCTGATAAACCTGATAAGCCGAAAATGAGGATTGCCAAACGGCCTCATAACTTTAGTCACATTTTCATCTATAAATTTTACAAAATAAATCAAACTAGAAAATGATTGTCTTGAATCCTGAAGAAAATATCAACAAAATTACACTTCTCCGTTTTGTATTCTGGAACAATCAAATTACCCTTGGGAAAATGATTTTACATCTTAATAATTCTTAAATATGGTCTGTACCCAAGGTCGCCGGAATAACGACCGGACGACCACTGCCGGAGAATAGATATTTAGCTTAGCTTAGAGCCTTAGACATAACATTACTTTGATCTATACAGAATACATTACTAAAGGGTATTGATAGATACATTATATATATTCTAGCTTAGGATTGATCGATCGATCTTTATAAACGAAGAAAATTCAAGAAACAGGGGATCGGAGGGTGGCCGGAGAAGAAGAAGCTAGGGGGCGGAGACGGGGCGTTGGACGGAGGCGGGCCCCGCACAGGCAATGCAAGCGAGCAAGAGAATGGCGGAGGAAGCTCCGTCTTCTTGCAGATCGGAGAAGCTTTTCTTGAACTGTTGACTCTTCCCTTTCCGGCACTGCATAATCGCCGTTGACTGTGATTCTTGCTGCCTTCGTCTGCTCGCTTCTTCCGCTCTTGACACCATTTTCTTCTGGTTTGATTTCTTGGAAGAGAAAATATAATGAGATTCTTAATTAAGCTGATTAAATATGGCAATGGATGAGAGCATATTTATAGGCAGTCCTCCAGATATATGTACAGTCCAGTCCGATCTGGTCAAACTGTTCAAATAATTTAACAGTATTTATTGCATTTTAAAAATATTCCATTTGGCATAGCCGTTACTAACTTTAGAGATGAATCAATAATAGTAATGAATTAATTGGGTGGAGTAATAGGCACCTACTTTTCTCATTCCCAAATTAAAATCTCTATGGCGGTAAGCTATGAAAGGAATTTGTCGTGTTCTCGCGTGCCACCAGCACCTAGGTTAAAAAATACGGAGTAACATGTATGCTTTTACCAAGGCATTTTACTTGGACGCTAATTTGCTGATCTGGTCTGATTTGGTCTAGTCTAGTCTGGTCTGATCTAGTCTGAATTGGTCTAGTCTGGTCTGATCTGATTTCTTTATATTTTTATAACTATCCAAGTCTGGTCTGATCTGGTCTGGTGTGGGATGAATTACAATCCAAGTAAAAACATCCTTAATAATTCTAACAATATGTTTATCTCTTACGCATAATTTTACTATCACACAATTTTCATTTTCTTAATTCTGACGTCAAGTCAAAATTATAGTTAACTATGGGATTAATGGAGTAAAAAATTGGATTTTTTCATTCAATATTATCAAATTAAAACTAATTTTCCAAAATGTGACCATTTTCTATAAAACAAAAATGTGGCTAAGGTCACATATTTAGAAAAAGATAATGTCGATGTCATTTTTTATGTTACTGTCCATGGAGGATGGCGGATCCGGCACTGACGTTCCCAAATTGGAGTCTTCGCCCATTGAAGAAGATGGATCTGGAGGTATCCCAATCTGCTACCAAGCTTCAATCGATTACGTCGACGATCATTCGACTCCCATCCACCTCCCTATCCGAACGAACAGAAAGAGAAGAAATTGAAATTCGGATCAGGGTAGGCGAGGTCGATGATTGGGATGGGGGCAAGGGCGACAGTTGTGGTGGTCTGGCGCCGGCTGTGGTGGTTGCAGATTGCGGCGTGGATGAGTCTGTGTAATGGGTCAGCAGTCTGAGGAGAGGAGCAGAGTAGCGTGAAATGAAAGTGAGGTTGGTTAGAGTTACGAGTATATGAGTTATTTTTGTTTAAATGAGATCAATTTTTTGTTTAGATATAAAGTTGTCATATTTTTGTCCATGTAAACTCTATAGGTAGGTAATATTCATGTCATTGTTTCTAAAAAATAATGATGAGTATACGACTGAATACATATAGACCCAGTTTGGTAACTATGTTTTTGGCTTATCAGATTTATTAGTCAATTTTTCATCAAACACGTAACTTATGACTTTATGCGATGATTTGTGTAATAATAATAAGAAAATGTAAGATTGAATTTACTTTTCTAGCTTGTATTGGCTGATGTTACTGTAGATGATCATTTTAGCAATCTTTACATTTTTTTCTCTCTATATTATTAATAAAATATATTTGTAATATAATTTTTTTCATAAATCAACAGCTAATTCAACCATTTCATCATCTAAAATTTCATAAATTTCATAAAAACTTGTCTTGAAGTGTTTAACCTTTGGCTCATTAGTTATTTTTGTATAGGGAAAAGGAGCAAATAAGGCCACGTACTAACAAAAAAAGATCAAATAAGGCCTTATTTATGAGTCTCTGTCCGGCCTTCGCCATTTGGGTTGGTTCTCGGTGGATTTTTTTGATGAAATTTTTTGAGCATCTTATTCAGCAAGTCTATTTTACTCATACCAAATTTAAGCTAAAACTTCAATCGGGAAGCTATTCAAATGAATTCTTGAAGATAATTGCGCAGTTAAAAGCGCAATTATCTTCAAGAATTCATTTGAATGCCTTCTCGATTAAATTTTTATCTGAAATTTGGTATGAGTAAACTAGACTTAATGAATAAGATGGTAAAAAAAAATTCATCAAAAAATTCCACCGAGAACCACCCTAAATGGCGAAGCCCGGACAGAGCCTCATAAATAAGGCCTTATTTGGCCTTTTTTGGTTAGTACGTGACCTTATTTGCCCCTTTTCCCTTTTGTATATAAAGTTGAGATGAAGTACGTTTTGTGTAATTTATTTACTCATGTTCAGATCTATGAATCTGGGTTGAACTAGGTTGAAAAGGAATTACTTCCTCCGTTCCGGAATTATCTTCACACTTTCCTTTTCGGTCCGTCCCAAATTTATCTCCTCTTTCCTTTTTTAGCAAAGAATTTGTGGTTCACAATCATTCTTACACATTCTTACACATTTTTCTTTCATCTGCACAACTCTCCATCACACATTTCTCACTATCTTAATCCGTGTGTCATTTGTACTTCAGGAGATAAATATAGAACGGAGGGAGTAAATAATAGTGGGGTAAACCGGTAAACTAAATACGAAAAAGAAAAAGTTACACTAAAATAATGAAAAAATATCAAGATACACTGATCTTCAACCCCCCATATATAACCGATACATAAATCATCGTCTACTTATATACTCCCTTCGTTCCCAAAAATACTTCTCACTTTCTTTTTTGGGCTGTTCCCAAAAATACTTCTAACTTTCTCATTTTGGACAATTTGTGTGGTTCACATTCATTTTACCTTTTTCTTACATAATCACAATCATATATTTCCACTTTCTTAATAAGCGTGCCAAGTCAAACCGGGAAGAATTTTTAGGAACGGAAGGAGTATTAAATCTATAAAAAAGCACATGTCGTCCATGAAGGATATAGGCGGAAGACTAATCCAAATCACAAAAAAGGTACTACCTCCATTCCGGTGGATTTTGCGAAGTTCAAAGTAGGTGAGAAATGAGAATAGTAAAAACGGTGTGGTTGAGATTTGTGCAGAGGAGAGAGAAATGTGCAGAACTACAAATTAGTTATTTTAATAGGAAAAAGACAAAATTTTTTGAAACAAACAAAAACGAAAAATTGGCAAAGTTCAATAAGACGAGGGAATATCATATACCGCTATACCGCTCAGAGCAGTGTATTTTTGTTTTTAATTTTTGTAGTGTAAATTGTATAATTACTTTCTAGTCTACGGTAGTTAGTTAGTTGGACACCAGGGTGAATCGAGAAGTTTAAATTTTGTTTTAATTATTAGCTAGTTTAAAACAATTCACATAAAAGATTATCCAAAAGAATTTTTATATGGGCCCAACTCCGGTTGGAGATGCTTGTTTATAGCACCATAAATGTTTGTTCGGCCATCTATTTCAAACTTGCCTACGGCAAAGACCGTAGCCTATTCAAGGATATATTGGGTCACACTCAAATACTCTATTTTGGTGATTCACTGAATCTTTTTCCGGACAGAAAAGTGGCTTTGGGCAATTTTGATATTTCATCTGGGGTTTAATACACCAAACCTCTTTGAAATTCAGTGCATTAGACTCTGTGATTTAAAAAATGTATCAAACTCCATTGTGTTTTAATTAATCATGCACAAACCCCTTTTATGAATAAATTTAACGATTTGAAAAACACTTTTCCTAATATTCTGATTGAATATGCAAGTAAATATGTCAAAATCTCTAAATCATACAAAAATATTAATCATTTTTCTTTTATCTGACAATTGAATTAGTTCATAGAATGGATTTTACGCATAATTAATTAAAACACAAGGGGGTTTGACGCATTTTTTAAATCATAGGGGCTAATGCGCCGAATTTCCATATCACATGGGAGTTTGGTGCATTAAACACATTCCATCTGTCAATAATAATGACTAATTAATTACAATATTAATACGAAATTAAATATATAATTAAACAGTGCATCAATTGCTTGACAGTTACTTTTCCTGATTGGCAGGCTTGGTGCTTGAGTTTCCTGACCGGGCTTGTAGGCAGGCCTCCAAGGCTCCAAATGGGCTGGTGGGCTGGCTCCAACCTTGGGTTTGATTGGACTCACGAGTCCAAATTTGGGGCTTTAACTGATTAGACTCGATTAGGCTCTGGATCTAGTCCCATAACTCCATCAGAATGTATGAAATGTGTAAAAGTTAAAATGATACTCCGCATGTGCTAAACATGTACTCCGTATTTCTCATGTAAAAACTATTTATTAATATTCTAAACATGAAGAATGAAGATAAATACAATACACACATGCATATTACAAATTGTTCGGTGTTCGGTTTGATTTACAGTTTTTTGGTTTTAAACCAAACCAAATCAAACCATTCGGTTTGAGCAAATTGTTTCCAAACGGTTTACTTAACCGAAACCAATTCAAACTTCCAATTTTCGGTTTGGTTTGATTCGATTCGGTTAAACCAAACCATTTTGTCTAGCTCTAATTTTTTGCCTTTTCTCTTGATGGATAGTGTACCCGGGGGGTAGCTTATCCGAGGGGTTATTACGGGGAATAATAAGAGAAAAGTCAGAGCAAGTGAGTATAGAGAGAGAAAGTATATTTAGAAAGTATGCAACGTTTTCAGCGTGGTTACAAATGGGGAAATGGGGTGCTATTTATAGTAGCAATAAATGCCAGACAGGGACACGTTTTAAGTGTCTATTGGCCGAGAGGTCACCTCAACTGGTTGGCGCTGGCAACCGCATGTGGCCGCATTTAATGCGGCTGTTGGATGGGACGTTGTACAGGGTACGGTGATCCATACGCATGTGGAGCGGATATTATGTCGGAAAAGGTGCCCTCGGCTGTAGATGACTAGCCGAGGGCTCTGAGTACCGGGGTCCCCCTTAGTGCCGAGAGCTCCAGTTGCCGAGGGCTACTGATTTTCGCCGTTTTTCCCAGTAACCTTGTTTTTCTGTCTTGGCCCTCCTGTGAGAATTAGAGCCTTCGGCCAGGGGGCCGAAGGCACCCCTGATGCATATTGTGGACTGCTTGGTACTCTGGGCGCTGTGATTTGGGCCTGTTGTGCTTTCTGGGCCTGTTGGGCCTTTATTGGAGTAGTAGGAGTCTGTGGGCCGGGGGTTCCCGGGCCATATACTCCATCAGGAGTCCCTCACTCCTTTTGCCGAAAGGTACTTGAGGGAAAAGGAGTAATTTGTGTTTGTCCTCTGCCGTTGTTCCGTTTGTAGTTTGTAGAGTCGTGGGTAGTTTGTTGTTTCCCGAGGGGGTCCTCCAGTCCCCCACTCCTTGAGGCACTTGCAAAGTGGTGAAAAGGAGTAGAGTAGTTGCGTTGCTGTTTTGGGCCGAAGGCTGACGCTTTTCGTTTCATTTTGGGGGGATGCCTCGTTAAAAACCTCATTAGGAAAAACCCTGTGGGAAAAAATCCTAATGAGGGAAAAAGAGTGCACCGAATTCCCCCAACGATGAATCGAAAATGTGTAACCTTGGTTCGAAATGGAGAATAATGCAGATGCCGAAGGCTTTCCTTGTTCTGAGGGCTCATGTGTTGATTAGCGGGAGGCTTGTTGTTGATGTCCTGGGAGGTGCCGAAGGGGGGTCCCTCAATCTGGGGATCGAGGGCGTAATGAATGAGGGTAGTAGTTGAAGTGTTACCGGGGTGTCCCCTGTTTGTTGATTAGTTGGTGATGAGGATATCTGAGGGCTCCCATTACCTGTGTGCCGTAGGCTATCCGTCAATGAGGCATACTCCCCGGGGGCTACCCGGCCCTCAAAGTGCTGAGAGGGGGATCCCTGAGGGGTGGCCTGTTATGAAGCCGTGGGCTTCTGAAGGAGTGAGCCCGAAGGCATTTGTTATGTAGTGTGTGGGGCACAAACCGGGAGTGTCTTTTGGTAAGTGTACGCGGGGGCTCTTGGTGATGAAGTGGAGTGAAGTGAAAAACCCGGGGGCTAGCGTTTCTTGGTTGATGAAGGAGTGATCTGTCAAGTGTAGCCGGGAGCTCCCAGAACATAGCCGTTGAAGATATAGCCGTTGGAATATCTAACGTCAGAATATAGCCGTTGGGGGATGCTGCCACGTGATGTGCGCTCGTTGGCTTCCCGTGGGCGGGCGTCACCGATTGGGCGAAACCACGGTTTGTAATGATGGCAGTCCAACCGGAGGCCCGGTTTCCAGGCCCAAGCCCGGATCCCAGCGCCTATAAATACCCCATGGCCGGCTTCACTTCCCCTTGTGCGAAATCATTGTAGCGAAGCTCTGCCAAAATTTCTAGAGAGAGAAACAGCCGCCTTCGATCAATCCCTGCCTTAAGGTCAGTTCCCCATCTGTTCTTCTCCCTCCTTAGCTAGCTGTAGCGGCCTTAGTTCTAGGAGTTGTACCTTAGAGAACTCTAGTGTTTCCGAGCCCTCGAACTAGTGCAAAGATGTCTTCCCAAAGTGATTCCCAGGACATCTCAGGGGCGCCCTCGATGGAGGATGAAGTCATTTCGGACGTGGAGTCCACAAGCGAACAACCCTCGCCATGGAGTTGCAGAAAGCCCTCGTTGCTGAGGCGGAAGCCGAGGGCTTCGAACAAGAGTGTGAGGACGAAGAGCTGGCCCTCGCCTGGCAAGTAGCTGAGGAAGAGGCGCAGAAAGAGAGCGCGAGGGTCACTGTTGCTGTTCTCCCCCCTCGGGGCACTGGCGAGGCCAGCACCTCTCGGCCGCTGAACGCGGTTCCCATCCGGGTGGCCCCCGGAAAAAAGAAGGCGAAGGTTGCTGCCCCCAAGAAGAAGGGCAGCGTTGCAGACCAAGGGAAGCCCCTCGATATGCCCGAGGGGTATTCCTACTTGAACACCACCGCCTTAGAGATAAGGTCGAAAGATGATGCGGTGGATCTTTATGTCACTCAATTACACGTGGGCCCCTCGGCCATCGTGGTGGCACCGGGTCCCGATGACGTCCTCTCCCGGGCTCCCGAGGACTGCATTGCGGTGCACATCCTCTCCGTGTCGATGGGGCTCCGGTTCCCCCTACATCCCTTCCTCCGGGAGTACCTCCGGTTCGTGGGTTTGGTCCCCTGCCAACTGACCCCGAACAGCCATTCCTGCATCACGGGTTTCCTCCAGCTCTGCAAATCTCGGGGGGTAACACCTAGCCTGGATCTCTTCTTCCAAAGCTTCAACCTGTGCCGGGGGGGGGGGGGGGGGGGGGCATGCGAACGCCGAGGGCTTCGCAAACCTGCACCAGGTGGCATTGTTCAAGCTTTTTACTGAGGCGCCCTCCTCGAACAAAGGGTGGAAAGACCGGTGGTGTTACGTGAAGTTGTCCGAGAGCCCCTTTCCGAGGGAATTGCGTGACCGGTTTAGGAGGCATGAGAAGAGGAGGAGCGCCGCCCTTGAGAAAGATGGCAGGGTCCTGGCAAAGATCCCGGAGGGCCGGGACAAAGACATAACCATCAAGGAGTGCACCCAAGAGGAGGATCTCTACACCCTCGGGTTCCGGCGGTATCGCTTCCTGGGGGAAACAGATGAGAAGTTCCCGGCATTTGAGGGAGCCTCCGGAGGTAGTGGCTGAGGGCACCCTCGTTTTCGTACCTTAGCACATAGTTGTTTGTTGTTTGTTCCTTTTTTGTGCCATCGGTTACTGACCCCTCGGTTTTAACCCCGTATTGTTTTGCAGGTATCCCAGTCAACATGATGAACGTCAGGGGGCTCGCTGATTTAAAGAAGAAAAAGTCCTCCAAGGCCCCGAAGGGAACGGATGCTGGCGTCCCAAAACCCGCCGGTGACTTCTTCAAGAAGTCGGAGGGGCCGTCGGCGGCCCCAAACACTGACGTTGCTGCTGCTGCCAAGAGAAAAGGCGCGGGCAAGGCTCTCGAGGGCAAAAGGCCGAAGACGGGAGATGCTGGGAGGAAAGGTCCCCTCGTGGTTATTGTTGACGATTGTCCCGCCTTCAGGGCGCATGATGAGGAGATGACGGTGGCGGAGGTGTCGGGGGGTGTCCAGGAGCCATCTTCTGAGGTCCTGACGGTTTCCCTCCCGGTAGGAACGACCGTGACGAATTGCACGGCTGACCCGAGGGTGCTTCTGAGGGGTATGACCCCTGAGATTGACAGAGCAGCCCTCGGGGCTGATGATGACCAAGCCCTTGAGGACAGGATCCTCCGGTCTTCCCTCACGGTAAGTTTTTGACAGTTTACCGTTTTTACTTTGTGCTAGGAAATAATGTACGACCTTCCTAACTTCTGTATTTTTTGTAGACCTGCATTGCCCTCGGAGAGCAAGCCCGGAGGCTAGAGGAGTGGCGTCTTCGCAAGGCCGAGCAGGATGCCAAGATGCGGGAGCTCATCCGCCAGAATTCCGATGCCATCCGGCAGATGGCTATGCTGGAGGAGAGCCTTCGGCAGATGACCCAGCGGGCGGAGGCCGCAGACCGGGGCAAGGTCGAGGCTGAAAGGTCCGCAGCTGAGGCCCTTGAGAGAGCTGTTAGAGAGGCCGAGGCCGCCAAGGCGGAGGCCGTCGAGAAAGCCCGAGGGGACGCCATCTCTGGTTTCTTGGCAAGGGGGTGGCGAGCAGAGGAGCACAAGTAGTGGCTGTCCTCGGTCGTCGAGTCCTCAGTCGACGAGTGGTGCGATGGGCCCGGTGTGGAGTGGGTTTCCCGAAAGGGTAAACAGTACTATGATGGGGGCGAGTTTTTCACTCAAGCCCTTATCTACCGGAGGATGGCCCGCCACCTGAAGATTGAGCAAAAGGATTTCGACCCGGCAGCATACGGACTTCCCCCCTGCAGCCAGACGTCCGTGTTCCTCTCCCCTCCGATGTCGAGAGGCCAGACTTGGAGGACACCGAGCTGATGAAGGAGGCCGAGGGTGACGAACCTGAGTCCGGTACAGAGGTTACTTCAAAGCCTTCGGAGGAGACGGCTCCCGGGGATGTTAATTTGTAATTTCTTAATTCAACATGTTTTGAACAATCCCGTTGTAATGAATGCTTGTATTCCCTTGGCCTTCGGCCCTCTGTACATTTGGATTTCTTTTCTTTGATGAATGAATGTTTGCCTTCGGGCTTTTGGTATATAATACGTTTCCCTTTCATTGTTTCTCTTTAAGTATATGCTTCCGTTTTTTTTTGAATGTATGCCTTCGCCCTTCTTTGAATGTATGCCTTCGCTTTTCTGAATGTATGTTTAGGACTTAGAATATATTCTTCCAAATGTAGTGCCTCTCGTAGCCCTCGACTGCTAGTAATCTTTAGTCAGTTGAAGCTTTCACTGAGGGCGCAATGTTCAGGACTTAGAAATATTTCTAAGTGTTTGTTCATCTGTTGGCCCCCGGCTAATTCCTTCCCCCTGGTTCTATGTAGCTTTCATGAGATAACCGGAGGCGAGCTGTTTTAGGACTTGGAAGAATTTTTCTAAGTGTTTGAATGCAGTCTAGCCTTCGGTATTTGGGTACCCATCGCTGGATGTATGACCGAGGGCCCAGAAATAGTTAGGACTTAGAATATTTTTCTAAGTATACTTTTGCAAGTCCTCATCCGTATGGCCCTTGAGCTGTATGGAGATTTGACCGAGGGTAAAAACTTTTGGGACTTAGAAATTTTTCTGAGTGTATCATGTATGAAGTAGGAGCCCTCTGGTAGCATGGAGATTTGACTGAGGGTCAAAATATGTAGGACTTAGAAATTTTTTCTAAGTGTAGCTTCACTAAGTCTTCAACCGTATGGCCCCTCGGGCAGCATGGAGATTTGACCGAGGGTCAAAATATGCAGGACTTAGAAAATTTTTCTAAGTATAGCTTCACCAAGTCTTCAACCGTATGGCCCCTCGGGCAGCATGGAGATTTGACCGAGGGTCAAAATATGTAGGACTTAGAAAATTTTTCTAAGTGTAGTATGTGTGAAGTAGGAGCCCTCGGATGACTGTGAGGGCCTTGTCTCAGATATGCCTTCGGTTGACTGGCGGCTCCATAAGGGGCAAAGCATTTAGGACTTATACTTTTTTTTATAAGAATTTCCTGTTGCTGGCCTTCGGGGGAACCCTTCGGCTGTATACGTTGTAGGTTTAGGATAGTTTCCTTTGCCTTGTGATGTTGGCTTGTGGCAATAAAAAGCCTTCGATAGTTTGCTATGTCCCCCCAATGTTGCTATAGGAGAGTTTGTAGTCCAAGTCTAGCATAAAGAGGCAGACTCCCTCGGGAACTGTCTGGATGTGTCCCCTCGGCATGTGGTGAGGCGCCGGGGGTTATTCTTGATTTGATTTGGCCAACATCTGATAGCTTTGTCATAAAGTAGCCTTCGGTAACGTTTTTGAGCTGTTGTTGACTGAGTTTGCCATGTTTTGTAGTATTTGAACCTTCGGTTTTAGGTATAGCCGGAGGCAGTCCTTGAGTGGATTTAGCCATTTGTTGATGATGTCTGTTGTGAATGGTATCCTTTGTGCTTGTGAACTTCCAGGTACCGAAGGTGTTCCCGTGGGGAGCCCTCGGTATGTTTTTGTGAATTGTTGGAGTGATGTACTCATTGATTTCTCGCCGAGTCTACTCCCCTTCACCACCCCATTTTTTTAGTAGTGAAGGGAAGGCTTCAAGAAACTTGGTTTCTTGGTAAGGCTTGGCCTATCGGGAGGTAACAGAATACACCATTAGCTCCCCCCTCAGGTTAACCTTCCGAGTTCCGAGGGGATCGAGGGTCAATTCCTGGGTACAAGATATGGTGGTCTGTAGCCTGCCTCCCCTTGGGGGATGGCGCGGAAAGCGCCTCAGTTTTGAAAGTCGTCCCCTGGGCGCTAGACATAGTCCGTGGCCTGCCACACCCTTGGGGTGGTGGCGCGGGGAGCGTTTCGGTTTGGAAGTCGAATCCTGGGCATTTCTCGTGCCTGTCATACCCTTGGGATGATGACGCGGAAAGCGTTCCGTTTTGAAAGTCGAATCCTGGGCATTTCTCATGCGTGTCATACCCTTGGGGTGATGACGCGGAAAGCGTTTCAGGGAAGGGTTTTCATTTGCACACTGGTTGCAAATGGCCGGGTGCACTACGTGCTGCCGGCACCGAGAGATGGCGCCTTCGGTATAGGCATCCTCGAGGGGTACGACTTAGGAAACAACACTTGGTGTTTGTTCCGATGTACGGCCCCCGGCACTTGGTACCGAGGGGTCTTCTGTAAAAATAGTTGGTGTTTTTCCTTCACTTGTCGTAGGGGACTGTGGTGTCTACCCTCGGTACTTGGTACCGAGGGGTCTTCTGTGGAAACACTTGGTGTTTCTCCCCGATTGTTGAAGGGGATTGTGTTATCTACCCTCGGTACTTGGTACCGAAGGGCCTTCTTGTGGAAACACTTAGTGTTCTTTCTCATTTGTTGAAAGCTGCTAGTGGCGTGTCCCCCCGGCACCAGGTGCCGAGGGGTTTCCTTGTGGGGACAGGTGGTGCTTTGTCGTAGGTGATAGTATTGTCTACCCTCGGCACTTGGTGCCGGGGGTTCTTCTATTGTGGTGAGGCCTTGGGCCTGAGGGTGATATGAGGGCTTGGCCCCTGTGATAATCTTGTTCCGTGTTCTCGGTGTCTTCAAAATGCCTTCATTCTTCAGAATTCTTAGGCCTTGGGCCGTAAAATAATACATTCACTAGTTATGAGGGCTTGGCCGCTCTGATGTTATTGATAAAATTTAACTAAGTGATGTACATTCCAGTGCCTGGGGACTTCAGTCCCGTTAGGGCGTTTTAATTTGTAAGTTCCCGGTTTGATGATGGCTGCCACGATGTAGGGGCCTTCGAATTTCGGCGCCATCTTTCCGCCCTCGGTTGGTTGGCTAGCTTCCCTTCTTCGGAGAACATAGTCCCCCACTTGGAATTCCCGGGAGCGAACCTTGGCGTCAATGTAACTCTTCACCTGCCTTCGGTAGTTTTCTACGCGTATGAAGGCTTGCTCTCGGCATTCTAAAATAAGGTGGAGGTCGAGGGCCATATTGGAGTCGTTGGCTTCGGGATCATACTGTGTGACCCTCCGGGTTGGAAGAGTTACCTCAGTGGGGGCTTTGGCTTCAAATCCGTAGCAAAGGGAGAAAGGTGTCTCGCCAGTTGCCCGCCGAGGGGTGGTACGGTAGGCCCATAAGATGTTGTGGAGCTCTTCCATCCAACCGCCCCCTTCGGCCTCCAGCTTCTTCTTTAGGCCCTCAAGCAAGGTCTTGTTGGCGTTCTCCACCTGTCCGTTGCCCTGAGGGTAGGCAACGGATGAGAAGGTGTGTTTGATGCCCCATGCCTCTAGGAGGGCACAGAAGGGGGCTGCCTCAAACTGGGTCCCATTGTCGGAGATGATCTGTTGAGGGACGTCAAACCTTGTGAGGATGTTCTTGAGAACAAAGTGACGGCACCTGGCCTCAGTGATGCTGGCGAGGGGCTTCGCTTCCACCCATTTGGTGAAGTAATCGATGGCGACAATGATGTACCTGTTGTTGGAGGTACCCCTCGGCAGAGGGCCCACAAGGTCTATTCCCCATCGAGCGAAAGGTATGGATGTGCTGATGGGGGCATAGTTGACCGCTGGCCTGCCGGGGGCTTTCTGGAAGTGCTGGCATGCGGGACACCTCCGGGCAAGGTCCGCACAATCCCGGGCCATCGTAGGCCAGAAGTAGCCCTGGATTATCAGCCTTCGGGACATGGAGAAGGGTCCCTGGTGAGCTGAACAAGTGCCACTGTGTACTTCCTCCATCGCCACTTCGGCTTCATCTTGATGAATGCACCGAAGTAGTGTCCCGTTGTAGGACCTTTTGTAAAGCCTCCTGTCTTCGATAATGTAGCTGGGAGCGCTCAGCTTTGCCAGCTTGGCGCGGGCCTCATCTTCGGGCAATTTCCCTGTGATGATGAAGGCAACAATGTCCGAGATCCAGTCCTCCTGTCTTTGTTGTATACTCATGACGGGGCTAACATGTATGCTAAAGAGGTTGAGTTCTTCCACTTTGGCAATCTTCGAGATATGCTCAGGGGATTCTGCCGAGAGCTTTGATAAAATGTCGGCCTCGGAGTTTTGAGCCCTCGGTATTTGAGTAAGAGAGTGTGCCTCAAATACTTTAAGCAACTCCTTGGCCGCCTCCTTGTATTGCTTCATTCTCCCTTCCTTGGCTTCGTACTCCCCGGAGATTTGGCCGACGACTAACTTGGAGTCGCACTTGACGTGGATTTGTCGGGCCTTCATGTTAGCTGCCATCCGAAGGCCACAGAGGAGGGCCTCGTATTCGGCTTCATTGTTGGAGACTTTGAAGGAGAAACGGACTGCATAATAGGCCCGGAAGCCCTCGGGTGAGATGAGAACCACCCCTCCTCCACATGCCTTGATGGCAGAGGAGCCGTCGGTGTAGAGGGTCCACCAATCATCCGAAGGGGACGAGGGCTCCTCGTCCGTGGCTGCCCTTGTCGTACACTCCGTCACGAAGTCCGCTAGGGCTTGGCCCTTGATAGCAGGCCTAGGACGGATGTCGATGTTGTATTGGCTCAAGAAGACAGCCCATTTTACCATTCGGGAGGAGCTCGTGGGGCTCCTCATCAAGGCGCCGAAGGGTTGGTGAGTGAGGACTTGGACTGGGTGAGTCTGGAAGTAATGGCCCAGCTTCTTGACGGTCCACACGATAGCCAACACCGTCTTTTCCACGGGGGAGTACCGGAGCTCCGCTTCCCTGAGGGTCTTGCTAACATAGAAGATGGCATGTTGGATGCCATCCTCTTCCCGGATGAGTACTGAGCTGATGGCAGCCGGGCTAACACCCAAGTAGAGGTACATGATCTCCCCTACCTTGGGTTTAGAGAGCACGGGGGGGTGAAGATAAGTACCGTTTCAGCTCCTCGAATGCCCCCTGACATTCTGTAGTCCACTGGAAACTGGCGGTTTTCCTCATGATCTGGAAGAAGGGTAAGGACTTCTCCGCCGATTTTGATAAAAAGCGATTGAGGGCTGCCAGGCGGCCCGTCAATCGTTGGACCTCCTTTACGTTGCGTGGGGGCTCCATGTTGATGATGGCCTGGATTTTCTCGGGGTTGGCCTCGATACCCCTTCGGCTCACCATGTAGCCCAAGAATTTTCCACCTGGATGCCGAAGGTGCACTTCTTTGGGTTCAGCCGAAGGCTAAATTTCTGCATGATGGCGAAGATCTCCCTCAGGTCATCAGCATGGCTTGCTGACTGCTTGCTTTTGACGATCATATCGTCAACATATGCCTCCATGGTGCGCCCTAGGACAGCTTGGAATACCCTGGCCACCATCCGAGTGTAGGTGGCACCTGAGTTCTTTAGGCCGAAGGCCATGACGAGGTAGCAGAAGATGCCCTCGGGAGTCATGAAGGCTGTTTTTTCAGCGTCTTCCTCATGCATGTATATTTGATGATATCCGCGGAATGCGTCGAGGAATGACATGATTTCACACCCCGCGGTTTCATCCACAAGTTGATCAATATTTGGCAAAGGAAAGGGGTCCATGGGACACGCCTTGTTGAGATCCGTGTAGTCCACGCACATGCGGAATGAGGGTGGTTTCTGTGCGAGGACCACGTTTGCCAGCCATGAGGGGTACTTCACCTCCTTGATGTTCTTGATAGAGAGGAGCATGGCGACCTCCTTCTTCACAAATTCCCTCCTCTCGGCCGAGAGGGGTCTCCTCCGCTGCTGTACTGGTTTGGCCGAAGGGTCCACCGAGAGGCGGTGGGTGATGACCCTTCGGCTGATCCGGCATGTCCTCCGACCCCCATGCAAACACAATGGAGTAGGCGCGGAGGGCGCTGATGATACCGGTCTTCAAATCTTCGGGGAGCTTGGATCCAATCTTCACGACTCTCTCCGGCTTGGCCGGATCGAGCGCGAAGTCTTCTACCTCCTCGGTTGGTTCAGCCCTCGGCCTCCTTTCTTCCGCTTCCACAGTTCCGGTGATGGTGTCAACGCGGAACTCCGTCTTGCTAACCTTCTTTGTAACTTGAAGGTAGCAAGCGCGTGCAAGCTTTTTGTTCCCCCTTGAGTAACCGATTCCCCCCTCGGCTGGGAACTTGAGGCAGAGGTGCCTCATGGAGATGACGGCTTCGAGGTCCTCGAGGGCTGGCCGGCCGAGGATGATGTTGTGGGCGCAATTGATGTTGACGACGACGAACTCCACTTCGAGCTTGGCTCTATGGAGGCCGTCGCCGAAGATTACCGGGAGGGTTATGACCCCCTCGGAATCAATGGTGTCGCCGGTGAAGCCTGCAAGAGGGGTCTTGATGGGCCGAAGGGACCCCCTCTCTAGATGCATCTCTCTGAAGGTGCTGAGGTACATTACATTGACGGAGCTGCCTGTGTCAATGTAAGTTCTGTGAATAATGGTGTCGTTGATCTCTGTGCGGATGACGAGGTCATCCCTGTGTGGGGAGGATACTGGGGGGAGATCAGCGTTAGTGAAGACAATGGGCTCCTCCCTCAGCCGCTTTACTGGGGGCATATGAGTGACTTCCCCCACGTAAAGTGATTGAGCCCACTTCTTTCGTTGACTCGTAGAATCACCCCCGGTATTTCCCCCTGTGATCATGAGGATGTGGCGTTTCTTTTCCTGGTACCGGGGGTACTCCTCCTCCTCTTCCTCCAGATTTCCAATCTCCCTCTTCTTGCCGAGGGGGATGGTGTTGGGGTTGACCCATGCATTCACTCTCGTAGTTTGCCCTCGGGGTGGCCCTTAATGAGGGGGGCCTTGCTGCTGAGGGCCCTGGACAAACTGGGACAAATGACCAGCTTGTATCAACCTCTCGATGGCCGTCTTCAGCTGATGGCAATCATCAGTCCTGTGCCCCTGGTGTCGGTGGAAACGACAGTAGGGGTAGTTTGGATTGATGGCAAATACTTCCGAGGGCGCGCGTGAGTCTCGCTCCACGAGGCCCCTCTCCTCAGCAAAATCCAGGATGACGCTGACGGGGTGCGTCAATGGTGTCCAAGGGTGCTCCAGGAGGACAGGCTGTGCCCAAGCCCTCGGGTTCCCCTTGTAGCCTCCCCCGGGCTTGGCTTGGCCATGCCGGGGGCGATCACCGGAGGGGGCAGAATCCTTGGGATGATTGTGGGGAGCCCCCGGCCCCCGATTACCTTTGTCGTCCGACCGAGGGCGTTGCTGATCTGGGACATGGTGACATTTCTGGACCTGTTGGGCCTTTATTGGAGTAGTAGGAGTCTGTGGGCCGGGGGTTCCCGGGCCATATACTCCATCATCTCCATTTCTGATGGCCAATATAACTTTCTAAGGTGTAACCATGAAATAGGACTTTCTACGTAAAGTTTCTTTAGTTAATGAATGAATTTTCAATATCAGGGTCTCGTTGACACTGAAATTTATACATAGGCATATAACGATTATAAAACTATAAATTAAATATTTTCTATTGTTTGATGTATCCTTACATTATACATATAATATCATTAACACTATTTTCTAATGTTTAATGTATAAATGTATAAATTAATACATTTTCTATAGTTAATGTATAAAACCATAAATACATATACATACGCATATACAGGCGCATTTTTAGGGGGTAGATTAGGTTATCAAGAATGGGACCCCCGATTTATGGGGCCCAAAATTTTAAAAATCTATTAGTATTAAATATAAAATAAAATATATTGCAATATATTGCCCCAAAAGTTTTAAAAATCTATAGTAATATTATATACTAAAACTTAGATCCATCATTTTTTTCTGATCTTTTACTCAAATTGCTTGAAAAATGAGTTGTGTTGCTTTAAATAAAGTATAAGTAGATTTTATAAAAAAATATTACATTATTTAATAAATATTTAATTGATTTGAGTATAAATATTTATAATAAGATATTTTTAAATTGTTTATATTCATGTGGGCCGCCCGCCGGCGTATACTTATATAAATTTATACTTGAGATGATAGGAGGTGCATCCTTTTGTCTGGGAGTGACCTATCTGATCCACAATGTACACAATAAAGTCGGAATTATAAATGAATTATATATTGTTGAGAAAAATAAACTATTAATGTCGGAACTGAAAAATAATAAAAATGGTGTGGTTTATATATTTTAAAAACTGTGTATCTGTATTCATTAAGGTCTCGTTGGGGTGTTTAAAATATACCGTACAACCTGTTGTACCGTATTTTTGATACAACCTGAGAGTTGGAGAGGATGATTGTAGGACTGAGGTGATTCCGTGTTTGATACACTTGATTTTGTTCCCTACATTAACTGGGAGAGTGAGAGGAGTGGGAGGTTTTAATTTGGGTTTCCGCGGAATAGATTAATTGTCATGGGATTCAATTTGGGATTCTGCAAAATGGATGTTGGGATATTGACCTAGAGGCCCAATACCCAGATCGGGAAGGCCCAAGATATCCGGCCCAAGTAACAGGCCCATCACTCTATGATGAAAAGATCCAGTAAGGAGACATACCGAACGGGGTTCGGCCCAAATAAAGGTTGACCCAATAAGAAGACATACCGAACGAGGTTCGGACTATATATTATACTTGGGCCAATTTTACAGCATCTTCAGTACGGACCAACATCCCGTTCGAGCAACGGCCAACCAGCAAGTGGCCAGGTGCAGTTAATGCCAGACTATGACATCAGCAAGTGGAAGCATGGATGACCAAGTCGGTGGAACAACGGCCAATCAGGAAGAGGCAGCCCATGCTCTCCATTAGTATAAATAGAAGGTTTCAAGTCATTGTAAGGGTTAGCATTTCAATACTCAAGCTCTAAAATAGCATCATTTGCTCTTATTTCTTGTATTAAAGCATAGTTTCCGACTTACCGATCGGGAAATCCCTTGTAATCAGATTGGTTAATTAATACAAGTGAGCTTTCGAGTTTTAGTTAGTTCAGATCTTATATTTTCTTTTACGCTTTGATTCTGGGTCATTCCTGATATATCCAAAGTTCGTGTTGGGCTTTCGGATCTACGGGACTTACCCTCAACATTGGCGCCGTCTGTGGGAAACTTGCAAAAAGTTTCACTTTCTAAACATCCAAAAAACCTCTATTTCTAAAAATGGTCAGAATCAATTCCTATCATACAAACGACGGTTCACACCGTCATGGGAGGAGTCACACCCCGGGGAGTCAAAACCCCCAGGGACAATCCAGTCGAGGATCATATCCTCGTGTTAATGGGGATTTTGTGATTCCCGAATCTCTGAGGAGAAATCCCCAGGCCATGCGTGACATGGCCCAATTCATGCAGCACATGGCGAACGAAGAAGAAGGAGGTTCCAGCTTTACAGGAGAAACTCCACGCGCGGAAACGACCACAGCGTCATCCCGCTCACATACCCATCGGGATAACCGACGTAGCGCCCCACCAGCAGCGCATCCCAGTCCCAGTGACCGAACCCCGGTCGGGTCGCAAGCTAGAGGACCAACTCCCGTCGGTCATCATTTCCAGTATGCCGAGCGGGAAAATGCGAGGGCCCCTCAACGGCATTGGGACCGGGACTGTACGGATATGAGGGTTCCACCACCGCCCCCTTTGACGGCCCAGGAGGAAGAGATGGCCGAGATGAGGAGGCAAATGAATGAAACGCGGGACCAGATGAACAGGGTACCTGTACAACCTGCGCCAGTTCAGCTGGGAATTACTTCCCCGTTTACTAGGGAGCTCATGTACGCGGATATCCAAGGGGGTGCCAAGCCCCCGACCGGCCAAATTTACGATGGGGTGGGAGATCCCCACGTACATCTGAGGAGTTACCAAAGGGGACTTATGCTGCTAGGAGCACCCGAGGCCGCCATTTGCCGTTTGTTTTTCAGCACGCTCAGGGGGCCTGCCCAGGAATGGTTCGGGACATTACAGCCCGGGTCAATCAATAGCTTTGCCGAGTTATCAGCGTTATTCTTGGCTCAATTTGCTTCCAGTGCCAATCCCAAACGGCACTTCAGCTATTTGACCAACGTGAAGCAAAACGCCAAGGAGACCCCCAACCAATTCCTGAAAAGGTGGAGGGATGAAACTTTAACAGTGGGAAGCATGACGGATGATACCGCCATTACCCTGTTCACAAATGCTCTCCGAACGGGGGAGTTGTACAAAGAATTGAAGAAGAATCCGGGTACGGCGTACGCCGAGGTGTTAGATAGGGCTCGTAAGCATGCCACCCTAGAAGAAGAGATAATGATCAGGGATAAGGTCATTACGCCTGCTGCCCCGATCATACTGGCCGATCGGCTGGGTCCTAGCCCAGCGGCCACTTTACCTCCCAAGCAAGGGAGATTTACACCCCTGGTCCTATCAATAGCGACCATCTATCAGAACGAGAGGGACAATATTCCCATCCCGACTGATTCTGGACAGTTCATGGGAACGGATGACAATGCTTTCTGTAAATATCACAACAAAAAGGGTCATGCCACCAATGCCTGCAAGGCCCTGCAAACAGCAATTGAGGATCTGATCCGAAGGGGCCATCTGGGCAAATATGTGAACAAAGATTCAAATGCAATGGGCACGTTAAAACCGGCCAGGAAACCTAATAGCTGGCACCGGGATGCTCAACGTGACGCCCAGCCTCAAAATGATGTGTATGTCCCTCCCAGGGATGAGCCAGAGGGCTCGGGAGGCCCCGGAAAGAAGCCTCGAATGGAGGTCAAGGTCATCTTTGGGGGCGGGGAGACCGGAGATTCGAACGCTGAACGGAAAAGGTTCGAGCGAAGTCTTTATGTGGGATCCGTCTCTGCTCCCCCCCCCCCCCCCCCAGAAGAAAGGAAGGACAGACCCGATCACGTTCGGGCCAGCTGATCTACCCAACTCTCCAAGCCCCCACAGGGATGAACTGGTGGTAAGCATGTGTATTGACAATGCTTTAATACGCCGAGTGCTGGTCGATACTGGGAGCAGTGTGAATGTATTGTATCTACAATCATTCGAGAAAATGGGTCTACAAAGGAGCCAACTGACCCACCTGCGGACTCCACTGGCAAGTTTTACCGGTAACTGCATCGAGGCGGAAGGGACCATCCAATTAATGGTTGAAATTGGGGATGAAACCCACAGAGCGTCACTCTGAATGATGTTCGTGGTGGTAGATATAAAGTGCACCCACAATGCCATATTGGGCCGACCGGGATTGGAAGATCTGGAGGCAATAGCCTCTGTCCGCCACTCATGCATCAAATTCCCTACAGATACTGGGGTAGGGGTGGCCAGAACTGACCCAACAACAGCCCGGACATGTTATCGGGAGGCCCTGAAACAGATGAACACTCGTGGGATGCGGGTGAATACAATTGAGGTGGAAACCCACCGAACGGAGTTTGAGGCACACCCAGAGCCCGCCACCCTTCTTGAACAAATCGACCTCGACTTCCCCCCGAACCGTAAGGTTGCTATCGGGGTAGATCTGGAGGCTGATATCCGGGATGGTGTGATTGACGTCCTCAAAAAGTTTCAGGTGTTGTTTGCCCGGGGGCCAGAAGATATGCCCGGCATTGATCCAGAAATAATATGTCACAAACTTGCCGTTCGGTCTGATGCGAAACCGGTCCAATAGAAGAAACGGTATCAAGCAACCGAACGGCGGGAATTCACAAAGAAGGAAGTGGCCACTTTGCTAAGGATAAAGCACATCCGTCCGGTAATCCACGTAGAATGGCTATCCAATGTGGTTCTAGCCCCAAAACAATCTACCTGGAGAATGTGCGTGGATTACTCTGATCTGAATAAAGCATGCCCCATGGATCCCTACCCAGTGTCGAGGATCGATCTGCTAGTGGATGAGACTGCCGGGTGTGAGTTACTGAGCTTCATGGATGCTTTCCGGGGTTATCATCAGATATTCATGCACCCGGCCGATGCGGAGAAAACGGCGTTCGTTACTTCGGATGGCATGTTTTGCTACATCGTCATGCCATTCGGATTAAAGAACGCGATGACAACCTTCCAGAGGATGATCGGGATGCTGTTCAAAGATGTGCTGGGTGTCACAATGGAAGCCTACGTTGATGACATCCTGATCAAGAGCAAAAAGAAGGAAAACCATGTCCTGGACATAGAAAAGGTGTTCGGGATAATGCAAAGGGCGAATATGAGGCTGAATCCCAAGAAATGTGCGTTTGCTGTAAGAGGAGGCAAATTTTTGGGGTACATGATGAGCGAGAAGGGGATTGAGCCCAATCCAGAAAAAGTAAAGGCAATTGTGGACATGGAGGCTCCGAGGAATCTCAAGGAAGTGCAGAGGTTGACCGGTCGGCTAGCAGCCCTGAGCAGATTCCTATCCCAACTGGCCGATCGAGCTATCCCGTTCTTCCAAATCATGAAGAAAGCCAACCCTTTCGAGTGGACGGCCGAATGCCAAACGGCCTTTGAGGATTTCAAGACATATCTGTCTTCCCCCCTGGTCTTGACAAAACCCGAACCAGGGGAACATCTGTATATGTACCTTGATGTGGCTGACTTGGCCGTAAGCACAGTACTGTTGAAAGAAGAAGATGGCGTTCAACGGCCAATCTATTTTGTGAGCAAGGCATTGAACGGCCCGGAAACCAGGTACACCTTGCTAGAGAAGAATGTACTGGCCCTGATAGCTGCCATTAAACGTCTGGCCCCGTATTTCCAGACCCACCCGGTAACTGTATATACTACCCAGCCATTAGCCACCATCTTGAGAAATCCTATGGCAAGTGGGCGCATTACCAAGTGGAGTCTCCTGATCGGGCAATACGAGGTAGATTTCAAACCCCGGCCTACTATCAAAGGGCAGGCCCTGGCCGATTTCATTGCAGAATGTACCGCCCGGCCCTCAGAAAAAGATTCCGAGAACAACGGGTTGGATAACTGGTGGGAAATGTATGTGGATGGAGCATCTAGTGCCAAAAGTTGTGGAGCTGGAGCTGTGATCACATCGCCCGAGGGGTTCAAAGCATATTATTCCATTCATTTTGATTTCAAGGTGACCAACAATGAGGCTGAATATGAGGCTCTCATTGCTGGTTTAAAGTATGCAAGGGCCCTGGGCACCGATCGGTTAAAAGTCCGATCGGACAGTCAATTGGTGGTACATCAAGTGAATGGCACGACTGAGGCCAAAGAAGAAAGGATGAAGGCCTACAAGGAAATGGTCGAGGAGTAGATACGCAAATTTGAACAGGTGGTGCTCGACCAGATATCCAGAATCGAAAATACTGAAGCAGATATCCTGTCCAAATTAGAGCATACGGCGTTCGACGATCGAGCACAGGAGATCCCGGCTCATATCCAACGTTTTGCCCATCGGGAAACATTGGCAACCCCAGCAATCATGGTGCTCCAGATCGAGGCCATATCTTATGCCATCCCGAGCTGGGTCGTGGATATGACCAACTACCTAAAAGACGGAACCCTCCCACAAGATAAAAATCCTGCTTATCAAATAAAATGCATCCAGAGGAGGGCTTCCATGTTCGAATTGGTGGACGGGCAGCTATACAAAAAGACATTTGGGGGCCGTATCTGAAATGTCTCCCACCCGATCTAGCGGCAGCTGTAATGGAAGAGATTCATGAAGGTATCTGTTCCAGCCACCAAGGGCCCAAGACATTGGCCAGAAAAATCATCTTGCAAGGGTATTATTGGCCAACTATCCAACAGGACTGCTTCGCGCATACTAGGAAATGTAAGGTATGCCAATTATACGCACCGGTTCCCGGACGGCCTGCCACTTTCTACACTCCAATGACGGTGGCCCTTCCATTTGCAAGATGGGGAATAGACCTGTTAGGTCCTCTACCTACTGCACCCGGAAACAACAAGTACATCATTGTGGGGATAGATTACTTCACCAAATGGGTAGAGGCCGAGCCACTGGCCAGCATCACAGATGTTAAATGCCAGAAGTTTGTCTGGAAAAATATCATTTGCCGGTTCGGAATCCCTGAACAGATTATAACTGACAATGGAAGGCAGTTCGTGAGCCGGAATTTTGAGAACTACCTGGTCAAATGGGGGAACAAGCATTCCAGAGCGTCCGTCGCATACCCTCAGGCAAATGGCCAGGTGGAAAATATGAACCGAACTATCATGGATGGCATGAAGAAGAAGCTGGAAGAATACTCCTCATCGTGGCCTGATCAGTTGAATTACATTCTGTGGACTTACAGGACCACACCCCGAACGGCCACGGGAGAGACTCCATTTGCCCTTGCCTATGGTTTTCAAGCCAAAGTACCAACGGAGATCCTAGTTCCCACACACCGAACGGTGCATTACAGCCCAGAACAGAATGAAGATAACTTACGGGCTGAATTGCATTTCATAGAAGAAAGAAGGGATCTGGCAGCGGCACGAATGGAAGAGTATCACAGGGCCACAAGAAGATAATTTGATAAACAGGTTAAAGTTCGTTCAATCGAGGTAGGGGACCTGGTGCTAAGAAAGAGAGAGAAAAGCAAACCGCTCGAAGGGGGTAAAATGGCACAAAATTGGGAAGGCCCCTACCAAGTATGTAAGAAGTATGCTTCAGGAACGTTTGGCCTACAAAATACCGAAGGCCGACCGGCAGGAACTTGGAATGTGGAGCATTTGAGGAGATTTTATCAGTAAAAACGGCTGTTGCCACCTCTGAAAAAAAAATAGAGAGGGAGACATAACTTCCACAAACTCAGCCCATGGTTAACTCGATCATTCCGGATAACCGAATGACGAACGGGTTAACAACATGGAAGGAAAATCAATTCTCAGTTTAGAGAGTTTTTGACCCTAGAATTATGAAAGAATAAAGGGATCAAAAACGGCTTGAAGAATTGAGGCTCAGAAAATCGGTGCCCGTGGTTAACTCAATCATTCCGGATGACCGAATGACGAACGGGTTAGCAGCATGGAAGGAAAATCAATTCTCAGTTTAGAGAGTTTTTGACCCTAGATTTATGTAAGAATAAAGGGATCAAAAACGGCTTGAAGAATTGAGGCTCAGAAAATCGGTGCCCGTGGTTAACTCAATCATTCCGGATGACCGAATGACGAACGAGTTAACAGCATGGAAGGAAAGTCATTCTCAGCCAATGGCTGGGAGTTTGACGCTCAGATAGTCCCACCTCAGCGGTTAATATGAGAATCGATTCTGGAAAACCGAATGACGAACATATTAGCAATTTGGAGGGAGCCATTATTTCAGCAAGAGTTTTGACCCTGTAATTACGCATTGATGAAGGCATCAAAATGGACTGGAGTTCGAAGGACAGTGATTCTCACCTCAGCTTGTTAACACGTAGAATCATTCTGGATGACCGAATGACGAACGGGTTAACAGCTTGGAGGGAGCCGAGTCGTCAACTTAGCCAAAGTCGACCCTGTAATTACGTACGGGCAAAGGGATCAAAACGGCTTGGAGATGGTGTCAAGACTGTAAGATATGGATTAACCGAGCGACGTTCGGATAAAGTACGGATTGTCGCCCGGGGAATCGGAACTATGGTTTTGAAAAATCTCGCCTCAGTCATAAAACTTGACTTGGAAGCTAGTCGCCCTTTTAGCTATAAGTAAGGAATGACCCAAATTCGGTGATCTTGCTTACAGTTCGAAAAGGGTTACCCCAGACCCCTAATATGGATGATACGAGCCAGAGAGAACGGTTCGGAATGCATCGGAATTATGGGTTTGGAAGGGAGAGAGCCTCACCTCAGCTTGTTAACGCATGAAATCATTCTGGATGACCGAATGACGAACGGGTTAACAGTTTGGAGGGAGCCCCTATCCCAGCCGAGAGTTTGACCCTGTGGTCACGATCAAAACGGCTTGGAGGAATTCACCTCAGCTAAGAGTTTTGAACCCGTGCGTCACGAACAGGAAAAGGGATCAAAACGGGTTCGGGAAAGGTGTCAGAACAATTGTGAAGAGAGTCTCACCTCAGCTTGTTAACACGTGAAATCATTCCGGATGACCGAATGTCGAACGTGTTAACAGTTTGGAGGGAGCCCCTATCCCAGCTGAGAGTTTGACCCTGTGGTCACGATCAAAACGGCTTGGAGGAATTCACCTCAGCTAAGAGTTTTGAACCCGTGCGTCACGAACAGGAAAAGGGATCAAAACGGGTTCGGAAAAGGTGTCAGATATAAAGATACATGAGCCGAGTAAGGTTCGGCCACGTAGAGAAGATTGTGAACAAAAAATCTAAGGAAGAATAACAAATACGACAGACAAAGGAAAAAAGTCCAGTTTATTCTTCGGCATTACTAGCCGGAATGTACAAGAAGAACGAATATACAAGAAAAGAGACAACATATAAGGAAAGAAGGCTACACTACTGGAGGATCGCCGTTCGGGGAGGATGTAGGCTGAGAGCTCCCTGCCTGTACTGCATCGTCAGACGCTGCTTTGGATCTTTTCTCCATGACGCGATCGTACGTATTCCCGAACAGATCATCGAAGCCTAATTCATCAGGATCGAACGGCTTGGGGAAACGCTCTAAGATCAGTTCAAGAAACCTGTCCAGAAGCAGGTCCTGACTTTGCTTTACGGTTTTCTCGGTCAGGACATCCAAGAAAGATTTCCCTTCCGGCGTGTTGTCCAGGAGGTCGATCCCTGCCTTGATAGGATCTGAGCTCTCACGCAGAAATTGGCCAAGGTGAGGACCTAGGAATTGTCGGGCCGTGTTCTCCAGAGCGACGTTCAGAGCCTTGCCCCGTTGAAAATCCACTACCGATTGCTGAGCAATCTGAGAAGTATTAACCGTGTAGGGTTCGGGCAGATGATCTCCAACAGCCTTATCAAATTTAATGTCAGCAGATTCAGCAGCCCGCACCTTGGCCCGGAGTTCTTTAAGTTCCCGGTCGCGACGACGGGACATCTCCTGCATCTCGGCCAGAGCAGCTTTTGCCTTCTCACCCTCTTTGGCCTGCTCTTGAAGGTCGGTCGCTAACTTCCGAGCGGCGGAAAGGAGGACCTGACTGTAATCCCCGATCGCTGGCTAGGGCTTTCATCTCCTTCTCAGCATCAAGAAAGGCCTTGTGATAATACACGCCAGCCTGAAAATAAGGTTACAATGAAAGTCAGATAAGGTAAAACATGAATAGTAGAAAGGTATGGGTCAGAATGAAATGTACCTTGAGTGCTTCCTGGTGACCTGCTTCGAAAAGGTCCGACCAGTGAGTCAAGTTGGTGAAGCTCGGGGGAACTTTGATCGCAGTATGACACCACATAGAAGATGGCATCAACCCGAACAGATACCTCCCTTCTGATCTGGGCCCCATATTTGAGAACTCAACAAACATCCGATCATCGATCAGTGTGGCAGTAAGAACCGGAGTTGGTTTGTTGGCAGGCACCGATCTTTTGGGCTCGACCTCCGGCCCGGTCAAGTCAACCACATGGTCGATCGGGATCAGGTGATCGCCATCATTTCCTTTGCGCTTTTTGCGGGTTTGCTCCGCCGAATCACGATCGGCTATCATCTTCTCCTTCCCTTTTGCAGAAGAAATAGAACGCCGGACGGGTATGGGAGATATCACACCTACAAGAAAGAGAAATAAAAAATAAGAAAGTTGAATTGTGAGAGCGAAGGATGATCGGGTTAAAACCCTACTATGCTTACCAATTCCAGCAGATAACATGCTCGAGGCAGTGACAAAGCTGCGAAGACTTCTGGTCCCTCCCATTCGCAAAGACTCAGCCTGGGAGCATAGAACGGCATCCACCTTGGGCAGGGAATCCCGAACGGGGTATGCGTTCCACCTGTCCGGGAATGGCAAAGAATCACCTACCCGAACGAACAAAAACCGCTCTTCCCAGTCAGCCTGCGGGGTAACGTTCTCTGTGAACAACTGACGGTCAGAACGAGCTACCAGTTTCAGGTACCCGGTCGTCCAGTAGGGCTGATAGCAGTAATGATAAAGGAACAGATCGACGCTGGGGGTGATCCTCAACTCGTGGCACCGGATAATGAAGCCTGTCAGAATACGGTAAGTGCAGGGCACGAACTGAGCGGGCAGTACAGCAACCCGGCGTAAGAACTCCACTATGAATGAATGGAGAGGGAACCGAAGTCCAGCAGTCAGAGCATCAAGGTGCACTAGCACGTGCCCCGGTCTGTGCCTCATAGGGTGCCGAATGAATCCGGCATAGTATTCTCTTGGTGGGGGCAACAACTGGTTAAGTTGCCGTTCAACATCTTCTGGGAGACGTTGTTTGTGTTTCCGTATGCGATTGAAGTGTAGGGCAATGCGGGGTGGCCGCTCGGGCATCCCCTTGTTGTAAACCTGGAGGTCATCTCCAGACAGACATCCATCCTCCTGTGGCTGTTCGATATGTTTGCTGGCCTGAGGATTGGCGGGTTTGGGTGTTTGGGACGAAGAGCCTTCGGCCTGGTTACCAGCGGATGTTTTGCTTTTGCGGATCAAAGGCATCTCTTCAGATTCTGAGCTAGAGGAGTAGTACATAAAAACGCTGGAGGAAATTTGGGAATTCTAGAGAGAGAAGGCTTGAGAGTATGCAAGGGAATTCTAGAGAAAGAAAGCTCGAAAGAAAAATGAGAAAACAGCAGGAGAAATTAGGAGAAGCACCTCTCTATAAATAGGGAAAGTACCGCACAAATCCCTAATCCATGAGCAACACGTGACATTGGGTGGTTACGATTAATTTGGGGCATTTATGATTCATTTTTTGTGCACGTACCCCGGACGGGCTTACAGAGGATTAGCAAAGATCACTGGGGCTTGCTGTTTAGGAAAATGCTAAGTCCTAAATGTCAACCTGAAGCCCGACCGACCAACAGTATCGTGAAAGGTTATCTGGAAGAAAAATGCTAAGTCCTAAATGTCAACCTGAAGCCCGATCGGCCAACAGTATTGTAAAAGGGTTATCTGGAAGAAAACGGCTAAGTCCTAAAAATTGGTTTGAAGCCCGACCGGCTATCAATGTTATGAAGGAGCCCAGGTGCAAAGAAAACCGAGAAAACTGCTAAGTCCTAAAAGTTGACCTGAAGCCCGACCGGCTATCAACGTCATAAAAAGATAGCCTAAGGATTGAACCAAAGCCCGACCGGCTATCAAGTTGTAAGAAATTATCTGAAGCAAGAATGTGCCAAGTCCTAAAATTTGGTATGAAGCCCGAACGGCTGAGTACCAGGGGGAAGGGGGTTTTTCCTTAAATAAATTATCAGAACTTTCTAATGCCCGAACGGCGATCAACGGCGTTAAGATTATTTGAGCAAGAAATAAGTTAGGAAATTGGTTAAGTCCTATGAAACAGGCCGAATCCCGAATGGCGAGTAAATCATGCATTAAAGACAGAAAAGACAGTACGCAAAGTTTCAGGCAAAAAAGGGATATATATTCATCGGTGCTACTGACCGGGAAATACAGGCTACTTGGAAAAAAGAAAATTACAACAAGAATTACAATACATATGAATTATTGATCGGGGGCCATTTCATCTCCCTCTTCATCCTCATCCTCATCATCATCAGACAGGGGTTCAAGCTCTTTCCCCGCAGCCCGATCGGCTTCCCTCTGCTGAGCTCGCAGGAATTTCTCAAACTGAGTCTGGATAATGTCATCTGCGGGGAGATCAGAAGCCTGAACCGGCCTCCCCAGATGATTTTGAAGCTGATTGACAAAGGGACGCAACAAGACCTTGCCAATTTTGCCATAAAGGTCTGAGACAATGGAGTCGTTCCATTTTTTGGCCTCGGGGTCCTTATCTAAGAGGGCCACCCCTGTCGATAGCCGACCAGCGCCTTTGGGGAAACCCTTCAAATACGCCCCAAAGGCGAACGGGATTTGGGCCCTTGCGTGATCATCCTTGATGGCGGAGAATTCATCAGAGGATTTAAACGTATCCCGGACGGCGGACAGATCCACATTCACTTCATACGGACCGTCCGGGATGCTGGATGGCATTTCCTCAAATCTAACTTGTGCGGCCTCAGCGGCAAGGACCTTCGCCTGGGAACCTGCGAGTTGGACCCGAAGGGTACCGAGTTCAGCATCCAGCCTCTGTTTTTCCTCCGCAAAGGCTTTCCGTTCGGCCTCCAGAGAGGCGATGGCAGCAACAGTATGTTGCTCAGCAGAAGACTGGGCAACAATCAGTTCCCGCTCCTTGGCCAGGCGGGCCTCCCGCATCTGAAGGGTGTACAAGCCCATCTACAGAATACCGTTCGAGAATTAGTACTGGTCACAGAGAATAAAATAAAGACAAAGCGCAAAAGACAATGTACCTTCAGAGCAGTCAGAGCCAGACATTCTTCAGATTGCTCGACCGGCAACTGAGGAAGGGAAAAATTGTTGAACCAAGAGGAGGTTGACCAGATCTGGCTCACAGTAGAGCCGGCCCTCTCTAATACCTCATGGACAGGGTCGGATAGAGAGATCCGTTCGACCTGACCCGTGATATGGTCGGTGTGAGTCTCGCCAGCATTCGAGGGTTCTCCCCGAACGGAGTCGAAATGCTGGGAAAATTGGTGCAGTTGATCAGAGCCGAACCGCTCGTCGATCAGCATGGCCTCTAATTGGTCCTGGTGGACCTGTTGTATTGGCTGAGGCTCTGGAAGCGGTTCAGAAGGGGCAGCCTCCTGAGCGGGAATAATGGAGGGAGTAGGTTGTGGGTTCTTCCTGGACTTCTTCCGTTTTCCGGCCCCACCGGCTGCGATGACTCTGCTATCATCCATAGGAGGATCTGGGTTGGGTGCTGAAAAAAGACAAAGAACAATGTTAGTATCGAGCGGCCCTAGCGTGTGAGAAACTAGAAAAAAGAATAAAAGAACGTTTCTCGCACGGGAAGGACCGCCCGGACCAAGGCACTTGGTTTATCAAAACAAGTAAACCCAAGAGAACGGGCAGTACCTATCCCGGCTGTTATAAGTCGTTCGGGGGTCAGATAATTCATGATGTCCATGCACTTATCCTTCTCCACAGCAAGCACGTCCTTGTAGATTTCTTCAGTGAGGACAGGATCAGGGGTTTTGCGGGGAAAGGCATTCCATTTGCGGGGAATCAGACCGTCCGGGATGGACACGAAGAAAAACCGGTCTTTCCACCCTTTGATCGAAGTTGGGTTTCCTTTGAACAGGATGTGTCCCGTTCGAGCACTAGTGGCCAGATAGCCATGGGTTTGTTGGGGGGCTACTTTGAAAAATTGGTGGAAGAGTTCTAGGGTTGGTCGGGCGCCGGCATCTTTGCAACGACAGATGAAACCCGCCATTGCTCGATAAGAGTTCGGCATAATCTGGGCCGGTACAACTTCGTAGAAATTGAAAAAGAAATAATGAAGGGGTGTAGCGGAAATCTATGGCCGGCCCTAATCGAGTCAAAGTGGACTATGGTCATTCTGGGCCTATGACGCATTGGGTGAAGCCCGGCTTGCAAACGGAAATCCACCGGGTCAGGGATAAGGGCCGGAATTTCGGCCCTATTGTGAGAGGTCAATTTTTGCCTCCTCTCCCTAATCAATTTTAGGTCAAGAGTATGGCGAGGAACATCGTTGGGACGTCCGGCCGCCATGGAGGCTATTTCGTCCTCGGATTTGGTGTCATCAGAATCCTCACTGGAGGAAGAAGAAGTGCTAGGGAGGTCCTCCGCCTCAGGCCTGGTATTCGTCGCCGTCTCAGTAGAAACACCGGCAAACGGAACTGGGATGGCATCTACAATGGCGGTGTCACGGTCATCTCCATGAGAGGCCATCTCCGAATCAGAGGAATGCTCTTTGGGGCTCATCTCGATCGAAGCCAGAAATGAAGATGGGAAATCCAAAGTTGGGAAATTACCTGAGCAAGGGAAGCAGGGGGAAATTTGCAGAGGAAACAACGAAGGCCAAGGAATTGCAGAGTCGAAATCCGGAATTGAGGAGTTAAGGGCTAATTTATAGCCTTGAAACCGCCGTGTCGAGAACCAATCAGAGAGTGACACATCACTAGGAGCATTTAAGCTAAACACGCGTCTAATGAAAAGACTAAACGACGGTTATCATGATGAATATGGGGAAATGAAGCGGCAGCCGTCAAATCGCAGTATGGGGAACAGATTACTTCTGTACCCCGATCGCCATTCGGGGTATTATGACATTGGTATACTTCCTGATGCACTCACTTCATTCGAGACATCGGAAGTGGGGGACTTGTGTTGGGATATTGACCTAGAGGCCCAATACCCAGATCGGGAAGGCCCAAGATATCCGGCCCAAGTAACAGGCCCATCACTCTATGATGAAAAGATCCAGTAAGGAGATATACCGAATGGGGTTCGGCCCAAATAAAGGTTGGCCCAATAAGAAGACATACCGAACGAGGTTCGGACTATATATTATACTTGGGCCAATTTTACAGCATCTTCAGTACGAACCAACATCCCGTTCGAGCAACGGCCAACCAGCAAGTAGCCAGGTGCAGTTAATGCCAGACTATGACATCAGCAAGTGGAAGCATGGATGACCAAGTCGGTGGAACAACGGCCAATCAGCAAGAGGCAGCCCATGCTCTCCATTAGTATAAATAGAAGGTTTCAAGTCATTGTAAGGGTAAGCATTTCAATACTCAAGCTCTAGAATAGCATCATTTGCTCTTATTTCTTGTATTAAAGCATAGTTTCCGACTTACCGATCGGGAAATCCCTTGTAATCAGATTGGTTAATTAATACAAGTGAGCTTTCGAGTTTTAGTTAGTTCAGATCTTATATTTTCTTTTACGCTTTGATTCTGGGTCATTCCTGATATATCCAAAGTTCGTGTTGGGCTTTCGGATCTACGGGACTTACCCTCAACAATGGATTAATTTGGAATTCAATGCTTTTTCTCATAAGTGCAATTTCATTTGTGGATGGTGCTTCTTTCTTTATGTTATACTCCCCTCGTCCCAAAAAGATGAGTCAATTTGACTTTTTTTTATCAATGATATTTTAGTTTAAACAATGACTTTAGGAATTCTATTTGTGTGAAATTTATAAATTTTTCACTTTTATGAAAGATTTTTCAATAAATAAGACCCTCATATAATTTTCATATTTTAAATAATTTTGTATAAAAAAATATCATTGGTCAAACTTGACTACTATTGACCAAGAAAAGTCAATTTGATCGATCTTTTTGGGACGAAGGGAGTATTATATATACTCATACGAGCATAAACAAATTAATATTTGAGCATACTAAGAATTTTTTAATTTTCCAATGCTCATTTCATAAATTATGTATGCTCATTTGATATTGATGTAGTACTCATTTTAAAATATAGTATCCATGCCTATTGCATAATGCTCATTTTAAATATTTTGATGCTCATTCCGTAAGTTATGTGTGCACATTTAATATTTGAGCATACTAAAGGTTTTAAATGATTTTTTTAATTATTGATGCTCATTTTGTAAGTTATGTATACTCTCATTTGATGTTAGTATAATGCTCATTTTAAAATGTCATATTCATGCATATTTAAAAAATATAAGATCACACTAGATTCATATTGAATTCATACATGTTCATTATAGATATTTTAAAAAATAAGAAAAAAAGTGAATTACAAGATATGAAGCAGAGATCACGATGTCCAGTATTTGACTTCTAATGTCAACTATATAAGTTGGATGCTCACTAAAAGTGTATTATTGCCCATTTAACAGAAGCTGTGATTTTCATTTAAATTACGAAAATGCCACTGACTGAACAGTGCTCAGATCACTGTGTAGCCACAACTATATGATATACGGACTCTGTTGGGGTGTGGTTTATATTTTACAATATATACAATTTTCGGCCAAACTAAAAGGTCATACACTAAAAAATACGAGATTGATAAATATTTTTGACACCAAAATTCATTGTAAAATATTTTACAATATATACAATTTTCGGCCGAATCTATATCAAAAACACTTTGACAAAAGCTAGCTATTTGGCAAGAAATCATTGTAGTGATATTGTAGAATAAAGAATTAACTCTTGAATTTTCAGTCCACTGTTTTTAAATTAAAATCATTAGTACAAGTAGGAGTGAAGTGGTTTTCATATAAATTGTAAGAAAAGTCGATTCTGAATAAGTCCAGTATTGGTCGTTCACTCAATTAATTCTATATTAACGACTAATAATTCATATTGTTCCGATGGATGAGACAGAACCTTAATTAGTATTAGAATTATCAAATGTTTCCTGTTACATAACCATACAATGTTTCCTACTTTTAACAACTTTTAATTATGTTTAACAACTTTTAATAATACCATAAAACAAAATCATACCACCTCAATCGACCTATATATATATATATTTATTATGTATTTTGCTTCTGTATTTTCTAATAATATATTTTGGTTGTCCTTTCAAAAAATAATATTTTGGTTGTCCAGATTAAGCCCCTATTATGTATATATAATGGAGACAAAAGCAATTAAGAAGGAAAGGACTTGAAAATTGAAATAATCAAAATATTGTGAGAAAAACGTGCCGAAAATTCAGGTTTGTGGAATTTTCATTTTAAACAAACAAGGTTGCTTTGCTTAAATAGATAATAAATATAAGTAATATAACATATGTATTTATAAGTAGATAATAAATATATAAGTAGATATAATAATTGTATAATTAATTTAAATAGATATGATATATATTAATTAATAGGTGTAGAGAGAATTGGAGAATATGAAGATGATTAAAGAGTATTAGAGAGTAGGAAGAATTGGATAATAAGTGTAGAAAAATGTTTTGAAAATAGGAGTATATATAGATTTTTTTTGTACCCAAACACCCCCAAACACCCCCAAACCCCCCTCCAACGACTATAGAGTCGTTTGGCACTTCGGCAACGGCTAGGAGCAACCCAATTTAATAATTAAAAAAAAATAAAAATATAGCCCTCACCGGCCAATACCGATCCCGAACCGGACTGGCAGTCCCCATTTTCCCTATCCCATAGCCCCGCCCGGCCGCCCCCTACCTCCGGTTCGGGCCCAATGGACCTGTTCCGGTCCCGACCGACGATCCGGTTTGGTACTAAACAATACTGCAGCTGTTCCGACCGGTCCCAATCTGAATCCATCCCTACCTGTAGCTCGGTAGAAATCCCAATGCAGGCTGCAGGCCTTGCTTCTGGAGTTCTGGCTCTGGATCTGGTTGCTTGAGTAGTTGGAGTTGCCTTCTCCCCGTCTCCCTTCGCAAGTCACACCCTCTCACAGGTATCCGTCACTGAAGAAGGGAGAAATCAGAATTCGAAAGACTGAAATTCACCATGTTGGGAATCATAGGTAGGTATGGCTAGCGGAATTCAGAAGACTGTAATTTAGAGATATTTAACGTTAAAATCCATAAGACTGGGCCATGCCTGTGTGAAGTGTTAACTGTAAAATCAAATTTACGCTAAATTTAGTTTAACATATCATTTAATGTTCATGTTATATGTATACATCTACTAAGAATTAAAAAACTGTGCAGATCTGAATTCCAATAACAAAATTAATACCCCCTCCGTCCCATTTTAGTTAGACAAACTTGACTTTTCAAAAAATGGCTTCTAACTTTAACCGATTATATGTAGTGGTGGACTCGGGCCGGGCCAACTGGCCCGGAACCGGACCGGCCCGCTACTGTGCGGGCCCGGACCGGCCCGGTTTGTCGGTTAGGTCACGGTTCGGGGCACCCGGCCCGGTCATGTAGCGGTTCGAGCCCGGGCTTATAATTTGGTGAACCGGCCCGGCCGGCCCGGGCCCGGTCCAGGCCTCAACGGTCACAAAAAAAAAAAAAATTAAAAATTTGAAGGCTCTACTAGCCGTTGGGAGACCTCCCAAACGGCTCTATAGCCGTTGGGAGCATAGGAGGGGGGGTCTGGGGGGTTAGGGGGGGTGGGGTGGGGGTGGGGGTGGGGTATACAAAAAAAAACCTATTTATACTCCTATTTTCTATACATTTTTTACACCTCTTCTTCTACAACTCTTCCTACTCTCTAAAATCTAAATTCTCTATTCTCTTAATCTCTCATATTCAATCATCTTCATTCTTCATCTTCTCCAAATTCTTTCTACATATATATAATTTATATAATTATTATATCTACTTATATATTATAATATTAATTATCTACTTATAAATATATACTTATACACATTCATATTATAATTCTTTACGCATTATATTATATACTATATATTGTTATACATTATATTATATATTACTTATAATATATTTACACATTATATATTTATATATACTATATATAGTTATACATTATATTATATATTACTTATAATATATTTACACATTATATATTTATATATACTATATATAGTTATACATTTGATTTATATATACACTTCTCGTTTATCTATTTAATTACTTAATTGTTTCATTTGTCATATTAATATTAGTTAAAGTAGTTAAAGTTAATTGTTTCATTTGTCATATTAATATTAGTTAAACTACTTAATTGTTACATTTCTCATATTAGTTAATTAGTTAATTGCTACATTTTTACATTTCTCATATTAGTTAATTGCTACATTTGTACATTTCTCATATTAGTTAATTAGTTAATTGCTACATTTTTACATTTCTCAAATTAGTTAATTAGTTAATTGCTACATTTTTACATTTCTCATATTAGTTAATTGCTACATTTGTACATTTCTCATATTAGTTAATTAGTTAATTGCTACATTTTTACATTTCTCATATTAGTTAATTAGTTAATTGCTACAATTTTACATCTCTCATATTAGTTAATTGCTACATATCTCATTAAAGTAAAAAAACTAGTTAATATTTACATTTCTCATATTAGTTAATTGCTACATATCTCATTAAAATAACAAAACTAGTTAATTTTTACATTTCTCATATTAGTTAATTGCTAATATTTGTTCAATTTTAAAGATGGAGCGTGGTAGACATTCTGTAGATGTGGGTAATCTCCAACGCAACCGCAAGAGGGAGATTGCATCGACTCGATCTACTTCACGCAAAGGCAAAGGTAAAGCGCGGGCCGAGTCTTCTTTTCAAAGTCGAGATGATTTTGAAACGGATTACCAACGGCGAGATGGTATGATGATGTCCGACGAGGAACTACAACACCTATTGTCCCAAAATGATCCACGTTTTGCACAAGAACAACAATTCCCGACAACCATCGATGAAGAGGAGCTCGAGGATGACGATGGGGAGGAGGACGCGGGGTGCGACGGGACTCCGGATGATGAGCAAGAGGACGAGGGCCCTTCAACGACTACAACCCAAATTGGTAAGAAATCTAAATCTGCTATTATTGAAAACAATTATACAAAAAGGAAAGACGAAAAAACCGAAAAATGGTACGCAAGTTGCAATCATTGCAAGAAAGAGTTTAGCTTGGGAATTTCTGGCGGATACGGGAGTCTCAAAAGGCATCTTCAGTCCGCCCACTTTGTGGAGTATGCGAAAATAGACAAAGGAAAGGGGAAGCAAACACAAATATCAAGGTTTGCAAATTCTCAACCCTTTGGTAATTTTTCCTATGATGATAAAAAACATTTGACTGGTATGTCTCATTTAATTGTTGAAGAAAATTTACCCTTTATTTTTTCCGAAAGTCTTGCTTTAAGAGATTATGCTCAAGGTACTTTAAATCCTCAATTTAGAAATTATAGTCGCAAAACGATTAAAAAAGAAGTTATAAGGCAATATAACTTGGAAAAAGAAAAATTACAAATATTTTTCGCAAACTTTGATGGACGTGTTAGTATTTGTAGCGATATATGGGAGGATACTTATCATCATTTATATTATTTGGGTCTAACTGCACATTATATTGATGATGATTGGAATATGCATAAACGTGTTCTTGTTTTTCGTGAATTCAATGATCGTCACACTGCTGATAATATTTATATTCTCATTGAACGTATTTTAATTGAGTATAATTTGATTGATAAGGTGTTTGCTGTAGGTTTTGATAATGCTAGTAATAATACTGCTGCTATACCTAGATTACGTGAATTGTGTGGTGCTTCTACATTGATTGGTAGATTTTTTCATCAACGTTGTGCATGTCATATTCTAAATTTGTGTGTACAAGATGGCTTAGCGGCATTAGGAAATGCTTTGGAGGTAGTGAAGGGGGGAATTAAATTGATTTGGGCTAACACTCCACTAAAAATGCAATGGCGGCAATATTTGAAGGATAGACGTGTGAATTATTGTGCTTTTCCTAAAGATTTGTCTATTCGTTGGAATAGTACTTATAATTTAATTCAAGTACTTGTTAGATATAAAGATCATTTTCCAGCTTTTTTAAGACAAACTTGTAACTATATTATAAACCCGGCTGACATCGACACTTGTGAAAAAATTGTTAATGTTTTGGCATATTTTAATAACGCAACTCTAACTTTTAGTCATGTTTATAAACCTACCGCAAACGAATTTTTTGTTGAAGCTGTTAATCTCGCCGGCGCTTTTTGTGAATTTTCCGACGCCACTTACGTTAGTTATTTTTGTGATTTCATGAAACAAAAGTTTTTAAAATATTATTCACATATTCCGCATATATATGGTATTGCATTTGTTCTTGATCCTCGTTATAAACTTCCTTACTTGGCAAATTGTATAGATTACTATTATGCTTCTTTTTTTCCAACTCAAGAGTTCGATGATAATCCCATCGACCCTAAACAAGAATTCAACGAGGTTAGTAATTTATTTCATCAATTGTATAATGAATTTCATGCACAATATGGTAATGCACCCCCTCCCATGCAACGAACATCTTCTTCATCTAAAGGAAAATCACTTTTAAAATCCGCTTTTGGTTCTCTTTTGAAAAAAAGTAGAGCAACTCCCGCTACTGAACAAAGCTCAGGTAACGAGCTTTCTTTGTATCTAACATTGAATGTTGATTATGAAGTTGGTGATGACTTTGACGTTCTTAAGTGGTGGAAGGAAAATGAAAGAACATTCCCGATTTTATCAAAGATGGCTAAGCAAGTACTAGCAATGCCGATATCAACCGTTGCCGTGGAACAAGAATTCAGTGCGGCCGGCAACGTCCTAACCGATTTTAGAACGAGGTTGAGCCCGAGCTCTCTTGAGACACTAGTTTGCTTTCACGATTGGTTGAAGGCCCAACGAAGAACTCAAGAAATTACCATCACTCCCTCCCGCCACTTTATGGAGGAAACAACCGAAGGCGGAGAGTCCGATTGATTTTTTATTACAAAATATATTACATTTTTTAAATTCATCCTAATTCTCAATTGTACTTCTTATTTGAAATAAATATACTTCAATTCGAATATAATATATTGTAATTGTAATAAGATTTATTCTAATTATATAATAATTAAAAAAAAATTAAATAGGCCCGGCCCGGCCCGCCGGGCGGCCCGGCCCGTGAACCGGGCGGGTGACCCGAACCGAACCGGACCCGGGGTTATCCGAGCCGGTTCCGGGCCTGCCTTCCTAGAACCGAGGCCCGGCCGGGCCCAGGCCCGAACCTGGCCCGAACCAGCCCGAGTCCACTACTAATTATATGTTTATATAGAGAAAGTATTCATAATATGAAAATGATATAAAAATATTCTTTGTTAAAAATACTATCATAAAAGTATAAAATTATTAAATTTTGCAAAAATACGTTAGTTAAAATAATCGGTCAAAGTTTACCATCTTTAACTGAAAAAATCAAAAATGGCTAACTAAATTGGGACGGAGGTAGTATTATTTTAGTTCCATTTCCATTTTCCATTGTACAAACGGAACACAAGGAACTTCAACTAGTGCTTTATAAGATCCAAACCTGCTACACAGGGAAATAGGGAATCTCTTTGTGGTCTCATTGGAAACTAGAAATCCTTCAAATCTGCCGCATGTATATGTTTGGAATCGCTTTATGGCACAACCATTTTCTAATGGATACACATAGTGTACACATGTATCGGATAGAATTGCAATTGACTAATGAATCATTTTAACAAAACATTTCAAAATAAAGAATCTTCCATGCTATATATAACATGACTTTCAAAGAAGTAGACTGCTAATAAGCTTTGGATGTAGTTGAGTAACCATATAACAGATTGACAACGTCCTCTGCTCCATTGTTTGGGTTCATAAACCTTCCAATGCCGTGAAGATCATCTGACATATACAGGCCTATTTGGATGGAGGATTTTGGAGGGAAGCGCTTTGTATGCCGTACTCTATCTTTTGATATAAATTGAATTGTAATTTTCTTTTTTTGAAAGATTAACATAGTATATGGCTATATGTGATCAGTGCTGTGAAAAAATGTCTGCCATCTAACAGTCTGGATGAAGAGATCCACAGGGAAACACTTTGAAGGACTTGCTTGTAAAAGTATGTGATCATATAACATTCCAATCGCCTTTTATTTGTTTTCAGAAACATCTGCTTCATTAAGATATAGACCCGACTCTAACAAAACTTCTCTTCCAACCCCTTCCCATCCACACTGACCCTAAAAGAATCCCAGGTAAGTTTTATTCGAGTATTATATCACTGCCCGCTTTCAGATTCTACAACTTCTTTTACGATATTGATGCTATCCGAGCTGCCCTGCATTTCAAGCAGCTTTTCTTGTTCCTCCTCCACCATCTGTGGGCCCATGTCTCCTGCACCCTTCTGATTACTGCTTGTTGTTGACCGTTGGTACATGATGCCACCAAACATGCATATTAACAGCCCCACAGTACCAATAGAAGAAGAGTGTTTGTCCCATATGACAAGATTTATAACAACAGTCAACAGCTTGTTAACTATCCCAAGCACAGTGAACCCAGTGGCGGAGATTGCCTTACGACAAGAAAACCCGAAGAAAGAAATGGACAAACCAAACAGGCACGAGAGACCCACGGGCAGCAACACTTGAAATCCGTACCAATCCGATTCATCCGTAATCTCATGCTTGATCTTCTTCAGTTCTCCCATTATGAGGAGCTCAATGGGGAAAAGAAGAAGCGCCTCAAGATTGTTGTACAGCACTAGGCCCCACGTGTTCAACCCAATAGTCATCACAACATGCTTGATGTAGACAAAATCAATTGACATGCTCATCAAGTAAGCCAATGCCCAACCATATGCGGTGAGGGTGATCTGGTAATCTGTGATGACATAAACAACACTACCAACAAAGATTGTTCCTAGGGACAAAAACGTTCGCATCGTCGGCCAAGGCTGGTGGAGGTATAAAGTCTCCCCTATTGCCACAAAGATTGGCACTGCCGATCTAAAGACAATAAAAGTGTCAACATTGGCATGGAGGAGAAGTTCGCTGTTTGTGAAAAGCGATAGGTAAAAAATTATTGCCGCGGGTAAGAATTTCCATAATGTGAGGAGGTCAAGACTGTTGCGTTGGATTAATTTTAGCCACCCACAAACAAGGACACCAAAAGCACTTGTGAAGTACTGAAAGGCAGTTAAGGCACCCGGGTAAGGGAATTTCATTATGGCCCATTTGTTTATGATGGACAACAGAGATGCTGATATACAATAGCCTACTGCTATGCCATAAACAGATGCTTGTTGAAGTAAGCTATCATACCAGGTTGACTGGACATCATGTGGAGGAGTATGAAGTGACTTACTATTTCCACATTTAGGATTCTCCACATCATCAGACATCCGAGTTTCTACTGTCAGAGTAAAGAAAATAAGTTGTTACTCATCTAGTCATCTGTAATAAAAAAGGGAAAATTCCTGAAATAGGAGTAAAAACAATGTAAAATTTCAAAATAGAAGTAAAAGCAATGTAAAATTTCAAAATAGGAGAACTATGGTTTCCCCCTAAAGATCAATAAGTTACTGTCTTACTGACAATATCCTACCATAATTGACAGTATTTTCCAAACATGCCAGTTGTACTCCAACTTAGGGATCATAAACAAAGTGATCCTATTTTGGAATTGCAAAACGCTTTTACTCCTATTTAGGGCAATTTGCTTACAATTTTTTTTTTGTATTTCTAACTATGGAATACAAATTAGGTATTCCTCATGTTTATGATTAAGCTTTCATTTCATATGTTCTAATTTGCAATTTTTAGATTCTTTTCGAATTTATAAAACCAATCCCATTAGTCACCAACTGAGCATTGTTGTTTTCTTTACAAAAAAGATCACGAGTTACCATTACTATCCTCTAAATGTCAATTAACCAACTCCAGAACCAAATGTTTTATGTGAAGTGAAGTCATGAGTTATTGCATACAAATTAAAAATGGAACAATAATATACTGGGTATTAATATACAAAAGCAAAAAGAAATTTCCTATAGTGTTCCTGTCTATAGAGTTCCACATGAATAAATAAACCTTATTGCATAGAAAAAATCCAAACAATATGAATAATAATGCAGAGCAAAAGATATCAGGCAGCTACTTCTTGAGCCATGTACTAAGCTTGATAACACATCACACTAAATGCAAAGGCACAATCACAACATAACTTCCCTATAAATAGTAGCAAAGTTTTGCCAAATGAGCACCAATGGAGGAATTTAAGTCTTACCAAACACCACAAAAGCAGTTAAGCACATAGCCCTTCAAAAAGACAAAAAGGTACTCTAAAGCAGTCTAAATGATACACACACACCCTTATATGAATAATTTTATAAATTCTGAGAGAGAAAATCCAAGAATAAATATAAAGTTTTTATATTTGATTAGTAAATAAGTCAAAAATCCTCAATAAGGTGAACAATAAGTCAAAAATCCACAATAAGGTGAACAATAAGTAAAAAATGCAGTCCGGTTTAAATTAGAAATCCAAAATTGATACCGAGAAAAGGGCGGGCAAGATATTATTGATGCAAAATAAGTGAGCACCGTTACTTTTACCTTGTTAGACATTTACACAACACAATTAAGGTTTGAGTGATTATGCTGACAAATCTCACATTGAACGGCAGTGGGGATAGTGAGTGAGGATTGAAGCCGAGCAGATGTCAAGGGGCTCTTCATTAGCCTTCTGACTTCCAGGGGGCAAGGATTACAGGATCGTTGTTTTTATGTGAGTGAAACACAACTATAATATTTAAGGAATGTTTTTTTAGAATTACGTTATAAATTCTATTAAATCATAAAAATGAAATTACATTTAGTAAACAATTGGTATGCAAAATCGAAAAATAAGAAGTAAAATTGTTGACCAACAAATAGTAAATTGAAAATGCCAAGTGAGATGAAGAAAATATACTTCTTTACATCTTTATGTGGAACTGGGTGAAAAAATTGTTCTATTTTTCATCACGCACTAATTACACATCACATATGAAATATGAATACACACAATTGAAAACGTATAACCTAGGTGTAATATTTAAAGTTTAAACAAAGCTAATGAGACGAGTTCTAGAATTTCTAGAAAGGTGAATGATGAAAATCACAAATGAAGGCTAGGTGTTAGATATACTATACGGATTGTATGAGTTATGTTTAGTTAGTTAGTTAGTTTCAGTTGTACTGTAACCTCTATAAATACTCTCTGTAATCATCATTTCTGTTTAATGAGAATATACTTCTTCCTCATTCATCCTATCTGAACTTTTACTATGGTATCAGAGCACCTTCGTTTTCAAGGATGATGAACTCGACATCTGATTCAACTTCTTCTCACTCAACCTCTCAAAATTCTCCTATAATCTTTCATCATCCCTTACCAATCAAACTTGATTCCAATAATTTTTGTTCTGGAAACATCATGTCAAATCTGTGATTTGAGCTCACAAACTTAAAAAATTCATTGAAAATCCTCAAAATCCAGATCAATTTATCATCAGTGGTGATGGCGCGACAAAGACTATCAATGAAGATTACTGTGTTTGGGAACAGCAAGATCAAATGCTGTTTTCGTGGTTATTGGCATCTCTTTCGGAATCGTTTCATGCTCGTGTCATCAATTGCACTTTCTTGCATCAGCTCTGGAGTGAAATCGAGCATTTCTTCCGGTCAAACATTGTCGCGAAGGCTCGCCAGCTGAAATCCGAGCTGTATACCACCAGAAAAGGTGATCGCTCCATTTCTGATTATCTCCTTCGTATTCATACCATCATTGATAATCTAACTTTCGTTGGTGAACCTATTTCAACAAAGGATCATATCAACGTGATCCTTGAAGGCCTCCCAGAAGAATACGATTCAATCGTATCTTCTGTCACATCCAGAAGCATTCTAGATCCTGTTACTTTATCTGAGCTTGAATCTCTCCTGCTAGCTAAAGAGCTGCGAATAAGAAAGCTTCGAGACTCTTCGCAACAGACTTTATTCTCTCCCAATGTTGCTCAACTTGAAGAAACACTTGTACAAACTGATACTGATTCTCAAAACTCCTCAGAAAGTCCATCTGCACAAATTGCTCAATATGACAATCCTGGTACAAACACTAACTACAGAGGTAGAGGCCGCGGAGGTTTTAACAGAGGAAGAGGTGGCAGATCTGGTGGTCGCAGTTCTGTCATTTGTCAAGTTTGTAGCAAGGTTGGTCATAGTGCTCTTATTTGCTATCGCAGGTATAATCCTGCCTATACAGTCTCTAATCCTACATTACCAAACCATAATCCTACCTACACAGTATCTAATCCTTCTTTACCACAACCTACATCTCATTCTTATCGCTCTTATCCTCCACAAACAGTTCCATATCCAAATTCTACACCTCATCCTCACAATAACTATTCTCCATCCCATCCTCATCCATATCCACAGTTTACCCAACCAACACCAAGCTACATTCCAAATCAGCACTCTCAGAATACAAATTGGAGGCCTACCAATTATCATTTTTCATCATCATCTCAAAATCAACCTACTCCAAACACTTCATTGCTAGGACCACCTCCTAATGTTCAGAATTGGTTTCCAGATTCTGGAGCTTCACACCATGTCACCCCTGATCCTCTCCACATTCAACATAGTGAGCCACTTGCTACCACTGACAAGCTGTTCATGGGCAATGGTCAAGGTTTGGACATTAAGTCGAATGGTTTTTCTTCCTTTTCTTCTCCTTTTCATCCTTCTTATACACTCTTACTTAACAACATTTTCCATGTTCCTTCCATAACCAAAAACTTACTAAGTGTTAGTCAGTTTGCAAGAGATAATAATGTTTTCTTTGAGTTTCATGCTCATGAGTGTTTTGTTAAATCACAGGCTTCTAAAAAGGTCCTTCTACATGGCATTCTAGGTGCAGATGGTCTCTACAAGTTTCAATCCCTTCCAGCTCTTGTTTCTAGTCAATCTTTGTCTCAAAATAAGTCATGTAATCATGTTCAGTCTTGTAATAATTCTCTTTCTTGTAATTTGTGGCATTTGAGGCTAGGCCACCCTCACTTTGAGGCTCTCAAATCTGTAATGCAACATTGTAATGTTACTTCTACTAATAAAAATAATATTGATTTCTGCTCCTCTTGTTGTCTTGGTAAAGCACATAAACTTCCATCTTTTCCCTCTACTACCATCTTTCATTCACCATTTGAATTGGTGTTCACTGATCTTTGGGGACCATCTCCCATGTTATCTTTTGATGGATACTCTTACTATATTTCATTCATTGATGCTTACACAAGATATACTTGGATTTACTTTTTGAAAAAGAAATCTGATGCCCTTACTGCCTTTCAAAACTTTTACCAATATGTTCTCAACCAGTTTTCTGTTTCCATTAAATCTCTTCAATCTGATTGGGGAGGTGAGTTTAGATCCTTTACCACATTCCTCACTGACAAAGGCATCACACATAGAATCATTTGTCCTCACACTCATCACCAAAATGGTGTTGTTGAGAGAAAACATAGAACAATTGTTGAGAAGGGTCTGTCTCTTCTAGCTCATTCTTCTTTACCTCACAAATTCTGGGATGCTGCATTTGCAACCTCTGTTCACCTTTCAAATAGAACTCCCTCAAAGTCAATTGCAAATTCAAGTCCATATTTTAAGCTATATGGCTCTATTCCAGATTATTCATTTATCAGAGTCTTTGGATGTTCATGTTTTCCTTTTATCAGACCTTACAATAAACACAAAATGGATTTTCACTCTGAAGAGTGTGTGTTTATAGGTTATTCTTCCCAACACAAAGGCTACAAGTGCCTCTCACCTTATGGGAAAGTCTATATCTCCAGAGATGTGGTTTTTAATGAGTCCAAATTTCCTTATCCCATTCTTTTCACTTCAATTCCTCACCAGCCCTGTATCTCCACTACTTCACAGTCTTTTCCCATAACCATTGTCCTTTCCAATTCCTCTTCTCAATCTGATTCTTCCACTTCTTTATCCCAAACAGATTCTTCTCAACAAGGTTCTTCTCCCTCTCAATCACAACATAATACCTCTCAATCTGTCTCTACCCTTTCCCACTTACACCTTAATTCATCTCAGCCTAATTCTGTTCCCACTTCTTCTCCTTCACAGTCTACTTCATCTGCATCACACTCATTATCCTCTTCTTCTGAATCTAATGCTCCTCTGACTAACACTCACCCCATGCAAACCAGAGCCAAATCTGGAATTGTTAAACCACGACTTAATCCAACCTTACTATTAGCTCATGTTGAGCCCAGGTCAGTCGAGCAGGCAATTACTTCTCCTCAATGGTCTGCTGCAATGAAAACTGAGTATGATGCATTGATTTCTAACAACACTTGGTCTTTAGTCCCTCTTCCTCCAGATAAACAGGCTATGGGATGCAAATGGGTCTTCAGGGTGAAAGAAAATGCAGATGGTTCCTTGAATAAATTCAAGGCAAGGTTAGTTGCTAAGGGCTACCATCAGAGATTTGGTTTTGATTTTGGAGAAACCTTTTCACCTGTGGTAAAGCCTATCACAATCAGAATACTTCTTACTCTTGTTGTATCTCATCACTGGCCTATTCAACAATTGGATGTCAATAATGCTTTCCTTAATGGAGATCTAAGTGAAGAAGTGTACATGGTTCAACCTCCAGGATTTCAAGTAAAAGATACATCTTTGGTCTGCAAACTTCACAAGTCCCTATATGGCTTAAAACAGGCACCTAGATCCTGGTTCTACAAATTGACTTCAGTTCTTTATAGTGCTGGTTTTAAGCAAAGCAAATGTGATCCTTCTCTGCTTCTCTTTGCATCTTCTGGTATCCTCATCTACATCCTCATCTATGTTGATGACATTCTTGTCATTGGCAATAACTCTTCAGCCATACAAACTCTCATCAACAAACTGAACTCATCTTTCTCTCTTAAAAATCTGGGAGACATTGATTTCTTTTTAGGAATTCAAGTCCAGAAACTGCCAGATGGAAGCCTACACCTTTCTCAAGCAAAATATGTCAGAGATTTATTGCATCAAGTTGGAATGCTAGATTCCAAAGGAGTCATGACTCCTATGATCAGTACTTGTAAACTCACTCATGAAGGGAGTGAATCCCTGCCTGATCCTTCCTTCTACAGATCTGTAGTAGGAACTCTTCAGTATGCTACTCTAACAAGACCTGAAATTAGCTATGCAGTTAATAAAGTCTGTCAGTTCATGGCTGCACCTCTGCATGATCACTGGAAAGCAGTCAAGCATATATTGCGTTATCTCTCTGGCACCATTACACATGGACTTCTCATCCAACCTATTCCTCTATCTACTATGCCTTTACCTATTTCAGCTTTGTGTGATGCTGATTGGGCTTCTGATCCTACTGACAGAAAGTCCACATCAGGATCCTGCACATTTCTTGGTCCAAATATCATTTCTTGGTGGTCCAAGAAACAATTGTGTGTTGACAATCAAAGTACAGTCCAACTGGCACACAACCCGGTTCTACACTCTCGTATCAAACACATGGAGATTGATCTATTTTTTGTAAGAGAGAAAGTTCAACTGAAGCAACTACAAGTGTTCCACATTCCTGCTCAATATCAACTGGCTGATGTTCTCACAAAACCCCTGTCTGCTTCATCCTTTATTAATTTGAGAAACAAACTTAGTGTCATTGCATCTCCAGCAAAGTCACACTAAGTTTGAGGGGGGAATGTGAGATATACTATACGGATTGTATTAGTTATGTTTAGTTAGTTAGTTAATTTCAGTTGTACTGTAACCTCTATAAATACTCTTTGTAATCATCATTTCTGTTTAATGAGAATATACTTCTTCCTCATTCATCCTATCTGAACTTCTATTACTAGGAAGGTTATAGACAGGACAAATGGGGGCCTACCTGTTTTGCCCATCACAAAAAATATATGAGTGAGGAATTATGTGCACAGAGTTGGGCCTAACTAGGTTGATTTAGTATGGTATTCTGAATTTTTATACCATACAGAAAACCAGAAAACCATTCTAAAGTCAAAGACACACTATTTTTTGGCTTGAGAAGATGATGGAATAAAGCAAAATGACTCACTAAATTGTTTGCGCTTCTGTGTTATGAAGCAGCAATCAGTCCATGCAATTTTCGACGGCAATTTTCACTATGGGTCATTCGGAAACAGTCTCTCTATGCTTTAGTACAAGGGTAAGACTGCGTACATCTGACCCTCTTACCCCGCCGTAGGTGGGAGCCTTTGCGGCATTGGTGTAATGATAATGATGACCGAAAACCGTTCTGAAAGTCTGAATCATCGGTATATGAAAAAGTTCATACCTTTACCGTACCGAATATATCGGCATACTGAAATTCTGGTTTGGTATGAACTCATAGCATTTTATACCAAAATTTTGGTATAGCCAAATATTTTTTTGAAACTCTATATTTGGACAATAATCTCCTCTTTGCAAACTAATTTATATGTAGATATAGAGTCATGAACAAAGAGCAAGTATATGAAAAGCTATTCTCTGGGCAGATTGAGCAAATTTTTGAAAAACAGAAAGGCAAAAACGAAAGCTAAATTAAGAGCAGCAATGCAATGAATAAAAACTCTTTATAGCAGTTTGAGTAATTCAAAAAACTGCAATTTATTGGCCATACAGAAATATATGCAGCTGGAGTAATTCAATCTATAAAAAATATATTGAGTTACTCAAGCTATAGTAACTGAATGTCTGGACCAAAATGACATAGTGAAATACGGAGTATATACAAAGTCGAAGCTCCATTCGAAAGAAAAGAAGCTTAAAGTAGAAGCATTCAAAAAATTCTTTAGAGGAGCTTACCTGTTTGTCGTAACCTCAATAACCAGTGAAAGAAAAAAGCCAGAATTAAAAAATAGCTGAATTACCTAAGGTCTACTTAATTGCCTCTCATATGCAATGCAAGGTTATTTTGCAACCAAAATGTTTCTACACATTGAGTCATCATAGGGAAAGAAGTAGAAAAATGCAAAAATGAAATGTATAAGAAAAGTAATAAGATTCCAAGACTCTTGGAATAACCACTCAATTTTCAAGGTACTTTAAACTGTGTATTCATTCTCAAACTTCAATTCTGTCCCTCACCACATCTTCATTTCCTTGTCACATTAATCATAATACATTATCGTTATTGTTTGTCAGCTCAAACCGTATTTGCATGTCTTCATTACCAAACCGATTGAACCCAAATTTCTGCTCTCTATCAGAAGATGAGCCGCAGGTAGGATTATAATAAAAGCACATAAATTGAACATTCGTTGTGGCGTTTAGAAAATGGGGAGAATCGGTGATTAACCTCTTAGGGTTTCTCAAGTTGCATTAAATTTTTAGGATTAAGACAAGATCGAATACATTACCTTTGTTTAGGAATTAGGAGAGTATTTGGCACCAAAGAACTGAGCTACGTGCTTGCCGTCCTTTGTTGAACTGCGTGAGCTGATGAGCTTCTTGAGCTTCGTCCTTCTTGCGTCGTCCAAAGCTTTCCACATCCCTAGTTGTGAGTTTTGGCTCGGGACGGTCTTTGCTGGTTTGTTCGTTCTAGGCCTGATGGCTTTCCCTTCGCTCTTCACTGTGCCACTTTGGACCATGTACACTGGTGGCAGATGCCAGATGCTATGGGCCGGATCAGAATGTGACCACCATTGCCCTGTACAAAAAACATAGTGAATTTTTCAATGAAAATAATATCACAATTTTCACTTTTCAATATTTTTTTAAAAAAAATAATCAACTTAAAGTTGTCAAGTACCGTGTGATCTGATGACATCACTATGATATTTCCAAAGAGGAAGTCACATGTTATAGAACAGATACTATAATACGGAGTAGCTTAGAAAGCTTTGTCCAAAAAAAGTTAAGTTAGAATTTTCCTTTCATAAATAGACCACATGTACAACTAACTGATGAACACCTACGGGATGAAAAATACGGAGTAACAAAGTGGGCCGTAGGCGGTAGGCCTGCAGGCTACAAGCCACATCGGCAAAAAGAAGAGCACGGAAGTAGCACTGTTAGATGATTTGGAACGGTGTGAGAGGCTAAATGTCAAAAATGGACACCGTTCATATTAAAATAATGTTTTGACTCTTATTTCTCTGCATTCCGGCACCTTCAATAAAATATACTCTGCACATTTTTTTACATATCAATTTAGTAAAAATTTAATTATATTATTAATGTAATGTTTTTCTTTTAGTTTTTTCCTGAATAATTATGAAATAAAAAATACAAATTTCGATGTAAAAATAAATAAATTTCATTAGTTTTTTTAAATGTTTTTCGATTAACAAAAAATGAATTTAGTTCATTCAAGTAGAGTTTGATTATAAAATATTCAGTTATTTGTGAAGACTCCATGAATTAAAAATTTGTGTTTCATCATTTTTTATACTGAAGAAAACTTTAACAATTAAAATTTAAGAATTTTTGTTTAATTTTATATATTACATATTGGTGTCATATGAAAGATCATAAAATTTTTTGAATTTTGATATATATTTTGATAAATTTGAAGAACAAATAAAAAATTTATATAAATTTTTAATAAATTGGGATATTATGATGCATCGATGACGTCACCACGATGTCAGCATGACATCACTTCGGCAAACAATTCATGCACACAAGAAATGGCAACATGGCCACTTGCCCATTTTCTTTTGCACACAACAGGTGCCACCCCTCCCCCTTCCTTTTTTATTTTGCCCTCTTGGACCCTTCAAAGATAACCCTTCTATCCCCATTTAGCCAACCACAACAAGGAATTAAGTGTCCAAAACAAGGAATCCACAACAGGTGCCACGATGTCTCCATTTTTTATTGCCTCATTTAGCCAACCACAACAAGGAATTAAGTGTCCAAAAATTCCACATTTAACATTTTGGATTCCTAATTCTACACCACTTCAAGTGGTCTAAGTAGCTTCGAAGTTCAAAGGTGGACAAACAAAGCGAGAGTTCAAATTGCTTCTCCAGCAACTTACTTCTTCCCAGAGGCATCTTGAGGACTTTGGAGGCCCCAAACAAAAAAAAAGAATTATATTCAAATCATTAAAATCATATGAGAAAGCATATTTAAATTGCACATATAACGTGAACGTCCAAAGGAAAAATTCTTGAAAGAGAATTTCACTAGTTATCTCAACATATTCTTTCTTTTTGTACTAATATATGATACAAAAATCTTAAACAATAAAATAACAAAAACCAAGAATCTATAAATAAAAATGACAAATCAAAGAAAATAAATAATTTAGTAATATCAATACCATCACATTAATAATTTCATGCCTATATCATACGAATGATACGACGTATAATCTAATTCATACAATAACAATTTGTTTTACCAGTATAGCAATATTAACCCAATAATTTTTAGATTATACTTATTTGTCATACATTCAACATATTAAATATTTAACTTTACACCTTTACTCTTTTAGTAGACATTATTTCACTGTAATCGCATTAAAACACTTGTAGTACTAAAAAGGTTAAAATCCTTATTATCTTATTTAGACATCTACACGTGACACTTCGCTGCCTGCTGAATGCGTAGAAGATAATTTTTCTATTCTAGTTTCCCTTTATTAAGTGGCCTAACTCCCCCAAAGCCTCCTATGCTTCTTCCGATCCATACATCAAAGCAAAGCCATATACGAAGTATATGTGTGTATACATAATACATGCATCACATCACATATGGTTACATGAAACATTTATTTACAAACTCTAAAACAATTTAGAAATAATACTACAATATAATGTTATCTTTATTTTATATATTTTCATTTTTTTTTTCATTTCATTGAAGTATTAACAAATCTAAGTAAACCAGAAAAAGGCAATTTAAAATTATCAAACAATTTTTTTAATTGTGGAACAACTAAACATTAAAAGGTTAAAATATTGTGAATACTTACAAACTTAAAAACGTGTCAAACAATTAAAAAAATTAAAATACAATGAAACCAACAATCTGCATAGGAAATGATCAGGTGAGTTATGGCAATGATGTTAGATCTGTACACACACGGGCTTGGGTCGGGCTTTACCTAAAATTTCTACCCACTTCAGTGGGCGGGTCTGACCCGGATCAAACGGGCTACCTCCCATGTCCATGCCCGCCCATACTAGCGGATCGGACAGTCCATCCGGCCGCCTGGCCTTGGAAAATTTAGCATTGATTGATAGCATTTCTAAAATATCATCAAAACATCTTGAAAGCAATTAATAAGCTCAATAACATTAATATGCCTTCATGACATACACTAGCTATTTTGAGCCAAACGTTTATAAAAAACAATATCATTAATTTAAAGTCAAACCACAAATTGAAACAAAAATGTCCAAACACTCCGAAAGACTTGAAAAGTCACTCATTACAGTCACGTACTGGAAATTTAATTAGCAAAACACAAATAATGATTTAGCTCCATGGAGCTTCAAGAGTCAGGACTCAGGACTTAGGAGTAAAACTTGACTTGTCACGTACTTCATTCCTCATGGACTGATGGGTATTAATCCGTAAGTCCATAATTGAGTACAGATATATAGTAAAGTGGTAAAGTTTATTGATGATCTGGCTAACTCTTTGTGTAGTTTTAATCCGGATGGTAGTCCAATTTGGGAACGAGAAACTAATGGAAGATTCTCCTTTAAGTCTGCCTATGAGGTTGTGAGAGAGGATAGGTCTGTTACTTTCTTCTTCAAGCATATTTGGCACCCTGGATTACCCCTTCAGGTCAAATTATTTCAATGGAAGTTGGTTAAAGGCATACTGCCTATCACTGATAACTTAGCAAGGTTCTCTTTTGTGTTAAATCCTTCAATTTGTCCTCTTTGTAGAGCACACACTGATGGGGTTGACCATATCTTTTACAATTGTGGAAAAATCAGGCCAGTGTGGGACTACTTCATGGGAATTTTTGGAATTCCTACTCTTTTTCAAACTAAGTCTATTAGGCAAGTCCTTATGTCCTGGTGGCTTAAAGCTGGCACTAAGAGGATGGATGATGTTTTTAAACACTGTCTTCCGGGTATCATATGCTGGCACATATGGAAGACATACACTAATTTAGTTTGGGGTCAGGAGGAGGTCACCCCCTCCTCAGCTGGCATCATTAAGCAAATTAAATTATACTCTCAGGTTTGGTCTGTTGGCCTATCAACATGTAGATTTCATGACATTGACAGGGTGCTTATTGAAGAAGGTCTGATACCTACTACATACAAATTAAGGCGTCCAACCATTCGGGCAATAAAATGGAGGAAACCAGTTCAAACTTTCAAACTAAATACGGATGCAAGTTACTCACCCTCTTCTTCGGCTGGAGGGGCGATTCTGAGGGATAAGACGGGTCACATGGTCTGTGCAATCTCCTTTCCGTTGCAAGCGTCTTCGTCTATCGACGCAGAAGTTCAAACAGCGGTGCAATCAATTTGTTGGATGATTGAGGAAGGCTACTCGGATTTTGAGGTGGAGGTTGATTCGACGGAGGTGTTGAGTATTATCAGGATTTGGTAGATGGAGCTGCGCAATAAAGGCTATGTTGCTGTTGTCGGAAGATAAGCTGGTTTCCTATTTGAGTGTTTGGCGTGAGGCAAACTGGGTTGCGCATTTCATTGCGGCCCAACCTTCGGCCCATTTCCAGAAATTTTCCCGGCCTGAACAGCTACCGGTCCGTGCCAAGAATGCTTTTTTTATGGATCTATTCGGGATTCCTTCTCTTCGTAATATGCGTTAATCTTAATATTATTTTTTGGATGTATGCTTTTTACTTGGCCTTGTAATACTCTTCTATTTTAATATAATCCCGGTAAATGTTCTCCGGCATTTACCCCACTTATTTTGGTGGTGTGCCTTCCAGAGTAAAAAAAAGATAATTAGAGGATGTACATCTACAAATTAGGTATATAAACAACTTTTTCCATTTAATTTAGCATACAGAGTTAACTGGCAATACTCGCTCTTTTTCTTGCACTCCACGAAACACTCTCCAGTCTGAACGAGCATTCTCTCACGAGAAAATTGTCATGGCTAAGACAAAAACATAGGTTTTTTCCCAAAATAGGATTCAATGTTTGGTTTTCCCTAAATAGTACTAATCATTCCATTTTTACCCCTAATTGAATTAATTAACTAATTAACTCAATTAATTGCCCCCCTAGTTTTCTTGCACAACCAAGGCAGGCCGTCGGTGGCGGGGCAGTCCGATGGTGACGGCAGTGGTGGCGGCAGTGGCGGCGGATTCCGGTGACGGCGGCGGATTATTAAATTGACCTAAATAACGGACATTAAATAGACAATAAATAGACAATAAGTAGACAATACATATGTTTTAAATAACGGCAGCGGCGGAGGTAGAATCTGTCAGTCTGCCATATTTTTTTTTGGAATTTTCCGACGACGACGGCCGGCGGCCGGCTGCGGTGGCCGTAAGTCTGGTGGCTGGCAGCTGGCAGCAGTCCATGGGCGGCAGTGGTGGTATTTTGGTCCAATCACACATAAAAAGTCCTGTTTAAGAATGTTTAAATTAATTAGTCCTATTTTGGGGAAAACCCATGTTTTTGTACTAAGTAAATCTCCCTTCTCCCACAGAGGCCGCGCCGGTGCCCTGCTAAGTCAAGTGTCTTCGTCTTCTCTAGCTGTCTAAAAACCCAACACCGCAGTAGATTTTGTCTGCACCCATAATCGTAAACAAGGTCAGAGATGCACCCGGCCATTTTATCATGTATTGATAACCGGGGGATGTTTTGCTTTTGGGGAGTCTTTTGTGTATGCATATACATACCAACTACTGCTATCTATGCATTGCTAGTTTTTGTTTCCCCATTGCTTCTGTCAAAGGTTAGCTAGCTAGGCTAGTGTCTTTTCGAGCCAGCCTCATGGTGCCAAGTTGGATTATCGTTCTATTCTTACAAAAAAAATCGAGGTTTTGTGTTCTCTTCTCCTCCCGGGTTATGATCTATCTAATGCCTAAGTTCCATGTTTCCATTTGTAATTGTAGATTGGATTTTGCCATTTATCTTCTTTCTGCTCTTACCTTTGGGGTTTGATGGACATATGCGGGAGGGATTGCACTTATCCAAAACACACATTAAGTATATGTGTATTGGGAAAGCAATTTTTCTATGACTAACCATTTGTTTCATAGTGGCCTTGCTCTCTGATTTTTTTAGAACATGCCAAACTGTCTAGTCTATTGCATCCTCAGACGCTTGTATATAATCTATCTATTATTCAGTTTTACATTCGAGAAGACGTTTAGATGCATGACTACTTATGGATTACTTTGATTACATGAGTCACTCTTATCACATTTACCGACTTGCTTTCTTGTTTCAAAACACGGCATACTAAGTTCAGGCAGTTCTGGGGATACCCCCAGCTACTCTCTAGTTCATAGGCTATAACATATTCCTCTTCTTTTATTCTTGGCACCATTGCAATTGAAAGAACATCATCTTTGCTTTTAGTAACAGGAATGGAGCCGTTAGCGTCGTCCACAACAATCACCTCATCAGAAGCCGGTTGCTTGCCGGAGGCGGTAGCCTTATGTTTTCTGGCCGGGGGAGAGGTCTCCTTCCCGACCCTCTTCTTCTTCGAGCCCCCGGCTCCATCACCAGCCACAACTTGGGAGGGCTCCTCCCCATCCTTCCTGTAGAAGGCATCGACCGGTTTCTGGACAGCCGGCTCCTTTGTTTTCTTGGACTTCCCTTTTTGCTTCTTCATGGCGAAGAGGGAGTTCACATCCATGTTAGCACCTGCAAAACAAAAAGAAGGGGTCAGATCGAAGGGTCTAGATGGACAACCAAACCAACACGAAAATTTTCCTAAGTACAAAAATCGGAGCCTCCGGGGACTACCTCCAGTGCCCTCGAAGGCTCGCTCGAGAATGGGGTACTTCTCGTCCTTTTCCCCCCAGAAAGCGGTAGCGCCGGAAGCTGAGGTCATAGAAATTATCCTCGACGATCAGCTCCTTGATCGTCATATGCTTCTCACGGCCCTCCGGGATAGCAGCGATCTTTTTTCCCTCTTTCTCAAAGGAAGAAATCCTCCATCTTCGGATGCCGTCTGAAGTAGTTCCGCAGCTCCCCCGGAAATGGGTTTTCCACCATCCTGATATAGCAAAACCGATCCCTCCAACCCTTGTGGGATGACAACACATCATCAGATAGCCTCCACGGGGCAAGTTGTTGCAGGTTTGCGAACCCTTCAGAATTTACATGACCCCCCCACCCGGCAAAGGTTAAAGCTCTGAAAAAAATAACTCGAGGCTGGGAGTTGCCCCTGGGAACGGCAGAGTTCCAAGAAGCCGGTGATATATGAGTGACTGTTTGGGGTGACTTGACAGGGGGCTAGGCCAACGTACATCAGATACTCAAGGAGGAACGGGTGTAGAGGGAATCGAAGGCCCATGGAGATTGAGAGCACGTGCACTACGAAACACCCCTCAGAAGCCCGAGATAGCACGTCATTTGGCCCCAGCTCCACCACCGTCGCCGAGGGTTCCACGTGCAGCTGCATCACATAGCACTCCGCCCTGTCAGCCCTCGACGTCATCTCTGGGGCGGCGGTATTCAACCATGAGTACCCCTCCGATATACCCACGAGCCTCCCTTGGTCTGCAACACTGCTTTCTTCGTGGGAGCCCCCGTCTTCTTCTTGCTCTTCTTTCTGGGGGCAACCCGGAGAGGGACCGGGTTCAACGGTCGAGAGCAACTTGCCTCACCAACATCACGAGGGGGGAGGATGGCGATGGTGACCTTTTTCCTCTCCTTCTCTTCCTCTTCCTCGGCGGTCTGCATCGCGAAGGCAAGCTCCTCGTCTTCAACTACTCGCTCGAACTCCTCGGCCTCGGCGACGAGATCCTTCTGCACCTCCATAGCAATGGCGGAATCACCACTTACCGATGGCTGCCCGCTGGAAGACTCCACGTCTGAGATACTCTCGGCTTCAACCGAAAGCTCCCTCGAGATGTCCTAAGAGTCGCTTTGCAGAGACATTTTTGTGTAGAAGAGGTTGAAGGGTTCTACAACAGGGGGACTTCCTAAAAAACCCTAACACTTAATCTAAGGCCGGGAAATCTAAGTATGTAGCTGGAGCGAAGAACAAAAGAAGGACTGACCTCGGGAGCTTGGTTTGGATCGAAGGGGAGTTTCTCTCTCTAGAAAATATTTGCCAAAGCTTCGTTACAACAAGGATGTGTAAGGGGGAATGGCCCTGGCCATGGGATATTTATATCCTCCCCAATCCGGGCTTGGGCCGATAGTCGGGGCCCCGGTCACCAAAGTCATCATTACGTACCGTCGTTTCACCCAACCGGTGACGCCCGCCCGAAACCATCCAACAACTACATGCCACGTGGATAGCCACCTCCAACGGTCATATTACAACGGTCATATCCCAACGGCTCTTCTTCGCATACTAAGGCTGTAACACTTGAGATTTAATTTAAACGGGTTAATAGTACTACTCATACCAACAAGATGCATCTCCTTTTAAGGGAGCTCATCACCAAGAACTCCAAAGTTAAGCGTGCTTGCACGGGAGTAGTCTTGGGATGGGTGACCCCCTGGGAAGTTTCTCAGGGCGCGCACGAGTGAGGACAAAGTGTGCGGAAAAGGCTAGTGGCGGTTTGTGAGGACAGTACTAGAGGTCAGAAGTAACTACCTCGGGGCCTACGGGGCCGGGGTGTTACAAAGGCGCCCTCATATGAAACCCCTCAGACAGTATTCGGAATGCCCTCGGGCTAACCCTTTTGGATCCCTCATCAAAGGGAGCCCCCGACATCGCAATAGGAGTCAACGTATTGAGAGCCAGGAAACCCCCCAGGATCACACCTTCTCATCAATGGTTAGCCTCCGGCATAAAGATAACGGGACTCCCCGGGAGCCCTCAGCCTCCAACTTATCAAGAGCTAGGGAACCCCCCATCGGCAACACAGGAACTATCACTTATGTCAACACGCCCTCAGCCCCAATGATTGAGGGACTCCTCTCGGCATCCCCGGGATATCAACAACCAGCCTTCGGCTAAACTAGAAGAAAGACCCTAAACTCACGGACACCTTTCGGCATCAACATTGTCCTTCATCTCACACCAAGGGTTCAACTTTTCGATTCATCATTGGGGGAATTCGGTGCACTCTTTTTCCCTCATTAGGATTTTTTCCCACAAGGTTTTTCCTAATGAGGTTTTTAACGAGGCATCCCCCCAAAATGAAATGAAAAATGTCAGCCTTCAGCCCTAAGATAAAAATAGGCACTACTCTAGTCCTTTTCACCACATTACATGTGCCTCAGGGAGTGGGGGGGACTGGATGACCCCTTCGGGAAAATCACAAAGTGTTAATTCACAAAGTGTTAAAAACTTCCCCAAAAAACATCAACACAGTCCCTCAAAACCCAAAATGTGAGGGACTGAGAGACTGCCCTCGGCAAAACATGCAAACTCCTCACAACTCCACAAACTACAACAAAGCAAAACGTCGGCATCAAAGGACAAACGCATTTACTTCTTTTCCCTCAAGTACCTTTCGACAAAAGGAGTGAGGGACTCCTGATGGAGTATATGACCCAGAAACCCCTGGCCCACAGACTCCTGCTACTCTAAACACCGCCCTAACAAGCCCATGAAGTATAACAGACCCAAATCACAGCGCCCCAAACATCAAGGAACTCACGTTGCACATATGGATGCCTTCAGCCCCCCCCCTAGGACGAAGGCTCGAAATCTCACATGACAGCTGGTTTTGGGCATACAAAGCTACTGGGAGAAAAAACGGCGAAATCATTAGCCTTCGGCACTTAGAGGCCTCGGTATGAAGAGCCTTCGGCTTATCATCTACAGCCAAAGGCATCTACCTCGACAGAATCTCCTCTCCACATGCGCCTGGATCACCGTACCAAGTACAACGTCACATCCAACCGCCGCATTTAATGCGGCCACATGCAAGTGTCGGTGCCACCCCGCTTGATACGTGTCCCTCTCTAGCATTTATTACTACTATAAATAGCACCTCCTTTTCCTCGTTGTATGACACAACTTGAACACGCTGAATTCATATCGAATACATACTTTCTGTCTTACTTATTTGCTCTGACTTCTCTCTAGTTATTCTCAGTAATAAACCCTCGGATAAGCTACCACCCGGGTACACTATCCATCAATAATATTACAATCCCAGCTTGGGCTGATCACTGCAAAAATATAATGGGTAGGTCTCTAGACCAATTGCGTCCAAGAAATTCTTGGTTGATCAACTTTCAAATTGATCGACATCCCTAAATTAACACTGACGCTTGGACGACTCGAGCTAATTTAAGTAAGTCAAAACCATCACACGATCACAAACATATGTATCTATAAATTAGTTCTATATTAGTTCTAGGTAAGACTTAAATTTTAATTTATGGGGAACATTTAGCGGGATATTAAATTACTTAATCAAGATGCTAAAACATATTATCAAATAATATGTTGATGAGATCTAACTCGGACAAATCAATTAAAGCATGCAATATAAATGCAATTTATAAACAGTACAATTAACAATTAAAGTAAAAGCATGCTTAATAATAATAATTATGATTAAAACCAATAACTCGATTTGGTTTGGTCCGGATGACTAAAGAGTCTCTAAGACTTCTACAAAAGTATTAACTAGTTAAATAAAGTACGTAGTACTTCGTTACTTCGTACTCCGTATTTTACTCCAAGTAAAACAGTGACTCAAATAATAACTAATTCAAAAATATTACGTAGTATTTTAAGAGAATGCCAGATAGCTCAACCGCCCTTAACAATTACAAAAATTCCTTTTGTACACATTCTTATACACATCAGTACACCCTCATGTCTGTGAGAGTTATTATTTTTTGTTCAAAGTTGTAAAATCCAAATTTGAATATAATTAAAAAATGACATCCTAATTAAGCGAATAAAATGAAACTGCTTGACCAAGAAAAGTCAAATTTACAAATCAATTTGGGACGGAGGAGTACTCCGTAGCATTCAGCGACAATTTTCTTTCTTTTAAAATTTGGAGAATTTCGAATATCAAAATATCAAAAACTAAAACATTAGAAAGTTCGAATATCAAAATATCCAGCGTCCTTCATTAGGCGGTTGCAATGAACCAAAGATCCGTTAAAGCTCCAAATCGATTAAAACTAATCCAAGATTTTTGGATCTTCATGCCGTGAAGTTTGCGTAGCTCACCATCGTTGCAGATCCAAAAGCTAAAGAACACGAGAGATCTTCCAGATTTTAATTTCTAAAAACAGACCTTTTTTGGAATTTTATCAATTCGGGATCAGAAAGATAGATTAATTATCAATTCTGGACCCGAAAGATGAAACATATCGGTATAGGACCCGAATGATGGAAAACTATCAATTTAGGACCTAATGTTCCATAGGTTTTGATTTATTTAATTTTTTATTAATTCCATTACTAATTTTTGATAAACTTTTCTTTACAAAAGTTTATTAGTTTAATAAAACTAAATAATATTTAAAAGTTTTAAAATAAAAAATAAAATAAAATTTATGACAACTTAGTTCTTAAATTAATAGTTTTCAATCATTGAGGTCCTAAATTGATAGTTTTTCATCATTCGGGTCCTATATTGATGCATTTCATCTTTCAGGTCCCGGATCGATAATTCGTCTATCTTTCGGGTCCTGAATTGATAAAATTCTTTTTTTTTTTCTTTTTAACCCGGTAGGCAAACCACCAAAATCGGTGGGGCAAACTCCGGAGAACGTTTGCCGGATTTTATAACCAATCAACCAAACAATACAAAGAGTGAGAGGGACTAAGCCAAAACCTCATAAGGGTATACCCGATGGTTCTAAAACAAAAATTATCTAATTCTGATCAAATTTCTGTAAAAATACTTTACGTACGAAAATTCTGTCAAATTCGTATAGTGTCATTAGAATCAGTTATGACAAAATTTCCCCAAACAGATCTTTCTTGATTATGACAAAACAACGAATATGATAATAATAACATATCTAAGTTAGAACTTACATATCTTCCAGTCTAGCGGTGATAATACTTGACATTAGGTATCCATGTGATTTCTCCTTTCCGAACGAACTGTTAGATCTCCCATAGAGAAAGGCTAGGAAATCTCTTCGCAGGGAAATAAACTGGTAATACTGAATCTGAAAACTTCGTATATAAATTATGAAGGAGGAGGATGTATTTATACTAGTTCTAAATTAGTTGCCAATCATAATGAAAGTCTTTCTCATTAATGAGTTCTAGTCCAACTAAGACTAATACTCAAAATTAATTAAATAAAGATATAATAATAATAATAATAATAATATACATGGTACGTACATACTAAATGGGAATGGGGAATTCACAACCTCATTACCTTGATGTACATATATTATTATTTTATTTGCATTTTCTTGAATCCATTTTAATTCCAAATTGTACTCAAGAAAATACTAACTTTATTTAATTATAAATACATCTTAATTAAGTATAATAAATCTAATTTATCACACTTAATTTATTCTATCAAATAGAACTCTCCTGTTTTTTTAACCTGGAAGGTCAACCACCAAAATCAGTGGTGTAAATGCCGGGAGTCATTTACCGATATTTTATTAATAAATTAAAAGGAATACAGAAGAAAGGAGGACCAGAAAAATAGAACTCTCCTTCAACATCACGAATTAAATATGTTTAATCTAGTTTATATTTAATCCATTTCCAGTATTATGAATTAAATATTATTTATTCCAATTAATATTTAATTCCTTCTAACAATTCAATCGAAAGGTATAATCACTTGTTGTGTGACTCATAGGGCCTTATATATTAAGCACTAATCAAATTAAGGTCTTAGTAGAATCCCTAGACGATTTGATAGTCCCTGTTTATGTAACAGCAATGAATAGCAGTATAACAAAGAAGATTAACCGTAAGGATGAACACAGATGAATCGATGTAAACCCCTCTTTGATATACCGTGAACTCGTACACAGAATGATTTGCGCTAAGGCTATTACGAATAAGTACGAAAGTTAACCTAATCCTGAATCCTCGGCTCCCTTTTTATAGGCGAGATTCAGATAGGCGAACAAGGCTTTTAACCTTTAGTATGGGCCTAACACTTGGCCCATATTCTATCTAATAAATGCACATATTTAATACAAGGAATAATAATTAAGCTAATTTATCACAAAATAGATGACAAACTTGATTCACAATTAAATTATCTTCAACAATCTCCCCCTTTGTGATCAAGTGCCACTTTGTTGTTGCTTCTGTGATTTGAAATAGTGCTTCCTCATATTCAGTGCATGCTCGTATTGCCTTAGCATGTTTCTCTTTTCTAGGCGATCGTCGATGGCTTTAAGAATGGTCTCCTGAAGATTTTGCTCTAGTTGTTCCTTCATCTTTAGTAGCTGTTCTTTGATTATTTTCAGCGTTCAGTCACAATATTTCTCAACTTCGCTTACCACCATCAGGCGTTTTTCATTCTTGTGGTTGAGATATGTGACTGCTGGCGGTGTGAAGAAGATGTGGTAAGCTGGGAAGTCTTCGAGTTCTGGACCATACAGTCTTGGCTTTGTAAGATTTGTTTTTATCAAGTTGCACTCAATAGTCATCTGTAGGTCGTGAGATGAATGCACTCTGATTTGTCTGAGCATGAATCTTTTGATTGCTGCAAGGCCTTCGCTGTATGTTTTACTTTGTCTGACTGGAAGGTATCGATATGCCATAAACATTTGATAGATGTCGTCTAGTTTAAGCATGATGAAATCATTTTCTTGGCAAGTAAACTCACTCCCATCAGTGCGTTGAAGTTTGTAAGAATAGAATCTCACTCCGTGATAATCCTCAGCCTTAACCTGTAGGATTTGATAAATAGGGAGAATATTGGATTTCAAATCTTTTTCCATCAGCTCTCTTTGAGTACCGGTTGACCTTTGCAACAGCATATGTAGATGACCTCCAGCCTGCTTTCCTTTGAGATGGGTAAGGCCTCGTAGCTTTAGTTCATTCAACGGTTTGACTTTGTCTGGTCTACGCCATATACGCTCTCTGATTTCCTCTTGGAAGGTGGCTTTGATTTGTACGTTGTCCCAAGGTTTCTCTGTCTTGGGAAGTCTTCCCGCTGATTGTCTGACGACAGATTCAAGTGTTTTCTGAGATTCCTTGTAGTTGTCCCCTTCCTTTCGTTCATCGTCCTCGAGCCTGATTATATCTTCTGCACATTTGTTGATGAGTTCTCGTAGGAACCAGTTCCTCTGCATATCTTCACATTCTTCATCCTGCATGATTTGATCCATCTCCGTCCACTGTTTGGGCCATTTGTCGTGAATGATGATATCTTCTAGTTGATCATGCATTTCATCTGACGACAGAACGGTAGTGGCTGGTTGACCTTTTGGAGACGGAGACCTGTTAATTTGAACACCGGGTTCACTAGGATTTCCCGTTGTCATCAGCTTTGAACGAGGTTCTAACTGATGGCCTGATGTAAAAGATGTACCAGTGGTAGCATCATCAGGACTTCCATCCCTCCTCGGTTGGTATCTCTAGGAGATACGCCTCGGGATGTTGCGTCTAGCTCGACCAGGCTAGAGATTTGGACTGCGGGTGGTGGCTGTTGGTTGGTAGAGGTTTCTGGTTGAATGGGCTGTGGAGTTTGGCTGGCTAAAGCAGTTTGCTCAAGTGGTCGTGGCCGCTTGTTCTCCCCCTCATGAGGATCCGAATCATCGGGGTCCTCATGGGAACGTTTGCGACCACGAGGACTGTCCTTGCATTTGCTTTTGGTTTCAGGGGAAGAAAGGAGGTCTTCAAGAATGGCTTGCTGGTGGAGGGTAAGGTTGGCTTCTGGGATGTTTAGAAGATGGTCCAGCAAAGCCGATGCCAGGGTTTCGAAAGGTAGTGAGGAGAGATCGATGGAGGGTGTGGTCGGGCGTGGGGAGAATACTAGTTCTGTATCCTGGGTTCCCCGAGAATGTGAAGGAATGGGTATTTGGTTGATTGATTGGTGAGATAGAGGGGTGGAGGATACTGGTTGTGTATGGGAGATGAAGGGTTCGGGTGAAGGTTGGGGTGGGGGTTGATCAGACTGAACCGCTTGGGTGGTCCTAAAGTCCTGTGCTAGAGCGGTCATTGCTTCTTGTACCCATGGTTTGATGGTGGAATCTAGGAAGCGATTTAGTAGAACGTTGACGTCTTCAAAGGTTGGGTGTCCAGTTACGGGAGTTGTAACTGTTGTCACAGCATCAGTGAAGATAGCTGATGTGTGGCCTGCGTGCAATGATGGAATCATTGAAGGCGTAGCAGGGCTTCCAACCGTCATAGCTTGCGCTCTGGTTGTTGCTTTCAGGGTGTGTGCACCTGTATGTGCTGTGAATAGTGTAGGTGTCCTAGAAAAAGAAGAAAATGTGGGAAAATGTGACACCTAGACTCGATGTGTTCGAAGGAGGGGTTTTGACCTCGGGCGATAGGTCAATAGTACGCTCAACTGATTCGGAAGGAACCAGTGAGGGGGGTGAGTCCCGTGCTTTTGAAACGATAGCCTGTTGGGAGGCTATCGAGTGGCTAGGTGAGGGTTGTGCTTGCGCAGTTGAGCCAGATGTTGCGATTTCTACTCGGGAACCGAAAAGATCGGCTCCTGTACTTAGGGATTCGGCTCGGCTTATCTGGATAAAAGGATCACAGCCGGCGAATATATGCTCTTCAGCCTTATCTATGAGGCTCTTTCTGACGCGAGGCTGGGGCTTTGACTTAGCAGCTTTGTCATTTTTTATCTTAGCCCGTTTCTCTCTGATAATGGCATATTTGGAGTTCTTGATGGCATGGGATGCTTCATCATAGTCAGCCTTGGAGCTGTTTGTTTCTCTGTGAACGCTCTTCGATTTTTGCAGCTCCTTGATGGTGAAGACTTTTGGTCTGCCTGCAATTATAGGTGCTGCGTCTTCAGCAGTTATCTTCTTGGAAGATTCGACAGGCAGCTTTCCTTTTCTGATTAGAGCATAGGTGTGCTCAACGTCGTCGCTGTCATCATCATCACCATCTGAGTCAGACTCCTCGCCATCCGTACCCACGCTCTCGGATGCCTCATCGTCAGTGTTAGTTTGGGCATCACTGGACGACTCATCGACAGATTCCTCAGCGTCTGTTTCGGTGCCATCAGCCGTCTGACTCGTCTCGAGAGAGTCGTCAGACTTTCCTTCATGTGGCAAACCGGCCACTGGTTTCTATGGCTTATGGACTTTCTTAGAACCCTTACCTGCACTCGGCTTTGTCCCCGGGGTAGGTCCAGCTGGGTTTTGCTGAACCATAGGGACAGTTCTCTCAATGTTCTCTTGGTACTGTTTGACTGCCGGATTGGATGGATTGACAAGCTGGAGCAGAAACCCAGGAATCCGCAGACCGATGACAGGATTTTTGTCTGCTTTGAAGTACTGCAGCTTTGGGGCGGAGTAGTGTGGATCTGCGCTGCGTCTGGGAATGGAGGTGTGCTCTGCCATGCAGTCATTGATAATCAGCCCTAGCCACCTCGCGTATGGGATGGTACCAGGCCTGTTTTTCTCATTTGCTTTGACCAGGTCCATGAGCTCTGAGAAGAAGAGCTGTGCTACGTCGTAGTTTTTGTTGTATGCAATGCCGTGAAAGATTAGTAGAATCTGCTTATTGCACTTGTCAAACCCGACATGCTTTGGCGACAGACATTTATTCACCAGCCTGAATAGACTCTTCCACGGGTGATGGAGATAGGCTCCGTTGAAATTTGATAGTTGTGGCAGTAGTGAAGTGTAGCCGAGAGCTGCCACGTCTTTGAGGAGATCAGGGATGGATGACAGCGCATCATACGTGTCGTAAACTGGCAGCGCTAGTGTGGATCGCAATGTAGACGGTGTCAGAATTACGCGCATGCCATTTAGTTTTGTCTTGATTTTGGTGCGATCCTTTGCTGATTCAGTATGCATGTGGCCCCAAAATTGTTGTAGGTATATCTCTGGCACTGGTTTGGCGTTGTGAAGTGCAGGCAAGAGATAGTGACCTTTCATTATGGCTGGAATGATTGGGTTCTGGCACTTGATGACGTTGAGGTCTAGCTGGAAGTTGTTGTCCAACACCTTGATCCACTTGCCCTTAGGGTAGATGGCGTCGTCAATCTGTGTTTGAGGTGTTCCTGCCATTATGAACTGTAAAAGCAGGGGGTCAGCATATTAATTCATTGGTTTGATTGCTCTGAGATTAGATTGAAAGAGTTTTGGCGTTTGCAAATTTCAGACAAAGGGTGCAGGTGGAATTTGAAAACATTTTGAGTCAAAATCTCGAGATCCAGATCTCGAGATCAAGATTTCGAGATTCAAATCTCGAGATCAGGATTTCGAGAATCAAATCTGGAGATCAGGATTTCGAGAATCAAATCTCGAGATCAAGATTTCGAGATTCCAATCTCGAGATCAAGATTTCGAAATTCAAATCTCGAGATCTTGATTTCGAGATTCAAATCTCGAGATCAAGATGTCGAGATTCAAATCTCGAGATCTCTCTCGAAGACGAATCGACGAACTCGAGATCTTGAGAAGTGAATTTCGAGATCATAAATCTCGAAACGATGATTCCACCTGCAAAAACATACACAACAGAAACGCAAAAACAATATACAAATGGATTTCGACCTTCAAATTAAACTTAAAACCCCCTTTTTTATTTTTGACGAACGATTTCGAGAGGTTTTTTCGTTTGAAAACAGAGTAGATGGTGATGGCGAAGGAGAAGTGAAGCAAGAAGATGAGATGCTCCCGTTTAACTACCTTCGTAGTGAGAGTCGTAGTGCGAATTGGGAGAAGGAGAAATGTCGGGAAGAAGACGAATGAAAACTGAGGAGCTCTGTTTTGCGAAAAAGGAATTTGTGCCTCTGGTTTGCGAAAAAAGTTTGAGAATGGGAAGGATGAAGGGTTTCCCGAGGCTTATAAACGCGTGAAGTCTGGGCCTTTTCGGAAACAGTGGAGCCCGAATTTTTGGGCTAGCACAAAATGCCTAAAGTCAGTAAAAATAGAGCTCCCCCTCAAATAGTGAAGAATTTTGCCCCCCCCCCAAAATGCAACAAACAATATGTACAAAATGCAACGCACATACACTATTTTTGTTCTTTATCGGATTTTCTCCCCCTCAACACATGCAACACACGCACACTATTTTTTGTTCTTTTTCAGATTTTCTCCCCCTCAACACATGCAACGCACACACACTTTTCAGACCAGTGGAGACGAAATTTAAACAGGCTCGAGGTTCAACATGCCCAACTTGGAGACCAGGAACTGGAATCTTTTTTCATCTAATGCCTTAGTAAACAAGTCAGCCAGTTGAAGCTCTGAGCTTACAAAGTACATATCAATGTCTCCTTTCTCTACGTGATCCTTGATGAAATGATAACGCAGATCAATGTGTTTGGTGCGGGAGTGGTGAACAGGATTGCTTGTGATGGCGATGGCGCTTTGAGAGTCAATGTAGATCGGGATATGGCGGAATGTGTAACCGTAGTCCTGGAGCTGAGTCTTCATCCATAATATTTGTGAACAACAACTAGCAGCCGCGACGTATTCGGCCTCAGTTGTAGATGTTGACACACAGTTCTGCTTTTTGGAAGACCAGCAGACTAGCTTCTCGCCCAAGAATTGGATGGCTCCTGATGTACTTTTGCGGTCCATCCGGCAACCTGCAAAATCAGCGTCCGAGTATCCGACTAGATCAAAGCCTGAATGCTTGGGATACCAAAGGCCTGGATTCACCGTGCCTTTGAGGTATCTTAAAATTCGACGTACAACGGTCAGATGAGATTCCTTTGGATTGGCTTGAAACCGAGCACATAAGCATGTGGGGAAAACAATGTCAGGCCTGCTCGACGTGAGATACAGCAAAGATCCAATGATGGCCCTGTAATTCGTAGCATCAACTGGCTTCCCGGAGGGGTCTGAGTCCAGTTTATTGTTTGGGGACATAGGGGTCGTCATGGAAGATTTGCCTTCAATGTTGAATCTCTTTAGCATATCCAGAATGTATTTGGACTGGTTGATGAAAATGCCATCAGAGAGTTTTCTTACTTGCAGGCCTAAGAAGAAGTTAAGTTCACCCATCATGCTCATCTCGAACTTTGTTTTCATCAGTTTCTCAAAATGTTGGCATAGGCGCGGATTTGATGAGGCAAAGATGATGTCATCGACATAGATCTGAATCAGAATGATGTCAGATTTGTGTCGCTTGATAAATAGAGTAGTATCAATCTTTCCTTTGGAGAAACCTGAATCAATCAGAAATTCGGTCAAGGCATCGTACCAAGCTCTGGGTGCCTGTTTCATCCCATAAAGAGCTTTCTTGAGCTTGTATACATGGTCTGGGAATTTTGGATCTATAAATCCTTCAGGTTGAGCAACATAGACTTCTTCTTCTAAAGTCCCATTTAGAAAAGCTGTTTTCACGTCCATCTGAAAGACGGTGAAGTTTTTGTGCGCCGCGTACGCAAGAAATAGGCGGATGGCTTCAATTCTAGCTACGGGCGCAAACGTTTCATCGTAGTCTATGCCTTCCTGTTGATTATAATTCTGTAACACGTTAATAATGTATTCCCTATGCTGTCTAGAACACGACATTGTTTTGCAAAGAACCTAACTTTCATCCCGCTGTCACAGAATTGCCCTATGCTCAGTAAATTGTGTTTGAGCCCTTTGACAAAAGAAACATCTTTGATAGTGACACTGGCACAGATGACGTCCCCATACCCAAGAATAGGAGATGAGGCGTCATTCCCAAATCTGACATTGCCTCCGTAACAGTTGGTGTAGTTGCTCAACAGGTGTTTTATTCCGGTCATGTGGGTTGAGCATCCTGAGTCTAAGTGCCACACATGACCGTCCTGCAAAACAATCAAACAGATTTAGGTACCCATCTTGGAGTAGGTCCTTATTAACAAAAAACACCTTTCTAAATCTTGCTTTTAGCTGTGATCCAAGGTCAGCAGCTCTTTCAACAAAACATATTTCTCTTGTAGACTCTCCAATAACCAGATCTGCTTTTGCAGTGGGTCTGGTTTTTGGAGCCCACTTAGCAGTTTCCATTTTGGTGGGTCTGATTTTGTGAACCCACCTTTCCGTTTTAGTCTTGGTGGGTCTGTTCTTGGTGACCCACCTTTCAGGTTCAGTTTTGGTGGGTCTGAGTTTGGGGACCCACCTCTCTGTTTCAAGCTTGGTAGGTCTCATCTTGGGGACCCACCTTTCGGTTTCAGTTTTGGTGGGTCTTATCTTGGGAACCCACCTTTCAGTTTTAGTTTTGGGAGGAGAGTAGACATGAGCTTTGTGATTGAATGGTTGTTTCTTAAGTTTGGTTTTAAAAATTTCTTCTTTAGAAAGCCGATTAAGATGTTTCCTTGAATGAACTCGAAGAGCATATTTCATATCAGGTATACAAAATATTCCCTTAGAAGTTTAGTTCTCAGTTTCCCTTTTTGGTTTGAGCTTTCTGTGAGGTTTTGTTTTAACAACATTCACATCACATTCATAATTATGGGGGTCTGGAACAGAATAACCATAAGCAATACTTGAATTATGAATTGAACGATGTCTAGAAGAAGTCTCAGAAATATTCAGCTTGGGACTCAAGACTGAATTACTAGAAGTTTGTTTCTCAGAGACAGAATTACAATTAACTTTAGAATAAAAAATAGAACTAGATCTAGGGCTGGCATTATTCTCAAAAACTTTCTTTTTGCCTTCTGCGATTTCCTTCCTCTTCTTCCTCCACTCACTCTTCTCTTCTCCTTCCTTCTTCACTTCTTTACCTGTAAGCAAAGGAGAAGAGAGATGAGTGGACGAACCTTTAAAACCTTTGTTTTCTCAGGTGAGGTGTGTGAACTGTCAGACTTATTATTAGAAGTAGAAGGGGCTGTTTTAGCATGATACTGCTCACTTAATTCATTGAATTTTTGAAGAAGTTCCTGCCAGTTGCTCTCAAAACCTCTCTTTTCTGTTTCAAATCTCTCTCTCTCTCGTTTTCAAGAGTTTTCTGGAGGTTTTTGAGTTTTTGAGCCATAGGAAAAATACAAGGTTCCTCTCCAATTTTAGAGATACCTACTCTTGGGGGTGGGTCTAGAGGATGTCCTATGTGTGGAATATCTTTTGCATAAGGGTCAAGACATTCACTAAAGCAGGAACTAGATTCTTCTTGTGAAAGTTGTTTTTCATTAACAGAGGGATAATCACAAGAAATCGCAGCTTTAGGGTTCTTTCTCTTTTCTTCTTCTGCTTCAGCGTTTTCATCATCACTTCGAAAATACATTTTCTCGCCAAACCCTAGTCCCATGTAATCTTTGTTATAGATTTGAAGACAGTTAACTTTCTTTAGATTACATGGGTTGGTTATGCCCAGTCCTATTCTAGGATTGTAAAATCGGTCATCCTTTATTCGATTAAGAAAGATTGTTTGTTCAGACTGACCTCTCTTAGCAGCTAGATCCTCTAATTCTTTTATTTTATTTAAAAGTGTTCTTTTATTATGCAGAAAATCGCATTCAGCCTTTGCAGTGCTTTTCTCTCTTTCACTATCCTCAAATTTCTTAGTTAATTCAGCTATCTTAAGTTCAAAGCTTTCAAAATCTGAGGACACCTTTTTGACCTGATCTTTCGCAATTTCAAGTTGAACACTTAGAGAAGACTTTTGGTCTAGATTCTGTTTCAGTACCCTGTGATTGTTGTCTAATCTCTCCTTTAGTTCTTTAATTAGATTGTCCTTCTCAAGTAAGGACTGATTTTGATTATTTAAAGGAATATGAGAGGTACTTACAGAGCTTGTTGAGCATTCTGAGTCGGGGATCGCAGCATCACCCTTTCTTTCATCTTTTTCCTCCACTCGTGCCATCAAGGCATAGTTTTCTTCTTCCTCCTCCTCCTCATCAGAAGTATCTTCTGCCCATTGATCATTCTCAGCAAGCATTGCAGAAGTTTCTTCTTCTTTCTGCACCATCAGCATCTTCTGCTTATTCCACAGCATCTTCTGCTTGTAGAAGTTTGCATCCTTCTTCTTTGGGAGGCGGCAGTCTTTGATGACATGTCCAGCCTTTCCACAGTTGTAGCATTTGGGGGCATCTTCAGCTGATGGCGTCTTCCTAGAAGATCCTTGTTCATGGTTCTTCTGTTTGTAGTTTGAGGAGGAGGTTCTAAGCTTGTTGGAGGAGCTGTTCTTCTTTGCAAATCTCTTGGCCAGCAGTGCCATCTTCTTCTGTAACTCTGCAAGCTCAGCCTCCAGATCAGATTTGTCGTCATCACTTTCATCATCATTTGATTCAACCACCACCTTCTTCTTCTTCTTCTTCAGTGGTGTGGTTGTCCTCCGGGGCTGAGCTTCCATCACTAGAGCCAGGGGATTTGTGCTGTGATGATCCTCGGCACAAGCAACCTCATTGACAAATTGCTTTAAATGTTCATAAAGAGTGCAAAGGTCAATTTCATCCAAGTCAATCCGAGATCTAACATCCTTCACTGTCTTTTCCCATGCAGGATGTAAGCTGGACATAAATCTTATATTCAGTTCCAAGTTGGACCTGAATACTTTGATTTTTCTTAGTTCATTGACCAGTTGGACGAGTCTGTTGTAAGTCTCGTTCAATGGTTCTCCCTGGCCAGCTTTGAAGGAGTCATAAGCAATAAGGATTGTTGTCTTCTTGGTTTTAAGGCTGATGCTTGTGCCTTGTAGCAGTTTTTCTATCTCATCCCACATTTCTTTTGCCGTTTGCATGCTGTCGATGAGAACATATACTTCGTTAGGGATTGCTTGAAGGAGGTACGTCTTGGCCATGAGATCTCCTCGAAGCCTGAGCCTGTCAGATTCGGTATATTCAGATGCCACTTTTCGTCTCCTTTCTGGAAGAATAGGTGGGTTGTTTTCTGGATCTCCACCAACTAAAATCATCAGTTCTGCTGGTCCTTCAAGCAACGATTCAAGAATCGCAGCGGAGTTTTCTTTGTGCTCAAGGAAATTAAGGAATCGATTCCTCCACATTTGGTACTCTCCTTTCCTGAGACTGGGAGGAGTACTGCTGTTCCCTTGGGCATTGAGTTCTGAGGCCATTGATGTATAAAACTGACCGTTCGAGATAATTGATCGAAAGATTTTCAGAGGCAGAATGTCGAAAATCAGATGTCGAGATCAAAATATCGAGATCTGGGATTTCGATAAAGGAGGCCCGGTTTCGAGATTTGATATCGAGATTAGGATTTCGAGATTTGAAAACTCGAGATTTCAAATGTCGAGAAGAAGATCTCGAGATTTGAAATGTCGAGAAGTTAAACTCGAAATATTATTTCGAGAGGTCAAATGTCGAGACCAGATGTCGAGACCTTAAAGTCGAAATCTTGATCTCGAGATCTAGATGTCGAAATCCTCAATGTCGAGATCCTGCAAACTGTAAAAATCAGATAAGAAAAATCTGAAGGTAGTTTCTTGTAGAGTATGATGTCGAGATCCTCAGGTAAAGTTTTCAGCTTGAAATACTTGGCAGAACCTGTTTAAATCCTAGATGTCGACATATGCAACTCGAAATATCTCAAGTACAGAAATTGCAGAAAACGAAATCTGAAGTATACCCCTTGACCGCTTCGAAACGACGATTCTAAGGGTGTAACTTTTACAACTTTTTAACAAGAAACAAGATTACAGAGTAAAAAATCGACAGAAAGAACAACGTAAAGAAAAACAGAGGTCTTCTGCAGGCGTTCTTCTGATCGGCTCTCGATCGGCTCTGATACCAATTGATAGTCCCTGTTTCTGTAACAGCAATGAATAGCAGTATAACAAAGAAGATTAACCGTAAGGATGAACACAGATGAATCGATGTAAAACCCTCTTTGATATACCGTGAACTCGTACACAGAATGATTTGCGCTAAGGCTATTACGAATAAGTACGAAAGTTAACCTAATCCTAAATCCTCGGCTCCCTTTTTATAGGCGAGATTCAGGTAAGCGAACAAGGCTTTTAGCCTTTAGTGTGGGCCTAACACTTGGCCCATATTCTATCTAATAAATGCACATATTTAATACAAGGAATAATAATTAAGCTAATTTATTACAAAATAGATGACAAACTTGATTCACAATTAAATTATCTTCACCACGATTTACCAGACAAACTTAATATATAAGGACGTTTGCGAGGACTATTCAAACTCCTTGTAATATAGTGCTCATAGTGATATGGTCGTTTCATTCAACGAAGATTCAACTAAGTCTAGAACATGATATTGTGTCTATTCAGTAACTCAGTTTCTGTCTCTCAATCTTTCTAGATGATCCATAACGTTCATATTCGATATCCAAAACGAATATATTTTTGCATTGGCCAATGACTTTATGATCCATCTAGATATGAGAAGTAGAATGTTCTCTCTTAATCTATTATGAGGAATGAATCCTTTTTTGGCTCAACTACTACTCCATGTGCTTCGTGATGCACCCAACACAAGCCGTATCTACCCCGATTGGAGTGCAAGCATTGGTCATGGTCAAAGTACATCACTCCGCACATGTAGTACGTATTGACCTCAAGTCGGAGGACTATTACACTACTCGATACGCTGATAATCCCATAGACACATGAATAGAATTTATCAAATGGTTTCTCGGTGGGTATGCCAATATTCTCTAAAATATCTATGTGACCATCATGAATTACAGGAACTCATAGTTGTGAGATCAATTATACTTTCTATAAGTATGATGCAGTCCACATACCAATCTTATCGCATATCATCAATATCTCATTCTTGATGATCATTGATTGGGGCAATTTTAGGACCTTATGTTATATCATATATGTCACGCCTCGGACCTACCCGGACACGTCAACAACCCACCGTATAGTACGATTAGTCAACCGCAGTCCAACTCATCCATACTATACAAAGCGTCTTGAATACCATTCACACGTAGTACATCCATAAACAAACATAATGTAAAATATTCATTAAAGCAGCGGAAACATTAATACAAGTGTTTAAACTGTTTTCAAAACAGAAGCGGAAGAAGCACGAACCACGTCTTCTTTCCTTGATCTCCCCGAAGCAACGGGCGATGGTAGCAACCTTCAAGTTCTACCTGAAACTGTGAGGTGACCTCCCCCGTGAAGGGGAGGTCAGTACTTGGAAGCATTTGACAAGTACAATGACAACTACTATACTAAGTATAATCAATGTTTCAATTTCTAAGACCCTGATTATAGGGTGATATTATATTATAGGTCATAACCCTCGTTTACCCTTTTTTAAAATATACTTACTTTATATAAAGTCAAGTAGTCAGCCTGTGGGCCCATATTCATTTAGAATCCACCATTTTAATTCCCCGTGACCACAAGCCACGACAACCCCATAGGGTTCTATCGAGCCCTGATTGTGTAGCAAGGGCTCGGCCCAACTACATTTCTATACAATCCTTTAACTCAATTTAACACATCAAAATTGTATGGCAAGGGCTCGGCCCAACTACGTTTCCATACCAACCATAACTTCGTGGCAAGGGCTCGGCCCAACTACGTTTCCACGAAGATCACAAATACATGGAAAGGGCTCGGCCCAACTACGTTTCCATGCTAATCATATTACATGGCAAAGGCTCGACCCAACTACATTTCCATGCAATCCTAGAGTCCGACTCTAATTTACTTTCATAGTCCAATTCTCAAGCAAATCCTATGCCTAGAATTAATTCACTTGGGTAGCCTTTAGGCCTACCCCTAACACACCTTAGTGTTCACACAATTCGACCTTAAAGTATCTTTTAAGACTACTTAAGGCATCTCTATTCACAATCCTATCTCTTAGGATCAATTCCATCATTTATTTATATTAATCTCCCGACTAGTATTTTAATACTAGTTGGATAATCTTAGAACATACCAAGTTCTTAATTCACAATTGACATTTCATTTCAATTGATTTTCCAATCCAAATATAATTTGATCCCAATATCAAAATATCACTTTTATCCATTCATGAATTTCATACATGAAGTAACAGTATATTTTATCACAATACTTTCATAGTTAATTCCATTATCTTGTCATCACTTTCATATCACATAATCATACACAATTTATTCTAAATTTGTATATCATGCTTCACTTACTCATATCAATAGTATTTTCATTTAGGCATTATTAATCATTAATAATCCATGAAAATCACATTTAATTACCTTAGGTAATCTTATGAAATTAACTCACTAATTATAAGCAATATAGTCAGCCATCCTCACCTCGTGATGTGCTACAATAGTTGCCTTTGTTAAGCCCTTCGATCAATCCCCGTCCTAGGTCGATTGAAAGTGAAATTCCTGGGCAGCAGCCAAAAGCCGGGCGGCTTTCACAAAAGCCGGGCGGCTTTCGTAGTCTGAAACTACGAACAGCTCCTTTGGAGTGGCGGTTTCCAGCGATTTCGACTCCTATCGATTCACCAACTCTTCTAAGTTAATTGCCACCACTTTATAACAATATTCTACACTTATAAATGTGCAGAACTTCACATTCATCCCACCATATGATTTCTTAAAAATCATACACAAAGAAAGTAGTTAAAAGAGTAGAAGTTGTGTTCTTACCTCATGTGGGACTCAGACACAAATCAAGACATTTGTAACAAGGCTTGCTTGGTCACGAAAGAAAATTGTTTGCCCACTCAGAACCTTAACACTCAAATGAAAATATATAGAAAAGACACCAACGATCGCATCCCATGAGGACAAGATCCCAATCTCATGTGGGTTTTTGATAGCTTCATGAAACTTGGTGGTTTTATAAGGAGGGTTCTCACTTGTTCTTCAGGTTGAGATCTATTTTATTTATTTCTCTACTTTGTTTCTTAATCTTTTTTGTATTCTTCTTTTTTTTTTGTCCTTGTACTTTCATTTTCATTATCTTTAATAAAATTTCTTTGTTCAAAAAAAAAGTTGTGTTCTTACCTCTTCTTCAAGCTTTTTCTTGGTGCTCCCTTGAAGCTTGGCTTTGTTGAGAGGATTTCCTAGACCTTATCTCTCTATGCTCTGGTTCGTATGGTGAGAGACCAAGGAGGGTGACTCCTTCTCAATCAATAGGCAATTAAGCCAAAGACATCCTCTCATACCTAGCACGCCCCTCCCCTGTCATTTTGTCTCGCTTCCCAATTGATTGAGTCCAATTATATTGTAGGATATCCCCAAGTGGGTGTAGAAAGTCCCTCTCGATTATTCCTGCTATTTCTGACAGGTTGGGTCAAAATAGCACCCGGGTTGCCCAATCATTTCACTCAACTTTAGTTGGCATTTTATTGGGCTTCTATAATTATTAAGATGACCCAACTAAATATTTGATAGCCCATTCTCAATATTATGGACCCGATAAATAATTTAATTAATCATTCATTAATTAAATATATCATTCTTTTACACGAAATAATTCGCTAGAAAATTCAAATTTATACTGAATTTTAAATTCAAGTACATCCGGGTGCGGTGTCACAATATAAGCTCTCACTTGATGAAGGAACAATATGCATTCCTATTTGAGTAGCATTGTGAATTTCGGGGATGAAGTTCCCGTTAAGGGGGTGAACTTGTGACACCGCACCCGGACGTACTTGAATGTAAAATTCAATATGTATTTGAATTTCCTAGCGAATAAAATTGTGTACAAAATAATGGATTTAATTAATGAATGATTAATTAAATTATTTATCGGAGCCGTAATATTGAGAATGGGCTATCAAAGAGTTAGTTAGGTCATCATAATAATTATAGAAGCCGAATAATGTGGCAACTAAAGTTGAGGGAATCATTTGGGCAACCCAAGTGCTATTTGACCCAACCTTCCCGAAATAGCAGAAATAATTGGGAGGTATTTCCTACACCCACTTGGGGTTTTCCTACATGTGTTGAACACTCAAATTAATCAAATGGGAAAACTTGGGATGGGGTGGTGTGGGCAAGAGGAGGAGGAGGAGGAGGAAGCCTCCTAGAGACAAAGCCACACCCTCCATGACCCTACCCCTTGTTGTATTGGTTGACTTAGAAGAGTATAGGTGCTCTCCTATCATTTCACTCATTGAAACCAACCTCAAGGCCTAGGAAGAGCTCTCAAAGTCCTTTAGCTTGAGGAACTAATTAGAGAAGAAAATCCAAGAAGAAAAGCTAGAGTTTGAGGTAAGAGCTCAACTAGTATTTCTTTTAACTAGTTCTATGTTGTATAATATTTAAGAAATCATGTAGTGAACTTAAAAAGAGATTCTACACGTTTAAAAGTGTATAATATTGATACAAAGTGGTGATAATTAATTTAGAAGAGTTGGTGAATCGATAGGAGTCGAAAACGTCGAAAACCACCACTTAAAAGGAGATGCTCGAAACTGCAAACTGATGAACAACGCCCGGCTTTTGTGAAAGCCGCCCGCCCGGCTTTTGGCTGCTAGTCCAGTTTTCCGCTTTCAATCGGCCTAGAACGGGGATTGATTGAGGGGGCTTAACAAAGGCAACTATTCTAGCACATCACGAGGTGAGGATGACTGACTATATTGCTTATAATTAGTGAGTTAATTTCATATGATTACCTAAAGTATTTAAATGTGATTTTCATGGATTATTAATGATTAATATTGCCTAAATGAGAATACTATTGCTTATGAGTAAATGGAGCATGATATACAAATTTAGATGAAATTGTGTATGATTATGTATTATGAACATGATGGCATGATAGTGGAATTAAATATGTAATATTGTGATAAAATATACTTTTACTTCATGTGATGAATTCATGAATGGATAAAAGTGGTATTTTTGATATTGAGATTAAATTATATTTGGATTGAAAAATTAATTGGGATGAATAATATGACTACGGATTAAGAACTTGGTTGTTCGAAGATTATCCGACTAGTATTGAATTACTAGTCGAGAGGTTAATACAATTGATGATAGAATTAATCCTAAGAGATTGGATTGTGAGTAGTGATGTCTTAAGAAGCCTTGAGAGATACTTTAAAGTTGAGTGGTATGAGCTCTAAGACATATATTAGGGGTAGCCCTTAAGGGCGCGCGCTACTAAAGCTAAGTTAGACTAGGCATAGAAAATGCTTATGGATTGAATGTTGTGACTAGATGTGGTGCTCTAGCACGAATTATAGGTGACTAGATGTGGTGCTCTAGCACGAATTAAGGATGACTAGTTGCGGTGCTCTAGCATAATGTAGGGTGACTAGAGCGGAGACTTTAGCACGGCGAAGGAATGATAAATGAGCAGAGCTCTACTTTAGTGAAATAGCGCGTTAGGTAGAACCCTAGAACGGCGTAATGATTTACTAAAAAGTTATGACGACCATGACTAGCAATCACGTGGAAAAGGAATGGATGTTTCAAAATGAAACGGGCCGACTACTTGAATACAGGGGAGGCCACCTCACATTTTTAGGTAGAAGTTGAATCTTGCTACTAACGCCCGTTGCTTCGGGAAGATCAAGGAGGGAAGACTTGCTTCGTGCTTCCTCCGTTTCTTTTTTAAAAACAATCATATAAATGCTAATGGACATTTTCAAAAAAAAAAAAAAATGCTCATGGATATTATTTTCTAAATTATTATTTGGGGGTCTATTAGTTGGATATATTTTTATTTTGTAGCTTTGATTATAAAGCTTTGATTATGCAAAAATAAAAGAAAATACTTTCTCTCATTCTCTCATTTTGCCTAGGTGCCCTTTCGGGTTTTCATCCCACCTTCCCACATTTTTTTTGTTTAGTCCTCACAAACTCACTCTTATTTTTGCTTTATTTTTGCTTAAGTTGCCCTTTCGGGTTTTCAACTTAACAAGCTTTTATTAATTTTTTTTAACAAGAATAAAGAATATGAATGTGAGTATTCCATAAAACTCTCCCCCAAGCTAACCAAAGCACTGTCCCTAGTTCTTGTGTCTGTGATGTCCTAGAAGAGGAACCCTTTTGTGGTGCCATTTCTTTCTTTGTTGGTTGAGGAAATTTCGGACTTTGTGTAGGGAGAGTTAGGGAATTCAGATTTTCGGTTATTTGGTGGGTTTTGTTGGTATAGAAATGGAGAGGATAGGAAGAGTATGGGGTTAATTTGTGGATTTGGTGGATGGAAGAGGAAGATATTGAAAGTATGTACATGATGATTTTTTGGAAGGAGGGTTCAAAGAATAGTGGGTGGGGATGTAGTCTGTAAGTGGAAGAAGCGTGGGAGGGGAAGTGTCTGCCCAAACTGGTTTATGGCACATTCCCGTTCACCCGGCCGGGTGAGGTGTTATACCCGGTCGGGTGGTCGGATTGGAACTGGCAGAAGCTACTGGTTTGGATACCCGGTCGGATGGTTTGAGTTACCCAGTCGGATTATTCATTCAAGGGGTCTGGTTTTCAAAAATTCCCTTCCACTCGGTCGATTTTAACTCCCGAGGGGTGGCTGTGACTATCTTTCATTATAAACCGGCCGGGTGGAATGAGGTACCCGGTCGGGTCTATAAAAATATTTGTGTTTTTGCTTGCCTCGCCCGGGCGATGGGGCGGGTAAGGTTGTTTTACCTTGTACTCGACCGGGTGAGATTTTGTACCCGATCGGGTTTTGTCCCAGACTCTTTTTTTTATGCAAAGAAGAAAAAAAATGAAGAAATAAATGTACCTTGTATGGGTTGCCTCCCAAGAAGCGCTTTAGTTAATGTCGTGGCACGACGTTATTTTCTCTACTTCAATCTTTCATGTTCGGGGCATGATGACCCATCCTCTGCATATTTCTACCCTGGTGACTCTTATAGAAGATCTCAATTCGCCGACCACCCATTTTGACAATCTTTCCAGGATCAAATATCCGGATTCCCATTGCTTTATGTTGTGAGAGCGAGGGAAAATTTGTACCGATTAGCGTAGTGAATGGAAAGGGTTTTGATCTTGTTGGGATGAGAGGGGGTATCAAATGTTTACTTAACTCTACTGTCATTTCCTGCATATTGGTGAATGAAAAGAAATCCAAATGATATTCTCTCGGTTTATTTGCAACCGCGACAAGTACATTTGAATTACCCTCACATTTGCTGAGGATTTCATCTTTGTCCTTCTCTACCATTTCTGTTTCCCTTAGAGCCTCAGGAAATGGTGGCATGTTCTCAGGAATGGCCGGTGATGGAGTTGAGTTTTGAGGTTTCTCCTCCTCTGGTTGAGCTTCCTCCGTAAGCCCCTCTTCTTCTTCCTCCTCGCCAATGTGGTTCACAATGTTTGGCACTTGTTTCAATTGATTCTCCAAGTTCAGTTCTTTGAGCACTGTTTCTTGCGGGTAATGTGACATATCTTGTTGAATTTTTGTCACATTGATAGTGAGAGCTCGGATCATGTCTTCAGTGGACATGCTGGAATAAGAACTTGAGTATGGGTTATATGTGTTGGAGAATGAATCATACCTCTCTTGGAAACCAATATCATCACTCTGTTCAAAGTATTCTTCTTGAAGCTTTGGGCAAAAATCCTTAAGATGACTTTGTGACAGGCAAATGTTGCAGGCCTTGGTATCTTGAACTTTTGAGCATAAGAGAAACTTCTTTACTAAAAAAGTCAAGTTAGAAATTTGACTCTCTAGCGATGATGTGTTGGTATCCATTTACTCATATAAGCTCATAAAATAGAAAAGGTAAAAGCTCTTTATATTTTGTTTTTTATTTTTATGAGAAAAAAAAAGAAAAATAATTGCCTTTCCCCGGCAACGGCGCCAAATTTGACGAGCACTTTGTCACGGTGTGTCAAAATAAATTCAATACTAGCACTAATACGTAGTATAGGTGAAGTAGAGTTCGTATCCATAGGGAAAGGAATAATTCTCTTTTTATGAAACTAGTAAATAAAAGGGAGGTTTTGGGATTGACTGATTTAATTTAAAAACTAATATGAACAGCATATATTGTTTTACTTCAAAGATAAAAGAACTTGGCATTGCTACTTTCCACTTGTTGATATATTTTAGTCGATCATCGTTATATCTATAACTTTGTCCCTCTCGAATACTCAATCGAGGAGTATATCCAATTCATCGAGGGTAGTTATTAACAACGACCGTTCATTAATAACCCTTACTATTAGTCAAGTGTAGAACACCGCCATATACCGACTTGATAGTAGCATTTAATCTCTTAACTCCTTGATGAAATCAATTGAGATTGATAACCTCAACCCAACGGTTTCGGTTTAACCAAAAAAATTAATCCCTCTTAAGTTTATCAACCACGAGCGTGCATTAATAAACCGAAGTTACTTACTTGTGAAACCATCAACGATTAACCATCGGTTCATCGATCGTTTCTAGTAATAATTAATATATGAAACAAAACTAGTTGATCCTTTAAGTAATGTTCAAAATATTAATATGAAATATGGATAGGAATTAATTAATATTCAAGGAAGAATATTATTAAAGGAGATGAATCCTACTATAATTAATATCAAGATGTTAACTAATTGTCATCTTAGCAACACCCCCCAACATTAATATAGAGGAAGAAAATACTACTCTAACTAATGTCAAGATGTTAACTAATTGTCATCTTAGCAACACTCCTCAACATTAATATAGAGATAGTATTAAGGAAAGAACTAATAATTAATATTCAAGGGAAAAAGTTAAGAAAATAACTCACAACTTTAATAATCAGCAAGCTTCAAAAGCAACACCAAGAATGGAAGTTTAGATCCTCATTTGGAGACTAAACACAGCTAAAAAAATATAAAGAAATGTTATTCTAAACTGAGCTTAAGAGTATAGAAGAAGGGATGAGTATTTGTGAAGGAAAAGTGTGCTATTTATAGGTGTTTTTCAACACTTTGGGCTGAGTATCCGACCGGGTCAAGTGCCTATCCGACTGGTTCCGGTCAAAATTAGATATCCTCCACATTCTGGTGATCTTCAGCACGTCGTTTTGTCCCGGGTCACATCTGACCCGACCGGGTCCAGTGATTTTCCAGGCAGTTTCTTGTGTTAAATCATACCCGACCGGGTCAAGTGTCATACCCGATCGGGTTTTAGCTCCTGGACAGTCCAACCCCCTTTTTCTTCACTTCAAAGTCCTCCTTTTCAACACCATAATTCCTAATTCTACTTTACAACTTACAAATGAAGTTTAAAATACAATTACAACTAAAATCACACAAATGTTTATAAACTAAATAAAACGATAAACAATACATATAAGTCCAACATAAAAACATACACTTATGCACTACTAATTAGCGCATATCAGTTTCTGAGCAAATTTTACTGACAATAATTGCATGTAACCGGACTTGGCATGATGTGTACAAGATATGTACAAATATCATTGTTTTAAACTGTTATGTGTTCATTTTGTAATGTCATTTCGATTCTTTTAAATAGTATATTTTAGTTGGGAGTTCATTCCCAAAGTAGGGTAGTTCTAAAACTTATTTCCCAAAAATAGGGTACTTTTAAACTTATTTCCTAAACTAGGGTATTTTTTTGCCATGTCATCCAAACTGCCACGTCACAGATGCCACATAGTTGCTAATCATTCCATGTCATCAAATTTGTGTGTGTTTTATTTAGTGAAAAAATAATTCGTCACTAGTGAGAGTTGAACCCACAACCTCTCATCTACTTCATAGTAGTGCAAGAAGCATTTGACTACAATGCTCATTTGTTATAAGCTCTCATTTAAATATCTTTAACATATAGGATAATATAGATTTTAAATTCTGAGATGTACTTTCTTAACTTGTGCATTACTCGTTCCTTTATGCTATATTACTTCTTTCTCAAATAATTAAAGAATTTGTGGATTTTAATTTGAGATATTCAATTATAAAACAAAATGCCAATTAAAAATTATGACAAAAAAGTAATTGGATATATGTAATTATAAAAAACAATTGTATTTTATATGTTTGAGTTCAAATAAGATGCTCGAAATCGATCCAAAAAATAAATGTGATACTTTTGAAAATAATTAATGAATAAATAGATAAAATAATAGATGAATTTAATAAAAAAATTATTTATTTATTAATTCATCAATACTTTTATTTATTTATTTATTTATTTATTTATTTAATTAATTATTTATTTATTTATTTTCTCATTATTTGTGTAGCTCGATATTGATCATCTTATTTGAACTCGAACTTATAAAATATAACTAGTAAATTGATCGCGCGTTGCGTGAATGTGATATGCCCAACAATAATTTAGACAATATGAAGGCAGATTGAAAAAGAAATTTTAAAAAATTATAATATAATTATAGTGATTTGCATGCTATACTCATTCAATATATAATACGATGGAGTGTTGTGTCCATTAGTCAAAGTTATATAATTACCACATATGGTGATAACCGATCTTTCAATATATAATTTAGAGAAAATAGTAATGTTCACTAAGTCCAAAATAAATAATCAAAATAAGTTGAGTATGTGTGTGATATGAAGGGACATAACAATAACAGAAACACGAGTGATTGATTTGTATAGAGCATGCAGTTTTCAATAATTATATAATTACATTAAATATGAGAAAAATGGGGTGATAAGTTTATTTTTTGAATTTTGGAAAGTTTTATGTGTTATGAAATTGCTTTGAAAAATTTTTGTAAATGAAAAAAGTTGAACTTATAATACAAAGGAAATTTGGTACTATCATAATATAAACCAACATGTGAAAATTTCCATAATAACGATGATGTATTGTAAATTTGCATACTAAAAATCATGCAATTATTAATGTGCATAGAGAAGCAGTTGTTTTATTTATTTAAATGATGAATATATAAAATGCGTGGTAACTGATCCCATGATCGTAATATCATTCAGTCCTGATGGCCTTGCCCTTCTCATCTTTCTTCATTGGGGTTGGCGGTACATGTATGCTTGTCTGGGCATCCACGATGGTGTTAAATTTTCTTTTCAATGCTGGAGTGTTTGTAGCCGGTGCAATTGCGTGAGGCGTCTTTGAGGTCTCATTCGTGGTGTTGATATCTATTTCTTCCATGCATATAACTGTGTATGTTGTTGTGGTGGTGCCTTGGAACTCATGTGGCCTATATGCCAACTTCAATCTATATTGGATAGTGTGTAGCACCTCATTTTTGGCAGCTACATTGATATGTTCCTCCTGTCATAATAGTTGGGTAAGATTTTCATATAATATGAGTTATGTATTATAGTTAATAAACATACCCGAGCTTCATTTTCCATGATTTCAGATACAGTCATGATAAGTAATTCTTCAGCCATTGCCCCAAACAACACAGAATGTATTGTGTACTCTCCATCACTTATTGTTATTGGTACCTTGCACCTGTATGTGTGTTTAGTATTTGAAAAAATGTACGATGTATGATAAAAATGTTACTTTTATGTTTGTAATAATTACTTGGTTACCTGGGTTTAGCAATGCTATTTGGATTTCCACATTTGTCACAATGAAAAATTGCATTGACAACTTCTGCAGTACCTTTACAACAACTATTGCATGCTATGTAGTAAAATGAGTGAGCTTCTTTGATTGCAATTCTTGCCAATATGCACGCATTATTTCCCTGTTTTTGCAAGAGTATAATGTATTAGTAATATGTTGACTGCAAAAATAATCTCTTCATCAGGGGAGTTCTTAAGATGATTCTAATTTCTAAGTTATCATGTACACCGGTAGAGTGGTAGCTTAAGATTTAGGATGGTTTGGAATGTGCATAATGAGGACAATCAGCACTTATTAAGAGTGATGTAAGCTCAATATTTTTCTTAACATGTCAGTTAAGATTTCACAACCAGTTGCCAATATATGGGCACCTTATGAGAAAAATTAAATGGATCGGACATACAGAGATCTTGACCGAGCATGGTATTGAAGAAATTAGAACTTTATTATAACTTATGAGTTGGGGCAGCGTAATACGGTAGAACTGTTCAAAGCTTTGTTTTTTCTAGGTGGGTTATGCTTGGTTTACTATATAGTGCTTCTTTTTTTTAAAAAAAAAGATTGAATCAGGTGATTCCCAAATTTAAAAGCAGGCAGTTATAGGTGACAGTAGCTTCCTTTTAAAGAAACTGACGGAGAGGTTTATCAAATTCAAATGATTAAATAATATAAAACCAGCAGAGAAAAACGTGGGGAAAACGCAGCAATAAAATGTAGGCATGACACAGGAAAAAATGTTGGAAAACGCCGCAAAGAACAAACAGTTAGAAAAGTAATCTAATACGCATGTAAACAAACAGTTAGTGGGTTTATTATAACTTTATTAAAAAATATGGAATACCTGGCCTTGTACATGCATAACATCTGCCAGTGATACAACATTTTCTGCAGATAAATCAAATAGCTTTGCTGCAGGATCATGGAAAGCTGCACTGAGTGTGATTGCCTTAATTTTAATGACATTTGCGTTCACCCTAAATCAAAATAGACACGTAAGTTAGTATGGTTAAATGAAGAACAGTGACGACAGATCTTCATTTAAGAATTTTTTGCTTTAAAAAGATATTTGTTTGTATAAATAGGTTTTACGAAAATTTAGATTTATAAACCAATACATTTGCATCGGTCTCTTACCAATCCTCCAACTCCTTTGCTATTTTAGTTTCAGGACTTAATGTTATTGATGAATCAAACCTCGTTGCTAGTGCTATACCTGAATAGGATCGTAATCGTAACATTAAAACTGTTAAAGGTTTATTGAACAATGGACAATATGAAATAATGTTAATGCAACATCACATACCAGTAAAACCTGTCACCACTATGTTTTCTGCTTGTAAAATTGGGAATTTATCTTCATTAAGTGCGTGTGCTATTTCTTCTCCCTGCTCAGTTGCGAACTCTTGCCAAAGAGTCATAATGATTGGCTTGCACCTGATTGAAATACTCATAGTATAAATATAAATAAATAAATAAATAAATAAATAAGAGCAACATGATTAGTACAACATCTGCTGCTATCTTGTCTCCTCTTCCCGTATCTATATGTTTCCTTGGTAATTTGTGGATGACAATGGCAGTAACGCCTGTTGTTACAATGTTTGCATACATTTAGTGTTTGTATGTATGAGCATTGTATGTGTTAGTTTGTAGTTAAAAATGTACTTACTTATCCTCTGTTCCGTATTCACATACTTATGGATGTTTGGTAACTTTGTTGGCAGAAGTTGGAGTTGTCTCTCACTATTCAGTTCTTCCCCAGACTGGACCTTTTGAATTTGGGTTGTGTCCTTAAGAGTCCAAAAGAATTTATATCTGTTGTCTGGGAAAACCAAATTAGACTTGATTTCCTTGACTTCAGCATTTGATATGACATATGTTGAAAACAGATCTAGCTTTGCATCAACTTTCTCAATATCACGAGTATATGTCATTCCTTGAACCTTATATCACTACAATATGTCACCAATTTTTCAAGAGAGTGTGTATATATGGGAATGTGGAAGCAGTATGAGATAAATGACAATGTTTACAAGAAATAGAATTCCAGTAAAAATTCATGTAATTGTGCAGTTTGAATGGGCATTTTAAGAGGATTGTCTGCTGGGCATTTTAGCTTTCTCAATCGAGAGTTTAAGAAATGGCTCTTTACAGTTTTCCATGGAGTACAATTTTACAAAATTAACTAATCACACTAATAAATTATAAAATCTGAAACGAAGAACTCATTGCGTAAAACTATTTGGGTGATTTCAGATAATGTTGTTTTCCTATTTTGGAATAAACATACATCATGAAAGAATAATGTCTGCAAATTAAGAAATTAGTCTTACAAAATTAAGAAGAGTGTACTCCATTTATATGATTAAAAGTTAAGCTTCTTAAAGTTATAACTTCATCTCAATCAGGGTGTTATAGACATGTGATGTGTAGTAAGAATGGTATATATGTTTTACTTTTATAGCATTTTATCTTTGAATGAAACATGTTTCCTGTAGTAAATAACAAAGAAGTTGTTAGAAAAACAAGCTTACACAGGTTCATAAAACAAACAAATGTTCATTGTATTTTTGATCACGTGTTGATGTAGCTAAACAACATTCATATAAGAAACAATTCATGAGAATAAATTTGTTTTGTATATGAGATGGCATCATTAAAGTTATAGCTAAAGTAATACCAACACATAAACAATACGTAAAAGAGAAAAGTTAATAGTTATCAACGAATGTTAAGTAGTTATGTCTTACAGCTTCATCTTGCAGCACTATTGCCTTGTATGTATTTCCAGGTCTATTTCTTGATTCTCGAGTTTGATACTTCGCAACCACTTGGACTTTACAACTCCAATGCCTAGTTCTTTCGCCAATGGTTGATATCAAGTAATTCGATGCCATTCTTGACCTGTATGAATTACAACATTAGAAAAATGTAGCAGGCCACAAAGTGATCCATACTTGAAGCAAATGTCAATGGAAATGATGTATTCTAATTATTTACTGAATAATGTATTGAATGAAAGACATCAAACGAAAACTTACAACATTTATTATTGGTGGACAGCATGTATAGAATCCAATATTTCAGGATAGACAATGTTGTTGGTGGAGCATGTTAGTTCATTTAGACCATCATCTGAGTGTATGATTAACTTGACAGATGATGCTTTTCTGGCCCTAGACATTGCTACATATAATTGACCGTGCGAGAACACCGGTTCTTTCAAATAAATTCCAACCAAATCCAAGGTTTGGCCTTGAGATTTATTTATAGTCATGGCAAAACACAATTTTACTGGAAATTGGTGTCGTTTGAACGGTATGGGACAATTATCATCCTCTGACAGGTGCAATGGTATTTTAGGAATAAATACATTTTTCCCTTTGTGTTCTCCAGTTGCTATAATGCAACCAAGAACATGATCACCCAATATATTACATACAAGTCTTGTCCCATTGCAAAGCCCTTCACACGGGTTGAGATTTCTCAATAAGATCAACGGGCAATGTTTCTTTAAGACCAATCTGTGTGGTGGCATCCCGGCTGGAGAAATACAGTGTAGGTAGTCTTCACAATGCAGAAATTTGTTGGTATCTAAAGGCTCATCATAGCCTAAATAGCACCTTTCTTCTCCTGGGAATCTATTGATTAACACAGAGTTAATTTCATCTACGAAATCATTTTTTGTTGTGAGTATTCCTCTTTGCATCAAGGAGAATGGTTCGGTCAGGAATGTACTTAGTGTGGGGTACACATAGTTCAACATCGTATCAAGAGCAGTTGCTTGATCTGTACACGACAACAAAAAACTCTGTGGAATTTTAATTTTACCATCCTGCGTAGTGGGTTCTGTTCCATTGTCTAGACGCAAAAGATACTCGCAAAATGCAGGATCAATTTTTGCCCGCATGTTTTCAGTCAGTACCAAAGGTTGAATGTGAGGCCAAATAGTAGGGGATCTCACCAGACTTGCATCTATGAAATCTTCTTTCCTACCATTTCGTATCACAGGAAGCGTTTGTCTAAAATCCCCACCAAAAACAACTACCTTTGAACCGAACAATTGTTTGGAATTCATGAGGTCTTGGAGTGTTTCATCTAGGGTTTCTGCACATCTACGATGGGCCATTGAAGCTTCATCCCACAAGATTAATTTAGATTCTTTTAACAAGAGACCTTCGGCACTTTGTTTGCTTATGTTGCAAACTGATTTGTTTTCACCAACACTAGGTATTTTGAATCTAGAGTGTGCTGTTCGCCCCCTGGTAAAATAGAAGCTGCTATTCCAGAGCTAGCTGTAGCAAGCGCAATTCCTCCCTCTGATCTTACAGTAGCAAGTAAACATCGGTACAAAAATGTTTTTCCAGTGCCCCCTGGTCCATCGAGAAAATAAACTCCTCCAATCTGGGTGTTAACAGCATGTGTTATCATAGTGTATGCCCTTTTTTGATCTGTGTTTAGCTTCTGAATGCACAACAAATCATATTTACTCACTTGTATTCCCCTTTCAGCTTCAATTTCTCTTAAAATTCTCTCAGAAGCGCTATTTGGAATGAAGTTGCAGTCATTCACCAAATCAAAGGTTGTCAGACTTTTCCCATTACTTTGCAGTATTTGGTGCAAGGACTGAAGAACTTTAACATGTATTTCTTCAATACTGTGTAACCCACTCTTTATGAAATCCTCACAGAAAAAGTATTTGTATTTGTTCCATATTAATCTTGGATTAGGCAAATCACAAAACAGTAACATGGTAGCAAATAAATGTCTAAGAGTCGAAGGCATTTGATACAGTATAGCCTCTTGGAAGCAATTTTCTATGGAGTCGCTAGTTTTCAAGAGGCCTAGCTTTTCTGCAGCCTCTCTAAATGTAGATGCTACATACCTGTTAACTGTACGCAAGTCCCGGTATGATTTCGGGGCACGAACATTGAGTAATAGCAATCTTAGGTAGTAACGTTCCCCTTCGGTTGGATTAACTGAAACCAATCTACCAATGACTTGTTGTTGCTTCCGTAAATGCCATGTCCTGGATGCAGTGGACCAAACAAAGTATTCCGGGAACTCAATGTACAATAGATTCAAATTTTTTGCATCAGTGTTAGTGGAGTTCATATGAAAGAACTCAGTTAGCATTGTTTGAGTGCGGCGACCGGAACTTTCACCATCCAAAAGTGTAGCGAGTTTATCTTTACTACAAAACTGCACGTATTGGAAATTGTATAAGTGAACTTGTAAATGTATAACGGCGGGTTTAAGTTCTGATAAGGTGAAGGAAAATATTCGCCAAGCTGCTTCAGGAGGTGATATCCATCTTGCTGTCTGGTATTCATTAATCTCATCATATTCATCAACTGTGATTGTGTCTGACAAGTGGAACCTCACTCGATCATGGCCCTTGTAAATGTACTTGTAAACATACTTAACACATTTTATTCCAGCAGATATTTCCACATTTATATGGCAATCATACTTTTCCAACAACGTCGGATTGTAAGGAACAACCCAACGATTATCTAAGTAATGCTTTCTCACCAAAACTTTATTGTTGTCATTTCGCCGGCGATAGAGAGGATAAGCATCCTCAGGCAGTGTAGTGACATTGTTGTATGATTGTGGATAACGATCTTTGCAACATGGAGCCTGATCTTTTTGTTTTGTTCGCATGCAAATGTTTTCCGGATTTAAATCACCACAAGGGCCATGCATCATGTGATTTACAACTAATTGAAAAAGTTTTGGGTTTGTTTCTTTGGCAGGGAGCTCAGCAGACACAAATCTATCACACTGCACGGCAGTGTTTATTTTGTGTCTGTTTTGTAAAATTACCAGAAAGTGAACATGAGGAAGTCCACGCTTCTGGAATTCTATAACGTAAGTGTAGGCAGCAACTTCCCCGAAAAAACTTTTCTTTATAATATCCTTTTTAAGTTCTTCAACTTTTGCCCGAAATATACGTGCAACAAGATCTGGTCTATTCTGTGGTAAATCCACATATTGAAGGAGTTCTTTTATTTCAGGCCAATTAGGATTACACGTCATTGTCAAGAAAATATCGGGCTTCCCAAAACGCTGAACAAGGGCCATAGCATCCATATATCTTCTACGCATGTCCCTTGGACCACCAATAAATGTAGCTGGCAAAATAATTCGCTTTCCTACTTCATCACCACTTTGTACCCCGGTGTTAAAGCTATCCACGAGTCCTTGATATGTCTCCAGCCTTGCTTCTCGTTGTTGATGCCTGAAGTAGTCTAATCTTTGTGTTTCGATCTTTATGTACACATCCACTATAAATTGTTGAAGTAATCTACCAGTATGCAACAATAAAGACTGGTCATTTCTTCTGATTTGAAACTTGTAAGCATAATACTCTCGAGCTGAGACGGTAAATTGTTTGTGACCTTGGGTAGACACTGACTCTTCTACATGCAGCATATCATATGGTGACTTGAAAGAGGAAGGGTTTAGTTGCGATGAAGTGCATTGTGGATTATGAGATAAACCAGTGTATGGAGATATTTTACGAATACCTTCATGCCATCCAGTTTCTCCATGAGGAAACAATAGTGGGTATTGTAATGGATCATAACACCCGTAATAGTATTTCACATTATGTGAGGAACCACTACGCCCATACACTTTAATGCTTCTGTTCTCCTCAATACCATCTGTGGTGTTCTCTATCCATATGGCTCCTACTTGTGAGGCGGTTGGTAGGTTAAAGACTCGCTGATCTAGGGAAGCATTATTGTGCAAAAGAATACAGAAGTCATCCTCAACCTGTATATCTTTTAGGCTTTTTAAAAATTGGGCATATGGATTGGCAGCCATTACTTCAACAATAGAGCTTACAACCTCTTTTACTAATCGATCAGTAGCATTTATTCTATGCTCTATTTCTTCTTCAGTATCAAAGAAATATAGTTGTAGGTTTTTTGGTGGACGGCCTACCGGAAGCAAGTCGTCTATATGGTGGTAAACTTGCCCTTGAACTCTAAATGTGTATACTCCTTTGTTATTTTTCAAAAATCTTTTGTCAACATTATAGACACCCATCGATGTAAATGCAAACGTGTTGTTGTAGGTCCGTACACAGTTTTGAAATGTTCTGGCATTTTCATCCATTCCAGTAAACAATTGCCTCAATATTGGTGGCATAAAACCTGACACGAGTCTAACTTGACCTTTGTTACAACAGAACCCGGGAGACTCATATTGAATTCGTTTAGCACCACAAAATTGGCAGTCTGGAACGGGGGTCAATTTGAAAGCACTTTGTAAAGTTGTACCTGAGAGAAGTTAATCTTTTTAGATATGAATTGTTAACGGTTCATCCAAAGATTTAATCGTTATATTGAAAATAGGACTTAAAGCACTCATAATTTCCACAATAGGACTATAACATTTTTATTCTCAAAATATAAGTAATATATATATCCCTTCTTCCTATTGTACCCCCTTCCTATAAGTTAAGAATAACTTTATTTTATTAATAAGAGGCTCTATTTATAATTTTAAAAAAAATTAATTCATAATAAAAATGGGAAATAATAAAATTTAAATAAAATGATATTTAAAAAAAAACAATTAAAAATATTTTAAAATAAACTTTAAGTAGTCTTAAAAAATAAATAGAATATCTAAACAAATTAAAAAAAATTGTAGGCCATTGCCACCACATCCTCCACCTCTCGGAACCACCGGCTCTGCTCGTTGGAAAATGTCATCCTTTTTGTGGAAAAAATGTCACAGTCCTTTGGAAATGACATGAAAATGTTATTTTTACTCATTAAAAATATTCAGCTTTGTTAAAGTTGCCATCACAATGGCATTTGTTTCAACTTGATATTATTTTCAGGTGATCGGAGGTGGCGGTCCTGGAAGGTGGTTGGGGCAGTGGGTGAGGCATGTTTTTTTTATTTATATTTTATGGTTTCTTTTTATTTTAGTTATATTTTTGTTTTATTAATGTTTTTTAAATCGTATTAGGAATCACAAGGGAAAGGGTAGAATATGAATAGTTAGTCCTATTTTGGGATTCTAAACTTTAAGATACAATTGTTGCAATTTTGCTTTTATTTAGTCTATCAGGAATCACAATGGAAATGGTAGAATAGGAAGAGGTAGTCCTATTTTGGGAATTTAGAGAAACCTCACTTTCTTTGATGTTTCAAGCGTATGTATATAATGGAGGCAAATAAATCCAACCTCCTTTAAGAGAACTTTGTTCTCTATGAGGCGTTGAGCTCAGCGGGGTTGAATTGATACAGAGATGTTGTCTATTTCTTTTGGGTCGTGCGCGGGATGAAGATGGAGCACTCTCATCCATCAATATTAAGGAGTTACCGAGCTCAATCTAAGTCAAGTGCATCGCAAATTAAATAACCAACCATTGACCTCTTAATGATACTACTAAAGGGCGTAAACAAGTATGATATTAACATGCAAAGGATTATGCAGAATAGAGTGAATCAATGACCATAAACAACATTCACGCACCTCAGAAGAGTAGTCACTTTACTTGCAGCGGAGAATAAAATACGCTGATCTCTTAAAACTATGCAAAAGCTCTGCAAAGTGTACATTAGTGTCTCGTGGCAATAAGGCCTTATGTGATAACAAAACAGTCTTTAGGAGATTTGGCACGAAGAATATGTCAAGTGGAAAAGGTAACAAGAAGTTCATATTTGTCTTAGTTGAACGTAAACATGATTAATCTTTGCAAACATGCTGTACTCAGTGAACTATACTAAAAGCTAAAGTCCCTATATATTTTCTATGTTTTAAAGAGAATTATACTAAAAGGTGAAGCATTTGCTTTCTATGTTTTAATGCGTCTTGGCAGGCTGGCGGCAGTGGCATACAACTACACCAATGTGGTGTCTAGTAATTTTTCTATTACGAAAAACCACCAATTACTAACTACCACATGTTGTCGAAAAGTAAAATCCCAAACAAGAGGCCAATTGATCGAATTAAGTAGTTTTTCGACAGTAATAATGAAAAAATAGATTCAATGTAGTCCACATAGGATGAAGTCATGGAGAAAACAGGAAATTTTGAAGTTTATATACACAAAATGAGTGAAATGGTAAATATGTGGTGGGGCGAACGCCTACTGTGCTTTTTGTTTCATTCTAGATGAAGTTTTGGAGAACATTTAGTAACTAAACAAGGTCTTAATTAATAAAATATATGAAGTAAAAATGCAGGAAAAAGTGCACGGAAAACGCATCACATACATTCAAACATGTAATATTGTCTGAGCTAAAGATAAAGTATTACCTTCATAAATGAGGTTCTTATTTTCTTTCATGATGCCTGAGTGTGATTGATTGTGAATACTCAAACTATTTTTGAGCATGACATGTTCAATAATCATTGGAATGTCTTTTATCCTCTTTAAAACATGACATTAATATAGGCAGAAGTTTTTCTAAAAAGTTTATTTTTATCTATTCTTATTAATACCTTATGCTATACAAACAACTAAACTGGATATGTACTTTAAACCAATGAAGTGGACAATTTAGATGTTTTACAATGACAGAGTTTTGAGTTGAGGATTGGAAAAAGAAACGTCGAGATTGTATAATGCTTGCTCCTGCCAATGTTGAAATCTAGGACAACCAAATCTAACTTAACTATCTAAGTAAGAGGCGGACGACCACATAAATTATGGGGCATCAAAGACATGATATCAAATCCAGGCGGCGCTGGGATGACAGCATCAACAAAAGCACTCTCATCGACGTCACAGATGACCCGACGACGGCATACAGGGCACGTCCCATTCTCCCTCAGCCACGACACAATGCAAGCTTTGTGGAATGAATGTGAACATGTGTGAACCAGACGGATTAGCAGTTCACCTTCCTCATATTCCGACAAACACACCACACATTCCTTTTTAGCGTCAGCGCCGCCTTCCCATGTTTCGGACTTCAGCTTGCGAATATCATCTTCCGATAATCTCACGGGACCATCGTCTTCATCCTCATCCTCCTCCTCATCACTATCATCGTCGTCGGCGTCGTCGGCGTCAGGATGAATCATTACAAAATCAACTGAGATGGTACCACCCCATATTTGGACGTGACGAGCCTCATCTCTACTCATGACTCTCTCAGCCAACCGAAAAAAAGAGTATTGATTCATTGGCAGGGAAAATAGTGGCATATTCTCAAACACCTAGCATGCGTAAAAATGATTTTTATATGAAGTCCTAACCAGATTTATAAGAGTAGTGAATCTATAAGGTTAAAGCCTCATTTCTCAACTGAAGGTTACTTTTTTCTAATTTTACACTCAAAAGGGATAATCCATAATTATCTATTATCCAATTAAGATTAAGATCACTTGAACTATTTCAATTTGAAGTTACTTTACTTATCACATTTACAAAACATAATTTTTTATTTTCAAGCTATATGTATGTATCCTTAGATATTTCTCCTTAGTCTCCGCACCTTATCTATGGTGATAGATAGCATGAAAGGATGAATAAAAACGGGCTTAAACACATCTACATCCATAAAACCCCATTAAAGCATATAAGATCACTTCCAAGTATGATTCAGTAAAAGCAAAGCAATGAAACTCCTAGGGGCAGTTGGCATTTTATTTGGATTCTTTGTTTTAGTCAATAACTGAAAAGGTGCACCGAAACTTTTAATAAGCAATGAGGTTGCTTACTGGATCCTAGGAACAAATAATTAACTTTTCCTAGGTGGGTTATGTTTGGTGTACTATATAGTGCGTTCTCGTAAAACAAAGATTGAACCAGGTTATTCTCAAATTTAAAACGCAGCAATAAAGCACCAAAAGTGCAGTATAAACGCAGAAATAACATGGCGTAAAGCGTAGTAAAAACACATAAAAAATGCAGGACTCATAGGCATGTGTAGTCACACTCCAAGTCTTAACCTAGGGTGCTTTTAGTTTCATTTCATATGAACTTTTGAAGTACATTTAATCACAAGCCCGATCTTAATCAATATTCACTATATCAATACATGTTATGCAGGTAGTTATAGTTGAAAGTGGATTCATTTTTTGTTTATTTTGAAGTATATGATTGGTAAATTTATATTTTCAGTTCTTTTATATATTATGTGCATGGAGTAAAATACATATAATAATATGATTTCAGATCTCAGAGTACCAGATCATTCAGATTTCAGAGAGCAGCTGTAATCTAAAGAAGCAAGAAGCTGATTGGATTCTCAAAATTGATATCGTAGAAGGAGATAGATTGGCGGTAAACTTCCACATTTATGTTCACTTGTTTCTGCTAATTATGTTCAGCTTTTGCTGCATTTCTTTTGAGAATCATAGATTGTTCACTTTTTGAAGTCTTCTGAGTCATCTAGATTTAAGTTGTTATTATTCATGCCTAGCTTATTGAACCAGATTCTGAAGGACAATGCAATTCAGAATGAAAAACAGTTGAACGTGTGCTTGTCAAGAAGAAAGATTTCTTGCCCGGGTCGTTATTAAGGTGCTTTCATTTTATCAATTCAGTGGCCATCAAGAGCTCTTGGAACCGTGTATGGTTAACTTTTCCCATTTACGTTTGGAAATCTTTCAATTAATGAAATGCAAAAACAGATTTGTTTCACGGTGGTGGAATCATAAACTTTCATTCCTTTGTTTCCCACTTTAAAGATTGCCCTTTCTAAAACTTGATACTAAATTAAACTGTTTTCTTGAGAAGATGGTGTGAAGTGTAAAATCTTAGCTTTTTGTGTCTGCAATGAAACTCCTAGGGCAGTTGGCGTTTTATTTGGCTTCTTGATTTCAGTCAATAACTCAAAAGGTGCACTGAAACTTTTAAAAAGCAACGAGGCTGCCTACTGCCCCCCAGGAAAAAATAATTATCTTTTTCTAGGTGGGTTACGCTTGGGGTACTATATAGTGCGTTTTCATAAAACAAAGATTCAACCAGGTGATTTCCAAATTTAAAACGCAGCAATAAAACACCAAAAGTGCAGTATAAACGCATAAATAATGTGGCATAAAGTGTAGTGAAAACACATAAAAAAATGCAGGACTCATAGGCATGTGTAGTCACACTCCAAGTCTTAATACATATGAAATATGTAAGGAGATTTCAGAGAAAAATGCAGCAAAAGTGAAAATGCAGGGAAAAAATCCTTTAGCAAATGCAGTATGTTTTTAGTTTCCTTTAAATAGCAACTGACGGAGAGGTTTTGAAAAGGAAAGGAATAAATAATAGTAAACACAGGGAAAACGCAGGTAGATTCACAGACAAATGTCGAGAAAAAGTTGAAGTTTCATTTTTTTTATCTATGATAAAACAAGGCTTACTTTTTAAGTGAGTATAGATAGATACACAGACAATTATGGAGTAAAAGTTCACGGACTCTATAAACATAGATTCATGCAAGTAATATTGTATAGACCAATGAAGAAAAGCGAAGTGGGAATGTAAATGTTCACCTCAAGAGATACGTTTCTAAAGCAGATTTGAAAGAAACAAGTTGCTTCCCTCCAATTCTAAGCAAAAGTGCTGCATTCATTAAGACAAAAGACAAAATGATAAGTTGTTGTGAAAAGGTTAATAGGAAAATAAGAATAGTGCATGACGGGATCTAAATTAAAATGTAATTTAGCAAAATCTTAATGCTTATTGCCTCCAATTAATTTTATACTATGCAGGAAGCATAGATTCAGTTAGCTTGAAAACCAATACCATTTTTTTGCATTACAGTGGGTACATTTGACAGAGGAAACTCGTTTCTGCTAATTATGTTCATCTTTTGCTGCATTTCTTTTGAGAATCATAGATTGTTTACTTTATGAAGTCTTTTGGGTCATCTAGATTTAACTTGTTATTATTCATGCCTAGCTTATTGAACCAGATTCTGAAGGACAATGCAAATCAGAATGAAAAACATTTGAACGTGCTTATCAAGAAGCAAGATTTCTTGCCCGGGTCGTTATTAAGGTGCTTGCATTTTATCAATTCTGTGGCCATCAAGAGCTCATAGAACCGTGTATGGTTAACTTTTCCCATTTACGTTTGGAAATCTTTCAATCAATGAAATGCAAAAAAAGATTTGTTTCACGGTGGTGGAATCATAAACTTTCATTCCTTTGTTTCCCACTTTAAAGATTGCCCTTTCTAAAACTTGATACTAAATTAAACTGTTTTTTTTTAGAAGATGGTGTGAAGTGTAAAATATTAGTTTTTTGTGTCTGCAATGAAACTCCTAGGGCAGTAGGCGTTTTATGTGGATTCTTGATTTCAGTCAATAACTCAAAAGGTGCATTGAAACTTTTAGAAAGCAATGAGGCTGCTTACTGCCCCCCAGGAACAAATAATTAACTTTTTCTAGGTGGGTTACGTTTGGTGTACTATATAGTGCATTTTCAGAAAACAAAGATTGAACCAGGTGATTTCCAAATTTAAAACGCAGCAATAAAACACCAAAAGTGCAGTATAAACGCAGAAATAACGTGGCATAAAGTGTAGTGAAAACACATAAAAAATGCAGGACTCATAGGCATGTGTAGTCACACTCCAAGTCTTAATACATATGAAATATGTAAGGAGATTTCAGAGGAAAATGTAGCAAAAGTGAAAATGCAGGAAAAAAATCCTTTAGCAAATGCAGTATGTTTTTAGTTTCCTTTAAATAGCAACTGATGGAGAGGTTTTGAAAAGGAAAGGAATAAATAATAGTAAACGCAGGGAAAACGCAGGTAGATTCACAGACAAATGTCGAGAAAAAGTTGAAGTTTCGTTTTTATCTATGATATAACAAGGCTTACTTTTTAAGTGAGTATAGATAGATACACGGACAATTATGGAGTAAAAGTTCACGGACTCTATTAACATAGATTCATGCAAGTAATATTCTATAGACAAATGAAGAAAAGCGAAGTGGGAATGTAAATGTTCACCTCAAGAGATACGTTTCTAAAGCCGATTTGAAAGAAACAAGTCGCTTCCCTCCAATTCTAAGCAAAAGTGCTGCATTCATTAAGACAAAAGACAAAATGATAAGTTGCTGTGAAAAGGTTAATAGTAAAAGGAGAACAGTGCATGTCAGGATCTAAATCAAAATGTAATTTAGCAAAATCTGAATGCTTATTGCCTCCAATTAATTTTATACTATGCAGGAAGAATAGGTTCAGTTAGCTTGAAAACCAATACCATTTTTTTGCATTACAGTGGGTACATTTGACAGAGCAAACTTGAAATTCTGGAGCGGAAATGACATGATTTCAGGATGTAAAAATATTAGGACGAGGGAATTCTCTGAACCTATGTTGAGTGGTAGAAAAGAGAGGGGCTATGTAGCTGACCCACTTATTCTAGATGTGTGTGCATGACAGAACTCTAGTTTAGTGGCTTTATGACCACAAAAAAGATGACAAAACAGTCTAGCTGGGAGAAGCCTTTGGAATTAATGAATCCTTTAGAGGTGAGCCATCTCCTGACATGTTACTCTAAAATCCTAAATACAATTTTTTTTATATTGGTCTCAGGGGTCTTATGAATTTTGTTAGCATTGTTATATATGAATGTTGACCACTAAGCCAAACATAATCAAATTGCACATAGGAGTTTTATACTTGTCCTCCATTTCTTTGCATGTTCTACTGGTATGTAGCTGTCATGGCAAAGTCACAAGAGTAAACAAACTATAAATTTCCGCAAGTACTGATTGATTGAAAGGAAAATTAGTGGCATAGTCTCAAACACCTAGTATGCGTCAAAAATGATTTGTATATGAAGTTCTAAGCTATGTGCTGTGCACAGGCAGAAATAGAAGATAAAACAGAAAAGTAGGAAACAAACCCAATACAAGCATAAATTGAAACAAAACAAACGCACGGAAGTTAGTTCGACAAATGTCGTCTACAAACATAGAGAATACGTTCTAAAACTGCAACAAATTAAACGAATCAATAAACATCAACTACGGGAGGGAAGAATATAAACTCACCAAAGTAGTGATCAGGACTCTTGGAAAAGATGATAAGCCTAAGGAAACCCCCATTTATAGAAGCATAGGAGGAAATCATCTGAAACTGATCAAATTTCATCATTGAATAGGAATTTAATGAAATCCCCATTGATGCTCCAACTTTTGGAACGATCGGTGGAAGAGTACGGCCGTTTACCTTCAGAAAAGGAATTGGGAAAAAGAAGCAGTCCGAAGGAGTCCATTTGGTTTGAACCGGCAGAGTTAGACTGCGTGAAGCAAGTAAGCGATCGGTTAACGTCTTTAACTGCTTAATAATCAAGGTATAACAATAGTAGCGCAATGTACAGGTGGAGAAAGCAAAGTCCCAAGAGGGTGTAGCATTTAATAAGAATATGTGTCCTTTATTAGTTAGGTTAAGATAAAACTTATTTTCACGTGTAAAATAACATATGTTACAACATAAATGTCTAAGACAAAAATAAATATTATGAAAATAAGATTTTTTGTCAAAAACTATTACATAAACACCTCAAAGTCATTAGTATTGAACTAATTTTCACCTCCAAACCCAATGAGTTGAAGAAATGCTCTCCATTGCAAAACTCAGAAAAAAATGTTGTCATTGGGAATCGAACCCAAGATCTTCATGATACCACACCTGCATGGACATGGTCTAACACCATCTCACCATTTTCATTTTTGTTAACTTTTTGACTGTCATTATTTTTATATCATTTCTACACAAAACTAAATATATTAAAATACATATATATACATACTAATTTTTTTGAGCATAAGCCTAGGCCCTCCCTGACCCATAGCTAGATCCGCCCCTGAGTACACGGTGAGCACGCTAATAGTTGTATTTAACATAATTATATTCCATTGTAATTATATGTTGTTCACTTTATATGTTATCTTTATACACTTTTATCTTTGTAGTGTCAAATACTTGACTATTGATATTACATAGAACAAAGACAAAGTTACACTTTATCATTTATATTAATTTTACTTACAATTCTTCAAACGGGTCCAAAATATTATTTTCTTACAACTACTATAATATAATATAATCAAAGCTACAAAATATAAACTTTATAATCTATTTTATCTTACAAAAATACAATTATGTACCTTCCTAATAAAACATATTTGAAATAAGTTTTTAATTATTCTAATCTAGATATACTCCGGTACTTCGTCTAGTACCAATTTAAAAAGGCAGATTGAGTCTAAACCCGACCCAAGGACCCTCCAATTGCTGTAAACCCGCCCCTGGTCGGGCAGCCCAAACTAGGGTTTCGCTACTCCCTATTCATAAGCAACATTTGCTGGAACGTGTAATCTCTGTTTATCTTGTCGCTGCATTGAGGGTCTTCCTGTGTGTGAATAAATTCTTTTCAGAACCTCGAATGGACAATCACGAAGGATTCTCAACGGTGGATCAGCCCAAACCAGGTTTTGGCTATTTATGAGCAATATTTCAATTGCTGATACATGTTTCCCCTTTATGTTAATTATTATTAATCATGTCTCATTCCAGACCCTCCAGCGGACAGTACGGCGGGGGTTTCAAAGATCGCGCAGCCCATTTCAGGTATTGGCTATTTATAACGAATACGTCAATTGCTGATATATGTTTTCTCTGTATGATTATCTTGTCTCTCCGTTTAGTGTTTTCCTGGAAGAGATTTACTTTTGAGCCTCCAGCGGACAGTGATGTGGGATCCTCAATGTTCGAGCAGCCCAAACCAGGTGTTTGCTATTTAATAGCAATATTTCAATTGCTGATAAATGATTTCTATTTACATTTATCTTTTCGACTTGCCTCTCTTTGCTATCTCCCTAACTCTTAAAGACCTAATTAAGGGCCATTGAGGCATTGAATAGAGGGAAAAGTATGCAAGTGTTCAGCAAGAAAAGTCTAAGGGAGTTTGTGGAATTTCCAATAAAAATTCCAACTTATTGTGTTAAAAATTTGCTTAACTATATTCTTCCTAGTTTTCTCCCCAAACACTAAACATAGCCAGCCTTCTATAGCTCAATCTACCCTACCACTCGCTTGAAGGCCTGTGATAACATCTTGTACAAAAGCTTCAAATAAAAAAGGAACTTGTTACTTTTTGAATACACCCAGTGTAATCCGTCAAATAGACATTAGTTATCAACGAATTTATATAATGTACATCAATTGTCTATAAATATACGTAGCATATTTTAAAATCATCTATAAATTGTTCATTGACAACTAATCTCTGTTTACTGAATTGGTTTGCATGCCCACACAAAACAATTGTCAGTGAAATTGATTCCTTTTTTAGATGTGTAAACAAAGTGTACACCAAGCATTGCTGTTAAGTAATTTCCTTTGAGAATGTTTGAATGCAGGTTTGGTTATACAACCTACTAAAAAGACCCTGCCCTGTCAACACTATTTCAGTGCCAATGGATGCCGAAATGGTGAAAAGTGCTCCTTTGCACATGGAGATTGTGAATATAATGAACCATTTTACATTCCACTCAAGGACAATGCTCAAGTGTTCCGACCTATTTACAGTTCTCATATTAAGAGCCCACTTCATCCTGCTAAATTCGTTCTCTACACAATGAAGGCATACCCATACATTTGTCCTTACCAACTCAGAGTTATTTTTGGAGAAAAAGGAGAGTTACTTCAGTGGATCTGCAACCTTACTGGGGTCAAGATAGTTGTTGAAGATAACGAAGACGATCCTTCTTTCAAGAAAATCATTTTGTCCGGTTCGATTAAATGTGTCTCCGATGCAACACATCTAGTGGATGCTTTATTGAAAAACTTTTTTTCTATCTCAGCAGACGGTAAAATCCCACCCGTGGTAGAGTACAAAACAAAGATTTGTAAGAATTTTGCTAAGAAGGGGTTTTGCAAGAATGCAGAAACGTGTGTCTTTGCACATGGTGACTCCGAGCTCTGCCCATCTGCTGTTGAGATTTTGCAGAGAACCATGGAAAAAATCAGGGCGCGGAAGCAGCGGAAATAAGAAATGGCATTATTTGTGGTACCCATGTGTGAATAAGTGGTGCAACTTGCTTGTAGTGTTCTCTATTTACATGCTTGTAGTGTTCTCTATCTATGCTTGTTCTATTCTACCTTGGTTCTTTCATATGGTCCCATCTCAAATTCAATCTAAAGTAGGGGTGGACTCGGGCTGGGCTAACTGGCCCGGAACCGGACCGGCCTGCTACTGTGCGGGCCCGGACCGGCCCGGTCAATTGGTTCGTACCCGGTTCGGGCCACCCGGCCCGGTGGTATAGCGGTTCGGGCCCGGGCCTCCATTTTAGTGAACCGGCCCGGCCGGGCGGGGCCCGGTTCGGACCTCCAATGTCCATTTTGTTTTTAATTTTTTTTTAAATTTTATAAGGCCTTCTAGCCGTTGGGAGAGCCCCCAAACGGCTCTATAGCCGTTGGGAGCATAGGAGGAGGGGTCTCGGGGTTAGGGGGGTGGGGGGTGGGGTATACAAAATAAATCTATTTAAACTCCCATTTTCTCTACATTTTTTACACCTCTTCTTCTACAACTCTTCCTACTCTCTAATTCTCTACTCTAAATCTCTCATATTCAATCATATTCATTCTTCATCTTCTCCAAATTGTTTCTATATATATATAATTTATATAATTATTATATCTATTTATATATTAATTATCTATTTATAAATATATACTTATACACATTCATATTATAATTCTTTACACATTATATAATATATATAATTATTATATCTACATATATTTCATACATTGCTCATTACAGTAAAAAAAAACTAGTTAAGTTTTACATTTGTCATAATAATATATAGAGCGGTCGGCAATGTCCTAACCGATTATAGAACGAGGTTGAGCTCGAGCTCTCTTTAGACGCTAGTTTGCTTCCATGATTGGTTGAAGGCCAAATGAAGAACTCAAGAAATGACCATTGCTCCTATCCGTCACTTTATGGAGGAAACAACCATCGAAGGCGGAGATTCTGATTGATTTTTTATTTCAAAATGTATTTCATATTGTTATTTTTTTCTTAATTCTCAAATGTACTTCCTATTTCAAATAAATGCACTTGAATTTTGTTTTTAATAACAATTATTATAATAATATAATATAATATTAAAAAAAAAATTAAAACGGCCCGGTCTGAATCGGACCCGGGGTTACCTGGGCCGGTTCCGGGCCACCCAAACCTTGAACCGAGGCCCGGCCGGTTAGAGGCCCGAACCGAGTCCTTCCCTAATCTAAAGCCTCTTCTTTTGCCTTTAGAGTGTTCTCCCTAAATACAATCTGGGGGGCAACCTGGCCTCTAATTAGGGATGGATCGGGCCCGGTCAGGCCCAGGTGGTCTTTTTTTTGAGTTTAGTCCCGGAACCGGCCCGGATAGCTACCGGGTCCGGATCGGGCCGGTCTACCCGGCCAGGTACCGGGTCGGGACGGGTCCGAGCCTTTTTTTATGTTGTTTACAAATTAATTCAAGAATTGCTATAAAAAGGCAAAGTATATTTTTTTGAAATATAAAATACAATTAAGAATTGAGAAAAAATTAAAACATGAAATATATTTTCTAATAAATAATAATCAATCGTAATCTCCCAAGACCATATCCTTCTTAAGTGCTCGGTTGCTAGCTCAATCTGGCAATTTTTTGACAGTTCACTACAGTTTCAAAATAAACAGGTTAGTTTGGTTAAAGAGCAAATTCGGAAATGGTGGAGTTTAGGAAGAGGGAAAACATTGGATGCTACCTATATATCAGTGGTTCCTGGAGTTATAGTATGGCATATCTGGAAAGCGGATGCTACTTGGAAAGATTTTGCTCCAGATGCTCTGAAAATTATTACACAAATAATTAATTTCATGATAAGCTGGTGCTATGCAAATGATAGTCTTAAATGTAGTTTGAGAGTGAAGAGGGTTGGCTTATTACCTGAACATTTTGGTCGAGACAAGCTTAGAAACTTGGAAATGGACAAAACCTTCTGAAGGTAAGCTGAAACTTAGCTGGGCAATTTATGGACAGAGTGGGAGGTCTGCGGCTGGTTTCCTTCTGCGAGACCACTAACGTGCGGCGGTTGCTGCTGATGGTTTCCCGCTAAGTGGTCCTTCAGATAGCGACGAAGACATTGATAGCTTGTTTCGGAAGGCTCTAGAGTGGGGAATGTCAGTTGGGATGAAGCCTCTTAATGTTGAGATTCCTTATCCGCAGATAATGGGGCGGTGCTCGAATCTATTGGCCCACTTTGGTTTAGTTAGCAATGTTGGGCCTATTTCAGCCCAATGTAACAAGGCTGCAGTTTTGATAGCTGAAATGGGACGGGTGGGTCCAAAAAATTGGCGGGTAGGAGATATTTTACCACGTGCTCTTCGAGGCGTTATTTATTTAGATTCTATCTCGTTTCCATATATTATTGATTAATCCATGTTGTTGCATCTGTTTTGGGTGCGTTTGTCCGAGTTTTTTGAAGTGGTCTTGGTATAGTCCCCCACTTCATCTGTATTGGCGCTTTTTGTTAATAAAATTCTGGTAAATGCTCCCCGGCATTTACCCCACTGATTTTGGTAGTTGACCTTCTTGGGTAAAAAAAAAGTGGCGGATGGGGGTGATACTCACTTCTTGAGTTCTACGTTGGGCCTTCAACCAATCATGGAAGCAAACAATCGTCTCAAGAGAGTTTGGGCTCAATCTCTTTCTATAATCTCTTAGCACGTTGTCGCCCATACTAAATTCTTGTTTCACGACAACTGTTGATACCGACATTGGTAGCACTTGCTTAACCATCTTAGATAAAACCGGGAACGTTCTTTCTTTTTCCTTCCACCACTTTAGAACGTCAAAGTCACCCCCTTCTTCATACTCAACAGGAAATGTTAGATACATAGAAAGCTCGTTAATCAAGCTTTGTTCAGTAACGGGAGTTGATTTACTTTTTTTCATAAGTTGCCAAATGTAAATTTCAAAAATGAATTTCCTTTAGATGAAGATGTTTGTGTGGGGGGAGGGGGTGCGCTACCATATTGTGCATGAAACTCATTAAATAATTGATGAAATAAATTACTAACCTCATAGTATTCTTGTTTAGGGTCTATGGGCTTATCGTTGTACATAGGAAATGAACCAAAAAAAGAAGCATAATAGTAAACTAAACAATTTTCCAAAGCATCAAGTCTAAAACGAGGATCAAGAATAAATGCAATACCATATTGATGGATAGTGTACCGGGGGTAGCTTATCCGAGGGGTTATTTCGGGGAATAACTAGAGAAAAGTCAGAGCAATAAGTAAGAGAGAGAGTATGTATTCAATATGTGAACTTATGATGCTTTACAATGGAAAATGGGCTGCTATTTATACCAGCAATAAATGCTAGGCAGGGACACGTGTCGGACATCTGACGGCAGAGGGTCACCTCAATCGGGGTGGCACCGACATTCGCATGTGGCCGCATTAAATGCGATGGTTGGATGTGATGTTCGTACTTGGTATGGTGATTCATCGCATGTGAAGAGGAGATTCTGTCAAGGAGGATGCCTTCGGCCGAGGGGTGATGGGACCGAAGGCTCTCTATAGTCTGTACCGGGGGCCTCCCTGTACCGAGGGCTATAGTGCCGAAGGCTTCTGTTTTTCGCCGTCTTCTCCCAGTAGTTTTGTATGCCTTAAATCAGTTGTCCTGTAAGATTTCAGAGCCCTCTGCCATGGGGCTGAAAGGCGTCCGTATGTTCACTTTGGGCTTCTTGATGGTTGGGCCGATGTGTTTTGGGCCTCCTGCGCTTCCTGGGCCTGTTGGGCCTGTGTCAGAGTAGTAGGAGTCTGTGGGCCGGGGGTTCCCGGGTCATATACTCCATCACATATATATGCGGAATATGTGAACAATATTTTAAAAACTTGTCTTTCATGAAAGAACAAAAATAAGTAAATAACTTGCAAACTAATTAATATTTTTTAAAAAATATCCAGTTCAGGCCCGGCCCGGTCCGGTCCGGTCCCTGTTTTTGCAGACCCAGAGCCCGTCTTTACAGCCCCGAGTTCGGGCCTAGTGGACCGGGCCTAGATCCGGTTGCCGGGCCGGGTCACGGGCCAGTCTACCCGGAATCGGTCTACCCCTACCTCTAAGGCTCTAATAGAGGGTACAACACCTCCGCTTTGGAGGACAAATAGAAGTAATACACATCAACACATGGTCACATGGATATCTACAACTTCGTTATGCAGACTTAATTTCAGATTTGAAATGGTTTGAAATTTTGAGTTTTCACTTTTAACTGCGCTTTTAACTGTGCAGTTATCTTCAAGAATTTATTTGAATGCCTTCTCGATTGAATTTTTAGTTCAAATTTGATATGAGTAAACTAGACTCAATGAATAAGATTCTCAAAAAATTTCATCAAAACATTCCACAGAGAACCTCCCCAAATGGCGTCGGCCGGATAGAGCATCCTAAATATGGCCTTATTTGACATTGTTTTTCAAGTTCGAGACCCTATTTGACCCTTATCCCATTAAAAAAGATACGGTATCTCCATTGCATCCATCTTGATCGATCCATCAAGCTCTTTGGGAGTATACATTACCTTTAATATTATCTTGACCCCAGCACCACTCTAACATGATTTTTTTTAATAACAACCTCTTTCACCACCACCGAGCCATTGAGTGTTGAATCCCAATATTCCTTCCAAAGATGACAAGTTAGAACCCCAGGTAAAACGAGTGAATAGACTTTATCCAGTGATTTTCCAGAGTTTGAAACCCACCACTTCATAATGTTTGATTTAATGTTCATAGCTTTCGCAGGAGATGATAACAAAAGAATTAGCAAAGAAAGACCATATGAAATCAGCTATGGGACATACCAGAAGGACATGGTCCTGCGAAATGCTAGCATTTCTACAGAAGGAGAAAATGGAAGGATAAACAGATGAAAAGGCTGCTAGTCTCTCCAGAAAAGCCAGCCCTTTATTCCAGAGTCTCCACAAGAAAATCCTGATCTTGGGCACCTGCTTGGGATGCCATATGAGGTCATTTGATAAGGCCCTACCCCCTTGAGGTCTTAAAGCTTGATAGGCAGATTTAGATGTAAATTTTCCATTTGTTGTGTGCTTCCATTTAATGTTCTGAGAGTCACGAATTACCATACCTTCAGCCTTCTCATGAATGAGACTGATTCTCCTCCAGGTGGGAGAATCAGTAGGCTTAATATCACCCAAAGTCCTTCTGCCATACTTGCTACGCATAAGATCAGCCCAGAGAGAATCCCCCTCCTGGAATTCCCACCACAATTTGATGGCTGAAATCTGTTGAATGTCTGTCAAAGACCTAATACCCACTCCCCACACTCTTTAGGCTTGCAAAGGTCCTTATATTTAATCCAATGATGCTTATGCTTGTTATTAGAGTAACCCCAGAAAAAGCAAGCCACCTTTCTTTTAAGCAGGGTAAAGACTGATTTAGGTAAATCTGTAACTGGAAAGATGTGTAAAGGCAGCGAATTGAGCACATGCTGAATGAGCACCAGTCTGCCCCCTTGGGAAAGCCACCGCTTTTTCCAAGTAGAAAGCTTTTTGTCAAAAGAGTCCAATAGTCCTTTACAGTGTGTTACTCGGGTAATACCTTGGTGAAGTTGAATGCCCACATATTTAATGGGCAACTTTGCCACTTTCATTCCCAGAGTGTTTTCAATTTGTAGGATTCTGGAAAGGGTAGTATACTTACCTGCTTGTGTTGGAGAAAAGGAGATATAAGTAGTTGATCTTTCCAACGTGTGTCACTCTTGTTGATGATGATGAGTTTGAATCTCAAGAGGACCTTTTTGCCTTTGAATGTTTTTAAATGTGTTTTCGAACTTGTGTTTTTGCAAAGGATGTAGCAGAGTTTTTGGCAAAAGTTATCCGGTTGTTCTTCGAAGTGTATCTTTTATACTAGGGTTGTCTTCCCGTTGGAGGAGGAGGAGGACAACGCATTTAATGCGCGTACAATTGAATTGACCGGTTGGACCCACAAATTCGGCGACTTGCTACTTTGAGAAGATACTATCCGGTATATGGTCAATCATTTGCTTTAAATGTCTTCTCGTACGTATCCGCATTTATTGTGCATTAAATGCGCGTACTGTAGCTTTTCCGTTGAAGTCTTCTCGCCGTTAGAAGATTTTCCGTTGATTTCACCGGGCTAGACGTATTTCTGAAAATCTCTAAGTGTCTGGCCTTCTGGTATCTTCAGCAGATATTCCACCAGAGGGGGTCACGAGCACTTCTGTTGGATCGTAGGTCACCAGAGGGTCTCCAGCCTTTCTGTTCTGATAGCGGCCAACAGAGGACCTAAGTACCTCTGTCATATTGAGTTACAACAGAGAGTCAGGAGGACTTCTGTCAAGGAACTATCATCAGAAGGCCAAAAGAGCTTCTGTCTGGAGGTCTTCTGTCAGTCGACTAAGCTAAAATAATTACAAAGAAAATTCTAATACAATTTTCTAAAGGGGTACTTTCTAAAGTCCTATAGCATCATCAAAATCTAATTACATTTATTCCTTACAATAATCACCAAAAGAACTGGGGCTTGCCTTTTTAGGAATGAGAACCAAATTTACACTCCCCACCCCCTTCGGAATAGGAACCCCTAAGAAGAAATCCTGGACAGCCTGAATAACATCCCCTTTAATGATAGGCCAGCACCCTTTGTAGAAGAAGCCTCCAAATCCATCAGGCCCAGGAGCTGCCTCCTTGCCTAACTCTTATCTGACCATCATTGTCAAGATAGAGGTTCTGTCGCTGAGTGGGGGTCATCTTCTGCTGAATCTCTTCAAACTGTGCTCTGTCAATCCTTTGTGAACCACCAAGCCTCCATTATGTTAGGCTCAAGGCCTTCCTCTTCTTAGTAGAACCTCTGTGACGAGAAGAGGATCTATGAGTCCCAGCTTCTTTCTTCTTCTGCAGAGAGGCTTGAAAGTAGGGGGCCGGATCAATACCAGAAGAGGGTCCAGCAGAAGGTCTAGGAGGTAACTTCTTCTTCTGCTGAGGGACCTCTTCCCCCTTTTTGGCATCATCCAGGTCAGAGATCATCATGGCAATCTTCTGAAACTCTGTTGCCTGGGATGTGGCAATCTGCTCTAGGGTCTCTGGAAGAGTCTGGGTGACAGAAGTGAGGCCTTCTATCAGTCCTTGCTGTTTATCTAGAGCGGATTTGATGTCTTGGGTACTGACCTCGAGGAGTATCATCTTCTGATATCTCTCCTGATCCTTCTTGATTAATCTGTCAACCTGGTCTTTGTGATCATTGTTCAAGAATTGAAGCTGCACAAACTTCTCAGAGGCCTGATCTTCATACCATTGCACAACATCAATGGATTCTGAGATATACTTGAGCTGTTTATTTTGTTTGTTGAGAGTTTGGGAGTGTGAATATAGAACAAAGTTGACACCATCTACTTCTCTGGCAACAGTATCAATCTTGGCAGAGGAAGTTTCCATGAAGGGGACCAGAGTCTGAGCTAAGGCATCAACCTTCTCTGAGATTTGTTGGAGCCCAGCCTCAAGATTACTATGCACGAAAGAGAGATGCTCATAGTGCTTGGTGTTGATCATGGCCAACTTGTCCATGCCATCCAGCATCTGACCTCCAAATTCTTCAGCTGCTGTCACAAACTGGTTGAAGGAAATTTGGGGTCTGTCCTCTTCAAAGTCTGGCATACCCAGTCCTCTAGAACTGGGCATAGGAGGCCTTCTTGGTTGTTCCTCACTCTGGGGAGGAGTCTTCCTTTTCTTAGAGGTGGCCTTGTTGGATTTGCTAACAATGAATCCATCATTGCTAGAAGCAGCAACACTGGATAGATCAATGTGAATCTTGTGCTTGCCGGGGATAGGATTGGATGCAGCAGAATGCTGAGGAGACAAGGCAATGTGGGCATCCTTGGGTGCAGATTTCTGGGGAGAAGGGGTTGGAGATTTGAATTTCTTGGGAGAGGGGGTTCTCTGATGTTGAGGTGAAGGTTGAGGTGAGGGAGTTTTCTGTTGTTGGGGAGAAGGTGGAGGTGGAGGGGATCGGTTTCTGTTGGAGGGTGTAGGTTTGCAGGGTGTGGAATGTTTAGATTTCTCTGAAGGAGTTTTCTGTTTAGGTGGGGACATTTCCTTGGAGGGGGTCTTCTCCTTGGAAGGGGATCCCTGGGGTGTAGAAGGAGGGGTGTTCTGCTGGGTGGTCTTTGGTGAAAGTGAGGGGGATTTCTGTTTGAGGGGTGATTGGGGTGGGGTAGTGAAAGGTGTAGAGATTTTGAGTGAGGAAGCCTTTGGGGGTGATGGAGGAGTAATTAAATGTTGGGGAGAGGGAGATGGGGTAGGAATCTTTACCTCAACGGTGCCTGATTGAATTCTCCTCCATTATGCAATCAGCTGCGCCAGAACAGCTTTAGAGTCAGAATGCCCTCCTCCTTGGCCTTTCTGTTGATGTCGTGGGTCAAGAAATTCCCTCATGGTTTGTTCCATAGCCCAGGCATCAAAGGCTTCTCTCTCTTGCTCAGTGAGAGGAGCAGTGGGTACTTCTGTAGGTATGGTAGAAGAAGTAGATTTCCCTTTATATTCTTTCTTCTTCTCTGCTAAGACAGATAGAAGAAAATCTTTGTTGAGGCACTGTTCGACATCTTTTGTGCCAGCCCACTTGAGAACCTCTTCTTCTTCAGGAATAAAATAAGGTAGCCTTCTTATCAGCTTAGAGAGAGGTCCCACTCTCCATTTCCTCCATGCAAGAACGCGGACAAACTGCCTGTCCAGAGCAGAGAATGTGTCCAAGTGAGGTTCTGGAGTCCCTGGTGTTCTGTTATTTCCTTGGTGTTCTGGTGAGTGAACCACCAGTGGTTGATCAGCTGTGGAAGCAGGGGGAGAGAAGTGAAGTTCCCCCCCTGAGTAGTAGCATCCTGCACTACTTCTTCATCTTCTGAGTCACTAGACTCGAACACAATCTGCTTGCCCTGCCAAGCATTTCTGTTGATCTATGCAGAGGTGACAAAATCTTCAAGTTCCCCCTGACTTGCAGGAGTCAAAACCTTGGTCTTCTTTGAAATAGGTGATGCAGAAGGGGTGGATTCTGTAGGAGATGGGGATGGCTGCTTCCTCTTTATGACAGCCTTCTTTGCCACCAGCTTGTGGACTTTTGCAGAGGCAGCTTTCTTGAGAGGGGCCTTTTTCACCACCTTCTTGATCAAAGGCTCTTCTTCTTCGGAACCAGAAGGGGTGGAGGGTTTCTGTTGCTTCTTTGAAACCTTTTTAGGCTTAACCGCCTTTTGTTGGAGTTTCTCTCTATTGAACTCCAGGGTCCTTAGCCTCTTCTGCTCAGCCTTGAGAGCAACCTTTCGGTCACCAGAGGTGTTGAAGAAGAGCAACTTGGTGTAGTCAGTCTCAATAGGGTATCTCAACCCTATTCTTGTCTTCATCATCAGTTCGGACAACAGAAGTCCATAACCCATGGGGTTTTTGAACAGATTGGTATCCTTGTCCTTCTTTTTGATAAATTCAACTAGGGATTTGATAATTACCTGTCCCCAGTTGATATTCATCCCATGATGAACTTCAAACACTGCTTTTGCATTCTGGACAGTCATGTCATCAGTGGAGGTGCTCTTGCTCCAGACACACCTATGGAAGATGTTGACAAGCTTCTCGTAATCACTTTGAAGCAAATTCTTCTTCATGTTCAGCTTTGGTACATCTGAGACTCCTGGTCTGCAGTAGAGTTGGACAAAATCGTCAACAATGACCCTGATACTGTCTAGGGCTAAGAATCCTTCAGTGTCCTCCTCCTGAGGATCCTCCACTATGCCAAAGAGGGGCGTTGATGGTTTCAGGGGTCAGAATGATGTCATCACCGTTGACATGAGATTTGATAGTTTCCCCTTCAAATGTGTCGTTGAGATAGAACTCAGCCACGTCTTTGGTGCTGTAGGAGTTGAAGTGGAAGCCTACCACTTTATTCAGTTGGGAATCCTTCATTCCCTGGATAATTTTCTCCATAGTCTCATGGTTAGCGGCCAGCTCTGGGAGTGCGGACAAGTCGCAGTTCATCCCAGTGTAGATGTTCTTGACTAGGAATTCAATTTCAGCCTGAGTAAGGTCGTTGATGTTGATGAAGGCCATTTCTGAAAGATTTGAAGGTTTGAAAGCTAGAGAGATTTGGGAGTTCGAAAGCTTGAGAGTAATGGGAGCAGTAGCGGTTTAGGTCAGAGAAAATGGAATATATGGGTTTGGGTTAGTGGACGTTTGAGATTATTGGCGGTTTCGAGGTACCAATAAATGCGAAAAGAGGCGCAATAAGTATTATGCGGCTATAATACCGTTTTAGGGGTAAATGGGTAAATGACCATCAGTAAGTTACAAGGTCACCCGTTCACTCGAAAAGTTTCTAAGTCCACAACCTTCTGTCTGATATAGAAAGGGTTTCTATTGCTGAAGATGTTCTGATAAGAGCTGAGGTTCTCTGTCCAGGATAGTGAACAGAAGGGGTTCTGCAACAGGGTTTCTGTTAACAGAGAATCTGCAACAGAGAGTCTTCCTTTCAACCTGCTCTTGGGATTTCATCCATCATTCCCAATTCTTCTCTCAACTTGTTGAACCTAGCCTTAGGTAAAGGCTTGGTTAGGATATCTGCAAGTTGATCTTCTGTTGACACATGCTCCATGCATATGTACTTCTTTTCAACATGATCTCTGATGAAGTGATGTCTGATCTCAATGTGCTTTGTCCTGGAGTGAAGAACTGGATTCTGAGTAATAGCAATTGCACTGGTGTTGTCACACAACAACTTGATCTCCTTTGCTTGAATCCCATAGTCCTTCAGCTGTTGCTTCATCCAGAGTAGTTGAGCACACCAACTCCCAGCTGCAATATACTCAGCTTCTGCTGTACTCGTTGAGATAGAGTTCTGCTTCTTGCTAAAAAATGAAACAAGTCTTCCTCCTAGCAATTGGCAGTGACCAAAGGTGCTCTTTCTGTCTAGTCTGCAACCTGCAAATTCTGAGTCAGAGTAACCAATTAGTTCAAAGTTACCTCCCTTTGGATACCATAGGCCTGCATTTGGATTTTCTTTAATGTATCTGATGATTCTCTTTGCAGCACTTAAATAACTCTCCTTGGGCTTTGATTGATATGTGGCACAGATTCCAACAGAGAATGCTATATCTGGTCTGCTTGCAGTTAGGTACAGCAGAGATCCTATGATTCCTCTGTAGGTTGTTGCATCAATATCCTTTCCTTCATCATCAGGTCCAATTCCTTGTGAAGTGTTCATGTGAATCTTCACTGAGGATTTGCCTTCCACTCCAAACTTCTTGATCAGGTCTCTGGTGTACCTCCCTTGCTTGATAAAGATTCCTTCTGGAACTTGTTTCACTTGTAGTCCTAGGAAGTAGCTTAGTTCTCCCATCATACTCATTTCAAATTGACTCTGCATTACTTGAGAAAATTTCTTGCACAACTCTGGATTAGTACTACCAAATATAATATCATCAACATATATTTGTACTAACAGAATATGATTAGCAACAGAGATCTGAAATAGAGTTTTGTCAACCTTTCCCTTGGTAAACCCATGGTTCACTAGGAATAGGGACAAGGTGTCACACCACGCTCTGGGAGCTTGCTTAAGACCATAAAGGGCCTTTCTAAGCTTGTAGACACAAGAAGATTGGGTAGGAATGACAAAACCTGGTGGTTGTTCCACATAAACTTTTTTCTTCAAGATGTCCATTCAGAAATGCACTCTTGACATCCATCTGGTAGACCTTGATGTTGTTGTAGGCAGCATAGGCTAGAAAGATTATGATGGCTTCTAGTCTGGCAACTGGTGCAAAAGTCTCATCAAAATCAATTCCTTCTTCTTGGAAGTATCCCTTGGCTACCAGCCTAGCTTTATTCCTTACAATGTTGCCTTCTTCATCTGCTTTATTCTTGAATACCCATTTGGTTCCAATGACATTCTCGTGCTTTGGTCTAGGAACAAGTTCCCACACTTTATTCCTTTCAAATTGAGTGAGCTCTTCTTGCATTGCATTGATCCAATCTGAGTCTGCAAGAGCTTCTTCCACAATCATGTGTTCCATTTGAGATATGTAGCAGGCAAGCATTGCTTCTCTTCTAGTTGTAGCAGATCTGGTCTGCACACCACTTCTGATTTGACCTATCACTTGGTTAGGGGGATGATCCTTTAACCATGTCAGATCAGGTTCTGTCAGTTGCTGTCTTGGTCTCTCTGGTTCCTCATTTTCAAAGTCTTCATCTTCATTCAACAGAAGGGGGTTTTGTGCAGGTGTTGGAAACGCTGGATTAACTGCTACCTCTTGTGTTGGTTCAGGCGTTCTATCATCAATGTTGACTTCCTTGAGGGTTTCTGTTACATCATCAACAGAGGTGCCATCATCAAACTTTACATGAATGGATTCTTCCACATGTAGAGTCCTTCTGTTGAGTACTCTATAGGCTTTGCTGGTGCTCTAATAGCCTATGAATACACCTTCATCAGCTTTTTCTTGAAAGACTTTCAGATGCTCTTTTCCATTGTTGAGAATGTAGCATTTGCAACCGAATACATGAAGGTAGCTGATGTTGGGTTTCCTTCCTTTCCACAGTTCATAAGGAGTCTTCTTGTGATTCTTGTTGATCATACTTCTGTTCTGGGTGTAACATGCAGTGTTGATAGCTTCAGCCCAGTATCTCATTGGTAGTCTAGATTATGCAATCATTGTTCTGGTATCTTGTTTCAACGTTCTGTTCCTTCTTTCTGCTACGCCATTCTGTTGAGGGGTTCTGGCGGCAGAGAGTTGATGGAAAGTTCCATTTTGATCACAGAAGTCTTTTATGGATTGATTGACAAATTCAGTTCATTCTTTTGTTTGACCTTCTTTGTCATTACCTCCAAAGGTAACTCTTGGTGCTTTGCATTTCTGGAACTCTGTTAGGCAACCTCTGTCACCTGTCATGTGCCTGGAGCATCCACTATCAATAAACCATTCTTGCTCAGAGATAGCTCCAGCACACAGTTCCTGCATAATCAAAAGAAAGATTTAGGTACCCTAGCAATGTTGGGTCCTAGGGGGTCATGGAGTCTAGGTAGTTGGTATCATTTTGGTCTCATCAAGTGAAACCTTGGTGGGTGGTACCCATTGTCCACCTGGTAGTCATAGTAAACTGAAGTGTGATTCACTTTGGGCAGATGCTTGTGAGGGTCATGCTTCCTGTTTACATATTTTTGCATAGCTTTCTTGGCAGGAAAGAAGTCCCATATATTATCAAGAGCAGAGGGGCGGATAACTTTGGGCTTCTGAAGTTGACCAGCCAACCTCTTCTGCCTAAAGTTAACTTTCTCTTGATATTTGCCCTTCTAGTGATCATTTCTGGCATGGTTATCATGAGATTGTCTGTTGTTGGTTTGTCTTTGATTTTTAGAATTCTGAAAACCCTTTCTGTTGTTAGATTTTCTGCCAAGTTCATTTATTTTCAAAAAGGGTTTCTGTTGAACCTTTATCTTTACTTTTTCTGGTATGACTTTCTCATGAATAACTTTGGTGCCAGATACACCAGCATGACAGATGGGGCTAGAAGTCTGTGGCTCTATGACCTTATCAACCTTAGCAACTCTGGTGCTAGGTTTTACAAAAGGCTCACCGGATTCTGTTGCAACATATCCAAGACCAGAACCGGGGGGTAGCATTTGATCAACATTAACAACCTTAAAAGAAGTTTGCATTTTCATAAGACTATTAAATCTGACTTCCAAATGCTGAATATCTCTTATTCTGTCAAGAAGAGAAACATTTTCAGCTTCAAGAGCATCCCTTTCCTTAATTAAGAGATTGACTTTTACCTCAGTCTCTTTTCTTAAGTCAGAGATTTCTATTTTTAGTTTACTGTTTTCTTCTTTACCTAAAGAATAAGTGGTCTGGATAGTCTTAAACTCTTCCCACAATGATGACATTGCATCATCATTTAAAGCTGTGCCTACCGAAGTAAAACGAGAATTAGACGAAGAGGATACCTCATCATCAGATTGAGCCATGAGGCATAGGTCTTTTGTTCCAGTATCCAGGCAACAGAAGGCCTCGTCAGAGTCGGAGTCAGAACTGGATTCTGTCTCTGACAGGGGGTCTTTTTCGACGTGTTCTGTGACGAGTGCTTTTCTTCTTCTGGAGTTGTCTTCAAATTTCTTCTTTTCTCCATCATGTCCTTGTCTCTTGGACACCCTTGGATGGGGGCAATCTACCTTGAAATGTCCAGTCTGTCTGCAGTTGTAATAGAGAAGCTCTCCACTGCTCTCTGTTGGCTTGGATTTCTGGAATGGCTTTCTGCTGGATGATGGACTTCTTCCATCCTTGGGATTCTTTATGAACTTCTTGAATCTCCTAGAAAAAGCAGCCATATATTCGTCAGATAAAAGTATGGAAGGGTCAAAATCATTTACCTTAGATGTACTGGCTGTGAGAGCTGTGGTGGTCCTCTCTTCTGGCACATCTTCTTTCTCTTTAATCATCTCGTACTCATCAGCTTTGAGGTCTGAGATAAGCTTGTCTGTGGGATAGGCCTTCACATCTTTGCTGGCTTGAACAACAACCACCTTCATCTTCCATGCTGATGGGAGACCTCTCAACACCTTGAGGTTGATCTCCTTGGTGGTGAGTTCCTTGCCAAGCTCTGAGATCTCTCCTGTGAGGGTGAGGAGCCTGTCATACATCTTCGAGATTGTTTCACCAGGAAGAAGCTTGAAGTCATCAAACTTCTTGTTTGCTATCGTCATCTTGTTGTCCTTCTCTTGCTCATCACCAGCTCCAATGAGCTCAAGAGTATCCTAGATCTCCTTAGCAGTTCTGCATTTTTTTATTCTGTTGAAATATCTGTCATCAATGGACTTGTAGAGGATGTCCTTTGCAATGTTGTCAAGATTATACTTTCTCCTTTCTTCAGTGGTCCATTCTGACTTGGCCTTGTTAATCATTTGAGGTCTGGTGTTGTCAATGCCATGCTCACGGTTGACCTTCTGGAAGCTTGTGAATGGCCCAATGTCAAGTACTTCCCACATCTCATCATGCAAAGCACAGAGGTGTGCCTTCATCCGGATCCTCCAGTCATCAAATTTAAGATCTGAGAACATAAGATTCTTGGAAAGAGAGTGATCCATTATATCAGATTAAAAATGAGGCAAAACAGAAAAACAAGTGGATCTTTGTTCAGTAAATAACCTAAGAGATTATCAGAACAAGGAGGCTCTGATACCACTTGTTGGTCCCGGTTGTACTGGATACAGTCTAGAGGGGGGGGGGGGGGGTGAATAGACTGTATTGGTTTTTAGCTTTTTAAACTAAGTACCAGATTTAACAGAATAGTCCGTTCTGTTGGCAGAACAGACTGGCAGCGGATGGGGTTCTGGTAGGGATTCTGTTTGTTTAGCCTCAAAGAGACAAAGGCAGTAGGCCTTCTGTTAACTCACAGGACCAGTTCTGTTGAACACAGATACCAAGTCTAAGGAGTTAAGCAGTTCTAACTAAGTACGAGTATTAAAAGCAGTAAGTAAATGACACCAGGGATTTTTATAGTGGTTCAAGGAACAACTCGTTCCTATAATCCACTGTTCCACTAAGCATGTAAAAATCCAATTACAACGCCTTAGTCCTAGTGCTTAAGAAGCTCTCCACGTCTTCTTCAAGCCTAGATGTCTCCTGGGATGCACTTCCTGGCTTCCTTTAAGACTGGTCCTTTCACTGAGCTTCCCGGAAGTATCACCACTTCACTACTCCAGTTACTTGGACGTCCTTCTTGTGAAAGAAGAGTTTCTGTTGAAACAGGGGTTCCTCCAACTTGCTTCGTTACAAAGAATTTGTAGATGAAGAGCTTGAAGTTGTTGAAGAACGATAGGAACTTTGCTTGTGTTGGAGAAAAGGAGATATAAGTAGTTGATCTTTCCAACGTGTGTCACTCTTGTTGAGGATGATGAGTTTGAATCTCAAGAGGACCTTTTTGCCTTTGAATGTTTTTGAATGCGTTTTCGAACTTGTGTTTTTGCAAAGGATGTAGCAGAGTTTTTGGCAAAAGTTATCCGGTTGTTCTTCGAAGTGTATCTTTTATACTAGGGTTGTCTTCCCGTTGGAGGAGGAGGAGGACATCGCATTTAATGCGCGTACAGTTGACTTGACCGGTTGGACCCACAAATTCGGCGACTTGCTACTTTGAGAAGATACTTTCCGGTATATGGTCAATCATTTGCTTTAAATGTCTTCTCGTACGTATCCACATTTATTTTGCATTAAATGCACGTACTTTAGCTTTTCCGTTGAAGTCTTCTAGCCGTTAGAGGATTTTCCGTTGATTTCACCGGTCTAGACGTATTTCTGAAAATCTCTAAGTGTCTGGCCTTCTGGTATCTTCAGCAGATATTCCACCAGAGGGGGTCACGAGCACTTCTATTGGATCGTAGGTCACCAGAGGGTCTCCAGCCTTTCTGTTCTGATATCGGCCAACAGAGGACCTAAGTACCTCTGTCATATTGAGTTACAACAGAGAGTCAGGAGGACTTCTGTCAAGGAACTATCATCAGAAGGCCAAAAGAGCTTCTGTCTGGAGGTCTTCTGTCAGTCGACTAAGCTAAAATAATTACAAAGAAAATTCTAATAGAATTTTCTAAAGGGGTACTTTCTAAAGTCCTATAGCATCATCAAAATCTAATTACATTTATTCCTTACAATAATCACCAAAAGAACTGGGGCTTTCCTTTTTAGGAATGAGAACCAAATTTACACTCCCCACCCCCTTCGGAATAGGAACCCCTAAGAAGAAATCCTGGACAGCCCGAATAACATCCCCTTTAATGATAGGCCAGCACCCTTTGTAGAAGAAGCCTCCAAATCCATCAGGCCCAGGAGCTGCCTCCTTGCTAAGACTCCAGACTGCCTGTTTTACTTCAACTTCGCCCGGGAGACTACCAAGAAACTGATTTTCATCTTCATTTAGGACATTAGGGATGTGCTCCAACACACTGTCATAAGAAGAACTCTCTTCCTCTTGGTAAAGACTGCATAAAAAGGATATCACCTCAGCTGCAATCTGTTCTTTTTCATAACACCACTCGCCATTATCTTTCTTGATGGCCATAATGTTCTGTCTTCTGATTTTGTCTTTCACGGCCTCATGAAAATAATGAGTATTAGCATCCCCCTGTTTAAGCCATTTTATGTTTGCTTTTTGCTTCCAAAAAAGCTCCTGCTGCCGGGCTCTCAAAAACAATTCAGCCTGTAACTTGTAGCATGCTGCTCTATTGAATTCATTAGGATTCTCTTCAAATGCTTTTTCAGCTTCCATGGCTTCAAATTCCAGCTTCTGGGCATCCTTGAAGACATTCCCGAAAATCTCGTCATTCCACTTTTTATGTCCACTTTAAGCCTACGAAGTTTCTCGCACAAGCCTCTCATACCCCCATAAGTAGGATACTCAGACCATTTCTTCTCCATAAACGGCAAGAAACTCTCATTTGAGAACCACATATTTTGGAAACGGAACTGCTTAGAACCTTTATGAACACTGGCCTCACAACCGTCCAAACCGTCCAAGCCCGGCCCGGTTCATGAAAAATAGGGTCCGAGCCCAGCCCGCCCAAACCGTCCAAACCGGGCTAAGCCCGGAACCGCCCATCCCCAATCGGGCTGGTCCGTGTCCCCACAGTAGCGGTCCGGGCTGGTTCCTAGGCCGGGCCGAACCGGTTTGGGCCTCCCCTAGATATAGACGCTGGATTGCTTCTGGAGAGAGAAAAAAAAACTCCGTTCCCTTTGGTGTGCGCAGCAAAGAAAAAAATGAGCTCCATGAAGATAAAAATCCCATTTTTTTAAAAATGGTATAACTTTTTTATTAATGATTCAATTTTTATAAATAATATATCAAAATTTATAACTTTTTACGATCTTTCATATGACACCAATATCATATACATACATACATACATACATACATACATACATACATACATACATACATACATACATACATACATACATACATACATACATACATACATACATACATACATACATACATACATACATACATACATACATACATACATACATACATACATACATACATACATAGGGAGCGGATCAGGTGAGAAGTGCCCTTAGACTGAGAAGCTGCGAAGTTAACTTATAAGCTAAAAGTACAAACTTTTAACCAATAAATCATAACTTATAGACCCCCTCGAAAATAATTACGAAAATGCCACCGCGTCAAAATAACTCCAGAAACCTGGAAATTTTTTTGACGCGGTGGCATTTCCGTAATTAAGATGGAGAGCTTTATAAGTTATGATTTATTGGTTATAAGTTACTATATTCAGTCTATAAGTTTGCTGCGTTGTAAGATTAGATGCAAATCCAAGGGCTGAGATTACTTCTCACTTCTCATCTTAAGGAGGACTTCTCACCTGATATTTTCTCTACATATATATATATATATATATATATATATAGGGGTGAGTTCTAATACAAAGGGATCTTCCCATGAAAAGTAAGAAGTGATCTCACCCCTTGATCACTTAAAAGTGAATGGTGTAGATCAAAATTCACATTACGAAATACTAAACCTAAATGTGCCATACTTACTAGTAAAAGTGCACATATGATATGCAAATGTGCAAATTTACCTCATTAAAAAAGTTACAAATCGATTTTTATACTTCTTATTTTATTTCGAAGCGCGATGAACTTTTGCTGTCTGGTATTGCACTTTTTCAATACAACGTTGCACTTTTACCTGAACGGATACAATAAAAGTTGTACATATTTACCATATTGCCACCGCGTTTTTGCTTTAAAATTTGATCTAGTCCATTCATTTTTTCAATTCAAAGGCCTATATTTGTTCTTATTTTTCACCTAGGGGTCACTTTTTATTTGAACCAATCCCTATATATATATACTAGTTTAGTAACGCGTGTTGCGCGTTCGTGGTAATGCCCAAGGACATTATAGGGACATCAATTCGTCATTTTAGGTTGAGTGTTATATAAAAGTAATAGGCATACAATATTTGAATACATAATTAGTTATTTATTGATAAGAAATCAATCATAAACAATAAAGTATTTATAGATTAGATTATATGTGGGAAATAAAGTAGCCAAGATGACTATAATAATCATAATAGTAGGAGTAAGGTTCAAATGAAAGAGTAGCATGAATTTGTATTGTTATATGAAAACACACATAACAAATACAAAAATGCTTTGGTTGGAGAAAACAAATAATAATGATAGATAAATTAACTTATACATGTTATTCATATCTTATAAGGTTATATGTATCAATGTAATAGACTATCCTAACAGAACCTTGGGGAATTGTGATTCACTTTCTGGGTTTCTCTCTTCTTTCAATAAAGATCATTTCTTATACCCCGTAGAAATTAAAACATACTTTCATTATTCCTAAAAGAGTAACTATCGATTCCTTAATAATCCAATTTTTTTTTCTAGAGAAAAAAATGTTTGCAAGTAAATTCGTTTCACACATTTTAACCCAAATGCCAACCATATAGTTTCCTGTTCACCACACATCTTGAGAAACATGTTGAGTCAAACAAAAGATAATTTCAATATATAACTAAGGGATCCGTTAATAAAATATAAATGGGGGATGAGTGGTATACTCAAATATGTGGTATTTTCAGGGGAAAACCTGATTGTGAAAATGGCTTTGTGCTAGAAATATTAAAGATATATTTTGAATCATCATTTCGCAACGCGCGTCTAATCACAATAGTATGAGGTACAAAAGTTAACCACAACAAAATACACCTCATTTTGTTAATTATCAATGTTAAATTTTCATTTTATTTAAAATTTATTAACTGAACCAGACTTATGTACACCATTAAAGTTTAAAAAAGAATCGCTTCCAATACGATTGAGCAAAGGAGATCGATACACAGTAAATAAGGCTATTAGTTTATTTTTGAAGGAAAGACCGCTGGAAAACTCAACTAAAACAGCAGACAAGCTCTAGATAGGTACATGGGAACGCAGAAAATTACCTTACGCCAAATGAAACACGCTAAGCTCAAATTACCAACAATCTCTCCAGCCAAAAAAAGGTTTAAAAAGTACATAGAAGCATCTTAAATTAGTTTTTGGAAGATGGAAAACTGAAAACGATACTAATAGAGTGTTTAATGAAATCGCATGTATAAGTTATGCCAAGCATGATGTGAGGTTTGAAATAGATGATGCATAATTCGAATATCATTCTGAAATCAAGTATTTTTTTGACAACCATTCCAAATCACTATTAAAAAAAATTGTACTCAAAACTATTGGTTGAGCTGGACAACACAAGATGACAAGCTCCTGATATAACCTCACTTTCAGAACTACACACACCCCAAAACCTCATTCAAGAAATGGACACATTATCATCTTTATCTCTTCTCTCTATCTTATTCATCTTTGCTGTTTTCTCAACACTGGAGAATCAAAGGCAAACTATTTCCCAGGAAGCTACAAAGTTTCAGTTGTGAAGAAACAAACCCAACCTTGTGACCAGAAGTTGCCATATGAAGTGAAGTACTTCCCCCAAATTCTTAACCACTTTACTTTCTACCCAGAGGCTACAAAATCTTCTACCAGAAGTACCTCATCAACAAGGACTATTGGCAGGGAGCCCCAATCTTTGTGTACATGGGAAATGAAGGAGATATTGATTGGTTTGCTGCAAATATTGGTTTCTTGCTTGATATTGCTCCAAAGTTTCATGCTCTTCTAGTCTTTATTGAAGCATGATATCTTCCCTCAACTCAAAAGTATACCAAAGTAACTTCTAATACATTTTTTTTGATAAAAAATCTTTTTATCAGTTTATGTATTCTGTAGGAACTTTATTATTATTATTATTATTATTATTATTATTATTATTATTATTATTATTATTATTATTATTATTATTATTATTATTATTATTATTATTATTATTATTATTATTATTATTATTATTATTATTATTATTATTATTATTATTATTATTATTATTATTATTATTATTATTATTATTATTATTATTATTATTATTATTATTATTATTATTATTATTATTATTATTATTATTATTATTATTATTATTATTATTATTATTATTATTATTATTATTATTATTATTATTATTATTATTATTATTATTATTATTATTATTATTATTATTATTATTATTATTATTATTATTATTATTATTATTATTATTATTATTATTATTATTATTATTATTATTATTATTATTATTATTATTATTATTATTATTATTATTATTATTATTATTATTATTATTATTATTATTATTATTATTATTATTATTATTATTATTATTATTATTATTATTATTATTATTATTATTATTATTATTATTATTATTATTATTATTATTATTATTATTATTATTATTATTATTATTATTATTATTATTATTATTATTATTATTATTATT